>JARVJO010000164.1:9532316-9544924 GCA_031762555.1 Cynodonichthys magdalenae | reverse complement strand
GTTCTGAGTGGCTGAATGCTCTTGAGCCCATGGTGTTTAAACCAGTTGGCGTTTGGGTGAGTTGGATGCGGGGTGGGGGTTATTGAGGGTTTTGAAGGTGAGGAGCAGGATTTTATAGGTGATGTGAAATTTGATGGGGAGCCAGTGAAGATGCTGCAGGACAGGTTTTATATGACTGGTGAAAAGGGTTCTGGACTTGGAGTTTATAGATGGATTTTGCTGTAAACCAAAAGGAAGGGAGTTACAGTAATATAAACTGTTCATGACTAAAGACGGAACCAGAACTGTAGTATTGTAGGATGTGAGGGATGGATGGAGACAGGCAATATTTCGAAGGTGAAAGTACACTGAACGAGTAATGTTACCAATATGTGATTTAAATAACATTACACACACAGACTCTTAACATGGGGGGCGGGGAAAACTGAGGTGCTGTCGATGAAAATAGAAAAGTTGCTGTTTTTTGAAGGGATGGATTTAGTGCCAAAGAGAAGTTCTTGGAAATTTCCATGTGTTGCTTCCCTTAAATGAAAGTCTAATAATACTGTACATGATACAAAGTTACTCTTGAGTACTCTAAAGTAAGAATAACGCAGCAACAGGACAAGTGAGATTTTTCTTTTAATTGTGGCTAAACAGTCGTTTGATTTTGTTTGAATGTTTGGAGGTGACTAACCTGTGGAATACAGCAGCGCAGTCCTGGCAGACTGAGGTATGACTGTCGAAAGGGAACAAGATGTCTCCCTCTTTACAGAGCTCACAGACAAACCCTTTGGCCTGACAGCGCTTTACACACACAATACACAGACAAACACACACACAATAAAAAGAGTTTTCGAAAGGCATCATTCTGTGTACTTTATATAGTATAATCTAGTTACTTTCATCACATATTGTTTGTATGTTTTTAACAATAACAGATGCCTTGAAAAGGTTTCAGAAAACTGAGTAACAATGATTCAACTCACTACTGTTTTTCCAGTTCCCCTCACTAGAAATTATATAAAATTATTCTTAACAAGCACAATCACATACTGTTAAAAGCAAAGATGATTTATAAAACTCCAAAGCAAGCAAATCCATACAAGGCCAGACTCCGCCTCTTTACAAGTCTCTACTTCAAATTTACATCACTACATATTTAAATAACGTATTAAAAAAACAAAAAACTTCAGCTTTGTTGTAAAATGTTAATTTTTTTTGTTGGTTTTAGGGTTTATGGATAATCTAGTTTGTGTTAATATAGAAGTTCTGTCTGTTACAAAAGCTGTAGACACTAGCTTAATATTGAGTTTACCAGTATGAAACACATTTCCATGTTGTGTTGTACCAAATGTTAAAAAAAAATATCACATTTTAAGACTCTGTTGCAGTACGAAGCTCACCTCACAGTCAAGTTTGATGTGTTTAGCAAAAGTTGTGTGGATCTCAGTGAGGGAACAGCTGAGTCTGCCGTTGGAGATGTCAATCAAGTCCTGTAGTGAGTACATGTCATCATTCTCCACAAAGTGCTGTCGATCTTGTAGCTGAGGAAGAACGGAAGAGTGGGAAATATTTTTACAAAATCACAACAGAAGAAGTCGCATAAGCAACCTAAACACAAGATTCCACATTGCTGGTAAAAAAAAAAAAAACTTTTGTATTTGACAATTCTACATTAAAGCAGCCAACAAATGTCTTATTCAAATGTACCTTTTAACAGATTTTCTCCAATTGAATAATAATCATTTTCTTTTTTTTATTTTTCATTCAAGGTTTACTGCTCTAGTGGGCATATTTTTTTAATATATTCAGTGGATAATCAATTCTAAAGTAAGAACAAACTATGTTTTGAGAGATTTTGTTTTCATTATTTCAAAACATAATGTATATCCACAATGTGTAAGCAAGATCTATATAGTCACCACAAGGTGGCGGTGTTGGGTAACATTTTAACAGCTGTCAGAGAGAAGACTTTAGACCTCAAAGTGTTTTAGTAAACGTATCATTTAAGTGTTACTGACTTGAAGTAGCAGCCGAGCCTCCATTGCCTCTTTGCAAGATAAAAAGTAGGGTTTCATCAACAGAATATCCTGACGAAGTTTCTGTGAAAAACGCCCAAAATGCAAACACACACACACACAAACAAATATAAGGTCAGATTATCTTAATGCAAAAAACTCAGTCCTCTCTCCCTTAACCTGTTTGCAACATTTTATACAAAAATGTGTTTTACTCACTAATTATCATTTGTATCTAAAGTAAGGTTAGCCCTTTTCACATGAAAAATGTACTTTATTGGCATAAAAAGACAGCTTCTCAAAGCTGGCATTGTTCCATCTGGTAAGTCACACAAACTCAGCTTTATGTCAGTGTGTGCTTAAATCAAATAACCCAGCAATGCCAAACAAGGTGAGGGATGACATATTTACTTCACACATAACCACTAACTCAAGTCTGTGACTACCTCTGTTGGCAGCTTAGAGGCGAACCAGCAGCTTTATTTCTCTGTCCCATTCTTTACTTTCACACAATAACAATGCAAAACAATGGCGTAAAAGTCCAGGATGTGAAAAGGGCAATAACATAAAAAAGAAATACAAAATTTAAAAAGAAGTAAACACGTGCAAAAAATGACTGAAATGTCTTTATTAAAAACTCTTCACCTTCTCTGAAGATCTTTACTCAACATCCAAAAGATTCAAGTTACCCACCCTGATCTCAACCAGTTCCTCCACAAAGTTGAATAGCAGCGGGTTGATTTCTTTCAGCCTTAACACCGGACGTGACATCATGAGTGCCAAATACCGCAAAGAGGAGCGACAAACCTGAAACCAAGACAAGCTGTTATTTTTGCTCTCTTAATTTTTTATTTGAATATTTGGATTTATCACTTTAAAAGGTCAACTGATTACTGTAGCAGTGATGTGATATGATCACAAATCTTAAATAACATATTGTGAAAAACACAGTGGTTTGCGAGAAACACTCCTGTTCTGAATTTAAGATAAAAAAAAAGTGGTTAAAAATCTGCCAAGCTTTCATAACCTAATATTTCTATTAGACATGGGAATGTAGTCTTGTTTAAACGTCATTGACTCGTGAAGATTTATTTTCCTCAAACCTCACAAGCTCCTTTGTTGAGCTACTGGCAGCTCAAAGTTTGTGTTGCATTCCTAACGAGCAAACTGATAGGATTAGTACAGGACCTGAAGTTCATCCAGTGCTTCTGTGTGATAGAGTTCACACATATCTTTTGTTTTTCTCTTGTACAAAACAGCTATATTATTACAGCTGCAATTGTGAGTGTTTATCAGAGGTAAAAGAGAAAAGCAATACATCCTGATCAACGTGTAGTAAACCCATTTAACACAAGCAGCAACTTGATGTTTTTGCACGTTGAATGTATTTTTATGCGATTGCTGAGGATACCTTGCGTGGTTCAAACTCCCAGTTGTGAATGACACGAGCTGGGATGACAGCTGTGTCGTTCCAGTGGCACGTGCTGCAGTAGTACTGCCCTGTGTAGTCACACTGTCGGGCCTCACTCGGTACACCCCCTGAGAGGTAAATATGGTACATTACAGTCTGGATACTTAAATAAAAGGAAAGCATGAACCACATCTCAGCTGTATCCAGTTAAGTCAGAGATCCTGGATGTTACTACTGGAGCTTTGTTCTGCTATGTTTACATCATTTCAACTCTACAACCTCTAACATTTTTAATTTCTAAAACTCTCTGTTCAATAAATCAGTTTGCATTTATATTTAAAGCTATTTAAATTCAAAAGCTTATAGAACATTATTTACTTCATCAAACCTACTAAACATTGTAAAATTGTACTCACTCAGTGAAATCGGTGTGTGGCATTCTGCACAACGGTAGTCCTGGCGATCTAGTCCAATTTCTGGGCAGATGTTGAGTTTATACTCCGACTGGTGGCTCACCTTTGATCTGACGCAGGGTTTTGTGATCAGGTTCATACACCTACTATGGCAACGATAATAGCACCCTGAAAAACAAAGACACAATGATACCGCCATGACTTGTTGAATTTAAATAAATCACATTTTTATGTTGAAATCAGACACACGGTCAGGTAAAGTGACTAACCCAGATTGTCACTGGCTCAGACAGATCCACGTTTTGACTTTAACAATGTGAAAGTGAACAAGGAGGAAAGCTGAGTTTTTCATTCCTGAAACAGTTAACTATATAATGTAACTTTTCACATACCCTGCTCAAAGGTAAGTTTTCTTTAACCTTCTAAGACCTGAACTCTTGCATTGCAATGCATTTTTGTCCACATATGGGCCGCCAGGTCCTAGGAGGTTAACAAACCGAGCTTCTGTAACTCTTCCACTTCTGCAGAGTGTGACACTGACTTGTGACTCTCAGTTGTATTTCCTCATTCGTAGTTAGTGTTAGACCAACAAAAACACTGTTTGTTATTAGTTCACAGATCAAATACTTTATTAAAATTACCATCAAGGTAAATTTCACAGCAAGAAGGTTGCTGGTTTACTTCCCGGCCTGGGAGATTTCTGTGTGAAGTTTGAATGTTCTCCCTATGCATGCGTGGGTCCGTTTCCTCTCACAGACCAAAATATTAGGATCATTGGTAACTAAATTTTCTCTAGGTGTGAGTGAGAGAAAACGGATTGATGATGCAGAGTCATTCCATTTAACTCATGATGGCGTGTTGTAGTTTTGGTGCTTTTAAATTTCTACAGTGAAAGCTCAGGGTATACTATGGCTCACCTGTGCAGGTATACCAGGTTTGGATGAGACCCCAAATGATAGTACTACACTTGTCACACGTTTGCTTTACACTCTTGCTCTTCTCCTTTGAAAAGCGGTGCTCCAGTATGATTCTTAGATTAGGCTCATCTTCCTCTGGATCCTAAGAAAGAAAAATGCAAAATAAAATTCAACTTTATATTTAACAGTTAAATGCTTTAAATAAAATGTTTATCAAATATGTTGCCGAGGTCAAGAGTGTAACTGGGTAATTTATCTAAAAATAGGTCAAATGTCCAACAACTACAGCTAACGGATGCTTCAACTTAAACTGAAATTGAAATATTTAAACCATTTTGTATATTTCTGTATGGTATGTTGTCATTCAGGCTAAAAAAGCTGGTTTTGGTACTTTTTCATATTCTGAATTAAAAATGTAGTAAAATCCTAACTTTTATACATGTTTCAGTGTTATTCAAATACTGTCTTTTGCTTTAGCTACAAAGATTAAAAATCAGCCCACCTGCACCCTTAACCTGAAGACACCATTAACATAAACAGTACATTTTCACTTCAGAACTCACCTTTAGTTCCTGCAGTTTGAGGCGCAGGTGGATCAGTTTCACCACTGTGTCTTTTTGTTTCTCTGAATGTTCTGGCAGCTCCAATATTAGCTTCTTACACTCCTCGATTGCGTGTTTCAGTTGTTCAATGTCTGATGCCACAAATGAACCCTGTAACAAAAACAAAAAAAAAAAATGTTTAAAAGTATTAAATGTAAAATAGGTTGATTTAACAGAGAACAAGGATTACTTACCACAGGTTGTGAGAAATGGTCCTCAGCTAGGCCGAGATCCATGGTGCGATCTGAACTGTGGGTTTTAGTCTCAGAAAATAGATCAGGCTGCACTTCTAAAAATAAAACATAAAAATCGGACTTAAAGTTCTTCCTTTAAGAAAATATAGCTCACTATGATCTGGAAAGTGCACTAATTTATTTGTATTTTTTAAATACACGAGCACCTCAGGACAACTATATGTTAAGTCTGAAGAGGCTCAAAATAAAATATTGTCTTCTAGTAATGTGTAACCAAGCTAGTTAACAAAACATTGTTATGATCTCTTATAAACTTTTCACCACCTGACTACATGACCTTTGAAGTAGTAGTCATCCTAAACATCCAGTTCCTTTTAATTATTTGATAATCATTGGACCAGAGAGAAAATGTTTATCTGTTTCATACAACAGGTAGGTAAACACTTACTTGTGCAACTATCTTTGCACAAGACTTTGCTACATTTGTGGTTCTATATGACACACAAAGCAAGTTGTTGTGGTTTGGGCGTGTGGTAAACTGTTTTACCATCTATAATCTAGGCAACAATATTCATCTGGAGATGTATCTCCACCTACAAGTTTTGCAAAAGACTTTGCTCACCTGGTTATTTGAAATTAAATAAACCCTTTGTTGGCTTTATAGTAATAAAACCCAGTTGACAACACTTTAAGCAATAAAGGATAAAAGTTCTCTGATTAAAAAAAAACTTAATTTAGCAAAACTTAAATAAACAACAAATAAAAGACAATTCTAAATTGTTAACATAGTTTTAACAAAGTAGCTTTTCATCCATCTTACTGAGTGCAGACAAATATTACCTGCGTACACGTCTGGACAAAACATGGTCATTCTCAGCGCAAAACAGACAACAGAAGAATCAGAGCAGCAAACAAGTCTGTGTAAATCTTTCTTCTAAAAGGGTATATAAATGGAGCAAATAAAAACAACCTTCTTTAACTCCCAAATCCAAAAATAAAGGAAGTGTTGCTAATATGCTGATTTCATTTTTTGCTTCTCATTTGTTTCGTTTTGGCTATAGCACTTATCACTTCCTGTTTCATAAGCCCAGAGTTAGTCACTACAGTCGATTGTTCTTATTTTTATGCTGTAGGGTTTGTTTAGTATGATACTTTTTAAATTCAAGTAAACAATTTTTCAATGTAAATTTCAGAAGGAACGCCTGGGGGAATAACGTGAAAGACGGAACAACTTTGCGTTTACAAATACAGGAAAACAGAAGCCCTGATAACAGAAATACTCTCCTAACAATACAACAGACACCCATGGACTAATTACTTTTTACACCAACAATACATACAAAATGTTGACATTTTTCTAAATTTAAGATTTAGGGATTTTTTTTTACCCCTAACAGACTCCTACTAGCCTTGATAACTGACTTCACTATTCAAGCTATTTGTTACACTTTATAAATCAAAAAGGATTAAAATAGAATAGTGTTACCTAAGCAAAAATATCTATACAAGCAAAAACAGTATTTTAACTGACCAACCTTACACTGAAACAATACCAGTAAAATGAGCTTGACATGCAGTGCCACCTGGGGGTTCATCCAACAACTGTTTCTTGAGATTTTATTCTTCCATAATAGTAAGCAATGTACATGTAATTTTGCTTAAAGAAACTTTTGAATGCAGTTTGCCATGAATCAGTGAGTGTTAACCAAATGTTTAATTAATTAAACCAGTTAAAAATTTCAAAATATAATGGAGTTGGTCATGGAAAACATACTGAACATAAATTTACTTTTGTTTCTTGAATCAGTTAAGTACATATTTAAAAGATTAAGGACTTTATAAATGTTTCTGTAAATAGTGTGGTGGTGGTGTAACTAACTACAGTCAACTTTACCATGCTGTAGGGGTGCCGTGCCTCCTTGAGGGTGATCATCTTCTTCTCCTCGATCAAATGGGTTGAGGCGAGTTTGACGGAAAAGTGCAAGTTTCTCATCATACTCCATTTCACTGGCTACATCTAACAGGGAAAAAACACACTAAAGTCACATAAACACCTTGTGGAGATTTACTTATCGTGTTCTTTGGAAATAAAGCTAGAAGAAATGTCTTCCCTGCCTTTTAATGGAAGCTTGCAAGCTAATGCATCAGATGGTAATTGAATAATGGATCCAGATTCCATTTAAACTGTGCTACTTTAAAGTCTAAGTGCTGTTTAAAAAACAATAAAACTCCAAAAGATGGGTCTAATAAAATCCAGCAGTCATCACATAAACTCCATATCTGCCACAAGATTTAAGTGTTTCCCACAATTTAAAGAAAAAGTTTTCAATTGCATGCATTATCTGAAGTAGTAATAAAAAAAGAAACGTTTCTCAAATTAATAACACTGCCTGGAGGAGAAAACACTGTGTCAACACGTCTTTTATCAATTTTGACGATCTCTTTATAATTTTGTTTTGTTTTTATTTATAGATTTTTTTCGCCGCTTGGAGAGAACAGGAGGTCAAGCGAGAAAAAGCTGTAAAATCTGGACATCCTGAGAAATGCTAATTGGAAACCTCTTCACACCAATTAAAAACAAGTCTGGCTTCCTGATTAAGGCTGTACTCCTCTACAAACCGCGATCATACCCGACCTATTACTGATACACAGCAGAATATCACATACAAAAAGCTTCAGCTTATGCTGCCAGAACGACTGTCAACAACTAGCTATGTTGCTAACAAGCTAACCAGTTTTAGAACAACATCTGCAGTTTAAATGCTATTATTGGCTAAGTTAAAGCATAGCTTTCTTCGGAAGCTTACCCACCGTATAAACATCGGACAACAAGCAGCTGTTAGGTTACTGTTGTAACAGACGAACGTGTTTTTAGATAAACAGACGTCAGTGTGTTTTGCTCCTGTCATCGGCAACATCACAAGCGAAGAGGCGTCAATCTGTTTAAAAAACTGTTTCCGGATTGTGTTCAAAATAAAAACACACTATTGTTATTTCAAGTAGGGATAGTACAAAAGAAATATCAAAGTTTTAGACAAAACATTTTTTTCGAATTCAACATATCTTTTTTATCCTATTTTTCATCTTGTATTCTAAAATTAGAAAAAAATCTAAGGTTTCAAGCTTTTACTTTGAAAGCGTTTTACTTTGGCAATAGTGACAGGCGCGCTTTAAAAGAGCCTGATATTATAAACCTTTTGTAATTTAGAATTAAATCACATAATTGAACTTAACTAAATATTTTGAGACATCCCTAACCCACAAATAGGTATGGGTTATTAAGACCAACCAAACAAATATATATACTGTAAATAATCATCAGTGTGATGGGTGAGTGACTGTAAGTGTAAAGCGCTTTGGGGTCTGGAGGGACTTGATAAAGCGCTATATAAGTTCAGTCCATTTACCATTTACCATAATAATAAATAATAATAAAACTACAAAGTTTTGATTTTTCAACAACGAACTTTTACTGATGGCTTGCTAATTAATATTTATATTTAACGTGTTTGTCTCCTAAAAGCCATTATTGCAATTTTTGTTTGTAGTTGTTTTACCTATTCATTCATGCATCTGTTTTCACCATATAAACCTGAATGAAAGAATAAATATCATTGAAGAGGTCCTGACACGTGAGAAAAGCTTCTGCGTGACTTGACATTAAGCCAAAACAGTTTCAAAGGAAAAACAAAAACAAACATAATGTGTGAATATCTTGATCAGAAGCTGAGAAGAGTGTTGAAATATTTTGGTGTTTCCAGGAAATCCTGATCATGTGGGGGTCATGATGCAGCTAAGATTTAGAGAGTCACAGAGTAAAGTAAATGCATATCTGAAGGGAAAGTACAGCTCTTGTCACCAAATCAGTCCCTGCAAAATCCCCTAATTGTGATAAAACTTAAAAAGGGTTCCATGAAAAGGCCTTTGAGACAAAACACGTGAGACAATGATTGACTTTGCTTTTTCTGTTGTTCAGTGAGTGCAAACTGTCACACTGCAGAAATAAAACATACCCTCTTGTGTAAAAACATTAATGAAGAATTATGTTTATTGCAGCAAAGGACTTCAGTTTTTTATTTTCAACTATGCTGGGAAAAATAACCACCTTCTTCTTCTTCTTTTTCTTCTTCTTCACAACAATCACTTTGCAACACATTTACTTATAATAAATTAAAAACAACCAACAAGTCAATATAATCAAAGAATGTTTGTTGCAAATGCATGGATCTTTTTTCTTAACATTTCTTATTGTGACAATCCATTCAGTTTGAATTGTTTCATTTAGCCTTTTTGTAATGTTCCAGTAGCTCAATGTTCTTTAAATAAGAAAATTAGGTGTGTGATTGTTTGCTTGTTTTCAATAGAATCTCAAAGAATCTTTTATCATTTCTAAATACCTTAACTTAATAAGAAAAGTCATCCAAAAGCAGAGAAAATTTAACATTCCAGTGAGGTCTGTCCCAGTTTCAGGAGGTGGTTCGACTCAAGGATGAAGACTGACGCAAGGAGTTTCAGTTAAAACAAAATGAAACTTTATTTTAAGAAAACAAAGGCTGTTGAGGCAGAAAAAAATACAAAGCTGGAGGCACAAGAAGGCAAGGAGGACACATGACAAGAAATGCCAACAATGACCGACAGGTGAGTGAAGTGAAACAGAAAGACTGGGCTGGGGCTGATAGGAAGAGTGGCTGCAGCTGTGACCAAATAGAACCAGGATCAGGTTGGCTGAGGGAGCAGAAATTAGCTGAGGATAAGGAAATACAAGGAAATACAAGGACCAACACAAAAACAACAGCAACAATAAAAAAAAACATCCAGAACACATTTTGATACCTTATTCAACAAAGCTCAGTGTTTTGTGATTTCAAAAATGAAATAACAGTTTATTTTTAAATAATAGATTCTGAGCCCACGGTCTGATACATCTGACAAGCAGCAAGTTAAAACAAATAGCCTGTTGCTGTCTTATTCTGATATTAAATAC
Source organism: Cynodonichthys magdalenae (assembly GCA_031762555.1). Lineage (NCBI taxonomy): Eukaryota > Metazoa > Chordata > Actinopteri > Cyprinodontiformes > Rivulidae > Cynodonichthys > Cynodonichthys magdalenae. Next base: position 9,534,403 of record JARVJO010000164.1, on the reverse strand, counting down.
TTTCTAAATGTGGTGAAACTGTGTGAATATAAAAATACATTAAAAAACAAACTGAAAACTTATAGAAAGTGTGAATATTTCATTGTACATTTAAACCTGCACCTCTAAATGTGCACAGTCTTGTGAACAGTTCCACCGCCCCTCCTCTGATCTCCTGCTGTAAGTTCATCTAAAGAACACTGCTGATGGCAAAGTTTGTGTTCATCAAGTTGGGCTGTGGCTGAGGCAAAAGCCCAGATGTCAGAGGGCTGTGATATAATGGATATTAGTGGTTTGCAGGATCAAAATTTTTGGCAACAAATGTGAAACGGCAGTCATTAATGCTACATGCATTTTATGGTGGGTTCCAATGTGCAAAACCTGTTCAAGCTGATATTTTTCACGTTTTTTTCTCAATTATTTCTTCCTGGTAACAACATGTCAACAGCTGCGCTGTGTGCAGCTTACATGAGGAGCAAACTTGGTTTAAGTTGATTCTGGCAGATCTGGTAACCCACCCTCACAGAATCTGTGTCCCCTTCTAACTTTATAACAAAAAGAACAAACCTTTTAAAATTCACAGCAACAGTCAGCCTTGTCTTTAAGGATCCATGGTGCAGGGGTCACTGTCCCTTTTAACACTGAGAAAAGTTTATTATTAAGGTTTAACGTTGACTTCTAACATTCTGAGTCAATCATGTGACCAAAGAAGGACTCAAGTTTTCATTTCCATAGGTGCACCTGGGCAGCTAATATGACCACTAAGCTAATTTTAGAAACTTTATTTCCTCATACAGCTGTTCTAATTATTATATTTCACCTATACTAATTTGACAGAATTTATAAAACAATTTGATACAGAATATTGTTGTGACATATATGTCACATCAGGCAACAAACTACAGAAAAAATCCATGTGACATATTCTTCACAATGAGACAAATGAATCATCTGCTTAGTCAGTTTAGCTCATTAAGTTATTTTAGATACATCTATTCTCTGTTCATTTTAAATCGTACTTAAATAAATAGAAGGCAAATTTCTGACATTACTAAAATGTAGGTTATTATAAATTTATTCCCAATGTGACATTTTTGTAGCATTTCCACTGGCTAAAGGTAGCTACTAAAAAATTTCAGAAACGTGTTACATATAATCCATTTGATCATTTACAACCCCATAATCTTCATGAAAGTAGAAAGGGTCTGGGTTTTGTGCACAAGGGCGCAAATTTGTATGGATAATTGTCTTGGCACAACACCGGAACTGCCCTTTGCTTTGGACTTTTACAGATCGATTTTTTTCCCTGAATGCTTTCCCAAAACGTCTCATGCCACGATGAGCCCCAGGCTTCATGCCATTCATGTGATTCGTTTTCCCATCGTGTCTATTTTGTTTATTTTCGTCATTTATCTATTTTTGAAAGACTGATTCACACGCAACAAACCACCAAAAAGACTGCAAGCACTTTTTGAAGACGGCGCAGAAAGGTCGGAATCATTCATTTATTTCTTTGTTTGTGTGTTTAAGAGCCATTGCGCTTTTGTTCAATGAGCGCCTCCATGTAAACCCTTAGCATCAGTTATTACTGCTTGTTCCTTTTTTTTGGCACAAAAATCAGTTTGAATTCAATCTGGATGTTGTTTCATTCTAAAGCAAAATAAAATAAATAAAACAGAAAGTAGGCCTACATAAGGCATAAAGTTATCTCCAAAACGTGGTGAGAATTTTTATTTTTACTCGCCACTAATTCTTCAAAGCGTTCAGAGATTATTTTGTCATCTGCCTAAAATGTGGTTCATGGTTATTTCTTAAGGAGAATTCTTTTACTGCTTTTTTCTCGAGGGCTCAAGAAGAAAGGCATCTTTTTAAAAAGTTCAAACAACTTAGGCAGAAAATCGAACATGGCGTGTAAAACCCACATACAAAACTGTTTCTTCTTCTTTTATTAGATTAAGTCCAGGGACTCCTGAGGTCTCTAATGGCTAGTGGTCAACCTGAGAGAACATTTCACAAGATATAAAAGTCCAGTATGGGCAGAAATATGCGCCACCAGGAACTGAATTTGAATTGCTCAGATTGAATCTGAATGTGTATAACTTGAAATT
>JARVJO010000164.1:9511257-9523313 GCA_031762555.1 Cynodonichthys magdalenae | reverse complement strand
AGTGGAATGGCGGACTTTTTTAGGCAAAGTGGGCGGTTCGTTCGAACCCCCCGAACCCCCCCTGGCTACGCGCATGTCTTTAATATGCTTTATTTACCTAAATATATTTGAATACTGAGCAAGTTGTCTTTTTTTTCAGTCGTTTCACTTTCCTGAGCAGCAGAGGGCAGTAATACATCAATAAGTTGGACAACCACAATTAAAAGAAGAGAAGAAGAGTCTCTGACTCCTAACGTAAATAAAAAGTGTCCCGGTGGTTCGGTCCGGTGTGAGGTTATTAAGTTTATTTGATAATAAAACCTGCTCTATCTCGGGTTTTTGTCATGTTTGGCCGCCATGTTTCCTGGCTGCTCGTGTTTTTCCTCTGCAGCGGACTTCCGCCGGGTGAGTTCTGTTAGATCCCTCAGCTGTGGAAACTGTTTCTTTCTGAAAAAGGAGGATTGGAGTGATTGATTGTTAAATTACGGTGATGTTTCCGTCTCAGATAGAGTGCGTTAACACGGTAATCTAACAATAACTGACTGACACACAAAATTACTGTGAATTTAGAGCCGCTCGGTTTGTTTTCTCTGCTCGCCTCGTGTTCTGCTTCAGTTCGTACCCGCGATAACTGGCGCCCTTTATGGGGATTGTTTCCTACGTTACTGCTGCCGCCATATTGGGAGGGTAAACCCGTCAGAAACGTACTTGTTGCAGCCGAAAGTTTTTTTTTCTTCCTTCTTTTTTTTATTTCTTTTGTTTAATCAGGATGACGTCTTATTGCAATTAAAAAGAACAACCTGGTTGTAAATGCGTGTTAGAAATAGATTAGTATAATTTAGTTTTGGTGCTGCATAGATATCTTTATATTCTGTTTGGGTCATATTTTTTAACCTGTTCAGTTTTCTCTCATTTCTATTATGTTTTCTGAACTATAACGTTACAGTATTTGTGATGGAAATTCTAAATAAGATCTGGACTTACAACTACACCACACAAACTGTCAGCTCTGTTTTCACACTGTTGGTCACTCAATACTAACCCCTGCTGTAGTTACAAAATCATTGCAGGTAAACGAAATGAAAATAAGATGGAAAAGCTAACATGCTCCAAACCCAACATCAGCCTGTGAAATATTGAATCACCAGTTCTTTACTTAAAATATGATCTCACAGATCAGAGGACAGTCTGTCTGTCCATCAGATGCATGACCCGCCCTGTTCTGTTCTGCTAGAACTCTCTTTATTGGTTGAAACAACTGTCAGTTTAGACCCTGTATCATCACTGGTTGAAGTGTAGACAAAACATTTCTCCTCCTTTCATGGTTTTATTTTCACAGATGAAATGGTTGTATCAGTGACAAACAACTTAAATCCATGTTGGACAACCAGGAGGTGGAATCTGGTTGTCTGAAACAAAAAATAAAAGCTCCTATGTCAACCCCTGAATACATGGCTTATTGTGATTTTTTGAATATAATTATAGACTTGAATGAAATTTGCTTCAGTGTAGATGTAGTTTAGTGAGACGTGCTTTGCCTGTTAATGAGATGTGTTTGTACCCACAGCCCAGGCTAAGCTGGAGGCACACGAGGTGGTTCCTCAGCTGTTATCGTTGGAGGAGATGGACCTGATGCTGCCTTACCATCAACAATCAGAGCATTCAAAGCCAGACTACATCATTATTTTACTGCCTGCCTTTGGAAGCAAACTGTATCTAAATCTAACGAGGGACTTTGCAGTTTTTTCAAAGAACACTGTTGTAGAGGAAAGACTTGGAAACCGAAGTGTGGTGGTCAGACGTTCAACCATGAACCAACGATGCTTTTACTCTGGCTTCATCATCAACCAGATCAACTCTGTGGCTTCAGTGAGCACCTGTGGTGGTTTGGTAAATCATTCTGTTTTTGTACTGAGGGTTTAATGCTATTCTAAACAAGCAGATCATTTTCAGGGGCAGTATCATGTAAAACCTATTTATTGAGCTTTACATCATGTTATAACATCATCCCCTCATCAAGTATTGCTTTGACTCATTCATGCATGCATGTGAAATCCTGTAATGACCTGTGGTAGCTCTTCAGGAGAATAAAAACAGCTGGTTGGACCTAGAACTGCCTTCTAGGTGCAGCTCGTCCCCTGGGCTGTCTTCAAGCTCACATCTCACGCCTCCCTGTGACTCCTGCTAGCTATCAGGAGCAACGATTAGCATACAACTGGTGACACCACGTGTCATAAACTGAGCATCAGATAGATCTATATTTAACACCACAAATTCACATTTTTAAGGCCTGAGTCAGAGATAAGAACATCCTTCCTGGGTCAGTCTGATCCATAAACGTAGCCTCTTATTGACACACCCTTATGTTGAGTAGAGTTAGTTCACCAAGTTTCAGGGATGGTAATAATGTCAGCATTTGTGGAGTTAATTCATTTTTTGTTACAGGCTTCTAGAGTTAATTTGTATAATGTGTAAGCCAGATCTAATCTTAAAATCATTAGGTGTGTTATACTCAGTAATAGGACCAGGATTACTATTAAACATCTTTGTGTGATCTGAGAGGACTTTTCAAAATTAGACCAAGTAGACAAAATCCACAGACAGTGCAGATGGTTTAAATAGTCAAAGCACAAAAATCTGTTCAGTAGGTCCCAGGTTCCCAGGTTCAGGTCTTTAGGCCCAGGCTGCCCTTGCAAAACAGATCTACAATCTCAATGGAATTTTCCTGGTTAAATTAAAAATACCACTTAGTTTGGGGTTAGTCTGCAGGATATACAGATGTCTTGTTTTTAAAAACAGTGTGGGGACTGTCTGACTTTCTAACAGCACAACCACTGAGACTTCATGTTGTTAGAAGAGTACAGGGAGGACTTTAGCAGGACCCTGGTTTGGATTGGTTGATTTACCACAAATGATCCCACTCATCTTCAAATCAAACGGTAGAATGAAAGTAATGACAGGTTTGTGTCGTGTAACTCAGGCAGCGTTAGCTTCCTCTAACTTTTGGAATCTGTTCAGAGTGAGCAGAACTAAGATTCTTGTTTAACAGGTTAATGGAGCTAACCTTTTGGTTAGTTGTGCCTACCACTGCTGTTTTTTATTCAGTAGTTTTATTATTGGCTTCATTTCCTAAACTTCTACCTGCTCTTTAAAATCTCATGGTGTCCTTGTTTCTGCACAGACTGGACTGATTCAGACGGATCAGGACCTCTGGTTCATTCAGCCGTTGGACGAGCAGGACCCATCAGCATCATTCTCAGGACTGAAACATCAACTGGTTCCACATCAAAGCTGGACTCAGACCAACCGTAGACGAGATGCTGAGCAGCCTGTTTACTGTGGGCTTATTAAAGGTCAGTGATGCAGGCGGACACCGGTACAATCAGGCTGATCATAAATCCAAATAAATGGGTTTGTTTCAGTACAAAAAGTGAACAAATTAAAGTTGGCTGTTCTAATTGTGGCATTTATATTCTTTAAATATTAATTAACGTGAAGTTCTTATAAATAAATAAATAAATAAATGAAATCCTTTTAAGAACATAAAGCATTTGGGTTTTGTAACTGCTCGCAGAACAAACATTCAGGTCATTTCCAAACTACTTAGATTCAAATCAATTCAAAATCAAAAATATTTTATTGATCCCAGAGGGAAATTCCACCACCCTACAGAAAGATTATTGACAAGTGGAAAACATTTAGGACAGCTGCTGATTTACCCAGAAGGTTAGACCGTGCAATGCTCAGAGGAATGTGCTGCTTTTTATTTTTATTATTTAAGTTTTGGGTTCAACTAAAGAGGCTGAGAGCCACATGGAGATGTCTGGAGTGGGTCCTACCAGGCTTGGAGGATGTAGAGGGGACATGACTAGGACCGGTTCTGGTTCTGGTTCACTCTGCTGATGATGGACTTGGTCCGGTTCTGTTCAGGAGAGTTTGGACTTCAGTCAGCTTGGTCTGCCCAAATGTTTAGCAGTTTATAAAGAAATGATTGTGTTTTTATTAGTCTGACTGTTTTACATTATTTTATTGTCTTTGTGTTTGTGGTAGAGAAGCAAAAGGAGAAAAGATCAAAAGAAAAGAGTCCCATGAAGAGAGACATCATGAAGGTGGAACAGGTCTACACTTTGGAGACGGTGGTGGTGGCAGACTCAGACATGGTGCAGTACCATGGAGCTGAGGGGGCTCAGAGGTTCCTACTCACTGTCATGAACATGGTGAGGGGTTCAGTTTTAAAGTCCAGCCCCAAACCAGCTTAGGATTATAGAAAAATGTCATGGTGCCACAAGGATTAAATCCACTATAATTCTTGTTATTGTTTAGCTATGATTGTTTTAATCTCTTATTTAACAAATGGTTATGAAGGAGTTTTGAACAGTAATTTGAACAATGAACTGTGATTCTCCAGTGTTATAAGTAAGATTTTTCTGTTTCTGTCTTTTTATCTGTGTATAAAAGATGTTTATTGCTGTAGCTTTTAGAGGGGCTAAAACCATCATCTGGTTCTGCTTTTTTCAGGTCAACAGCTTGTTTCAACACTCAAGTCTGGGAGTTCAGATCAACATTCGAGTCACTAAACTGCTGCTGCTTCACAACCGCCCAGTAAATCTGACACTCGCCTCCACACAGGACATTTTTTCTGCAATACCCAAACATTACTAGAACAAAACAACAGAATACAAAAAACATTGGAGAAGTTTTTGCTATGTAAAACAAGTGTGCATTTTAAATGAAGCGTACCATTGAAACATGATGTTTTCAAACAGCAGTTAGAAACAACTGACACAAAACACACCATTACATAAAAAACAACCTATAACTGCACATGAAATGATGAACAAAGCACATCCTGTGTTTTATTAGGAGACAGAGTGAGAACATATTGGATAAGAAATATTAACTTGGCATGAAAAAGCATGTGGGATAACTGGACATTTGTTGACTGCTCCATGTTTTCCCTAGAGAATTGGTCTGGGGGGGGGGTTATGTTAAAAAAAGATTTTCACAAGTGGTTCTGTGTGTCAGCGTTGGTGATGCTGAATATGAACCACATTTTATCCTTTTCTTAGTGGAGCTAACCTTTTGGTTAGTTGTGCCCACCACTGCTATTTTTTATTCAGTAGTTTTATTAGCGGCTGTGGTGGAGTGGTTAGGGGTGTCGTCCAGGAACCGGAAGGTCACTGGTTCAATTCCCCATTCCAGCTGCCTCAGTTGTTGTGTCCTTGGGCAAAACACTTTACCCAACTTGCCTACTGATGGTGGTCAGAGGGTCCGGTTGCGCCGGTGCATGGCAGCCCCCCCTCTGTCAGTGTGCCCTGAGCCAGCTGTGGCTACAGGGTAGCTTACTGCCATCAGTGTGTGAATGGGGGGGACCTTGGGGTCCATGTGGACTTGATAAGGTACTATATAAGTTCAAGTCATTTTTCTGTTTTCATGTTTGACATTTCACAAGAGAGGTGGAAATGGAGGAGCGACTGCAGAAATAGCTCTCAACCACATGCTGTGGTGGTGGGGGGGGGGGGGGGGTCTTGTTGGCAGGGGGCAGGAGAAACACTGCTGCTGATTGGACATCATTAGAGACTAATGGAAGTATGGCTGAAGTCTCAGAACTTCATCACAAAGTCACATGAGGGCAGTGCTGGACCAAACTATTCTAATGAAGCTGAAATAAAGTTTATTATTTCCTAAACCATAAATAGTACAAAGACCAAAAGGCACAGCAAGCTTCTGCTGCATGCTCTTAACAATTTAAAGTTTGAATGGTTGCATCAAGCAAGCAGTGGTTAGGAAGCAGACAACTGTCCAGGTTTGGTTCATGCTAAGAAGAAACAACCACACTACAAAACAAAGAATCACAGTACATAACAAGAACCCCCCCCAAACAACTCATATAATATTAGAACAATAAAATCTGAAAGTAATCAGGTCATTTTTTCTGTTATGTTTTTTAGTTTTTGAATCAGTTGTTCAGTGACTAAATAACTATTGGTACAAAACATTGTCTTTTGTATCTGTTTTCTAAATGTATTTTAAGTGTGTTGCTTCTTTGTCTGTATCTGATCAGGAAAACTTATCGGTGAGTCATCATGGACAAAGGTCTCTGGAAAGCTTTTGCCACTGGCAGCATGTGGAGTTAGGGATGCCTCAGAATCTTGGTCCCAACAAGATTAAAAGAGGAATGTTGGACGTTGCTTCACTGGATACTGCTGTGTTGGTCACCAGGTATGTAGAGAAGTCTGACACAAGGTACTGTAAATACCAGCACAGAATAGTGTCTTTATACAAAGATCTAATCTGCCTGTGTACAGGACAGATGTGCAGTCTAAAGCTGGGTTATACTTCAATAAGACCTGAGACAGCAGGTAGCTGTCTGCGCAATGTCGGCACGTCTTTACAGGACATAAATGATCATAACTCCTCCCACATCTCATATCAAACCTATAAAAAACCTATAAACTACAATAACGATGGCTGGATTGTGTTTTTTTCACTCAACATCAGTGTTAAGTTGAGTGAAGTAGAGACGTTTTTTTACATTTATTTATTTATTTTTGTTAAAGGTGGACGTAAAAAAAAAAAAGCCATGATCAGCTGCTCACGTTCATGGGACCTGATCAAACCAGCTGCTCTTCCAGCTCTTTTTAAAACTGGCTTCAGACAAAAAATATCATATCATCAGGAAGAGCTGCAGGGTTCTGTTCTGGTCCAGCTTGGTCCAACTCCTCGGCGCTGTCAGCTGAGGACTGACCTGCTGCAGTGCTCCTCATGAACAAACACACCCATGAAGTTCAGACCAATCACACGCTCCGAGCCGCAACGTCTGCATCTCTCAGTTCTGACTGGGGGCGATGTAGAGGACAGCTGTCACCAGAGGACATCTGTCACCAAGGGACATGTCACCAGAGGACAGAAGACATCTGTCACCAGAGGACAGAAGACATCTGTCACCAGAGGACATGTCACCAGAGGACATCTGTCACCAGGGGACATCTGTCACTGGGGGACATCTGTCACCAGAGGACATCTGTCACCAAGGGACATGTCACCAGAGGACAGAAGACATCTGTTACCAGAGGACATGTCACCAGAGGACATGTCACCAGAGGACATCTGTCACCAGGGGACATGTCACCAGAGGACAGAAGACATCTGTCACCAGAGGACATGTCACCAGGGGACATCTGTCACCAGGGGACATCTGTCACCAGGGGACATGTCACCAGGGGACATCTGTCACCAGAGGACATCTGTCACCAGAGGACATTTGTCACCAGGGGACATCTGTCACCAGAGGACAGAAGACATCTGTCACCAGAGGACATCTGTCACCAGGGGACATCTGTCACCAGGGGACATGTCACCAGAGGACAGAAGACATCTGTCACCAGAGGACATGTCACCAGGGGACAGAGGACATCGGTCACCAGGGGACAGAGGACACCTGTCACCAGAGAACAAAGGACATCTGTCACTGGGGGACAGCAGACAGAAGTTGTGCAGTTTTTTGTCCCTCAGTGGGGTAAAGGACGTGTGACTCAAAGTATAAACCAGCCTAACCAGGTTAGGGTTACCTCTGGGATGGATGTGAGTCACAGTAGGTGATGTAGGGGTGGGGGTGAACTGGGGTCCTTGTTCAGCAGCAGTGGTTTCTCTGTGGTGTAATACTTGGTCCTGATTGATCCTAGCATCCAGTCAAACAGCAGACACATGAATAGTTTGTGTCCATGGTGGGACAGATCAGCCTGGTGGACCTGGAGGAGTCCTCCAGAGGATTGATCTTATCCCATCTGGTCTGTTTCAGGACTGATTTCTGTGTTCATAAAGATCAACCCTGTGATACTGTTGGTGAGTAACATTTGTGTTTTTGTTTCTTTAAATGAAATGTACTTTATTTGTCAGCAGTGCTACCATGCAATGACTTGTGCTCTGCATTCGACCCGTCACACGTGACAAACACCCCGGTGGAGCAGCGGCAGCTGTGTGAGCGCCTGGGGAGCAGTTGGGGGTTAGGCGTCTTGCTAAAGGACACCACGGCATGTAGACATGGTGGGGAGTTGAACTTGTGACTTTCTGGTCCCAAGTTGGCTGCTACCCCACTGCACCACAGTTAATCACAGCTATCAGTTTCATATTTACATGAACACTAAAATACTCCACTATTATAACTTTCTCAGTATTCAATAAGACTTTAAAAGGTCAAAAATGTTTTTGATTCAGTTTAATCAACAGACAAAAGGTCACATTAATAACAGTCCTGCTATGGTTTCATTACATAATACATCAAATAAAATTACAATCACAATCAGTAAATCTACACTGAGTTCAAACTGCAAACAAAAACTAATGCAAATTTGAGTTATTTCATGTGACTTTAAACTTTAAAAGTTTAATATTTTATAGTATTTATAATATTTTATTCAAAAATTAAAATCAAGAACCAACAGAAATAAATGTTCATTTAATAATGTTGACACTCTTTGCTTGAAAAATAAGGAGATTTTCCTTATATTTCATTAGGGTTTATCTGAATTTGATAAATATGAGTAAATATTAATTCTGTACCTGCTCGTGTGTGTTTTACAGGTGTTGCTTACCTGGGTGGTGTCTGCAGTGCAAAGAGGAAGTGTGTGGTAGCTGAAGACAATGGCTTGAATTTGGCCTTCACAATTGCTCACGAATTGGGTCACAAGTAGGTCCTGATCAAACGTTAAGTTGTCTGTTTTTATGTCTCTGTTGTGTAAATATGAGGGCTACACATGGATCAGCAGCAGTTTGTCAGACAGATCAAACTTTAAACCCTGTAAAGACACTGCTGTTCATCCAGAAACAGAGTAAATACTAACATGCTCTACTGCATTTAGATAAACATTTTGGTCCAGATCTTCTCCCGTACCGCTGCACCACAGCTGCTCCTGATCAGATATAAATAACCACCACACTATCAACATCGTGACTAGAGCTCAACCAACAGGAACTTTTCTGTGGAGGATTGCAGCCAATCATTGTCACATCTTCAAACAATACATCATTGAACTTCAAAGGCGGACTAACTTTTTATATGTTGTTACAGCTCTGGTACTACTTTTCTTGAAGGTATAAAGGCATAGCAGTGGTGGGCTGACACACTGCCTCACAGAGCTATCCAGGAGGTGTCCAAAGTCCCTGCTTTAAGTATTTTCTGCAAGTGTCCGTTAACACTACTGATACCCTACCTGCCTTGCCTAGCCATCTCATTCCAATTCAATTCAGTTTATTTCTGTCTGACAAACTGCTGCTGATCCATGTGCAGCACTCAGACAGCAGGGCGACTGTCGGTGCAGGTGAAGTCAGTGTGAGCACCAGCACAGAGTGAAGCTCGCTGAGTCCAATGGACCTGGTTTCTCCTGCAGTCACAGCGCGATGCTGCCTCAGTCTGCATCTTCATAGGCAGCCCAGAGAATAGAGATCAGGCGGAGAAATATAAAGAAACTGCGTTAACAAAATGATTGCCGTTAATTGTCAGCTGCGTGATAACATGTTAACGTGCCCAACACAATTTAATTAAACTTTCATTTAACGAGGTCTTAATCATTGAGATTATGCTGCTGCGCTGCACAATCAGGTCTCCTGTAAAGTTAGATTTTTAAGGAAGAACTTAAAAATCTTATTTTAATGTCTCCTATAAAGTAGAGATTTTAAGGGAGACCTTGAAATTTATCTTAAAAGGAGATTTTAAGGTCTAAATTTTTTAACACATTCGTACATATTTATATATTCCACTCAATTAGTATGTGATTTATTTATTTTCTATTCTAAGTTTTATATGGTGATATCGTTACTGCCACCCATCATAATGTATACCGTGATATGAATTTTTTACCATATCACACATTCCTAGTCCATATCATCCAGGGTACCTGAAGATGTCATAAAATGGGAGAACACTACACTAGAAATTATGATGGACTACATTACAGACATGTAAACAATCTTACAGTTTATTGTAGTAATATTAGTACCTAAAATAATGTGGCTTTTCAATTTCAGGAGCTTTGTTCCTACAACAAAATAAACAATTTGACAATGTGGCTCATTTAACATTGAAAACCAGTTTCAAACATCCAAAAAACTTTAACTTTTAGTGTAAATTTAGATTTAGTCCCCATGTTTAATAAATGTGTTCAATCAGAATGGATGGACAGATAGGAACATTGTTTGCTATGAATGTCAGGAGTCTAAGCTGTTAGAGATCAATCCTCCAATAAACCTCCCTGCTGTCTCTGATTTAATTTCCTCTTTGATTTGGACAGTACCCCAAGTCTTTAATGTGATACTGTTAATATATCCACGTGTCATCTTCAGCATGGGAATGAATCATGACGACCACCACAGTAACTGCACCAGTCACTCACACATCATGTCTGGTGAGTGGATAAAAGGTAGAAACCCCAGTGAACTGTTGTGGTCATCCTGCAGCCGTAGTGACTTGGAGAAATTCCTCAGGTAAAAAGCAAATAATTATTTTATTGTGTACCTAAAGAAGAGTATCTGTAATGTACCATAAAATGTTTCTGTGTGGGTATTTCATACAGAAAATAAGACATATACTGTACTTTGATAGTGTTTGTCTCTCATCAGATCTGAAGCCAGTAGCTGTCTACGACACACAGACCCCAGAAACCGTCCTTGGGTCCCTCTGTCCTCCAAGCTGCCAGGGATGCACTACAGTGTGACTGAACAGTGCCAGATCCTGTTTGGAACTAATGCTACATTCTGCTCTGAAATGCAGGTACACTTTGTACATCACTTCATCATTAAGTTTATTCATTCATCTGTTTGGAACAAATGCTACATTCTGTTTTAAAATGTAGATATTCTTTCAATTTCACTCCTTTAATATGTGATGTTAAAATGCCTCCATTTGTTTATTCATCTGTTCATGATTCATAGGAAACTGGTCTGCTTGGAGCATTGCAGTTAATTCTAGTACTCCTTAACCAAAGCCTTCCTCCAGGAGCAAGGCTCTCCTCTATTCAGTTCAGGTCTGCTCGGTTCTGCTCAGGTGTGTGTGTCTCAGTCTGGGCATGATTATAGGTGAACCGTCCACAGCCACTTCAGCTGTTGTGGTTAAAAAAAATAATTTAAAATAATCTGTTGTGGTTTTACCGTCCGGACTTTGCTTTTTATTTGTTTATTGTGGTGGTGTGTTTAGAAGTGCTTGTGTAACCAGTTTGTTCAAAACCTCCTGGGATATCTGCTGCTCGGCTTCGTCTCCTTCACCTCTCTCCAGGAAGTGTTCGTAAGTTCTGCCTTTCCCAAGATCTCCAAAAAGGTCAGACCATGGTTTTATCCCTGCTTTTGCCATGTTGTTGTACCAGGCTCATACTCCAAAACAATAGCATCTCTCTCCAGGAGGAAGTTTGCACAAGTTGCCTTTCCTCTGTCAATCAATCCAAGAGTTAATCCAGTCAGAACTGTAAGCATGCAGCACTCACTTCTACCTGCTTAGAACCACCAGAGAGGAGGTTCTGAAAGTACCCGGTCGGAACCTTAAATGGAGACACATTTGTCAGAGGCAGAACCGAGCAGAACCTCACACAGGTGGGCTGGTGGAGAAGGGGTACAATTTTCCAACCAGCTCACCAACATTTTGACTCACCGACTGTCCAACCTACTAACCAGCTTAACAAGTCTTCAACCCACCGGTCATTTACCTCAGCTTCAGAATCACCAGCTACCTCACAAACACTTCACTTCACCAACCAGTTCAACGACTCTCTGATTTACTAACCATCTTACCAATTAGCCCACCAACACTCCAACTTACTAACCTTACTTTATTTATAAAGTTCTTTAAAACAGTGGCCGCTGACACAAAGTGCTGTACATAGGGGCCAACAATAAAACAAACCAACAATAAAAAAAATAATCTAAAGCAGACCAAGTTCTTATGCTAGGTTAAAAGCCCATTTCATCCATCTGTCCACCCATCTTCTTCCTCTTATCCGGGGTCGGGTCTCGGGGGGCAGCAGCCTAAGCAGAGAGACCCAGACTTCCCTCTCCCCAGCCACTTGGGCCAGCTCCTCTGGGGGAATCCC
>JARVJO010000164.1:9490235-9500692 GCA_031762555.1 Cynodonichthys magdalenae | reverse complement strand
CTATAGGCTTAGACTGCTGGAGCACAAACTGAGCACATTTCCTCACTCTGCTGCTGTCTTTAGTCTCTCCTCTACATATTTTCTTTGTCTCTCTTTCAGAAAATACACCTGGACCAGTCCCATGTCTCCTCATTGTCCCCCAAACCCAGCTGGTCCTGAGCCTGGTTCTGGTTCTGCTTGAGGTTTCTTCCTGTTAAAGGGAGTTTTTCCTCTCCACTGTCACCACTGTGCTGCTCAGGATGGAGACTGTGATGAAGTGAAGATTCTCTGCTGGCTTCTTCAGATTGTTTTTGTACAAAGACCTGAGACTGTTTGCTGTGACTTGGGGAAATATAAATAAACTGAATCGAATCAGCCATGGAGCCTTTTCTTGAATGTTCCCTGATACTGGGACAGATCCTAGAGGAGCTTGACACCAGGCACAGCACCATGACCTACCAGGATCTGTGCAGGTTTCTTTGTACTCGCTTTGACCTGGTCCACCTGGCCAAGGTTCGAAGCCTACTGTTCTACACTGCCTGCCTGGACTCAGCCTTCCCAGCCAGCCTCTTTAAGGACAAGATGCAACAGTCCCCAGAGGACCTGCTGTCCAAGAAGCTGATGGTATCAGCTGACATCGTCACAATGTTTAACCTGATCCAGATGAACGGGGAACGAGCTAAAGAGCAGCTCTCAGCACTGCTCAGAGTCCAGATCTCCAAACACCAGTCAATGGAGCTGAGCACATCTGACCTTCAGTCCAGTAACCATCAGGACAATGACAGGAGGACTGGTTATAAACACATGGATTACCCTCCAGATGGTCACCATCACCAGCCCCCCCAGCAGCCCCTCAATCTTCAGGGTGCCTCTTCTGGTCTAAAACCATCAGAGAAAACCAGCTGTCAGCTTGTTTCCATGTCAGATCCAAACTTCTTTCTGCGCTTCAACAGAGCAGCGTTTGTTGACAAACCTCACCATCTGCCTCAGGTCCACAGCAGCAGTCCCACCTCAAGACCCACTGAAACCCAGACCACCTACTATCCCATGGAGACCACCACGGATCAGGAGTCTCTGCAGCACAGTCCCCATCCTGAAGAATTTTCTGTTCCATCCTGTTCTCAGAAGAGAAACATCTTCAAGGAAGACTTCCACAGCTTTGTAGCCTTCTCACCACAGGTTTGTTCCCAGGATGAAGTTAACAGTTTCCCCTGCAGACTAATGGGTACCATAAACTAAACTAAAGTAAACTAAAGTAAACTAAAGTAAACTGCAGCTCCCGCCTCAAACACAACATCCTGTAACTGTTCTGGTACCAGAAGTCAGAGCTCAGTGAAGCAGGAGTTCTGATGGATGGAAACTAAAGAGTATTTTAGACAAAACAAACTCATTTCTCAGTAAACAATTGGATTTTGGCAACAACAACAAAAAAATTTGCTATTTGTGTCATTGATAGTGCAGTCAGGGAGTGACAGACACAGTGTGTGGTTACCAGGACGACCCTAATGCGTGACTGGCAGCAGTTTAACATTTCTTTTGATCTTGTTCATTTTTCTGCAGTTTAAACATCAAAATGTTGGTATTTTGTCCTGAATTATTGTTGGGCGTTAGAGGAGGAGGAGTCTCAGGCAGGAGCTGCACACATACCTTTAAATGTTTTTAAATACATTTTCTCATTTTTTAGGAACTTGGTCTTATTGACTTATTTTGAATTATGGTTTTAAATAAACTAATTATTTCTGAATACAATTTCTTGTGTTAAAAACATTTCCAGGACTTTTGCAGATGACAGCATTCTTTTTTATTCTAGTGAATTTGATAGAATATTGTTTCTCTAGATGAAAAGTCTGTGTTGTTAACATGGTGTAACATTAGGGCTGTTGTTAATATTCTAAATATATAAATAATATAATATATAGACATATAGCTGTCTGACAGTTAATATATAAAATAGTCTGTTGTTAACATTAGGGCTCTGACAGTGATGAGTCCTTGTATCCTGTAATCTCCTGTAGGTCACCAACAGGGACTACAGGCAGCGTAGTAAAGCTGCTGACAGCTTCCACAGGAGGGACCTCCACAAGCCTTCCACCTTCTTTAACCACAGCTTTGAGATACCTCACAGGAAGCCATACTTTGAAGCAGAACTCAGATCACCACGTCACCACAAACTGAGGGTGAAACACGAGAGCCTGGATGACTTACAGGCGTCGACATACTTCGGTCCAACCACCGTGTCTGAGCAGGTCAACAGCAGGAAGCACATTAACACAGCAGGGTGGCCGTTCAAGAGTCTGAACCCAGAGGAGGGACCAGCAGGTTCTGACAGGTTTTATTTAAACAGCAAACCTCTCCAAGGCGACATCAGTGCTTTCAGTTCAAGCAGTCAGCAGCATTTCACCCCTTTAAAGGAGACAGCTGTCAGTTCTCCTGGTTTGACAACAAAAGGTAATGATGTCACACTGGTGGGAAGAGATGCTGCAGGTTTGGACAGAAAAGGAGCATTGAAAAGGTTTAGGGACAAAGATGTCCACAGTGCATCGTTTCAAGGAGACGTCCCATCCAGTGTTGGAACTCAGACTGAGCCGGCCGACAGGAAGAAGGTGAGGGATTATCCTCTCAGTCACAGAGACGGACTGAAACACTCTGAAGACCCTGAGCTCGTTAGTGATGACATCAGCGACATCTTCCGTTTTCTGGATGATATGAGTGTTTGTGACTCTCTGGGTCTTGTCCAGTCATCGTGTCACAACAGTAATGGGTCTCTCTCTCAGGTAACTCTGCAGTCTGAAGATGAAAGCTCACCTGAACACGGCACAGTCCGACTGGCCAAGTCCAAGCTGGATCACCTCTTCCATTCTTTGGAAACCCCAGATGATGAGCTGAAACTGAGCGTGAGGAAGCTGGTGATGAGAATTGGTGAGATTGAGAAAAAGCTTGAATCTCTGTCCGGAGTTCACAGTGAGATGTCCCAGGTCCTGTCCAAACTCACAAAACTGGATGAAAAGACCCAGGAGCCCGAGACCAGGGCCGAACAAACAGGAAAGACATCAGCTGCAGCAGATGGACAGCACCTTTCCCCCCATCTACATTCCACCAGCCCCTCGCCATATGTTTTCCAGTGCCACACGACAGGTCACGCTGTCAGAAAGAAGCATGACCACGCAGGGGACCAGGGACAGTTAGAGGACAGCCACAGCCTCAGGACCAAGGCTCTGAAGAGGAGCATGTTCACCAGGAAGTCGTCTCGCTCACTCAATGAGGAAAGCAGCGGTACGGAGTCGAAGGTCGCCAGCATCACCAACTCTCCCTGCAGCTGGAGGACCGAGTCCCGCTCCTTCCACCCTGGAGACGCCGTCAGAGACAACCACGAGCGAGAAAGCAAGGACAAAAATCGGAAAACCAAAGAGGTACAGTTAGTTTTGTGTTTTTTCTTTGTGTGTTGGGGGGGTCTATTTTTAGAACCGTATCCAAACAGCATCTAGATCATAGATGGCTTGGAACAAGAAGTGTCCAACACTAATGGTAAATACAAGAACCAGAACCATTGAAGAACAGAAAAACATTTAACATGTTCTTTTCTATTTTCTGGATAGTTTTCATTTCATTTATTATCATATTATCTTATATCTATCCTACTTTCATAAAAACAAGTTCATTAAAAAAACAGAGTAAATCAATTACTGAATGAAAAGTGTGCAGAAAGAAGAAAAATCTTATCTGTCTGTTATTAAAGAACTTCCAACAAACAACTTAAACTCTATATTTGAGAAAATAAAAGAAGAAAATAAGATCAGGAATGCTCTGATGTCCTCACTAACCAATATACAGCATCATACTTTACCAATAAATTTAACTCTGTGATCTTTTAAATATAGAAGTTTTTATATTTGTACCAAGAATTTTCCACAAACCTGTTCCTGAATTCCAGCAGCTCCTTCAAACTCCGTCTAATTGGAGGTTTTATAAAAATCTTATTGTTTTTACTGTTGTTTGACCTGGTGAAGGTTATAGTGATTCTTTAACAAATTCTGATAGAATATTAGAAAGTAGTCGTTTTTGTGAGCTTTATACGGGATCTACAAAATACCATAATCAATCAAATCATAACATTTTAATAGTTGTATTATTATTATTGATGTTAAATTATTTGTTATAAACCCATATTGACTGTTACTGAAATATTCTGTTTGTTCATAAATTGATCTAATCTGGTCAGAAATAATTTCTCTAAACTTTTAGAAAACTGTGGTAACAAGGGTATCGGTCTGTGTTTAGAGGAATTACCTGGGCTGTTTTTATATTGTCTGGAAATATTCCTGTTGAAGATGATAAATGACATCACTGTATTGCCCAAAGTATCTGATCTCCATCCAAATGACTGCACCAGAGCACACAGCAAAGACATGGATGGAGAGTCTGGTCTGGATGAACCTGACTGGTCTGACAGAGTCCTGACCTCCACCTTTGAGATGAGTTAGAGCAGAGACTGAGAACCAGGCCTTCTGGTCCAACATCAGTCTGTGACCTGACAAAGAAAGGTCAAAAATCCCCATAAACACTGCCTAACCTTGTGGAACCATTCCCAGAAGAGCTGTTCAAGCTGTTCAAGCTGCAAAGGATGGACCAACATCATATTGGACCCTGTGGATCAGGAATGGGAGGTACCTTTAGCTCATATGTGGGCGGAGGCAGGTGAGACAATATATTTGTAACAGAACTCTTTATATCTTTACAAACATCAGACCCATGTTCTCCCAATCCTTTGATCTTTGTCTGTTAAATCTTTTACAATACTCAGTATTTCATGTTGCATTAGTGGAACATAAACATATCTTTATCGCTGGTCAGTGTGTTCTTGTGTCAGGAACTAACCTTCCTGGGTCAGATTATGAAGGCAGTCTTAGGTAGAACCCTGAAGGTCCCTAGTTTTAGACCATGTAGAGACGATATGAAGAAGCCAACGATGCTGACAGTTCTAAAGCTCCTGATTCTGTATGTTTTTGTCTTTATGTACTCTGTAATTACAGGGAGACAGAGAGGGTCCGTATGAGACCTCCCAGACCCAGAGGCCAACAAAACCAACCAAGGAGCTGTACCTGACTGAGCAGGTGTTTGTTCCATACCCCTTCAGCCAGCCCACCAAGGGCAGTCACCTGTACACCAACATGAAGGTCAGCAGCCTGTCGGAGGAGAAGCAAGGCCAGACCTCCTGGACCCTAACAGAGTCCAGACATCATCCAGGAGAAAGGAGGAAACCGCTCTCTGCTCTGGACCTGCAGGTACTGACAGCTGAGCTCAGAAGTTCTGTTTTATGTCTTTTTATGTGTGTTTAGGCCTCCAAAAAGCAATGAATGTGTGTGTGTGTGTAGGAATGATAAATAATATGATTACAGTTGACCTTACTTAACCTTTGCTGCTTCAGCTCAATAACAGCATCATTACAGAACTAAAGATCTGAACCTGATTGTGTGAGAACAGCTCCTTACTCAGACCTGAAGTGTTTCTGAGCTCTGCAAACAGGACTGACTTTAACACAAGAACAGCTTGGGTCTGGACTCTGTTAGTCTGGTAAAACCAGACCCTGGTTCTTCTCTTTGCTTGGTACAGACGGTCTGGACAGGACTGAGGACAGGACTGACAGGCTGGACACCCTCAGAGTCTGAACAGGAGACAGATCCACATCATGTGTTCAAAGTAGACCAGGCCTCCAGTCAAACTGTCTAACTTTGGGACAGAGCTTTTATAAAACCTGTCTTTGTGTCTTCTCTAACATGAACTGAAACTGACCCCTCATCGATGTGTTTGTCTGATCAGATCCAGGACAGCGTGACCCCCCACAGCCTGGAGTACTGGATGGAGGACGTGTACACACCAGGCTATGACACGCTGCTGAAGAGGAAGGACTCAGAGTTCAGGAGGGTTAAAGTCTGTAAGACAGCAGCTCTGATCCTGGCTGCCACCTGTACTGTGATCCTGGTCATTGTTGTTCCCATCTGCACCATGAGCTCATGAAGGACTCAGACCTGGGTCCAGCTGGTCCACCTGTGGGTGGGACACAATAACAGGTCGGGTCTGTTAGTAACATTTGATGAGTTATCTGTACATAAACAGTAAATCTGTTCAGAGAAACATCTTTAATGTTAATGTTTTACCAGCTAAACTGATCCTAACTTGACATTAATTATATCAACAGTTTGTTTTGTGTTTGTATGTCCTCTGAATAACTAGAACAGAGTAAATCAGTAGAATGATCTGGTTAAACAATGAATGTATCAGTAACAGGAAGCACTTTCAGTAATGCTACATATTCTTAAAGACTTTGAGGAAGACGTGGACGAACACAGATTCCAGCTCTTTTTATTCAAACTGAATGTTTCTGAATGTCAGCCTGCAGAATCACCTGAATCCTCCTTCATGCTTCCTTACCTGAAGTGTTTCATTTTGAATGTTTACTAAGTACCTGAAGTTCTGTATTGTTGAGACTGGTTGACCTGAATTTAGTGGGCTTAGATCAGGGGGGGTCCAGTCCTGGTCCTGGAGGACCACTGCCCTGCATGGTTTCTAAAACGTGTGTCTATCTCTGTACTTGTCTCTATCTGACCCGTTTCCCAGACCCTGCGGCTGAGAAACACCTCAGCATGAACCTACCACTGCTGTGCTTTGCTGTTGGCTGTTCCACTCACCTCCCAGTTTGGTTTGTCCTCTGATTGTGGACTGTGGGGGGCTTCTAAAGCAGGTCCAATCAGTTTTATTTGCCAGCAGTGAACTCCAGTTAAGGCTGAGAAGATTTCCTAAAAAGAATGGCAGAAAATCCTCTACTTCACATTCTCAATGCTTGTTGCATCAAACCCAAATGTTTTTATACTTTTTGCTCAGTAAAAGTCTAAAATACTTCAAATTTAAAGCTGAACTTTTACTCAATCAACCAGCAGAGAAACTAAAGTCCTGAAAGTTTCACTCAGTATTTTTTACAAACAGATAATTTGTTAAAGGAACACATAACCTGAAAAACCAGAGTTTTAATCTAAAACCACTGAATGATGAGAAGAAGTGAGAAAACCGTTTAGTCCAGGGGGTCCAGTCCTGGTCCTCAGGTTTCTGATTAACAGGTGTCTGCAGAACCTGAAGAGGTCATTTAGTCACTGAATCAGGTGTGTTGAAGCAGAGAAAGAAGGAAACCTGCAGGATAGAGACCCTCAGGGACCAGGATTGGACACTTCAGGTCAAATCATAAAACCTTTATGAAAGATCTCTTGTGATACAGTTTGGTAGCACTGAGTCTGCGTTTAGGAGGACTCTCAGCTACTACCAACCCAATATTTTAGCTTTAAAGTTAAAGCTGCAGTTAGGAGTTTTAAGAAAACAGTGGACACCAGGATGATTGACACAGAGGATAAGACAACCCTCCGGTCTCTGATTGGCTGTTTCTGAGTGGGAGCAGTGTGTTTCGGCCAATGGCTGTAGGAGCAGTGGGAGGAGCCAGAGGAGCTCTGTTTTTCCACAGATTATCTGTCTGATATCTGTCAGGACATTGTGACAGTTTGGACAAACATGTAAAAAAACATTTATCAAAGTTTAATTAGATGCAGATGTATGTCCGTTGATTACTTCCTGACTCATTAAGTCTGTCCACTGGTTCATGAAATATTTTGCTGACAAGTGACATATACAACATCAGTATGGTGACAGCTGGTAAAAACTGATGAACTAATGAAGGATCCGACAGGATCAAACATCTTTCTGAGATTTAGGATCAGTTCTGATCTTATTTTTGTCTCAAATAAATCATGAAATATGTGATATTTAAAAGGATTTTCTAAAGAATGTAATAAAGATAATAATATTGTGTTGTTAATCATTTATTACCTCTTTGATTCAGGTCTGGTTCTGGTTCTGATGGATATTTCCTGTTAAACGGAGTCATTCCTTCCCACTGTCACCATGTTACTCAGGAAGGAGGACTCATTCCCAGGTTTCATGATAATTCTGTAGACAAACTTACTGCTTGTATTTTAGTTTTATTAGGTCTGAATGTTAATCTGACGGAGTTCTAGTTGGAATGAAATAAACTGCACACACTTTGATTTGAACTGAACCTTTTTAAATCTGTATACTGAAATAAACTGAAGTGAATGAGCAGATGTCTATAAAATGTGTTTGTTGACAGCAGGTTTTTCACAAGTTCCTGTCGACCAGGATGAAACATCGTCTCCACTGTAGTTCCAGTCAGAGCCTCCACAGGTGCCTTACAGCAGGTAAATTAGAACAGAAGTTTAAAAACTTGGTAGGTCTTCTCTGAACAGGTTCTTGTTTAACAAAAACCCACCAGACTACAGCCAGGAACCACCACCCAGAGACCCTCTGTTGCCATGGTGAGTGTGTGTGGCTCAGAGAGCTGTAGATCACACTGGTTTCTTTAGGTTCTGGTCTTTATCACAGACTCCTGCAGACTACAGTTCACTGTGTGTTCATGCAGCAGCAGTTGATCCTCCTCCACCCCTCAGTTCTGTTGGACTGATGGTTCTGACCTTTCTAAATAAGCCTGTTGTAGTTCAGCAGTGTCCTGTCCACCACTTTGTCTTCTAGTTAATGATCCAGACTCAGTTTATTGCACCACAATGTTCCTGGTAAATAACTTAAAGCATTAAAAACTCACCAGAACCTATAAACTCTGACGGTGCCATCACTTTGGATCAGTAAGAAGTCCCATTTTATTTCTAAAGCACCTTCCATAGAAACAAAGTCAAGCATCGACAGAATAAAAGATCAGGTCCGGTCTAAAACCAGGATCTGAGGATCTGAAACCAGGTCCTGTTTGCTTTGATTTAAAATAAATAAAACTCTACTCAACAGAAGTAAAACCTCATAGTATTATTAATCAAGTGAAGTAAAAAGTAGGATGTAGTAAAGCTACTTTTCCCCATAAAGTTACTCAGGTAAATGTGAGCAGGTACATCCCACCTCAGGTCAGAGGCTTGGTTTTTTCTGATATATTGAATAACAGTTTATTTATCTTTCTGAATGGATTTATCAGATTCTTTATTCTGAGAATCATGTAGATTAAAGACTAAAAACCCAACAACATAAATTCTGGTCAAAGTGAGTTTTTTATAAAAACTAAAAACCAAAAGACAGGATAGATCAAATAAACAGATTAAACACTAAAATCTGTCACTTAATAAACAAAGTTTTCTTAATTTGACTGTAATTCTGTCAACATTTGTTCAACATGTAATTCTTTTGCACAGATCTTTAGTTTAACTTTAAATATCAGACATCAAAATTAAATCCATTTGTCAGATTATTCTGAGACACTGTTATAACAGTGAAGCTTCTTCCAGCTAATTTAAGTCTACAGTCGTTATTGGCTCTGTAGTTACCATGGTAACTGGTCCATCGTGGTCCTGCTAATCCACCTGGAAGGCCACGTGTGTGAAAATAAAACAAAAACACTCAAGATCATCTGTAGGAAGTCAGACAGACAACATGGACTCTGACTAATCCTGGTCTTTGGTCTGTGCCGGACCTCCAAACCTGCTACTTGTCCTCATACAGGACCTCATCAATGAAGACATCGTGGTCACCAACAGGGATCTGAGAGCAGATCTGCTCTCTGAAGGCCAGGCCGATAGTGTAAGGCCTTCCTTTAGGGTGTCTGCTGCAGCGCTCCAAGTACGTGTCGTAGAAACCCTTTCCTCGTCCAAGACGTCGTCCACACAGGTCAAAACCCAGACCTGGCATTAGGATCAGGTCCAAACCTCCTGAACAGGAACAAAAAGAACAGAATGTAACAAAACATCTTTATGACCACTGGAGACAGGGACTGTACTTGGTCTCATCTGGACAGAGAAAACGAGAACACAGGCCGGGTCTCAAGTCATGGGCTGCAGCAGATGTAGACCACGGGGGACGTTGTCCACAGTCTACGTGGACCATAAACAGACCCTAAACAGCTGAAACGAGACGGTCTCTACAGAAGACGTATGTTTGTGTGACCACATCACTACAATTATTTCAAGGTAGAACTTCACAAAATTCAGTTTTATTAGAAAAACGTTACAAGTAAATAAAAAGTTAATAATTTGAGTTCAGCTCCAGGATCAGTTCTTGTACCTGCATTTTATTTAACATCACATTGCAACTAAACTTTCTTCACCTGAGTTGTTTAACTTGGTCCGTCGTAAAACTCCAAACTCCATAAAAAAACTCCACCGTAAAATTAAAAAAACAGAACCTCTTTGATTCTGGTTCATTTGCTGATGGTGCAATGAATTCTGGGATACCGTCGGTCCTGTAGGAGACTCAGATGCAGCCAAGCTTGTTTCACATGAACTGAGACACAGCCAGGAAATAAAGAATGGTTTAAACGTGTCCAGAGGAGGGACGGTATTGGTTTGGACGTGTCCAGAGGAGGGACGGTATTGGTTTGGACGTGTCCAGAGGAGGGACGGTATTGGTTTAAACGTGTCCAGAGG
>JARVJO010000164.1:9127479-9138112 GCA_031762555.1 Cynodonichthys magdalenae | reverse complement strand
CACATGTTCCAGAGGACAGAACCAACATGGTCCAGAGGACAGAACCAATATGGTCCAGAAGACAGAACCAATATGTTTCAGAGGACAGAACCAACATGGTCCAGAGGACAGAACCAACATGGTCCAGAAGACAGCACCAACACATGGTCCAAAGAAC
Source organism: Cynodonichthys magdalenae (assembly GCA_031762555.1). Classification (NCBI taxonomy): domain Eukaryota; kingdom Metazoa; phylum Chordata; class Actinopteri; order Cyprinodontiformes; family Rivulidae; genus Cynodonichthys; species Cynodonichthys magdalenae. The sequence continues at coordinate 9,137,955 of JARVJO010000164.1, read as the reverse complement.
AAAACCAACACATGGTCCAGAGGACAGAACCAACATGGTCCAGAGGACAGAACCAACACATGGTCCAGAGGACAGAACCAACACATGGTCCAGAGGACAAAACCAACACATGGTCCAGAGGACAGAACCAACATGGTCCAGAAGACAGAACCAATATGGTCCAGAGGACAGAACCAACACATGTTCCAGAGGACAGAACATCATTGTAAAACCAAATGTCAGCAGACGGAGGTCTCTGGTCCAAGCTGGTCTGGGTCAGTCTGGTCCAGGTTTAGTTCTTACCTTGGCAGGTGGAACTTTTCCTGCAGCTGTGATCTGACCCGTAAAGAAGCGACCGAAGTGATTGGCAGCCAGAACCACAGCTTTGTATCTGCAAAACAAAACCCAGCAGTCAGTTCTGACCCCATCAGGTTCAGGTTCAGGTTCAGGTTCAGGTTCTGGTCCTGGTTACCCTGCGATGTTGGCCATGGAGCTGAGAGCATCATAGCCCTGAGCGATGGTGACTCTGGGGACCTGGTCCATGGCCAGAACCGTGCTCTGCCTCTCTGACAGCCTCTTCATCAGGTCCGGGTTCTGTGCCGGGTATACGAAGCTGACCAATGTGGACCGGGGCTTCAGGAGGTCCACTTCGCTCAGACTGGGAGCTCGAACCTGAACCCAAAAAAGGAAATTGTTTTTTTTAAACTGTCAAAACCTTCATTTGAACAACGAGACCAGAGACGTGACCAACCTTCAGGACCAGGTCCGATCCCAGGGCCCCCCTCACGTCAGTAATTGTTGCTCCTGCATCTCGGTACTGCTGATCCGAGAACTTGGACTCGTCTCCAGCTCCGCTCTCCACCTGGACCCTGAAGCCCTGTTTGACCAGAGCCTGGACCCCCGCAGGAGACAGGGCCACACGCCGCTCGTTCTGAAGGGTCTCCTTAGGAACACCGACCACCAGGTCTTTGTATGGCACACCTGAGCACACACACACATACGTGCACACACACACACACACACATACGTGCACACACACACACGTCTGTAAATATGAACTTTTTATTGAGCTATAAAACCCAGTTTATCCTGTATCCAGAACATCCTACTTTAGTTGTTTTCCAGATATGTTGATATTAATTCTGAAATGTGGGTCTGCACTCAATGTAAACAAACTTCATGACTCAATCTGGTCTCAGATTTTTACTTTAAGGACACATTAATGCAGGTTGTTTTCATGACTTCAGATGTTAAAGTCTTGGTGATGTCCTGCAAAAACACAAAGTCAAAGAGAACATCTTTATAGTGAAGAAACTTGGAACAAAACACATGATTTTATTCATTTTGTCACATAACTGACAGATTTTCTTTTGATCTTGGCTCAAAGTAAAACAGGAAGTGACATCAAAGGGGAACTTCCTGGTCTTTGTTTATTGAAATATTTTTTGAACTGACTCTTCTTCATCTCTCTGATAGACTCAAAATAATCTAAACATCAGATTCAGCTCTACAATCTGCTGTTGGTTGTCATAGCAACGTTCTGTTTACATGCAGAGAGTCCCCTCTGACATCACTTCCTGTAACTGAACATGAGAGTATCTCAACAACTCTTCATCTCAGCACAGTGAAATGTATTTTTGCAATGTCCTGATGCATCTCAGTAATCCAGGTAAAAAATTCAAAAGGAAAAATAAGTAGGTCCTCTGAACAGCTTCTTTTTTTAATGAAACGTTTCGTCTCTCCTCCAAGAGACTTCTTCAGTCTGAGGAGTTTTAGGTGAACTCAGCCTTATAAGCTCCGCCTCCACATCTGTTTGGAAGCATCCAGAGAGGGTGTGTGTGTGTGTACTTGTTTTTACCTATTTAGGACCATTTCTGGTATACACACCTACCTTGTCAAGACCAGTCCTAATATGGTGGAACTCCATTTTTGGGTTGGAGGTTGATTTTAGAACTATGGTATGAATCGAGTTTAGGTTAGTTTTAGGGTCAGGTAGGGACCTGTGAGGTTAGTTTTAGGGTCAGGTAGGGACCGGTGAGGTTAGGTTTAGGGTCAGGTAGGGACCTGTGAGGTTAGGTTTAGGGTCAGGTAGGGACCTGTGAGGTTAGGTTTAGGGTCAGGTAGGGACCTGTGAGGTTAGTTTTAGGGTCAGGTAGGGACCTGTGAGGTTAGGTTTAGGGTCATGTAGGTACCTGTGAGGTTAGGTTTAGGGTCAGGTATGTACCTGTGAGGTTAGGTTTAGGGTTGGTGGTCAAGGTTAGACTGTAGAAATTACTGGAAATGAATGGAAGTCAATGAATGGTCCTAATAAGGATATAAATACAAACCTGGGTGTGTATGTGTGTGTATATATCATGTTCCACATTTTTTATTTCCAAATATGGAAGAGTGACCTCGCCGCCATGGCGACACATTTAGCAGGTGATTGGCTCTAAGCCACACACACACACACACACACACACACACACAGAATTTAAACTTTAAAAGAAACTAATAAAATGTAGAAATCTCTCCGAGTTAAACAATCTTCAGACACATGGAGGACAGAAACCTGAGAGGAGCAGCAGCTGAGCTCCAACAGGACAGGTCACCTTTACCTGACCTCCTGTCCTCCTGCAGGTCTGACTCAGGAAACTTCTGAATCTAAAACATCAAACCAAACAATGCTGGTCTCCACTCCGCTGAACCAAAACAAAAACCGTCAGGCTCTAAATCCTCAACTCAAAGTGGACCAGAGACAGCCTCAGGAGGACTCGGGACTCCTACCTCTGGAGGCCGTTTGGTCCCATAAGACGGGGAAAGTCCTGAAGGTCCTCCTGCTGAGGGTTTTATGCTGGAGCCTCCTCTGGGACAGAGACAGGCAGGAGCTGGAGACGCTGCGCAGGAGGGTCGACATGGTGGTCCTGAGACTCGGGCTGCTTCTTCACTGTGAACACAGAGACGTTAACAAGCTTCTTTCAGACAACATGGATGATTCTGACCCTGAGCCCCCCCCACACACACACAGTGTGTGAGGCCTGCAGGCTGCAGAGTGACGCTGCTGCACTCAGGGTCACAGGCTGGATTACACTCTGCAGGACTCTTCAGATCTGGCTGAGCCAAGTCTGACCCACTGAGGGGGTGCGGGGTCAGAGGTCAACCACTGGTTATGGTTATGTATGTATATATTTATTGTTTGTTTGTTTTTACCTTTAAATGAAGTAAAACATTACAGGAGATGTAATGAGACACCGGCTCGGTGAATGTTCTGCTTCTGTCCACCAGGTGGAGCCAGAGTCTCGGACAAAATGTTGGACAACCAGAACTCTTTCCTTGGAGTAACCTTGTCTTTTTACAGTTCCATTTATTACTGTTAGTTTACTGAAAACCTCTCAGTTTTTAGAATGTTTTAGTTGTGCTAATAAAACGGCACTTCTACATTACATTTATATAAATGTTTGTTTGAAACTAATTACGCATAACTTTTTATTCCAATAAAATCCTAACTAATTGAACAATAATGCAATCCCTTCTCATGTTCCTACATTAATTTAAAATACATCATAAAATACAAATTAAACAATTGAATAACTTTGTGGAGAGGCGGAACAGTTTCTGCTCGGCACAGGAAAAGCTTTTTGTTGGCCATCTTTTTTAGCGGCACCGCATGGATTTTGTAAACAGTCGTTTCTTAGAGATTATCGCTGAAAATATGAATGAATGCTAAAAGTTATCATCTGCCGTGAACTTTAAACATCTATTTATCATATTGATTTAGTATAAGTTTAATGTTAAAACTGTAACAAACGCGGTCAAATTCTTTTTTTATTGTAAACAGTTGGTTAGCTAGTTAGCATGTAGCTAAAGTTAAAAAGTTCTGGTCGTGCTTTGGTTTTTTATTCTGCTGTCGGTAGTCTTGGTGGGTCCTGATGAACAATGCAGTCTCTGAGACTCGTGTCTGTGGATCCTTCGGACCGAGGTTCTCAGAGATGCAGGCTGGGTCCGGGTCTGATGGCGGCGCTTGGTCTAAGACTGGGCTCCCCGGTTCTGGTCTCTGTCCCCGGGGGGAACTGCCTCTGCACCGCCTGGCCTCGTTCGGACCTGACGGAGGACTTTCTGCAGATGGACCTGAAGTGTTTCAGCCCTGGTCTGATCTCTCAGGTCCCCTCACAGCTGATCCTGGACCAGAGTCAGCTGAGACCTGTACCCTGCCCCAAACTGAAGTCTGTCACAGTAACTGTGGTGGTCCAAAGTCCGGATTTCAGGAGAACTTCAGGTCGGCTTGTCCATGAACTGGTGAAGGATCTGCTGCAGGGGGTTTCTGTCCATCAGGACTTTGTGGTAGATCTGGAGGATTATGGTACACCCATTAGATATGTTGTCGTGGACCACATCAGTCCGGATTCTGGTAGTTCTGGTTTAATCACTTCAAAAACTGCTGTGGAGGTCTGTGGGGTCCAGACAGTCCAGCATTATAGGAGTCAGCTCCAGGACCGGCAGACCCCCCCACTGGGAGGACTGGAGGAGGTCAGCTGGTCCATCCCCACGTTTATAAATAAATACTGTTTTTTTAGCTACCATTAGCATTTTGCTTCTATTAGCTACCATTTGGCTACTTTTAGTTAGCATTTTGTTTCTTTTAGCTAACATTCTGCTACTTTTAATTAGCATTTTGTTTCTTTTAGCTACCATTTGGCTACTTTTAGTTAGCATTTTGTTTCTGTTAGCTAACATTCTGCTACTTTTAATTAGCATTTTGTTGCTTTTAGCTACCATTCTCCTACTTTTAGTTAGCATTTTGCTTCTTTTAGCTAACATTCTGCTACTTTTAGTTAGCATTTTGCTGCTTTTAGCTACCATTTGGTTACGTTTAGTTAGCATTTTGTTTCTTTTAGCTAACATTCTGCTACTTTTAGTTAGCATTTTGCTTCTTTTAGCTACCATTTGGCTACTTTTAGTTAGCATTTTGTTTCTTTTAGCTAACATTCTGCTACTTTTAGTTAGCATTTTGTTTCTTTTAGCTCACATTCTGCTACTTTTAATTAGCATTTTGTTGCTTTTAGCTACCATTCTGCTACTTTTAGTTAGCATTTTGCTTCTTTTAGCTACCATTTGGCTACTTTTAGTTAGCATTTTGTTTCTTTTAGCTAACATTCTGCTACTTTTAGTTAGCATTTTGCTGCTTTTAGCTACCTTTTGGCTACATTTAGTTAGCATTTTACCGCTTTTAGCTTTCAGCTAGTCTGTTGCTCTGCTTTGCGTTTGTCATCATTTTCGATTTAGCTCACTGTTTGCAGCTTTTAGCTCGTGTTTCTGGCCTCAGGTTCAGCTTCTTGTTTCAGTCTGTTCGGACAGAAGTGTGGTTTCTCTGGTTGACCTGAGTGTCTCCTAGTGTCTCCTTCCTGTCTGTCCCCTGCAGGTGATGTCGTCCCTCAGAGAGACGCTGCAGCTGCCTCTGCTCTATCCCCACGCCCTGAGGTCTCTGGGGGTCTCCTGTCCCAGAGGGGTGCTCTTGATCGGGCCTCCGGGAGTCGGAAAGACCCTGTTGGTCCATAAGGTGGTCCAGGAGGTGGGAGCCAGCCTGCTGGTGGTCCGAGGACCAGAGGTACCAAAGATCTGATCCCTGGTTGGTTTGACACCGAGACCAGTTTAAGGTTCTGATGTTCCTCAGGTGGTCGGGTCTCGGCCCGGTGAGAGCGAGGAGGCTCTGCGGCTCGTGTTTGAGCGCGCTCAGTCGGCAGCAGAAGAAGGTTCCTGCGTTCTCTTCCTGGATGAGCTGGACTCTCTGTTCCCAAGGAGAACCGGGTCGTCAGCGCCGGAGAACCGGCTGGTGGCTCAGCTGCTGACGCTGATGGACGGGATGGACCGGTCCGATCGGTTCCTGATCGTCGGAGCCACTAACAGACCGGACAGCTTGGACCCGGCTCTGCGCCGACCTGGAAGGTTTGACAAAGAGGTCCGCTGGATTGTTCTGTTTACATTTTAACTTCGGACTTATTAAAGTTCTGAGTGTCGGTTCTGAGCGTCGGTCCGTCCTGCAGGTGATCATCGGAGCTCCCACTCTGCAGCAGAGAAGGTCCATCCTGTCGGTTCTGTGTCAGAAGATGCCGGTGTGTCCGGGTCTGGACCTGGCAGAACTCTCTCAGATCACGGTGGGATACGTGGGGGCGGATCTGAGCGCTCTGTGCAGAGAAGCTGCCATGAAGGCTCTGAGGGAAACTGTGCAGGTGAGCCAACAAACCCTGAGAGTTCTACAGGTCCCATCAGCGGACTCTGCTGGTCTGACTCTGCTGGTCTGACTCTGCAGGGCTCAGGGGACCAGCAGGTGGATCTGAAGCACTTCCTGGAGGCTCTGAAGTCGGTGCGTCCGTCCTGCCTGAGGAGCAGCCTCGGCAGGACCGAGGTCTTCCCGCTGCGCTGGGATCAGATCGGAGGTTTGGAGGAAGTCAAAGTCAAACTGAGACAGGTGGAGAAATGTTCGTCTGACTTCCTGTCTGACTTCCTGTCTGACTTCCTGTCTGACTTCCTGTCTGCTCAGGTCAGATCTTAATGTTTGTGTTTTTGTTGTCTAAGAGCATCGAGTGGCCTCTCAGGCACCCCGAGGCGTTTGTCCGTCTGGGCCTGAGCCGGCCTCGTGGCGTTCTGCTGTACGGACCTCCTGGTTGTGCAAAGACCAGTCTGGTCCGAGCTGCAGCCGCGACGTCGTGCTGCAGCTTCCTGTCCGTCAGCGGCGCCGAGCTCTACTCGCCTTACGTCGGAGACTCAGAGAAAGCTTTGTCTCAGGTACTTCCTCCGTTCTTCCTCTTTACTTCCTGTTTGTTTCACCTGTAAACACCTGAGGCTTCCTGCGCTGCTGCAGCTGTTCCTGCAGGCCCGGGCCTGCGCTCCCTGCATCCTGTTCCTGGACGAGATCGACTCTCTGATTGGCTCGCGGTCCGATGGTCAGGACTCTGTGGGCGTTCAGACCCGCCTGCTGTCGGTGCTCCTCAATGAGATGGACGGGATCGGCCTGAAGAGCCTAGAGAGGAGAGGAACGGAGAAGATCCTGCAGGTGGAGGGAGGGGCGGAGCTTCAGAGGCAGGAGGAGGTGGGAGCGACCTGAATCGACCTCCGAGCGGACCAACTGGACCCAGGTTCTAAGTTGTTTGTTTCCCTGCAGTCGGACCTTCAGGAGGTCTGCAACAAGGAGGTGATGGTTGTTGCTGCCACCAACAGACCCGAGTGTCTGGACAGCGCCCTCCTCAGGCCGGGCCGGCTGGACCACATCATCTACGTCCCCCCACCTGACCAACAGGTAAGTGATACCTGATAAACAATCCAGCAGGTTTTGTTTGTGATCACCTGAGCAGAGCGTGGTTTTGTGCTTTTAGGCCCGGCTCTCCGTGCTGCAGGTGTGCACCTCCTCCATGCCCGTGGACTCTGACGTGTGTCTGGAGGAGCTGGCTGCAACGACTCAACTGTTCTCTGGAGCCGACCTGGAGAACCTCTGCAAAGAGGTGAGCATGGAGCAGCTGAAGGTAGAAACACACCTGCAGAGACACACCTGAGCTCAGAGTTCTCTCTGCTTGTGTTGCAGGCTGCTCTTCTGGCGCTGCTGGAGGAGAACATGGAGGCTTCTACCATCAAACGCTCCCATTTCCTTCGTTGTCTCAGCAAACTGAGTCCTTCTCTCAGCGCTCAGCAGATCAAAGCTTATCTGCCCACATGATTCACGCCGCTGTGTTCATATGTTCACGTGTTCACACACAGATAACAGATTCTAATAAAATCCGTCCAACTCAACTTCCAGTCTTGTGTTTTTAAGCAGAGCATGTTGAGGCTGCAGTTCCTCAGTCTGACACCAGGGGGCGCTGCTCGCTGACACTCTATTGATTAACATTAAGTGGATGTTTTGCCTTCAGTGCTGAATTACAATACAGGAAGCTGCATCTGTCTACGTGCCTTTCACCTCGTCCAACCTCCCGCCCAGCCTTCATCTGTCCCTGTTTCACTATGCAGGACTCAGAGACATCAGGGACTTCAGAGGTGCAGGTAAGACCTGGTCTGAGACCTGATCTGAGACCCGTCTCTGATCCGTCCTCAGGATGTTTGCTCCTCACTCAAAGCTCTCTCTCCTCTGTAGGTGTTGGAACAGTTTGAAACATGTCTTTTTTCCAGATGTTGAGGAAGAAGAAGGAGGTGAGTCTGGGATTGGATCCTCTGGGACTTGATGATGATGATGTTGTTGTTGTTGTTGTTGTTTTGAATCTTTAAAGAAGGTTTCTGCTTGTTTTCAGCTCATTCCTCTGGTGGGGTTGATGGCTTTTGCAGCAACAGGAGCCACCACAGCTAGTCTTTACTTTCTGTTCACTAAACCTGACGTGATGTGAGTCTCTGCTCCGCTTCTCTTTATTTTACGTCGAGTCATCTGAAAACAGCTGATCTGATGCTTTCGTCTGTCTCTAGTCTCAACAAGACGTCCAACCCAGAACCGTGGGAGAGAGTGGACCCGTCCAAACCTCAGAAGGTAATCTCTTTACTTCAGCTTGTTTGATTACGTTTGTCAGGTTTTCAGCCTCTCAGATCTGAGTGGAGGCTTTAATCCAGCAGCTGAATTCTGCTGAGTCATTGTTGTTTACATCGGGGACATGATGTCTAACGTCTGTCCCTCTGAGACATATCTTCACCTGCGGACAGCTGGAGACTTAACTACATTTCTCTGACGTTCCTGCAGCTCCTCAACTTCAACCAGAAGTGGAAACCAGTGGAGGAGCTGGAGCTGGTCAAATCCATGACCAAATGAATCCTTCAGAACCGGTCCCACCTGATCCACCTGACCCCCATCAGTCCAACAGAATCCTTTCTGCACAAACTAGGACTGTTCGACACTCAGTGTGCGGAAATGCTTCTGCTCAACTGGTGGGGTTTGATCCGGCTCTGCAGAGGAACCACCAGACCCGTTTGGTACCAGATGTTCTGGATCTCCTTAATGTTGAAGATATTCTTCTGTCAAGTGACAATAAATGATCTTTTTAATCAGCAAAGAGTTTTTATTTGTCCTCAGGCCCTGCTTTCATCACGGGAATTCATGTCACCCACCGATAGAGCTCTGAGACTGAGCTGGACCACCCTCAGCTACTATCAGCTAAAATTCAGCTACTATTTAGCTAAGATTTGGCTATGATCAGCTAAAATCCCTCTACAACTCAGTTCTGATACAGCTGCTACTCTCAGCTACTCTACTATTCTCAGCTACTACCACACTGAGTTTCAGTTTAACATCGGGTGTCGGCCATCTTGCATCAGCTCGACTCAAATAAATCAGCTGTAAATCTTCATCCTGTGGTCACTTCATGAAAGTTTCATTCAGATCTGTTCAGTGGTTTATGAGATATTTTGCTGACAGACTCAAGGTAAAAACCAATTAGCCTCATGTGGTCCTGGTCTAAAGTTAGTTTACATGGTTTTCCTTCAGTTCTGCCTCAGTCACAGTGACTCAGCAGAACCAGGTGGGTCCAGATGTTTCTCAGTGACTCGGCCCGTCTTCAAGGTGACCTTCAGGATTTGGTTTTGATCCACGAGAATCAGACAGAACCTGTTCAGTCCTGCAGAACCAGACTTTCTACTTTCAGTTAGTTATTTGTATTCAGCTGCTGAAGAAGAAGAATCCCAGCTGATCCCAATAAAAAGGTTTGATCAGAATCAAGTCTGAGGAGGATCAGCCTGCATTTGTTAGTAAAATAATATCCTGGAAAAGTGGGTCAGAACCCAGCTGGGCCCAATAAACCCTGAAGTAGCTCAACTCTCAGGCTGAAATACAGAAATATGACCGAGGGTCTGCTCAGCTTTTATTTTGAAAATCCAGACTCCTTCCTGTTGGGTTCAATAAAGTTCAGTTTTTATTTTTCACATGTTTCTGATAATTTATTAATAATAAAATAATAAAAGTTCTGTTTTTATTTTCTACATGTTTCTGATAATTTAAAAATAATAAAAGTTCTGTTTTTATTTTCTACAGGTTTATGATAATTTAAAAATAATAAAAGTTCTGTTTTTATTTTCTACAGGTTTATGATAATTTATTAATAATAAAAGTTCTGTTTTTATTTTCTACACGTTTCTGATAATTTATTAATAATAAAAGTTCTGTTTTTATTTTCTACATGTTGCTGATAATTTATTAATAATAAAAATAATAAAAGTTCTGTTTTTATTTCCATGTTTCTGATAATTTATTAATAATAAAAATAAAAGTTCTGTTTCTATTTTCTACAGGTTTATAATTTATTAATAATAAAATAATAAAAGTTCTGTTTTTATTTTCATGTTTCTGATAATTTATTAATAAAAATAATAAAAGTTCTGTTTTTATTTTCTACATGTTGCTGATAATTCATTAATAATAAAATTAATAAAAGTTCTGTTTTTATTTTCATGTTTCTGATAATTTATTAATATTAAAAATAAAAGTTCTGTTTTTATTTTCATGTTTCTGATAATTTATTAATAAAAATAATAAAAGTTCTGTTTTTATTTTCT
>JARVJO010000164.1:8953472-8966125 GCA_031762555.1 Cynodonichthys magdalenae | reverse complement strand
CTTATTGGAAACTCAAGACAGCCATGACATTATGTTTTTTACAAGTGTATGTAAACTTTTGACCACAACTGTATGTCTGTTTTTGTTTTGTTTTTCCTCACTTTCTAATCTGTACTTCCTACTCTGTGACCCTCTTTAACATTTTTGGCGATGTCATTTGTGTCTGGTGTGAGCGTTTGTTGCCGTGAGACTCTGTCCTACTGGCTAAATATTGCATTAGCATGAAAAATACAACTTCAAAACTCTTCAAATAGATTAGTCAACACTTATTGCACTGCAAGCAGTCCTTTGCGATATGAATATTATGCTCACTGATATTGTGATGATAATATATTTGCGAAATATTGTGCAGCCAATGTATATACATGCAGTCTGGAAAAGGCCCCCTTCAAACCGGAGACAACTGGAGCAGTTTGCTCATGAGTTGTGGGAAAACTAAACAGTCTGCAGTTCTTTTACAGGTATTTTATAGTTGAAGTAAATGTTTATCAAATAATGTCTTATACAACTACTTTAAAGCTGGTTTGCTGTACAATAATTAGGAGTGCTCCTCTTGTCTGTGGTCCACCACGCCTGTGTTCTGCGGTCTGTGGTGTGTGTGTGTTTTTGTTGTAGGTTGTTTGCCATCCCTCAGGAAAGTGTGGCTGGTTGTACTGTTATTCGTGATAAAGGTGTAAGCTTCTTGCTGAGTCCAGACAGCCAGGTCTAACAGCAGAGGAGGCTGGAGCGTATTAGGAAACTCAAGACTTGAACTTTGCAAAGATGATGTGTGGTAATAGCTACCAACATCATGTCCACCAAATATTTTTGAAGAGCTGCTGGCATTGATTAACTCCCTCAAAACTCATGTTTGTTTCTAAATATTACAGGTAGATTTTAGTTTGAATATAATCAATCACTTAGCTTCGCTTTACCCGTTTGCTTTATTTAGTATTTTGGATGAAAGTGTTCTCTGTCCCTAATTACTCTTACACTGAGCTGAAGTGAAACAAGAGCACAGTAGTGGGTCGGGATGAGAATCTGATTATATAATGAGACCTTGAGGAAAAACACCATGGTTTCACACTATTGCAGCATAAGTCTAAAAGAAATTGTAAAAACGGTAACAGAAAACGATCAGATATGTTCCTGTGCTTATCTCACTCATTGTATATAGAACACATTGATGACAGATGGATCCAACACTAAAAAAAAATTATCTAATTTATTCCAAGCTGCACAATGCTTCTTTAAAATGAACGTTTTTTTTAACCAAATATGCCTGTTTTTGTCTTTTTGTCCATAGAACACATACAGTTTATAAACCTAATTACTCATTTTCCCTCAGTCACACACGATCCAGTCTGGGTCTTCCTCTTCATCAGTGACTGCGCCTCTCCTCTTTTTAGCTAAGCTCCTCGGTCCACAAGTCTGCTGAGGTCTATTTTTAAACTCTTGCTATAGTGGAGCAATCGTGTGTGCGTGGAATACTAAGCACTCGCTCATCCCCTTTCTAACAGTGGGTAACTGTAGTCATCGTCTCGCTCTTAAACAAATAACACAAGCTTCAATCAAGTGTCAGCCAAAGACCTTTAATCTTTTTCACTCTTTCCTTTTTGCACTTTTTTTTTTTTTTACACGTACAACACACAATAAGTAGAATGTATCATACCCACTTTCTTCAGCCCTTAAATATTCTCTTTGTGTCTTTGCAGAGCTTCAGTTTCTCCACCACACTCTGGAAGGCTGAACATTATGATCAGTGAGCAGACTGGCTGTAGACTGTTTGGTAATATGACGTCTGAGAAGGAGCTGCTGTGATGTTACGTAGAGCTGCCTTATGCTAACTGTGTGTGTGTGCATTGTAGCATAGGCACATTTTCCCAAAATAAACTACCTTGTGGGGACCCACTGCTCATTATGGGGCCCACAGTCCAGGCCCCCGTAAGTTCAAATGCCGTTCTTGGGTGTGGGGTTGGGTTATATGAGTCAAATATGAATGGAAGTCAAATCAAAGTCCCTGTGAAGATGGCAAGATGTGATATGTACGTGGGCGTATGTCTAGCTATTCTTGTGTGGACATATTTTGACATGAACCCTGGGAGGACATTTTGCCCAGTCCACACAAGGGGAAGAAACACTGTGTTTGGGTTACGGTTATGTTTAGAGCTAAGGTGTGAATCAAGGAAGGATATGATTAGGCTGTGGAAGTCAATGCAAGTCCACACAAAGATAGTAAAACACCACGTGTGTTGTGTACTTGTTTTTGTTACCTATTTAGGAAAGTTTCTGGTATACACACCTACCTTGTCAAGACCAGTAGTCCCAAAGACCGGTCCTAATATGATGGGACTCCATTTTTGGGGTGGGGGTTTGGTTTAGGACTAAGGTGTGAATTGAGTTTAGGTTAGTTTTAGGGTCAGGTACCTGTGAGGTTAGCCTTAGGGTTGGTGGTCAGGGTTAGGCTGTAGAAATTACTGGAAATGAATGGAAGTCAATGAATGGTCCTAATAAGAATACAAATACAAACCTGTGTGTGTGTGTCTTTTAAGAGGGAAAAAGCAGAACAGGTCTGTCTGCTCTGGGTGTTCCTTCCTCCTCTTGGTTATAGAGTTTAGAAAATGTTAATATCTCCCACAGCTCCCTACATTCTCTGTAATACTGCTAAATGTTAAGATTACATTGGTTTTTGAGTTGCTTCTGGCCCAACCATTAAACTTTTAAAAAAATCTTCCCAAATACAAACTTTGTTACACACAAGGGCCAAAAATTAAAATTTGGCCCAACCCAAGGGCCAATTTCTGTCATTTTTATTGAAGAAATATAACAAATTATTCTTATAGAAATAAAAATTACTTTTTCAAAATTATGTTTTATGTAGCAGTAAAAACATAAATAACCTAAGAGATAAAGAAAAATGGTTAAATTTAGAAAGACTCATTAGCATTCATTTCTTATGCCTTACTCTCCATCAAGAACGTTATGTCTTATTTCTTTTTCTAAAGATACATTTTATCATAATCCAGCTAATCATGTATAAAAAAAATCTCACTAAAACTCCAATTAAATTATTTTATAAGAAGAGAGTATAGAAAAAGTTAATTCAAATAGATTCTCTCTTGCTCTTTCCACACCAAAATCAAAGATTACTGAATCATTTAAAATTAATTTTCCTGGATTGAAAGTTGGCCAGCTGTCATGAGAAGAATGCACTAAAGACAGTGACAAATAGAGAAACCATCAAACTATTTTACATTCAAATTATTACCACTGGAGCCAGATAAAATGTAAACAATGACCATACTGTATTTGGCCCATGAGCTTTGATTTTTGACACATGAAGGCAAAAGGTTATAAAAAAAAAAAATTCTGTCCCTTATAGGAAATAAAAACACTTGTTTTAGTGCCAGATAAACAACAAACCTTCAAACTTAATTCTAAAGTAGAATCAAACTTTCTCAACAACATGATTAGTTTTATTGTTTTTCCATCATGACAACCCTAAAATGTCCTCCTTGTTGTCGACCAGTGTGTTTTACAACGAGTCGATGCTCATCTGAGTCCAACTTACAAGCAATTAACCTGATTACTCTGTGCTTTTTTACAACAGTCAAACACACAGACGTTTCCATCTGCTTCAGGTGATGAATATATTCCAGACATGAGTTTCATCCATCGCTGCAAGCTCCAGTGGTCAGATTGGCTCTCAGCAAAAGAGAAATACAGGATTTTTATTTTAGGAATTAAAAGCTTTTCTTGTCATTTAAAATTCTTCACTTCTCATTAAGACAAATAAATGGCTTGGTTGTTGAAAACCTTGTTACAAGAAACAAAAAGCACTCCGTGTTGTCCAGTCCAGACAAGAGAATATTAAATTCAGATTATTTCTTCAGGTGAAATTACACAAATAGAGCCGGACATCTGGACAACAGTTTGACTTTGTGACGTAAACCCAGTGAAAGTGTAAACCCAGTGAGTTCTACTGAGCTGCTGCTGCATCACAGCAAAGATGAGATAAAGGACTGACTGCACAGCAGTTCTGCAGTGAATTTATCATTTGGAAGATGAGTCCAATATGAAACGATTTATAAACATTTCTCCCTTCTAAACAGTAAACAAGCATCTAATTAAATCCCTGAGTTTGATGTTAGACCTCAAGAGAAGAGCAACATTTTGTTTTGCTTTAAACAATCCTCAAGCTGATGAGATGCAGACCACGATACAAAAACCATTTCTTTTTTTGTGCATTTTTAATACTCTTACTACTTGGGAGCTAACACCACATATATATTAGTAATATTAGTAATACAGTATATATGTATATTAGCCTAAAGCTAACATTTCATTAGCTCTGGAGCTAATGAAATGTGGTGTTAGCTCTAGAGTGCTAATGCCACATTTCATATAAAATCAACTAAACATCATGTTAGATTATTTCAAACCATATATTGTGCATAACATAGAAACTACTATAAATTTGTCACACATCATAAGTTTTTAGTCTTGACTCTTTGTTTTAGTATCAATGTAACTCCTCTTCATCTTCATTTGTAAAATATTGTCAGTAACAAAATGGCGACATGCTTAAGTGTAAAATGTTATAAACAAAAACATTTTTAAATTAGTTATGTTTTTACATGTCACAAATAACTTTTAGTAGAACAGAGAAATAAAAACATACTAAGGCCAACATGTGTAGGTAGTCTGAGATCCCTTTAACATGTATAGAATCAAAGAAGCAGAAAGTCATTTGAAAAGCTTTTTTTTACATAAAACTATTTCCCGAAATACGGAAGCAACTATTCTATTGTATAATTGTCGACTGAGGATTTCAGCTCGACGCTTAATCAAAATCTTACAATGTGATTTAAACAAAATGTCTGCATCATTTGAATAAGAATATTTATTCTTTTTGTGCCTTTTTGTTGAAAGTAATAATAATCTTCAGTTTTGATTAAAGCGTTTCACTATATCTACCTCCTGCAGCGCAGCTTTACATTATAATGAGTGAGTGAAGACGTGTGGGACGTCTGCTTACGACTGGCTGCGTCTCATCTCGTCACAGCATCTCTGTGTCCCACCCAGCCGCTGACTTTCTGCCGCCCTTGAATTTTTTTAGAGATGCTGGGGAACTGTGGGTCTCCATGGCAACAACATTATTACATCACTTTTCTCCAGCTGTTGTCGTCAAGCTGGTGTTTGGCCAAGCTCTGCAATAGCCCAGTAGTGACGCCGCAAAATCATCACACACACATACATACTGTATACACATATACACACACACACACCCCACACACACATTGCTGCTCAGGCTAAAAGCTGAACTCTTCCAGCGACAAGAGCGTGACAATAATGTGTCAACTTGTTACAGTGCAGCCGTTTAGTTTCTCTTTTTCTTGTGAGGAATATGTCGTCAGTCAGTAAAGAGTTTTATTAAATTGAAACGATACAGAAATAACATTCCAGAGTCGTCCATCTTTTCCTGTCTGGGTTATTACATTTTTAAAGTTTTAATTAAAAAAGTGAAAAAATCAGTATTCTCAGGTTTTAAAGTAAGCTTTGATTGTCAGTATTTATGAGCAGTTACTGGCTGAATTAACTTATTTCAGAAAAAGTCAGGATGTCGGGATTATTAAATCAAATGAAAATACATAGAATTTTTAGTTTTAGCTCTTTTTTGACTTTTTAGCTGAAGCATGAAAACACATGGAACTTTTGTAAATTTAATACAAAAGGAAATTTAGGTTCATGTAAAATCTGAAATTGATCAAAAAGGGAATTTAGGTTTGTCATATATTTTTTGCTTCTTTTTTTTGGTTGTAACTCAGTAACTAGTATATACTTGGTATTAGTGAGTACCCAAACTGAAGTATTTGTACTTGTTCTCGGTTTGAGAAGAACTGGTATCAGGACACTCCTAGTTTCAGCAAAACTTGAAAAGATAACTGAACAAATCTTACAAATTAAAAGGAGATGGCACATTTTTTTATGTGTGGCGATACGGGCAGCTCTTTGTGGCTGTGCTGTTTGAGGAGGAATGTGCCTCAGCCAGACGGAGAATGGACATGTGTCTGCACCACCTGTCAGAGACCTTTGGTGAAGAACCAACTTGAAAAGACACAGAATTGCATTAAGATTTGTAACATTTAAAAAACTGGTGTAGAGACATGACATGGCAATCCTGAGCTTCAACAGGCAACATGACTTATCTGTTTATGTTGTTTTTTAATGACAAAGACATATTTGTTTGTTTGTTTTTAAAGAAGAAAAATAGAACCAAAATAGGCCTCTTTCTATTCAAGCACTGAGACTTAACACTCAAGAACAGTAAATGTTTTGATTTGAATTGAAACCTCTATATTAAAATTCCTTTCTGTCCAGTTCTGGACAAAGATAAAAGCCAAACGAATCAAAGAATATAAAGAAGCAAGAATAAGGGGGTCATCATCCAAAGCCCCACTTCATCTTTCACAAACAAAATGATGAAAGCTTTTTGATAAGGAACTGGGTCAGAAGTGTTTGTCTCATCGAAAAGCTTCACTTTTTGTTGAGAGTGTGATAACATTAAACAGACATTTAAATCAAATTGAGTGCTTCACAATACAAAAAAGTCAAGTTTTTTAACCCCTAATTTACACTGCATGCGGTTCAGCTCTGGTCCACTCCATTCCTACCTCTGCAGTAAATATGCAACCATTAATATCAATGAGAGCTCTGCATGGTGATCACCAAAATTAGATTCAATCCTATTTTGGCTGGAACTGGTCAATTGCACCACACTAACAGGAAAAAGAACAAGCACAATATCTACAGTATATTTACAAAATAATTCACCAAAGGCAGACTAATTTTGTTAAAATCCTAGCTATATTAATAAATAAATGGGTATATTTATGCATTAATGCTGTTAAAATGTATTGTTCTGTTTGGAAACAGAAACATACACATAAAACACGTGGATTTTATTCTGAAATCACAAGTTTGAAAAAGACAAGTGATGCAGTTTGAACTGTGTTTGAAGTCCATCTTAAACATATTAAATTCTGTTGCTCTGATTTCCACATTTATCACTGGATTTACTGCGCGATGTCACAGTTCCTGCGCACGCTTCTCGGAGTTCCTCTGTGCTTCGCACCGGATTGGAGGCAGTGTAAATTAGGGTGGAAACAATTGTCACTGAGGTGTCACTGTAACACAGCAGAACCACATGAAGGGCAAATTGGGGGTTTTTAATCCAGTCACCAGACCATAACCTGTCCTAACATTCTTTTCACTGACCAAAGTTCACTGTCAGACCAGAAAAACAAGCAGCAACTAAAGAAAAACTGATAAAACTCATTATTTTATAATTATTATTTTCACAATTATTATACATTTCTAAGTAAAATTTTAGCTCTAAATCTGTATGTTTGATCAATTTCTTATAAACTTTAGAAACTGCTAAAAAAAAAAAAATTCCTAAACCATTAATGCAAAACTGTAATTAAACTGAAATACAACCCTTAAAAATAATTTGCTGTTAGTCAGACAGTCCAAACTGTACTTTGCACTTTTGTTTACAGTTTTTATCAATGACGGTAAAGATTCTGATCAAAAGGTATAAATAGAGGAAAATAGCTAAGTAAATTCAAATCAGTTATGCACATTAATAATGAAGCTATAAGAGGTTCCAATAATTGCAGATGAGTGACATTTGGAACAGTTTAGTCCAGTGCTTCTGAGACTCCTCAGTGTCTTTAACCCAATTTGCTTTTTTTGCCTTGGGGAAGGTTAGTTCTTAAAATGCTTCACACTGTTTAAATGGGGTTAAGTGTCTGTGTTAGCCTAGTTTTCAGTCTGTCTGGTCTCTGGAGGTGTGTGATAGATGGCCATGTTAAAGTAAAATAACCTACAGATGGCTGAGATGTGCTCATAGAATGAGGTGGTGATTGGTACCAGTGGGTTTGCAGCATCACACTTGTCGTTTGGGTATTTTTTAACTTTCATGCTTCTTTTTTTTCTTTTTTCCTTGTAGGAAATTGTTGAAAAATGGCTGCATCCCTCAGGTACACGATTTATCAAATTAACTCTGCTGCTGCGAACAGGGCAGCTTATCCCAGAAGCACTTCCTGCTTCAGCTCAGGTCAGAATGACCTTGCTGCCTGACTGAGTCTCGTCACTTCCACTTTGCTCCTCAACCACAGAGCATTAACATGTGTGCAGCTTCCCACAGTTCCATCTTACTGAGGGGGTGTGGGGTGAGATCTGTATCAGGACAGGAATGTGAAAAAAAACAAGAAAAAAATCCACTCAAGTCACATATTTATCTGTCTCATGACTTTACACAAAGACCTCTTTAAAAGAACAAGTAATACCACTTAAAGTATAAACCATTATGTTATTTCTCCTCTTTTAGTATCACTAGGAGATCTTAGTGAATCTAAAATAAGACTTATGATGTCAGCACACCAATCTGCAGCCTGGTCATGGGTGGAAATTAAAAATGTATAAATTGTCAGGAGATGGGGTGTAATGCAGCAGAATGAGAGAAGTCCAGGCAGATGTCTTCATAGGGAAACATGAAGGAAGAAAGATGGGAATGTCACATAAAAATTAGATGATTTTATGTAAAAACATAAAAATTGGTTAGTGGTGAGCAGCATTTAGGAGTTTTATGTATTCTTAAAAAAAACTCCCACATAATGAGGTGTAAATTATAGGTAGAAGAAAAGGTTACATTTACATCCAATGCTGTTTGTGAAAATTTCTATTTCAAAGTTTTGTGGAAAAAACAAATTTTTCTCATTTACCTCAACACAGAGGCTTTCTGAATCCAAGTCTCAGAGTAGAGGTTTTTGGAAAAGGTGTGAAATCAATCGTGAGCACTACTGATGGCTGCAGTCAACCGTTTTTCTGCGCTTGTTTGTGCTCTTCAATTTTTCCAACATGTAGGAGCAAACCATCCTCATCCAATTAAATTTTCATGTACATCATTTTAGATGTAACTACTTTCATGTATGAGACTGAAGTGTCTCATGTGTGTTGTTGAAACTCAAAAATCACAGCATCACCTAATGACTGGACATGGAAATTTTAGCAAATTCAGCTAACACAGCACTGCTATTGTAAATGTGTTTCTTTTCAAAGAATGGTCAAAAATAATTTCCAAAGATCATGCTAGCCTGATACAGTGATCTACTGCCATCAGTCACACATACAGTGATAATATTATACCTGCACAAATTTTAAACATCACCATTAGATTTGTTTAAACAATGCAGAAGCGGTGGCCCCAGTGATAACAATGCACACACAGACACAGACAGTAAATGCAAAAAGCTAGCTATTATACATCAGTAAAAACACCAACCTATTAAACAATTCCACTCACTTTCCATGTCTGTTGAAGCCCTCAACCCACCAGACAACATTTCAAATGAACTTTCCAGTGATTCCTGATGTCAGGTGTGTCGAAATTTGCTCTAGGAACGTCCTTTTTTTTATTAACACTGACTCTCCGCAGAATCCGCTCCGTCTGTCCGATCTTTTGAGCGAAAAGCAGATAATGTATGCAAATGATATTCATGATGCCACAAATGAAGGTCCCCAATTGCAGTTAGTCTTTAGCATTAGCTTCTGCTAATTTTTTATGTTTAGCATTAGAAAATCTATGTTAGCATTTTGCAGATTATGAAATGGCAAAGCTAATTATAGTTAGCTGATTACACATATAAATATTTCATTTTTTATTGCTACTGGTAGATTAGATTTTTTGTGCTATTTATACATATTTATTACTTCACTAGTAAGACTGTGACCCAGAGCTATACTGAATTTAGATTAAATGGTTGTTTAATAAAAACTGTTAAACAATTACTGTGAGGTTACTTTTACTTAATTATTTTACTTTACATATTTTTCTTTTATTGAGTTTCATCCAGAACTTAGTAATTTATGTTACATCTTTTTAAATAAATAATATTCATCATCTAGTTGCAGGTGTTTGATTCAAGAAAACGTGTGGGTTTGACATTCAGAGATTTCACTTTGAGTCATCTGGTTTCACCTTGAGATACTTCCTCACGCCTCCCCATGAGCCATGAGACACAAGTAAGAGGTGTGAACAAAATGGTTTGGCTTAAACTAGTCATATGCCAAGTATTTACTGTGACTTTATCACAGCCACTTAGATTAAAGTGGACAAATGAGCAGAGTCTTTATTAGAGTCAAAGCTGCTAGATTATTGTATTAAATTAATATTTATAGTGGGGTATCCTTTCAAAGAAGGTCAAAGACTCACCTTCAAAAGTATACAATGGGTCTGAGTTCTTTGGTCGAATAGGACCTGATTTCTACAAGTGTGGCGTGCGTCAAAATCCGATCTTTGTTCGAACATTTCGCCTCCTTTTAGATCTGACAATCCCCGCTGTGTGTCTTTGTCATCTGTATTCTTTTCATCTTCTCTGAGCGTTTCTCTGCAGAGCATGAATATGTTTCAGTTGTTGCTCATTAATTAGTCAGTTCTGACTCTGCAGAAATGACTGACCTCGGTTGTTTACCTTGATACTTGGGATGAGTTGCTAATTTGCTCTTTTGTGGGGTAAAAACAATTATGAAGGAGTTCACTGTGATTCATCAGCTGAATTATTCTCATTAAGGCAATATTTCCTCTGTAGGTGCAGGCAGATGCATGCCTCTCAAAAATATGTCAACTTTTACTTTTACTGTTATAGTTTTACTTATTTATTGAAACTGTCCGGCTGCCACCCAATTCCTAGCAACAGCAGCTCTGACTTCATTAAAATGTATTAAATCATTTATTGAGGTTGCCTCTTTTTCTTACAATAACAAGCTTTAAATTCAACATTGAGCACCAGAGTTTATCCTAAGTCTAAAACCCTAAAATAATAATTTGCTCTATCTACCCTGAGAGAATAGCTTACAGACAGCACTGATTGAGGAAAAACACAAGAAAAAAAGTTATCTGGTTAGCTTAAAAGTTTAAAAAGACAGTAGAAATGGAATAACCAAAGACCCAACTGTCTGGTTTGACTCCATCCAGGTTGCCCTTTGATTATTTGTTACAGATTTTGTTCTTTACTTTTATGAACATTTTTCTTTTTGGTGCTTTCATCTTTAGTGGTCTCCAATGGGAACTGAAGTGGTTTACAACAGCGTGAAACAGGCACCTTTTAAATCAGAACCTCTAAGTTTGAGGCCACAGTCCTAAACAGAGTTAGAGCAGAAAGAAGCAGAATATGGATAGATGGATCTGTAGTGATACAGATGTTGTACCAATCTGTAAGGGTGATGAGAGCTGAAGCCACTTTTAATTAACCAATTGATCTACTTTCCAACCCTTACATATTGTCACGAGCTGTAGGTAATGACCATAGAAGGGAGATGAGCTTCCACCACAGTGACTGAACATCCCCTGAGAACCTGAATAAGGTATTTGAGATCCAGTCTCAAAAAAAGCAATATATCAATATGAGCGAATGGATGAATATGAAATGACAAATAAAATTCAAAATATGTTTTGTGTGTGACACAGCAACAAGTTGCTTGTTGTGTTTGTCAGGTTGTTATGGGCCTTTTGCACTGTAAGTCCCAGTCTGGCTTCAGACCCATGTTACAGATGTTTGTATTAGCTTTTATGCCTAGTTTCACCCAGATTTCTGGAACCCCTGAGACGTGTGGTTCCATTCGGGCCAGGCTGTTTGGTCTGAATTGATGACAGCTACTGTTGCTTATCGATTGGTTCACTGACCGGGGTGGTCACATCACACAGATGAGAATAACTTTACGTGAATCGTTTGCAGCCATTATAACATTTTGTCACACGTGTTCAACAACTGTAGCAAGATATCAAACAACAACAAGCTAATATTAGCTACCATTAGCTTTCCGTCTTCTGTTGTCTTGCCTCTTGTTTTTAGCGTCATATTGCTGGATGGTCTGGTACAGCCTTTGAAGCTTGACATCTACTGTTGTCTCGCAAATAAAGTGAAAAAAAATTTGCACGTTAAGATGATCTTCGCCCACATTGAGGCGGCACTCTGCTCAAAGCAAACACAACCAGGGTTAGGGTGAATAAGGCCAGGCTGATTATGGCCAGGTCAGGCCTTTCAATGCAAAAACTCCATTAGTTAGTCATGTTATCTCTGACCTAACTAGGCTGAACTAGGCTGAAGTCACCTCAAACACAGCTAAAAGTCATTGGAGCCATAACGGAGGCGTAATAATTATTCTGTTCTTTACAGAGAAAGGAGTCTAATAATTATACCAAAGCCTCAGAATCCAATTTTCTCTCCATTAATCTTTGCCAAATCGACTGACTCTTACTCAGGTGGGCTATTTCACTCCAGACATCACATCATTGGTTTATTTGACTTTTTTTCCCCCCAGTGTTACAGCAGAGGGGAACCAATGAATAATAAATAGTTCATCAGTAAAATCACTACTGTTTTTCCTAAAGTCACAGGATATTTGATGTTGTCAATTTGCAGGATGAATGAGCTGGTCTCCTCCTCCTTTACCGCTCACTGATACTGCACAGATATGGTCCAAACACGACCTGTTTATGTGCTCCTCTTCCTCCCTGATGCACACAGTGTAATAAGATAAGATAAGATAAGATAGAACTTTATTGATCCCACAATGGGGAAATTAGCACGTTACTGCTGCTCAGTACA
>JARVJO010000164.1:8931575-8943936 GCA_031762555.1 Cynodonichthys magdalenae | reverse complement strand
GACTGACCCGCTGCGGTGCTCCTCATGAACAAACACACCTACGAAGTTCAGACCAATCACACGCTCTGAGCCGCAACCTCCGCGTCTTGGAGTTCTGACTGGGGGCTATGTAGAGGACAGCTGTCACCGGGGGATAGCAGCGGGAGAGCAGACGGAAGTTGCGCAACTTTTTGTCACTCAGCGGGGGGAAAAAGACGTGCGACTCAGAGTATAAACCAGCCTTTAACGTGTCAAATACTGCAGACAGTGAAAACAATCCAAACAGTACCTTCTCTGTGACTGCACGTGCACAATCAATGAGCTCCCTCTTGGTGAAGCTGTCAGACGGGGTGATCTGCAGAGCTCCAGCCTTTTGGACCAGGAAGATGCAGCCGTGGCCGAGCTCCTGCACACGGGTCTTAATCTGGAAACCAATCTGCATAAACACAGAGGTCATTAAGAACACCAAAGCTCGAGTTTATGGTTTTAATATCTTAAGTAACAGCAAAAAGGACATAAAACTGCAGGTTATAAATTAACTTGTGTCAATGAGTCAGACTTTCTGTCTCTGAGTGTGCTGTTGACCTCTTCTGGTTCGGCCGTGTGAGCAGCCAGATGTCCCTGAACCGCCAGCTGACCATAGTCCACGGTCACTTGAGAGGCCAGGGCTCCCAGCTCATCTGGACTTGTCACTGATTTGGTCATCTGATGAATAAAAACACTCAAAATCAAACTGAACCACATGAGGTCAGTTCAATCCAGGCATTAGTGTTTGCAAACATCTACAAGCCATAGTATTTCTGAAACATTTGTTACACACGTTTTTTTCAGATCATTTTTTTAATCAAGTTTAACTTATTTAAAAAAAAAAAAAAATTGGTAACATTCGCAGTCACATTAAAGGGGCAGTATTATGTATTTTCCAGACACAAAGTTCAGTTCTAAACCACAATTACGCAACTATGTTATCTTTGGTTGCTATGAAAATGTTGTATATATCAAAAATAAATATGATTTTACATCATAGCCTATCTAAAGAACCGCCTACCATTTCTGACACTCCCACTTCAACAGGTCTTCGTAATAATGATTCAGGGAAGGAGGGGGGGGGGGTCTGTGGAGCGGGAGCTCAACTGGGGACTGAACTCCAGGGAGGAGTTTTGTGTAAATAGGTGGTGCTTTGTCCCAGCAAGTGTTTAGGCAGCTCCACATGGCTACAGGAGATTCAAGGATTTCTCAAACATGCATGTTTGAATCAAAGCAACGCTCTGGGTATTTGTTTGATGAGGGAATGACATTATAACATGATATAAAGCTAAAAAAAAAAAAATTGAGGATTTTGCATAATACCCCCCTTTAATAATCCAAAGATGTTAAGATTTATCACAAAATCTTACCATTTCCTGAGCAGTGACAGCAATGGCTTTCGAGTGTTTCACCATATTGGTCTGGTAATCCACAAAGGACCCCTCAGGCTCACATGGCGTACCCTCATCCAGCTAAAAAAAAAAAGAGACACAAACACAAAAAAAAGAATTCAGCTGCTGCATCTTAATAAATTTACTCCTGATTTATACAAACTCTGCCTTGTGTTAAAGCTTTTAACCCAAACAGCCGATATGAAAACTGAACAGGTATCACAAGTTATAAATTACCCACAAACTGCATGTAATTACAGCTTTACAAAAAGCTACAAAACATTTGATCACCACCATGAAAATCAAACATATTTCCATCATTTTCTGCTAAAATAGACACGTGAGTGTCATACAGAAAGCAGGCAACATAAGGTGACAACATTTAGGGGGAAAACACGCTGGGAATGAAATGAATTCATAGTATCTCAAGTACATGATGTTCACTTGTCCCGCTGAGCAAAATAACCACTCACAATCTGCAGCCTTGAACGAGCGACTCGAGAGTTCATGAGAGAAAGGTTTGAATCACCTCTGCTCAAACCTCAGAGGAGAGGGCCCCACTACATCTATTGATTATTTGAGAAGATTATCCATAGTTTAATCAGCTTCACTGAATGACACAGATAAAACACGCATCTGAATGCGTAAAATGTGACCTATAACAATCCGGTTTTATCAATTATACATGACGTGCCACAGGGAAATGATGCAAAACCGTTGCTTCCCCTGGTAAAACTCACACAATCGAGGTAGTTCGTCACCTTTGTGATACTTCCAGCTTAGGAAGGTGAGGAGAGGAGTAATTGGCTGATGCTGCTCTCTGTTCTTGAGATAAAAAGTGCGGTCTTTCTGCAAGTTTGCTGAACATTTGGCTGTTAAATTAAAAGATTAGGAAAGAAGAAAAAAGACAAGGTAGGGAGGACATTTAATGGTGAAGTTTGAGTCAAAAAGGACAAAACAAGAAACTTTTAATTAGAAAATAACGCTGCCCTGAAAACACGTGCACCCCGTGGCCTCCCTTTGTGCCCAGTTAGCTGTCAATTTACCAGACTTTTTTCCTTCACAACACTTTGGTTTGAACAAAAGTGATGACAACAAAACATTTTTTTCACTAATCTGAGCCTATTTTTAGATGCTTGCTCTACTAGTTAAAGGAGACATATCATGATTTTAAATACTTTTTAACATTTAAATCATTCAGTCGTGGTCTACATAAAGTGGAACTGCAATGCTTTGGTCTGAATTCCTCCTCCTTGAAACTCCACAATTCCCACCTTTTACCCCTTATCGGAGATGTGTCAGATCAACTCGTTTTGAAGCTGTCTTTTTAAATCCAAACAAGGTGCTTCATACACCGCCTCCTACAACCCCCAGAGCGGTTCATTCCAATTTGATAGAGCAGTTTAGACTATATCGCAGCGTGGAAACATTTTATTTACAATTAAAAGATGTCAACAAGGGAAGACTTCTTCATCCAGCCTCACATGTTGAAGCCAGAGTCTCACCCAGAGCTAGAGGAGAATGAAGACCACCATATTGTAGTTAGTAAGTCCAGACATTATTTGGTTGTTTTGTCATAAATAATTTGACATAATAGTTCAGAAAATGTCATAAAAAAATAGAGAAAACTGAACAGGTGAAAAAATATCAATCAAACAGAATATAAAGATATCTATGCAGAGCCAAGAGAGACTAAATTCAACTTTTCTGCACTTCTGGAGACTCCAAGTACACAACAAAATGCATTTCACGGCTAAAAAATGGATTTTGCATGATACGTCCCCTTCAGGTAATGAGTGTGTAGAGAGAGAGAGCGAGAGAGAGAGAGAGAGAGAGAGAGCGAGAGAGCGAGAGAGAGAGAGAGAGAGAGAGAGAGAAGTAATTTGTTTAGCTTTCTAAGAGGACTGTTCATCTCTGGGTAGAATCAGTTTGTCAGGTTTGAACTCATAATGAGAAGACACTAACCATGAATAAATGGGACGCATTCTGAGAAACATGACACAGTAGAGGCAGGAGAGCATGTGGCAGAAGTTTCCCTCTGGAAGTTTTCAAAGAATGCCAACTTATAGCAGAACCCTAAATAAGCACTATTTATATCCTGCTTGTCTTGGGAACACCTCACATGGGAGTCCATAGCTGCCTCCAACTCAAAAACCAGAGTTTAAATAGTATTTTGGTGCATCTAAATCTAAATTTCCTTTCATGCCTTCTTCTCCAGCTTAGTACGCACTTGTGGAACGCTGTAGATGATGAAAGCCCGAGAACGAAGGCTATGATGATGCTGTTTACAAGTCATATAACATTTCTATAGAGCTGGTTATCAAACATTAAGACCCAGCTCCACTAGCTGAGCTCACCTTGCCCATGGCCTCTGCGATAGACTCCACCATTCCTCCCACCATTCCCACCTCGCTGGCAGCCTCATTTAGTGTCACCATGATGTCGTCGACAGCCTCTTTCATGAGCTGAGCAGCCTCTGCTATGGCATCATGGGTGTGGGACGCCTGTGAGATGAGACATGGCACGAGGGGCACCAGTTAATTAATATTCTTACAGAGAGAGATGGTTTAAACAACGTGCATAACGCTAGACATAGAGCATAAACAAGAGCTGGCCTTTGGGTTTCCTCCACCCTCCTTGGCAGCGTAGAGCATCTGCAGAGCGGACTCAGCTAGAGTCTTGGTTTGATCAAGAAAAGTCATCTGTTGCTGGTGGTCTTTGAGCTTGGAGGCCACACCAACAGAGGCCTTGATCAGAGGCTCAAAGTAACTGGCCAGTTGGGTCACCTGAAAGCAAAAAGGGTTTAGTAACCATGTGAATAAGAAATACGTCACAATCTGAGCAAAACAAACAGAAATAAAACATAAACTCTAAACTTTTCTATTTGGTCTGATTTATTAAAAATGTGAGAGATGTTTTTATTTTTTAGAGTAATCAACCTAAAAACAAGCAAATGGAAAACAATATGAAAAAACATGACACAAAGGAATAATTGGTGTTAAAAACGAAGGATCAATAAAAATGTCCATTGATTTATTCTGTTGTGGCATTATCACAGGTAATGTTGTTTACGCTGCACCTTTCTCAATAAATACCTTTTCAAAACAGTCAGAGTTTGTTGCTTCACTTTCACAGCGTGCAGTAATTAACTTCGTGCCCCACATACCTTGTGTCCTAGTTGGGAAGCTTCCCCCCTGGCTGCAGTAGAAATTGGGTCAATTAGGTGACCAATTTCCTGCACGGTGGATGTCAGCTGCTCCTGTAGGGCCTGACCAGAAAACATAAAAATGTCTTTTTGTTGGCCTTTTTTTTTTGTTAGAGATAGTGGTGCACACATAAAATATTTGTTTTCTTTGAACAAAATGTATTCTACTTTAAAAGATGAAACAAAGATAAGGACAACTAATAAAAAGCAAGCAGATGGCAAAAGAGAAGAAAGATTAGATACAGAAATAATCAGACTAAATAGCTGAAGTTGGGTAGACGTGGCGTTTACCTCCAGAGAGATGTCGTCCCTGCTCGGCAAGTTCTGGCTAACAACTGCCAGAGAGGCCTGCTCAATGTCCCGGATGCATTTGTTAATGTTATCAATTGATGAGTCACATTCCCGCTGGCCAGGAGCTTTGTCCCTAAAAAATGAAACAAGAGCAGAAAAAAGCAATGAAATCGTTATAGATGAAAATGAGTGATGACAGAAAGGGGAAATTATACACAAGGTGAGAGCAGAGACAGGTTCTGGTATTATTAACGTCTTTTCTTTGGGACTTCTCCTCTCAGAGCTGATATGAAAGGTCTCGTCACTGAGCGAGGACATCAAGCTGGGCAGCCAAATTAGCTTTGAAGCCTCAGAGCAGTCTGTGGCCATGGCCTGATGGGCAAAGTAAATTTGTTAAATGTAATTTTTATGCATGTAGTGGGACAGCTAAGCAAACTAAAGCAGGACCCTCAACTTTCTGTTGAACGAGACTAACACAGTTAGTCAGCAGGATTGAGTCCATTTATATTCTGTGGCACCAAAGTAGATCACAGAATCCTAATAAAGGCCTGGACCCTGGTCCCAGCACTGAAATTGCAGTCTGTGATAAAAGCATGAAAACTGAAAGAGATGCTACACCGGCTGTGTGTGAAGGTTGATGTGCAGATGTTCTGAGACGAGTGGGAACCTTAACATTCAGGGCATTCGATGATGGGGATCAAATCCCTCATGGATATCGCTTTGTTTTAAACAAGGTCAGGAGCAAAAAGGTGGGAGAGGAGATTAAATGTTCAAAATAAAGAGGTTTTAAAACAAATACAATTTTATTTCTGGATGCAGCTAAAAATTTGTGAGAGATACGAAGCCAAAATCCAAAACCCAAAATCTTATCTGCGCATGGTCACCTATATTATTTACAACAACTTGTAAACATAGAAATGAACAAAGCAGTTTAAAAGATGATGCATTTAACATTTGTTAATAAAATCTGAGTTTAATCTCCTTTACTAACCGGATGGCTGTGATGAGACTTTTGATGGAGTCAGAAACCGTGCGAGAGTGACCAGCCAGAACGGACCACGTTGGTGGGTCCTTGGGGTTGATGACCAATGAGCGTGCAGTTCTGAGCAGATGGATAGAGCTGTCAAGCATGGAGCGTGCTGATTGGAGGATGGGTTCCTGTGCTGCAGAGCCCTTAGAAAAAAAAATCAACACCAGCTAGGTCATGAACATGTGCATTTATTACATTTTCCTGTCTTTGTAGGTGACGAAATATATGTCTGAGGTGTAAAGTGAAACATTAAAGTACACTAATGCTTTCATAGCCACACCTCATTGCTGATTTGAGCTGGGATGCTGGCAAATTCAGGGTTAGAAGCAAACGTCGTCAGGTTTTCCACAGCTTCGATTAGTGGACTTGTGGCAACCCGACACCTGTTTCGATTCTCTTCTGAGAAATCCCCATCTAAAGCCTGCAGCGTCACAAAGACAGAATGTCACTATCAGTGAAATGATTACATCTTTGTTGCTGAGGTATTTCAAACTTATTCAAGAATAAAATACATTGCTTGGAAACATTTGATAAAAACATTTTTCAGAATCTAATGTGACATAAAAATTAAAGATTCTCCACAATCACATTAATCAAAGACTTTTGCTGTCTAAACTCATTATGGGACTGAAATCCTACCTTGATGGTTTTGACCAAGTTAGCTGTGGTATTAGCAACCTCCTTAGCTGATTGGACAAAGTGCCTTTTAGCAACTGGGTTAGTTGTTTTGGAGGAGGCAAGACGGCAGGCATTGCACAACGCCGAGGTGTGCTTAGCAACAATTGTGGCCGCTGAGAGCACCTGTCCCATATAAACAAACGAAGAAAGAGAATTAGAGATTTGTTCGGTGATGCAGCAATCAAATGCTTACTGCCTTTATAGAAATACTGACTTTACATAAATGGCAACAGCGTGAGGCTTAAATGTCCAATAAAACAGAAACCAGAATAACCTGAAGTATTTTCATCTTCTGATGTACAGAAGAATCATGAATCTATGCTGTAGTGATCATGTTGTAAATAGATTACTTTTAATATGGGCTTCGGTTCCAAGCTCTTTAGGGGATGTGTGGGCCTGTCGTGATAAATCAATTATTCGCATGATCCTTAGTATAGGGAGGAGTGAACTCTGGGATCAGGTATTTGCCAGGCGCATGGCCTCGTAGCTTCTAAAACATGAAAGCCCAGTGAATTTAACCGGAGGAGCATCTTCGGTTTTCCAACACATTCTTTCAGCTGGCAACACCTCAGGACACCGTGCCAAATCTTGGGTCCGCAGAGCTTTTTTTTTTTTTTTTTCACTAAACATCCATGAACTCTGTAAGGGGAGTGCGGGTTACCATAATTATTTTATGAAACCAAAGGAAGACACATACAGAATAAATTGCGCCGACTTTGATAGAAGTGGTTGGAAGTGATTTTCCTGCTTCAGCAGCTGCTGTTGTGTTGTTTTCCAGGTCAGTACTTAAATTTCATAAACTTCCATAAGCTTTGTAAGCGGGGATGGGGCATCATTGCATTAGTTTACAAAGGTTTCCAAGTGATTTTATTGTTTACCACATTAATTTGAGACAATCTATCCTCTGGTGATGTGCTGTAAATACAAAACGTTTGGTGTGTGAATGGACCTGGGAGGGGCTGCTCTGTGGGTCCACAAGATTCTGACAAGCCATCTGGATAGCCTGGTTGGCTTTGGCAAACTGGATGGGATCCACCAACCCCTGGTGTCCCGCCTGACTGTTGGGATCCGACACACCCACCAGGTAGGAAGCCTGAAGAAACATCACACTTGTCAGCAGCTTCTATCACAATCACCTCATACCAGTCGAACACAGCAGGATCTTTTTAGCAGCTCCTGTACTGTGAGCAATTTCCTCCACACACTTCACCTGTCCTGCAGCTTCAGTGAGGCCACACAGGGCTTTGGAGGCTGAGCCCACACAATCCCCAAACAAAGACACGTTGCCTGTCTTACAGTTCTGAGAAATACCGGCCATGGACTCTCCAAGAACCTTGACAGAAAGCCAGAAAGATCATTACAACTGGTTAGGATTTGTGCAGGAGCTACTCAGTTCTTTGATGATCATGTTTAATCTGAAAGTCTACCTTTGAGTTCTCCATCACACTCTCAATGCAGTCGAAGTAAGAGAGGTCACTGACCGGTTCACTAGGGTTATCCAGCATTTGCCTGACAGCCTGAAACACAAACAAGCAAAGAGGGTTTCATAGGAGATCTTATAAATCTATTCTTTGAGGACATTTTCTTCTGGTTAATATCAGATCAGGGAGTGAGCAGTGAATTTATTGAGAGAGATCATGGCAAATAACCAAATGCTCCTATCTGATCACTAGATGAAAGCTCCATTTACCTCCAGCTCTCTCAAGGCGTTGTCACACTCCTTTTGGCCGGGCGCCTGCTGTGTACACAGTGTGATCAGCTGGTTGATGCTGTCTGTCACAGCTCTGAAACACACAGGAGCAAAAAGTCATCTATAAAAGGAATAGAATAAAAAGTATATCTTAGGAAGATATAATAATATAATAATGTGTGTAAGCCCATAAACCCAGGACTGCACTGAACAAAACTACAGTTGTGCCATTTATCAGTCGGTGTTTGAAATTCTTGCTTTGTTTTATGTCTTTTGAAAGCTTCAAAGAATAAGAATGTGTGAGAAGGAGCCTTGTGCATCTGCATGAGATCACACAGACCCCGAGAGAAATCTTAGCAGCTGGAATTGTTCAACAGCTGGAAGAGTTCAGAACAATAGCAATTCTAACAGGATTCTCTAAACGTTTTTAAACACATGTATCTGCATGCATGTACCTTGCAGCAGCAGCTAGCAGGTTTTTGGCATTTGCTGCTGCTGGGTCCACAGACAGACTTTTAGCAGCCAGCAGTAGTTTGCTGGAAGCCATGGATATGTTCTTCAGGTTGCCAATCACCTGCACCTGGTCATCCTTTTTCTGAAAAGCATCATGGCATCAAAGGCCAAACTGTAAGTCACAAAGAAGTGTGATAATATTGTAGAAGTTATTTAAAATAAAAACCCAACCTGTGTGTGTCCAGCCATTTCGATGCCCGCATCCAGGAACTCATCAAAGTCGTGGCTGAACTTCCCAGAGGCCTCGGCCAGCTGGCCGCTGGAGCCCCTGGAGGCGTGGACCACCTCCCCTGCTGACTGGTTCAGGCCAGCTGCAGTTTGGCTCAGCTCATTCTGAGCCTCCTGAAACGTTCTGGAAGCTGGAGGGATCTGAACAGAGCACGCAAAAAGAAAGACTTGCGGTGAAAGACAAATCGGGCAATAGGTAGAAGCAATGAAACTAGTATTACTCTAATGTTAACAGTATCTCAAAACACTGCTGAAATATGTCAAAACAGAAACAAATCCATGGAGACTCACAGTTTCTATCAGAAGTTTCTTGCTGGCCTCTCCGATGCTTCGCAGAGCCATGTCAACGTCCTTCTGGCCAGGCAGACAGTTGACGCAGTTATTCAGGGAGTGAGAGACAGCTTTGGCCACCTGGAACACACAGCACGGTCACAGCACAGGCTTTACAGAGGTGAGCAGAGGTGACTCGGCTTAGCTCAAAATCTGCACATCATTTTCTCGAGCAGGAAATTTATGTTTTATGCACAAAAGTCAAGTGTATAGGAACTTGTACATAAAACAAAGTTAGTTAAACTGAGCCATCCTGTTCAAAAAGGACACTATTAGAAGAAATTACACTCACCTGTGCCAGCGTCTGCTGACTCTCAGTGTCTCCCGGGGAAATCAGTGCCTGCTTGGCCTCGTGAATTAGCAGAGCTGAGCCCTCCATAACGTCGCGAGCCGAGTCCAGCATGGCAGCGGCAGCCTTGGGGTCTGTGGTGGAGGCAGCAACTCCCCGGGCTGCCTGGGCCAGTGTTTTCAGAGCCTGGGCCGTCTCTCTGGCAGCTATTCCTACAAATGAGATCACACACAGATAAAGCGTTTCCCCATGGAATACATATATACCAAGGTGAACAAGATAATAGCTTTAGTTTTCCCTGCACAGCTGAAAACAGGGCTGTGCACTCATACTAGATAAGACTAAATGCTTGCATATCTTTTAGGTTTATACATCAGATACTTTGATTATTTTTTAACACATTGAGAGGAATTAGAAAATAGTCCACTTTCTTTTTTCTCTTCAAGTCAGGGTTGAACATTTTTCAAGAAGTCAGTGTTTGTAGAACCAACCAGTGTAATGCTCATTTCCCTGAGCAGCACATGTGAGCAGCTGAGCCATGGAGGATCCCACCGACTTGGAGGTGCTGCCCAAATCCTGAGCACATTTCTCCAACTAAAGAGGATAAAAACACAAATATCCACTTTATCATTCAAAAACTAAACATCTGACTGAAAAAATAACTGCATTTGCTTCAAGTAAAAACATTTAGAATTTTAGATTTCCTTTCCACTGCTTCCTCAAATTCAACCCTGCTGGGATTTTTTGTCCACATTTAAAGGAATGAACACGAGTCATGTTTTAGGGAAACGATGTCGTACTGATTCTCCAGGAAGAGGTTTGAGTTGAGCGTTCGCGGCGGTCATCCTGGCATCCTGCAGTTCACTTCTCAGGGTCTGGATGGCTGTGAGCGCGGAGTCGATTTCCATGGGGCCACAAGCTTCATGAGCCTAACCAGTAAGAGCCCACTGTCAGTATTCTTTAGATTTACATTTGGTAACATTTGTGCTTTGGTACTTTCATGTTAAAGTCTGAGAGAAATGACATGTATTTGTCAAGGCAACATCATTGATGGAGGTGGATTAAACTGCATATTTGTGTAAACAAAGCAAAACAAAATGATGTTAGAATATGTGGCCTAATTTTTTCACATTATTACTACTAAGAGCCTTATTTATTATACATAATCTAAAGAGGTAAAAACCTTTGGAAAGAATCTAAATGTAGAATAGGTGACGTGTAAAATACAGTGTTCGTTTATGAATGAAAATGCAGCAGGCAGTTGTTTTCCTGAGCTCTACCTTCTGTGCGGACGTCCTGAGCTCAGCCAGGCAGGTGGCCAGGTTTTTGGCACACTGACCCAGTTGCATGGCTGCAGCCTGGTCCGTCACTGTGGGAACGGATGACTTGGCAGAGGTCACCATCTTACTGCCGGGCTGCAGTGTGGAGAGAACAAAACAAAAAATATTATCTCTACGTTTTTTAAAATGGTTAGTGAAAGATGATTTGCTTAAAGTAAAAACTTACGTGGAAAACAACTTTACTTTTGCTACGTCTTAAATGTACAACAAAGAAATCTTTCTTTAAATTTCATCTGACTCCAAAAAGAGGTTACAGGCCTATTTAAACTGGTCCCCCAACGACACAAACACTATTTATAATTTCAGCCTGATTCTCAATGTAGGGCTGAAATTACTTTGAGTCTTTGAGAAGAAGATCTATCTAGTCTTCCAACTAAAGTAAAACCTGCTGCACCTGCAGGAAGTTTTGGCTGGCAATGATGAGGGCTAGTTGTGCACTGAGGTCCTCTGGTTTGGCCTGGCTGCCTCGTACTCCTTGTACGAGCTGTGGGATGTGATCTGCTACAGCCTGCACACACACACACATAAAACCCACACATTCAGTAAATAACACTAAAGTAATTATAGAAGAAACTTCAAGAAAAAGGCTCAGTGCAAAATCCTTTTAATATTAAACTCTGCAAATCCCCAAGCAGCATTTTCAGAAGCACAGAGAAGCTGAGCAGCTGACAGAAGATGCAGGATGGGAATAAAAAAGAAAAAAAAAAAAAAAAGAAAAAACAGCTTGAAGTCAACTATTAGCATGACACACAACAGAAGATCAGAGAGAAACGGGGTCTCGCACTGCTTTGATCCTCACCTTACAGCTCTGCACCAGCTGCTGGTGAGCTGCTGTGTTCTTGTTGGAGGCGGCGGCGTTTTGAGCGGCGGCGATGGTCTGCGTGGCTGCGGCCGCCGCTTGTTTGGCAGCATTCTGAGGAGTCAAACAAACATCCATGTGTAACTGTAACTGTAGACCGGGCTGATTTACAGTCAGGATGTAAATGCTCTACAATTAAGAATGCAGTTTAAAGGGCTTTAATTTGTGCCCTGGTATTTTTCAACATGGAGTTGTGCTTTCGTTGGTTGATGATGACTGACGCCAAGTCATCCTTCACTTCTATCTTTGATACTTCTGTATACCAGTGGTTCCCAAAGTTGGGGTCGGGACCCCACTGTGGGTCCTGAAACATCAAGGGGGGGTCTCGAAAAGATTTTCAAAAATAATTACATTTTAAAATGAGTACTGTAGTGGTCACCTCGAGTGAAATAAACATGCAAACCTGTCTTTGACCCGGCCTCAAAGGCCTTCCTTTAAGGAGACAGAACTTTAGAAGGAAGGCCTTCGAGGCCGGGTCAAAGACAGGTTTGCATGTTTATTTCACTCGAGG
>JARVJO010000164.1:8902100-8921609 GCA_031762555.1 Cynodonichthys magdalenae | reverse complement strand
ATATAATTTACAGCTTTTTCTTAATTAAATTAAATATCCACCACCTTCATCTACTATTTTAGTTACCTAATTACCCTAATGCCCTAAATATATCTTTGTTAGGAACAAACCATAAGTCATAGCTAAAATAAAGAATGAACGAATGAATGACTAAATAATTAAGGAAAGGTCTTACTTGACAAATCTCAACAGATTACATAAAAAATTATATATAAATGTATGTATTAAGAATATTGTAAGTTTATGAATCATTAAGAGATTGTTGTATTTTAATCAAAATTTGACCTGGTATTTTTGTGTTTTTCACATTTTTTATACATTTTTACAATACATTTAAAAAATGTGCTACATCTTTTTGTAGTCAGGATGATATGGAAACTCTTAGACTTATCACATTATTCAAAGTTTGCTTTCTTTGAAAAAACACAAAACATGTAGTAAAACATGTACAATAAAAAGGAAACATATTTGGGTATTAACAACAACAAAAAGAAAATGCAGTTTATGAAGAAAGGCAACTGATTGAAAGCTAGGTCAACCTGTGTATTCTGATTTTGACACTTGTGCAGACATTGTAAGGCACAGTTCTCTCATTAATGATCTCTATTTGCTTTTATGACCCTCCCAGGATCTCATTCTCAATAAATACAGAAAATTTGCCATGCAACTTCAGAAAGTCATAACCCTAGCACCTCTGTGTTTTGAGATTAAAATGTAATTAAAATAGTAAATCAATATTTATTAAGCAGC
This sequence comes from Cynodonichthys magdalenae, assembly GCA_031762555.1. Classification (NCBI taxonomy): domain Eukaryota; kingdom Metazoa; phylum Chordata; class Actinopteri; order Cyprinodontiformes; family Rivulidae; genus Cynodonichthys; species Cynodonichthys magdalenae. The sequence continues at coordinate 8,920,859 of JARVJO010000164.1, read as the reverse complement.
AGTATAAATAATGAGACATGCAGTCAGGTCAAATATTTTGTCACCAGATAGAGGGAAGTTTCTTTAATGTCGCTTTATGCAATACAGTGAATTAGTTGTATAGACAACCTTTTCAAAAGGAAGCAACCTTTGCAGCAAGATGCTGTAGATCTTCTACATGTTGTTCTATAAGTCTGTTGTTGCTGAGCGTCACCTCTTCTGCCGTCATCTGTTGGGGAAGCAGCATCCGAGCCAGGTTCCCAAAAAGGCTAAGCAACCTGATAAAGAAGACTGGTTCTGTTCTGGGGACGACTGTGGAACCTCTGGAAATGATGGTGCAAAGAAGGATTTTACATAAAATCAAGAACATTGCGGACATCCCTGACCATCCTCTTCATCAGATTGTCATAGAAAAATAGAGTGTCTTCAGTTGGAGGCTTCTTCAGTTTCATTGTAACATAGACTGCTACAGACGATCTTTTCTGCCCACAGCCATCACCATCTACAATAACTCTTTAGTCAAATGAGTTACTACAACATTTAATGTCCCTCTGGGATCAATAAAGTATATTTGAATTTGAATTCAGACGCAAAATTAGACATTTGTTTGTCTGACCCTACTTCTTTTTACATGGGTGGTTCTGTTTCATTGTTTTCTTTCAAAGATCTAGAAGCTTGAGGGATCTGAATAGTACCTTAGGCATTTCTAATGGGTTCAAGACATGGGGAGCGACAAATGACAGCGATTAACGGCTGTCATCGCAGCCAGAGTGAAACCCGACACACGAGACACGATAGCAACGGCAGCGTTGCGAATCACGCTCTGGGGATGCTTGCCTTTACGAAATTTGATTGTTTTTTCTACTGCTTCTTGCATTGCGGATGTGTAAACTAAACATATCTTGCGATGCTAATGATGTTGAAAAACAAACGCACATCATGATACAATTTTATGAGGAAAAACTTACCAGATAACTTCACCCTGGCGCCAACAAATTCACATAAAGCTGCCTTTTTTAGTAATCACTTGGTGAAGTGTCATATAAAACTGGAAAGTTTGACAGAGCTAAAAGAATGTTGAAAGTGTTAGCTAACTGCAGTGTGTAGCATACTCTCTGCTCATTGGTCAGTCAATGAAACCTTCGCTGATTGGTTGTAGCGCCACGCGAGAGCAACAAATGTTGAAAATTTTTAAAATTTCACACGTAGCGTCGCAAGCTAACTTGTGCACGTGTACGTGCAAAATTTCACATGCACGAGTTTTGCTGGTCGCTTGGCTGGAGAAGGGCAAGCGACTGTCGCCTCATTGCACAGGTTCCATAGGAAATTATTGGAGAGCGAGCGACGTCGCCTCCCATGTGTCGAGCCCATTAGAATGCACTTTTCTGTACAGAGACTTCTGAGTTTGTTCTTGGGATTTGTTTGAGCCCTGAGTGCTCTGATGACCACTGGCACCATTGCCTATGTTCACACTGCAGATCTTAATGCTCAATTCTGATTTTTTTGAATCCGATCTTTTTGTGAGAAAGTTCAAATTACATTTTAAATGCGACCAGCATCAGCCTTCAGTGTGAACGCTCCACAGCGCTGATGTGACACGCATGCGCAGTAAAAGACATGACGTCTCATTCAGCCGGCTTGTTTGTTTACAGAGTTAGCACGGATGCTACTTTTAGCATGTCAAATTTGAAGTTGTTGTTTAATCAAAGACGATTAAATAATTATCTGACATGCTTGTTTAGTTCAGTGTTTATATCTGAACCTGCCTCTGACCTGGATGCTCCGGTGAAGCATTTTATTTTTGGAACAAAGCAACGAGCTGGAAATAAAGTGTCGACCAAGTAACTTTAGGATCAATACGCTCCGCAACTAAGGCTGGACGTTACTATTTACATGGAAAATTAAAAGTAAAAAGACGAAGCAGCTGGACTTTTGTTTTGGAGCTACAAACACATGGAGCTACAGATTTAAACAGCGTGACTTGAGGTTAGTGTCTTATCGATCCTTCCCCCCTCACCTCACTGATGAAAAAGTCGGATGGAATGTGACATGACCATTCAGACTGCAGTCATTTTGAAAAACATCAGATATGTATCCAATTTAGTACCACATACTAAAACAGCCTGGGTCGGATTTGAAAAAAATCGGATTTGTCGCATTCAGACTGTCATAAAAAAATTGGATTTGGGCCACATTTGCCTGCAGTGTGAACGTAGCCATTGAGACCTTAACCCTCCACAACCTCTCTCCTTTAGTTCCTTGAACATTTGCATATATATAATATATATATGTATATATATATATTAGGGGTGCAACAATACATGTATCTGTATCGAACCGTTCAATACACCCTCGTATCGCACAATACAGATTTTTTAATTTATTTTTATCAACTTGTCTTCTGAAGATGCTCTGTGTTGAAGGATCAGTGGATCTGTGTTCGACTGCTCCACTTGCTTTGCATTGTCGAGCACAGATCCACTGAGAAACTTGCTGTTTCAGCAACATTTTATTCAAAAACTAGTTTTGAGGTTAAACAAATGTTCAAAATTAATTCCAAAAAATTACAAGTTAAGAAGTGCATGGAAAAAGCTCTTCTTTTTTGTATCAAAAAAATATTGAACCGTGAGACTAAAGTATCGAACCAAACCGAATTGTGAATTTTCTGTATCGTTGCAGCCCTAATATATATATAACATTGACTAAAATCACACACAATGTAAATTTAGGAATCCATATGCTAAAATTATCCCCAGCTGAGACCCCTTTCCTTTCCAAACCACAGATTTTAAAGGTGGAGTCTACACTTCTTCCTTTGCTCACCACAGCTTCCCCACAATTATCATTTTAGGATTCTCATGCTCACAGTAGCGGCAACTACAAAGAAAATGTCACTTGAAAAAATTCCACTGCTCACATCATTGTACACAAAGCTCAGAGAGCAAAACAGGTCAGACTCTGTCTATACTTTCCAGCATCTTCTTGAATGAGAACAACAAAGACAAAGATTTGAAAAGCTTAATGGACTGATCTGGTTATTTAAAAATGACTTAACATATAGGTGGCTTAAGAAAGAAAAAACACCCATCATTGGTTGGCCTCATTTATGCATCAAAAATAAAGTTATGAGCTCCAGGCTGAATTATTGATGCTGGCAACAGGAACAATGTTGGCAATGTGTCACAGCTTTTCTTTATTTTTTTTTCTTTTGCTGATGCATCATCTTGTATTGATAATTTTTTCATCTAAAAGGCCTATGAAGTCTTGATCTGTGAAAGATGGAAAAACACACCATTATGAATATTGGAAAACCTTATGCAACATTACTGGAAAAAGGAAACCAATGACAACATTGAGTAACATGATGGAAAAAACAGTAATGATAATAAAACAGAGCATTCAGAGTTTTTGTTGTAATCTTTCCATTTTCAAGCTTGAGACCAACCACTGCATCACATGACCGAAAGAGCTATTCAATTTGTTAAAGTTTCTCAACAGTTTTTTGAGTGTACTACGTGTGTATATAAAACAGGGTCAAAACGTTCTAAAGCTCAGGGTGTAGGGACTGTCCCGTATGTCTGACACATTTCCTGAGATGCAAATGCTTATGGTTCATCTCTCAATAGCTTTTTTTCTATCCTTTTGGTCTCTTACACATGCAGTTAACTATGCAAATACTCACACACACACACACACACACAACGGAACATAAAAAAGCATAATTAAAAGAGGGCATATTTTCAATAATACTTTTTTGCAGAATTCAAAGCATAGATTATAATCAGTTGTGTCAAACGACTGAGAACACAATCAGAAGAAAGGTTAAGTAAGAAGAGACTACAAAAATAGTGATTTACAAAGGCTCTGCATATTTTTGTCGCCATAAAACAAATTCTCACATTTTTTAAAGTCTAATTACTTTATTTTAAGCTCAGCAAAATTAATGATACATAAGTCAAACCACATTTAGTTGTTTATTAAGAAAAGTGTGATGGACCAATTGTGAAAATTCAGTTGCTTTATTTTCCAGAACTTGATTATCATATCCTCAGAATACACAGTGACAATATTTGATTCTTGTTTTGATAATCATGTTGCATTTTACTGTATATTCTTTATTTGTCACAGTTTTTATTTTTGCACATATGATGATCTTAATATGTAAGTGAAAAGTTTGACATGGAATTATCTATTCAAATATTAGTCATCAATCAAAATAATCCCCAATTCCAGTCATGTGTGTTAATATGATTTGCTTTTTACCAGTTGTTTACTAAAAAACTGACAGACTGCTAAAAAGAAAGACAGACCCTGTGTTTATGGAATAAAATCAACAGAGAGCCACAGTGAACGTGAGAGAAGAGTGTTCACAGGTCTTGATTCAGGTGCAGGCAAAACGGTTCAGTACTTCGTCTTAAATGTTTATTTACACACATATAAAGTTTTTCACGGTGCTGTGGACCCCTGTCTGCATGTAGACAAAATAGGCCCACTTCCTTCTTGCCCAGTCCCACCTCGAATATGATGTCATACCGCTAACACAAAAAAGTGAGTTATAGAAACAAACATTGAAACTAAATAAAGACTTGTTAAAAATCTAACTGTTAAAGTCAATTACTAAAACTGGTCACAAAGTATAAGATATAAAGTCTAAAATTTAGTTAATCAGTCACAACATTTCCTTCAAAATCATTACAGCTTTTCACCAACAGAAGCATTGTCCTAAGAGTTTTCTAATGTTGTCTTTAATTGTATTTATTTAAATATAATTTGCATTTCTTTAGTTACATAGAATAGATTTCACTTTTTTGTTATAGCATAAAATTCAAAAAATGTTGGTAACCTCCCCTCTCTTTTCTTTTAAATTTATAAAACCTATGTATATAATGTAATCTTTCCTCATATCCTGAAACACACTAAGTTTAATATATATATATATATATATATATATATATATATATATATAAAACTCACTGTGATTTTAGTAGACATTAATAATTTTATGATCAAAATAATCCATTATGTGCGATCCCATAGGCACATTTGAGCAGCACAAAGGCTGTTGCATCAGAGCAAAAAGGTCACAGGTTTGAACCCTATTTTGGGTGTGGGATCTTTCTGTATGGAAGTTTGCATGTTCCTCTTATGTTTACGTGGATTACATGGACAGATCACAAACATACATGTTTAGGTTGCCTTCAAGCTCAGACCTCATGTAAAGAATGGTTTGTTATCTCAATGAAATTGTTTAAATAAAAGTTAATAAATGTTATAAATAATGCTTTTTTCCTTTCTTTTTTACAGCTTTCATGTCAAAAGCTCAATGAATCATTTGTCACATTTTAAACAAAGAGTAGGAGGGATGTCGGTGGGGAGATTAAAAGATCAAAAAATACAGAAGTGAAACATAGTTAAAAGGCAGATGCCTGTCACTTTCTCACAAAGCATTTAAACTGGACTGAACCCACAGCTAAGTTTAGGCTATTCAAGCATCTCTTTGAATGATTTACTGAGCTTTTAAGAGCTGCAACAGAGGTCTGAGTCAAACGAATGCTTCAGTTTGTGTCTGAATGTCAGTTAGAGACGCCTGTTTCTTTCCGTCCTGCTCATGAGTGTTTTTGGATTTGCGGCACGTTATCAAAAAAAAAACTGCATGTAGATATTTTTTTGTTACTCTACTTTGTCAGTTTCAGCTGCCATGACTCAGCTTCTGCCTTTCATCTCTGTAGTAGCGACTGCTCTGATGCTCTTACTTTTAATTCCGATAAATGACTGATATTATGTTGAACTGGCTGTCAGAGGCCACCGTTAACCTTTTCACGCCTCCGCAAAAGAGCGTGCTTTTCACCTCATTTGTGAGGGCTGAGACGTGTTGCTGTTCGTGTCGTCAAGTCTCTTCCTTTCCAAGGTGCAATAATACCATCCTGTAAATGAGCTGAGTAGATCAGTGCCCATCGGATTACTAATACATTTATCACACAGTATTTTGTGTTACATGTTTCCACTATCTGCTATACCAGGTTTTGAGGCAGAAGTATTATGTTTTCCTCATCATTGTACAAACGTTTCCCAGGAGCTTCTGTTTAGGAGATAACTGTTACAGCTTTGTCTCTTTAAATTTTAAATATGACAATGAAAGGCTCTCCTGACTTTTTTCACCTCTGATAGAACAAAATGTGACTTTCTTCTTTTTTTCTTTTTGTCAATTGAGCAGCAGACTCTGGATTTAACAGATTCGTCTGAGGAAAATGTTCCTTCTGTCGTCCCTCTGCTGCAGATAAAGAACAGGCATTTGAGTAATTACGGTGTATCATCACCACGGAACGTTTCATTGCGACATTTTAAGCTGTGTAGTGAGCGGTGACAAACGAACGACCAGTTTAATTTCTGTCAGGAGGAAAAACACATGGCTGAAACCAGTGAAGTCAGCTTGCTCGTTCTGCAACTGACTGAGACCATCTGGACCAAAAAAAGTTTTTTTTCTCTTTGAATCAACAGCTGTGGCAAACAATACAGCGAAAGCTTCCTGTGTTTTTTTTATTTCTTTTTTTACACTTTTTTTAAACAAACAATGCCTTCAGCTTGATGCAAAATTTGATCTTCCACCACAGATTAAAATTGAAAGAAGGCAGCACTTTCTAAAAGCACTTTTTTCTTTTTTTTAAATTCTCAGCATTGCTTTCAATTTGTCTCGTTTTCTCTTTGACCCAGCCCTCTCTGCTGCGGTAATCGAAGGGTTGATCGCGTCAGTCAATCTGTCAACAGCAGACAGTTTTACAGCCCATGCACTACATTTGTGAATACCATCACTCGCGTAATGATTGACCTGCAATCAAAAGACAAGGAGAGTGGGGGGGCCGGACAGGCCTGAAACAAGCACAAGTCAAAAGAAGCTAAATATAACATAACACTACTTCTACTACTTCTACTACTACTACTACTACTAAACTATTAATAATAATAATAATAATAATCATTATTTGTGTTTAATTTCAATTAAGAGAGATAAAAATAATATGCATTTTAAGCTGGAAAGTAGATCAATCATTTTACTGTGTGCTACAAATAGTTTCCACTGGGCCTAGAAGAGATTGTTCCACTCTGCTGGAATTTTACCTCTCCATTTTGTCCTAGCAAGAGGCCAAGTAATTAGTACATTTTTAACCTGTTTTATTTTATTTTTTCCATATAAATCATTTAATAAGGGTCCCTTTTGATATAGAAAGATGTGTCAATAAAATAACACAGACAGGTTATAGACAGGAGTGTGCATATGGACCAATACACCTAAAGATTTGCTTGTTTTTTTGTTTTTTTTAAAAATAAAGTTGGAGGTTATAAATGTCCTAAATAGAGTAGATTAAAAACAATGTAATGAACAAGAAAATTTAATTTTAATTCAATTTTACTACTTCCATCTTGCTGCTGCCTGTCCATTCCATCCATCCATCCATCCATCCATCCATCCATCCATCCATCCATCCATCCATCCATCCGATTCTGATCAGTTTCACCCATAATAAATCAGTTTTAATCACAGCTACTTACAGCCTAAATTCATTGAGATTTTCTTTCAGATGAATCTGGCTTTAGACAGAGGTCTTAATTTATTGAGGGACTGCTGTAATTTGAAACACAGCACAAGCAGTTGTGCCTATGGAGGCCCAGGGGAGGAAAGGTCCTAAGTGTTCCCCAGAAAGCAGAATGGAAGAATTGCCCAAAGGAGAGAGGCAATTGAGCCAATCTGTTTGTCTGTTTATGGGGAAGCATCTTTCCACCCTGTGCTGTCATATGGGAGCTAGGTCCCACAAACACATGCTTAATGACTCGATTTATTCACTCTGTCACCATCACTTTCTGTCTTTCTGTTATTTCTAATGATTTTACCCATATGTGCTTCCAGTATTCTTTCCCACTGGTATTTTCAAGTTATGGGTGAATTGTTAACACCATATGTCTACGCTGTGAAATCTGGAAGAACGCATATTAATTTGGCAACATATTAACTAGTTGCTAGAGTAAACTATTGTCATTTTAAATTTGTGAAAAACTGATCTAAAAGTTACCTTTTTTTGCCTTCAGCATTTCTCTCATTGTGTCACACACTCACACTTTGTTAGTAATGTTCATCATTTTGAAAGGCTGCATTTTCTGCATTCCATAACCAGCTTTGTTTTCTAAAGCTGTCCAAAGAAATATTGCTCGCAAAATTAAACAAAGATAAAACATCCTTATACAGGCATCATGGTAATAATTATTGGCATGTCTTAATCTGTAAAGGCCTATTAGAAAGTGTCTGTATTTCCCATCATAACTGACCTCATGTAACAAAACTTTGACCTAGGCATTAAACGATGGCTCTTGATTTCACTGCACTTGATTCCTGAAACAAATACAGAATTTCTTTAAAATCCATGCACTTATACTTGAAGAATCTTTTATGAAATTTGATTACAACTTTCCAGCCCCAAGATGGATTGGTGACTTGTTGAGGATTTCCCTTGCTACTCGTGTGGTGGCAGCTGGGATGGACTTCAACACCCTTTGTGTTCCTGAACAAAGTCAAACAGGCTAACCTCCAAGATGTAATTTGCAACTCATTTATATCATCTAGCCATTCAAAAAGAAGGGCTATGGATTTCTTTAGCATAGGAACTCACAAATGTATTTCCTCAATTTAAAACAAACAAATAAAAAACAACTTTATAATGTTTAGTTTGATGTATTCTGATGTATTCACGTGTTTGGTAACATTGATGATTATTTCAAACAAGCATAAATTAGTAAAATAAAGTGTCATTATTTATTTAGTTTTAATTGTTATAACAGCATATTGTAATCTTGAAGGGGTATATAATTTTGTTATAGAATATTGTAACCACACTGTATAGTAATTTAAATTGAGGGTAGTTGGAGGACTAACATGAAGAAAAAATGAATGTTAATTTCCTTTGGACCTTGTAAAGATGATGTTTTGCTGTGACAATAATTATTTGTAGATGTATATTTTTTATTTCATTGCTAATGTAGCTGAGTCAGTAGCATTGGAAAAAAACAGGAAAATCAAACAAATAAGAAAAAAACCTGTCTGACCTTGGAGTGGGGTTAATTTGGTTGGGCGCTTCCCAGTGATTACGTCAGGTAGGGGTCATTTGTGTTGAGGAAGTGTTTGAGCGACCATGTGCTACATATCAGTAAGATCTGGACCAACGCATTGATCAGAATATAGTTTCTCTAGTCAAAAGCTTTCTTCTTAAATCTATGCTGACAGGTGATGACATGATGGAGATTGGGTCTGTGAATTGATTGTGCCCCCTCTCTCTTTCCTCTCTCCCAGCTCCCCTCTTCATCCCATCACTTTGTCTTTTACAGCCTCCTTCTTTCTCCACTCCTCCACTCCTCCATACCTCTTTGCCTGGATATGATGAACACACATCACATTATCTCCCAACAGACACCATTGTGTGACAGAGGACCTGAGCGGTATATCACTGGATGACACCTCCTTTTGCCTCTCTCTCTTCCCTGCTTTTCTCCACAAACAACATCAAATATTATCAGGTCTTTTTGATCACTTAAAAGGCTTGCATGAAAAAAAGATGCTGATGTCTAAACAAAAGGGAACAAAGTGTTTCATCTGCCATGTTTGTCAGTGGGCCATATGTGTGGTTTAACAGTTTGACTATCAGAAAGGTGGCAAACACAATAAACATCTTGTGGTTTTTCAGAACAACTCCTCTTAGAAATGCGTACAAATCAAAAGAGGCAACTTGATTCTTCTTCAGTAACTTCTAAAGTATTTTGTGCTTTTATTATCTTTGTCTTTTAAGTCTCATGCAGTCACAACCCTGTTTCACAGAGGCTTGAACACTGTCATAAATATTGAAAACAAGCAATAATTTGCAAATGATTGTGTCCCTTTGTTTAGTTAAAATCCTGTGCAAAAGATGTATTTTTTTAATATACGTTTTATGTCAAAGATATGTTTACAAGAGGCTAGGAGATGGCAAAATATTTATTATTAAGGTGCATCATCTATTTTTTATTGAACAATCATATCAAACTAGTTGCTTTAATTTCTTTCTTTCTTATTCATTTTTTTTCCTATTAAATATGTTCACTGCTTTTTTGATCCACTATCACTTTTTTAAATTGTCACATAAAACTGGGAACAATTTGTAAAAAAAAAGAACACACACAACTATGCATTCCCACATGTGATTTATTTTGTCGTACTGCAGTTCTTCAATTAAATATAAAAACAGACTACAGGTAAAATGTGAATAAAAAGCAAATGCATTGATTTGCCACTTGATACCTTGTGTTTCTGTTCTGTGTGTGTGTGTATATATAAAATCACTTAGAAGCACTAGGTGTTTTAGCAAAGGTGGGGTCTATGTATCTATGCCAACTGCTCAGCATATTGTTTCTGTGACACCTGTCCCCATCCAGATTAATAACTTCAAGGTCTGTGTTAGTGAAGCATGCATGGATACCAAAAATTACAATACTAATTTAGCGCTGGGGATTTCTCTGCAGCCCCCCTGAGGATTTATGATGAAAGCGAGCTGGGCAGAGAGGAAGACGAAGAGAGAATAATAATGTAGGCAAAAGTGATTAGTTCAATAGGAGAAACTGTGCGTTTGTAGTCCTGTGATTATTATTGTGTTTCTCATCGCATAATGAGTTTGAACAATGCAGTTAATGGAATTATTGGCGGGCCACCAGAAACAGGTTGTATATAAGCTTGATAGCACTTTTTCATCAGTAAATCACTCCAGTGCACATGGCAATATTTAAATCTATGTTATTAAAATTGTTGGAACAACACTATCAGATTTATGTTGTGTTATTTTATTATGGATTGATTATCATCATCGCAGGCATATCTGATTTGCGTGGAGGCAGCTGGAGCGTGGTTGGTTTAATCCATTTTGATTGCTCTGCTGAGGAATACAGCTGCTTTGCTTGAATGGACAGCAGCTTGCTGTGTACCTCTGATGATTAGCTGGGAGAGAAAACAAACCAAAATGTTTTTCCTTCTCTCTATTGTTTCCTCATGTCTGCTTTTTTTTTTCTGTAAACAAGTATGATAAGCTGGTACAAAAATATATCCAATATCTATGCCCTCTATTCTGGAATCAACTTAAAAAAAATCATTTGAGAATTAAAACGCATAACATCATCTGCTATTAATACTTCTTTTACTGTATTTGTCTAGGTCATTTATTTTAGTGAGACTGTAGATGTGGGGAGTGTTTAAGATCATTACAAGTTTGATGAAAGCATTATGATTCACTTCAGTCCAAAAGCCAATTGGTTCAGGGAATGAAAACAAATGGAAAACAGTTCTGTAAAAGACACACTGGATTGTGAAGTAATTTGAAATGCACTGAAATAAAAAATAGACACTCAAAAGAAAATGTGATAAATCAAACAGGAGTAACGAAATTGTGACCACTACTGTTTTTTTTTTGTTTTTTGTTTTTTTACAAAATACAAGTACCTTGATGTAAATTCAATTTTGGAAAGCAAGAAAGAGAAAGAAAGAAAGAAAGAAAGAAAGAAGCAAGCTGCCTGGCATGTGCGTTTTCCAGTATGGCAGCAAAATTACAAGATCTCAAAGTTACAGCCGAGTTTCACTCAGTCCTGCCATGTTTCCTTCAATCCTGCTCCCCTCCGTGTTCTTTTTCTCCCTCCCCAATTTTCTTTTTCTCATTCTCCGCTCCTCTGATGGCTCAATAACAGGTGCCACGCTAAGAGAGCTGTTACAGCCGTCCCTGAGTGGTTGTGTCAGCAGCAATGTTGGGCTAGCGCTTTCCAACTTGCTCACCATGCAGGAAAAAGAAAAGAGAGAATGAGAAGGAAAAAAAGTCTTCGGTCCCCAAATGATGCCCACTGGGAGCCATCGTGTGCTAAATTTTGCCGGGTGGTTCTCCCTTGTTTTTTTGTGTTGTGGCCCCTGGACTCCGATTTACAGACGGAGCCATATTGGGCTTTTCTGCATGGCAGGACCCAAGTAGCTGCGTTCAGCAGGAAAAAAAAATGACAATGGCAAAATAAGGAAATAAATAAACAAATCAACAAACACATAAGAAAAGCTTGTTTTCCTGAAAATGCTCAAATAAGGATTTTTTTGAGTGCTGTCTGCAAAATGAAAAAGAAAAAAAAAGCCTTACAGTAAAGATCTGAAATCTGATTTGAATCGTTCTAACAAATAAGTAAAATAAATTGTTTTAAAAAAATTAAATAAAGTGTAGGGAATTTCACAACATTTTTTGGAGAATGTTGTTTCCTTCTTTTGCTTACAAAGCCACTTTACATCATGCATCCTTTTTTTTTTGCCAGCATTTAACACAAACAACATCCGTCGGATTGATTGCTCATCTTAATGCGTCTTTAGGTAGACTCCTAAAATTTCAAGAAGTTCTTGGCAAAATCTGTGCAAACAGAGCAGCTTTGTGCAGAAGATGCTTAACGGTGTGTGAGGCCTGAAGCGAGCATTAATCACAGACAGATTGTGTGCAAACAAGAGATGCTAAGCACCTCAAAACTCTAGCAAGCAACAGAAAAAGAAAAGCAAATCACAGGACGAACAAAACTAGTAAAACATAATTGCTTTTCTAAACAGCACATCAGTTGTGCTTTTTACATTTTTAACTTCAATATTTTTTCTTGAAAATCTGTACACTTTTAGGCGTGATATTAAGATTAACAGCAGCAAACTTGCGACTAAAAGTAAAAGAAAGTTAAATGTCTGAGGTCAGCAAGTGCAAGAGCGTATGTATGGTCTCAGCATCTCAGCATAATTCATATGGCACTTTGCTCTTTTTCTAAAGGAGGAGGTATAAAGATATGTTAGCATATAGGTAACCTAAATTTAGCTTCCATACCATCAAGGAGAGGTTTCGTTTTACGCACACAAAAAATGATAAATTTCAAAGGTGACCTGATGGGTTTCATTACAGCTGATTGATCGGCTTATGTGAGGGTGTCATGAAATGGACAGCACAGACATTGTACACTTTGAGAACCCAGCATAGAACATATAGCATTGGCACCTATAACCTGATGATACAGTATATAGTAAGTCCTTTAAATGAAATGTTGTGATTCCTCTGACTTCTTACATCTTAACACTATAACATGTTTTTATGAATAAGGTAAATAAATTTCAGCAAACTTGTCTATCATATTTGTAGATATCAAAAACATCTACAAAGTAATTAATTAAATGAAATCAGTTGAATAGGGCATTTTTATTTGTTTTATTAGCTTTGTTTGCTTTTAGTCATTTCAAGAAGAGACCTGCTGTAACTGTAGAGTTAAATATAAGCACACTTTTTAATTGTTTTCACAAGTCTATGTAAGTAAATGTTTTATATTTCAGGGGTTCATTTAATTGATTTAAAAATTTTAAAATTTCCCAATAAATGATAACAGACAAACTTCCAGAGTAGTTGTTCTTCTGACTATCTCTTCATTTTGCGTGAGTGTTGGGGGACAAAACAGGGATGTGCGCTTCTCTCCTGTGAACAAGCAAATAACCCCTGTAATTCATCATAAGAACAAGAATTAAATGTCAAGGGCACAGGAGTCCTGTTTTTGTCAAGGTCACACACACATAGCATAAACAGTAGCATGCATGCATGCAAAAAGAAAAAAACAAATAAATAAATAAAAGAGAAACAAAAGTAGATGCTGCACTGTAACCACACTGCACTACATAGGAATTTGAGGCATTGACAAATCACTAAGACCTGAAAGTGGGGCCGAGGTGGGACTAATTGAAATGAACTTTAGAAAGAGAAGGGGAAGGAGGGGGGGTGGGCATCTAATTAGAAATGAACTTTTTATTCTGTGTTTGTGTTGACATCATGGGGTCTAAATTTAAGCTTGTGTTTGTGAAGCCAAACCTGGTGATGCAGGCAAACTTTCTGTAAACATGAAGAAGGAATAAGGTCATTTCTTTTCCTCAGTGAAAACATATTTTCCTTCAAGTCATACGCAAGACTTTTCTGGAAAGTGTGAGGGGACCCATTCGTTATCTACTGATTCTCCTCAGAGACGTTCTACTGCATCTGGTATCTTGGTTCGTAGGAGTTTACCTGTTTGTCTGTGCCAGTTTGAGACAACCATCCAGAGTCCTTTGCTCATTGTGGTACATCCTGTAAAGCATTTATTTTATGCACCTGTGTAAGTGAATGCGGCTGGAGGATACTTGTATGTAAGCATGGCTACATTTGTTAGTTGCTCTTTATGGCCTGCTCTATTTTAGTAGAACTTAGTTGGGGACATGGCCCAGTACAGACATCGTTAAGTTTCCCAGTAACAGGCTAATTCCTCAGTGGCTGTTTAGAGTGTCTCCAGCAGTGGTAAGGGTTCTTTTCTCTTTGCCTGATCAGAAAACAGGACCACTTTAGTCAGTTTGTTTAAGGTCCCCAGAGAAATTTCTCCATATCCTATCTCTGCTCACTTGTTTTCTTTCCTCTGCTCAGTCTTTTACAAAAACACACAAACATCCTTGTAGCGCCATTTTCACACTCTCCAACCCACATTTACCTAAATCTGTAAAAAGTGTTAATGTTCTGTATAATATATACTGGATATATATAGAGACAGTGCCTTTACATTTGTGTTTAGTGCAGGACTTAAGAGAATTATTGTTTTTAGTTGACCTGCATACAGTTGGTCCACGCTCACTAAGCAACTATCTCAGCACCTATACAATGCTTTGAGTAAGCACTGTAAGTATGAGGTTTCACACTGAACAGACTGCAGTTAAATTCATGCTGAGGATAAATGTTTATGCTGGGTATATTAAACATAAAACAATGCAGAAAAAGCAGCAGATGTTCCCTTAATGTAAATGCATCGTGAAGATATTTGGTTTTATTTTTCTATGGTTGCAGCAAAAAGAAGCACAACTATGAATTATTTATTTTTTTATCAGGAACATTATGCTGGTTGACATTAGAAGTGTTTCTGGTACATGTGTATAGGATTGCTGTGCCCACAACCAAAACAGGCCCAGAAATCTTTATTTAAAAAAAAAAAAAAAGCTCTCATCTGGTCATGATTAAACCCATCAGTGCAAAGTGTTTAGTTTTGGTAGCACTTTTTTTTCACACCTTGCAGTTTATTTGATTAGCAACTGGCTCATGCAGGCAATGTAACAAACATTATTAATCAGCTGTTCTAAGAGTTACATACAGTATTTACCAATTTTATTAGGGTTAATTGCTTTTTTTTCATATAGAATTGGGATTTGCAGCAGGTTACACATTTTATGTTTAAGTTCTAGACTAAAATCTGCATCTTTTTAGTAGAGCTGAGCACATTTGCAAGGGAAATTCTTTGCATAGTGAGTTTCTTCCACAACACCAATTCATATTCTCTATTTTCCTCTGGCCTGGCCTGTTCTGCTATCCTTGTGTAAAGGTGAAGTTTCTTCACAAGAGCTGACAAGTGTGAAATTACGATAGGAAGTGCTTCATACCCTGCCATTTACTTTCATTCATTACCACACCATACACACCCACACACGCACCTACACATCCCTTGCAGACCACAGCTGACTGGCTGATATGGCAGTCATTTCTTCAACCGGGAGTCTACAGAAGGAAAATACCATGCAAATTATGCATGACGGTTTCTTTCCCGAATCTCTCAAACTTCACTGAGTCCTCAAAGGCTTCAGTTTGCCTTTTAAGAGGCATTGAGTGTTGAGGTACAAAGGTATTGCAAAGAAGGTTTTAGGTAGAGATAGAACTACATGGATTATAGCTCATCTATACATCTATACCATTATTCTCAGGCCCTTGGAAACAAGATCTATATGATGTTCAAAAGAGTTCTGGACTACAGAGATTTTCTTAGTAGAGATGAGGTGAGTCAATTAATCTTCTTTGCCTTTAAAACAGTATTTTAGAATGCATATTTACAACATTGGGTATAAAAGAACAACTGATATAATTAGAGGGAAAAAAAATTCTGCAAAAACTTCATAAATCCAGACAAACAATTTTTTTTAAAGTGCTGCACATTTTCTAAAATCAAATTGAAATTGCATAATAAAATTGACATGAAACGCAGATAATTATTTGCTAAAAATAAAAAAAGTGTGTTAGATACATAAAATTTTACAGTGAAAAAGACACGTACAAATGGATTGTAGTGGGGTGTAAAGGTTATCAATAAACAATATCTTACCTGTTGTAGAAAGCACTATGAATGGAAAATGCAAGTTTTTTTCTGACCAGATTGACACACCAATGACGTTAATTGGTACCAATAGCATATGTATGAACCAGTATGCCATTTGTCATATTGGAATTGTTTTAAGACAAGCAGGTGTTAAGCCATCTCAAATTACACATCCAATCAATCCAGTCACACTAGCTAATATTATAGATCTTAATTGTTCAAAAGCTTTCCATAAAACATTACTTAAAAATAAATACATAAATAAATAAACAATTTATTCCCCAAATAAATAATTAAATAATGTCCATTTAAATACTTTAATGCACTGTGTTCTCTCTGAAGGTTATCGAGCTGACGATGGCTTGGATGGTCCTAAGTCTTTGTCTTTGAAGACTGCATGCTGTCTCTGTATTGCTGTTGTAGCGTAAGTGATACAGGCTCATGTTGAGCTTAACTGAGCCCCATCATAGCTTTACACTCAGATCGCTCACAACTGTGGGGCTCCGGGCACTGAGTGCTCATAAAATCACTCTCTCACTCACACACACTCTCTCACTCACACACACTATCTCACTCACACACAAAACACCCTGTTGGCTTTGGGTGAGATCGCAACTAAAAAAAACAAACAAAAAACAAATCAGAGTTGGTTAGACTAACACTAATGGCGATGAGCTGCCTGGTTAACTCAATGGAAAAGTTAGCAGAGTTGATGCTTATTTCATCACAGCAGTAGCTCATTTCTGTTCCACAGGGAATGAGCACTCACTACAGAACAGTTTTGAAGCTCTCTGAAAGAAAGAAACAAATAAAATAAAATAAATGTAGTTTTGCATAAGGGGCTTGGATAACGACAGGAAACACTTTGCACCTTGAGCTGTAACTCCATAAGAAACAACATGATGAGTTGTTTATTTTTTCACCCCAAGTAGCATGCACAAAGGATACATAGCACGCAGCACTCAATCATTGTTTCTCACCCAACTAAAAGCTCTTTTCTCTTGTCTCCTTAGTATCAAGAGCATTAAATCATGTCAATGGCCAGTCCGGTGAAATCTGGGCCACACCTGAGTGCATATGTCCTGCCCAGCAGCACTGTAGCGTAGTAAAAACTCCTAAGGATCACTGGCAAGCAGAACGAGGTCCTCTGCTTTTATCCTTCTGCTTGACATTCTGTGACATTTAAGAAGTCGTTAAAGGTGTGAGCATGCGGAGAGTAAGAACCTACCTCCTCAGGCAGAGGAAGAACCACAGTGCTGTCACAAATAAAACCTAGTTGGAAGAACTTATTATAGGGTCCAAAAACATCATTGCATTATGTGTCACTTTACTTAAACTGTGTTTACTGTGTTGACAAATCACCTACCATAGTCTGTGCTATAAATACATAGACACTTGTGGCAATGCTGTATCCTATTTCTGCTTTGTAGCCTTTGCAGATAAAAGTGCGCATTCCAAATATCATATGGAGGGTTGTCCATCTCTGTCCTGGCTATGATTCACTGAGATCAGTCCTGGCAGTGACAAAAAACATAGGAGACACAAAAGAAAGAGTCTTCTTTTTATAAGTGTCTTTCATTCCACCAGCAACCATCTATGCTGGCACTGCTGACAGTTGCTCTCCTGCTATTTGTCCATCTCCAGCTTACTTTCCCATAAAGGCCATTGCTGTAAAAATCCTTGCTGACCTAAATTGTTAAGGGCCAACTCTCTCTTTACAGCAAATAGTAAATGTTTTCAAGGGGCAATCCCCTGTTATGAAGTAGCGATTAGCCTCTGGTGCAAAGAGGAGCCCTCGAGTTCAAAGCCCTTTCCTCCAACAAGAGGCTGTCAGCTCAAATACCAACAGAAAACCCCGGACAAAGAACTGTAGAGACAGGACAGTGAATACAGAGCTTTGGCACTCTCCTTCAGGGACATGTACTGCTTCAAACAGCAAAACTTGTAAATCCAATAAAATATGACTGGTTATGTTTAAGCACTGTAAAAAAGAAGTGGGAACAATTCTTGTATAAGAGACAGTTATGTTTGTTTTACGTTGGAACACATCTGTGCATCTAATGACAATCTTGTTGAATATTAAAGTAATTTCTCTTTTACTAAAAATGGGGAATATGTATCTTAACACATTTTGAATTCCCCTAAAAAGGATATTGTTTTGCTCAGTTCTGTCATACATGTAAAAAATTCAAATCTTTTACAGATTTGTTTTTTTTTTTTTAAATATTTTATTGTTAATTTAGAATATGCACATTTTAAAACATGATGGATGTCTTGTGCATTTTCTTCTCTATCATTCTTTTGACTTTGCCCTGTTCAATGCTATATGCACCAGGTTAAAAAAATGTCAATGTGTTATAAGTGAAAGTCAGACAGGTCACTGTTAGACCTCTTCAAATTAGCCTGACATGCACTACATCCACATAGTAAAGTCCTGGCATTACCGTTATGCATAAAGAGGTAATGGAAGCCCAGAGATGTCTGGCTTATTAGTCAGAAGCCGTGTTTCCATCAACGTTTCTTAATTCGCATTTTGAAATTTCGCATCAGAAAAGCTGAATGGAAACGGCCTGA
>JARVJO010000164.1:8884924-8902000 GCA_031762555.1 Cynodonichthys magdalenae | reverse complement strand
ACTGCTGCAATGAACAGAAAGTGTAAAATGTTAAACTGCATCAAACATTCAGTTGATCAATTACAAAATTTCTTCATACTGACCCGGAGACTGTTTTATTTATTATCACTTGTTAGGTGAGACAGGTGAGAGGCGGGCGATAATGTTTCTGCCTGTGTCTGTGTGTCATTATGTTAGCTAAACGTCTCATGGACCACTGGATGGATTGTTTTAAAGCTCTTACAATGTAAACATTGAATCAACATCTACAATAAAACTCTTAGTGTTAACCTGATACAAGATGGCAAACACAAAAAGGCTGTCAGTTTTAGAAATATTGAAGTAAAGTTTGATGTGGTAGTAGCTGAGAGTCATTTTTAACAAATATTCTGAGTTCTAACAGATTTAACTGTGTTTAGATACATTCCTGATTTAAGCTGTGTTTGCCCCCCTTAAAGGGTCTTTTATTTTTAGCAGCAAGCAGAGTTGGAAAATCCAGACAGTTTTTATTAGTTGTCCATCTCTCGGTTACGCAACATGAAAAATCAAAGTTTCTCAGCCTGAGAAAAAGGAAAAAACGAAGGAGGAAAGACCGTTTTTCCAGGAGCAGTTTCAGCTGCCTGTCAGTTTGTGAGGCCTCATGTGAGATATTTGGGACTATAGGAGAAGGTGGAATATCAGGCCTCCTTCCTGTTTTGCAGCTTCCAGCTGTTGTCCTTTTCAGTTTCCATGGCTACCTGGCAGCCAGATGTCGATTCTGGGGTCTGTAACCATTTCTGTCTTTTAGTTGGCTGCACAGCTAAGTCAGCTCGTCATCGGAGCCTGAAACACACAAACACACTCCAACATATTTATCACATCCTGTGGAAAGTACCAGCTGAGAGTAAAGTCATGTAATGTGCAGTTAAAGTATCTTTTAAACTGCTGCACTAAAGTGAAAAAAAAGATTAAGTGTAAAACTAATATATGGACCTTATTATCTGAGATACGGTGACTTGTTCAGACTCCTGCGGGTTGTGTTTGTTTTTTTATTTGTGTCCTGGAAAATGTCCTCACAGCAACTCCCCCATCTGTCTGAATAACTGAGTTCAGAAATGCTCGAGATTAAACATGACACGAAAGGCAGAAATTAAATGAATCAGTGCTGAAAGTCACACCACATCATCTTAATACCAGGTTTCTCTTGTGGAAATGCAGACTTCTGTGTGAAACCAGTTAAAAACAGACCAAATCAGGAGAAAATCACTTGTTTTAAATTAACTGCACCAGTATTCGCTGCATTATAATAGAGAACTAACTAATTAAATGGAAAAAAAACAATTTGAGCACAAACGAACAAAAATAGTTTTGAATGCACATAAATGTGTTCCAGATGCTTAACGAGTATAATAACTGGTATTTGTAATGGGATGATCTGCTACTGAATAATTAATAGGTTTATCAGATTAAATTATTCATGGTAAACTTGGACAATGCTCAGCTCCTGGGCTGTTTTAAACTTGTTTTCTTCAGTTGACTCAGATCCTGACTGAAGTCATGTTTTATGCAGACAGCGGCGGCAGCAGCAGAGGGGAGCGTCTGAGCGCCAAGATGAGGTCACTTCCTGGTTCTAATGAGCCCTACGAAGCCAGCAGCCCAAAAGAACTTGGTGAGGAGTTTTCATGTCTCCAGGTCTTTAGTTAATGCTGTGATTCAGCCGTTTGTCTGTCTGATGTTTCAAGACTTCTTTGTCTTCTACAAACATTTATCAGTTTCAGGGAGAATTTTGTCTTTTTTGCTGCTGAAGTCACTTCAAGTTGCTCTAAAGACTTCAGCCTACAAGAACATCAGGAATAGATGATATATTCTTACAAAAATATTTATTTTTGGTCCTTTTTTAACAAAAAAAATCTTATCTTCTTAAATTGTCTTACATAAACATAAACAAAAATAAAAGCTAATCTACAATCAATTTATTTAAATGTTTATGTCAAGTATGCTACATTCATTACCTAAAATGTCTTTTTACTTTTGTCATTTTTTGTTTGTAAAGCAACAAACGATCACAAATGATCACATTTGTATTAAAACCAGACGAAATGGGCCTCAAAATAAACACAAAGTTAAATCAGAAACAGTCAAACGGAAAACTCTTAGGCTGGGTTCTCACTGGAATGAGACAAGTCAGCAAACTGCATTATTGAGGGAATCTCCAGAAGGTCCTGAAGCATTTGTGGTGGTTCTCAAGTTCCAAGCTTTATTTTTTTAATAGTTAAAAGAAATGATGGGGGTCTCCAACCTGTTACATGAGAATAAGAGCCGTATTTTGACTCTTGTACATGGAAACATCCAAGACAAATAACCAGGTCTAAAAATCTCATCACGGATGAATAAGAATTATCCAACAGGAACCATCAGTGACCCTGAAGGGAAGAAGCAGGTAAAAGATATCTGACGGATGCTCGCTCGCTCATCTTCAATTCAAAAGTGTACTTTCAGCAGATTAGATCATGCATGTGGGGGCACCTGCCAAGGTGGGTACAATGTAGGCAGAGGTGGACAACAAAACAAAGAGCTCATCTAAGAATCCAGTTTTACAGGCCCTCCACATGCAAATAGACCGAGATTTTATAAAACTGACCATTCCAAGCATTTCATATGAATTGCTGGTCACTTGGTCACAAATACTTAGAATTTAATGAGACTGCAATAGATTTTTTTTATTTTCTCACAATTCAGTCAGTAACAGAGCTTAGAGAGAAGCAACTAAGTTTTTTATTTTTTTCAAGCAGAGTTAATCATCCATCCATCCATCCATCCATCCATCCATCCATTATTCATGGTCAGGTCATGGAGACAACAGATCCCTGACATCCCTCTCTCCAGCTTCTTTGAGAGGTCCCAAGGTGTTCCCGGGCCTGGGAGGATGTAAAATCTATCAACCTGTTCTAGGGTGCAACCAGGTTTGGAGTTCACCCAGCACATCCCACAGAGATGATAATCTCTGTGGGATGTGCCGGGTGAACTCCAAAGCGAGGTACCTAGGAGATATCTTAATCAGATGAACCACATCAGTCTATGCTGAGTCAGCAGCAGCTTTACTCTGAGCTCCCCCAGATGACAGAGCTCCTCACCCCATCTCTAAGGTTGAGCCCATTTCAGCTTCTTGTATCCAGGATCTCATTCTTTCAGCTTTGATCCACCCTTCAGGATCACAGGTGAGTATATGGACCAATAACCAACAGCTTAGCATTTTGGCTCAGCTCTTTTTTCACTGCAACAGACCAGAGTAACCCCCTCATTACGGTGGACGAGCCCCAGATCCGGGGCCAGTTGTTCAAAAATTGTAATCTGGATCACAATTATATGGATTTGAAATCCTTGTTTTTGCGTCATGGGGGTCACTGGTGCCCATATCTAGCAGTCATGTTGCGAGGGGCAGGGACACCCTGGACAGGTCGCAAGTCCATCACAGGGACACAGAGACGAACAACCATTCACTCTCTCACCTACCGACAATTTAAAGTTACCAATTAACCTAACAGTCATGTTTGTGGTCTGTGGGAGAAAACCCACACATGCATGGAGAGAACATGCAAACTCTACCTAGAATGGATTAGCTTTGAACTGGCCCCATTCCGTCCCATCATCAGTGGCAAACAAGACACTTCTCTGCTTGAGACCAAGACTTAGCTGGAGAGGTTTTCTAACTTCTGTCCAGCTGTGGACCCTGGTCTCAGACTAAGGAGCAGCTGCTTCACACTTGGTTGTAAAATGCCTCACTGCACGCTGAAGATCCCAACAGAACCACATTATCTGCAGATTCCAGAAACCAGACCCTGGATAGTTTCAATAAAATGAACATTAAAGGACAGCAGCTGAAAGATTAAAACTAATAATTCTAAGAATGATCATGTCAAAGAGCCTTGCTTCTTCAGGCTTAATAATTTATGTTTGATTATCAAAAGAAAACAGACTCAGAGATTAAAGAATTGTGCAAAATTAGGTGGCTTTGTCAAACTTATAATTAAGATTTTGTTGTGTTACTTTTAGACCTCTGTGTTCCTTTCACGCTGAATGGTTTTTAGTAAACAGCATAAATAACAAAAAGAACCTTTGTTCCTGTCTGTCTGCAGATGCATCCTATTTGGACCCACTGGGGCCTCAGATGGACAGACCAAAGACGGGTGCAAAGAAACGGGTCGATGATGATGACTTTGCAGATGAAGAGTTGGGAGCTGACCTGCTGCCAGAGTAGAAGCATCCAGCTTTCGCATTTTTGGATGATGTTACCATTTTCTGATAGTAATTCTGCAGCACTCCTCTCTAATCTAACATCTGAGGGATTCAGCATCAAAACATCTGTTAAGACAGAAAAAAAGTAAATCAATACTCAATTCAGTCAGTCCAACATGTTTGTAGATGGAAAATGTCTTATTTATAATCCAACCCATAATCCAACAGTTGAAGTAAAAAAAATAACTTTGTTGATCTTCTTGATGTTTTATTCTTTGTTTCATAATAAATTAATACTTTTTCTATTTTAGACAAACTGTGACGAGTTTCTTCCTGAACACAAATTATTCAGCTAATAATGTGGAGCTTTCTTTTAAAAGACATCAAACAACTATTAGAAAACTGGTTGATCAAGCTTTTCATGAAAAAATGCGTATCACCTGCCACCTGTCATTCCAGAGCTTGAAATCTCTGTTATAAAATTGTTTTAGTCAGAACTTAAAAAATAACTATGTGCATCTCATGAAATATTGCAAGCTTAGGTTCATGAGGATTGTTTCAATAAGTTTCATAAACTAGTTAAAGTGATGACTTTGTGACTTTAACGGAATTGTTCAACCATTTATTTTTGTGACTTTTTATTGTGACTTTATTGGTTTTCCTGAGATGACAGAAAAGGTTTTTCCTAATAAGGTTCCAGTCTGGATCCAACAGTCCTGATCCAGCAGCAGAACAATCCGGATCCAACAGTCCTGATCCAGCAGCAGAACAATCCGGATCCAACAGTCCTGATCCAGCAGCAGAACGGATCCAGCAGCACAGCGCACACTGACAGCAGTCTGGACTTTCCTTGACCCTGTTTCGTAATCTCTGGAACATTTCTTATTTCAGACAGAACTTCGTCTCTTCAGTCGGTTTCTGTCTCTGGATTTGCGCACCCGCTGCTCCTCTGCCCACAAACGTCTCCAGCGGATTTTACGCACACCACCAGATAAAAAAAAAGTAAAACACGGAGATGGTTCTTTGTGATATTTTCCTTATTTTAAACAGAATTTAAGTGTAAAATGTTAATTTTATGAATAATTTCTGGTCTTTGATTCGACTGTAAACCCTGAAGAGACAGAACATGTGTCGGGTCGTCTGTGGTGCCGCAGCCTCTGAGAGTCCTGGATTAAAATACGGGAATCATCATCATCATCATCATCAGGAGGAGCTGCTGCAGTAAAGCTCACCTGCTCTGTGGTCGGACAGGTGAGAAACGCCATCTTCTCTGCTGGATGCGAACTTTGGCACAACACCAGTCCGAAAAGAACGCGGCGATGCTGCGTCCGATCCGCGTCCTGCTGCTGCTGCACCTGGCCCTGCTGGTTCCGGACTGTCCGGCAGGGCCGAACCGGGTCCGCAAGAAAGCCACCAGGACCTGTTCGGACCTGCCGGAGGAGATTTTGGAGCAGATGTTCGGACGGCTGTCTGTGGGAGTGATGAGCGCGTTTCACCACGCCCTGCAGCTGGAGCCCCGGGTCAAACAGAACCTGAGTTGTCCGACCGGAACCCGGACCCGGACCGACGTCAAGAGCCGCCTCCCGGTCAACCTGCTCAGCATCTCCCCCTGGGCCTACAGGTAGGAGCAGCTCTGTAACCTGTCCTCCAATTTCTTTTTTATTTGATTTTATTAGCTTCATTAATAGATTGAGAATATGTGCTGCTCAGTTTATTGTTAAAAAAACAAAGACAACTCTGCAGATTCGTATGCCATAAAGTTTACAAGCTAATTATAAAATCTGATCAGATTTTCTAAATTGGACATTTTTTTTTACATAGTTATACTTTTTAAGACTGTGAGCAGTCTGAGATCTGTTGTAGTTTTAATGTTGCAACTAAAACACAAAATACAATCTTTTATATCCTCAAAGAAACTGATCATAAAATTTGATGAAAATGTAACTAATACTTTATTTTCTTACACTTTGTTTCTTATTTGTTGCAGTAAAAAAATCGTGCATTTCATGATCATCAAATAGCTCATTTTCAATAAAATTTATTCAGTGGGTCATTTTGCCAACACACGCACCCACTGACAGGCAAAACACGATTGCCGTTTTCAATTGAAAACTTTTTCACAATAATTTAAAAATGAATAAATCCTAATCCAGGGGATTATCTGACTATTTTTACGAGTATGAATTAAAGATGGAAGAGGACAAACTTCGCTCAGTAGATCTCAGTAACATCAGAAGGTGATTCTCTATATTGTATTACAGTAACATAAAACTCTCTGTTTGGTTTCAGTGTTCAGATCAGGTCTGCCTTCTCCACATGTGCACATACAAAGAAATCCCAAACATGATCAGTTGTCTTCTCTTTGCAGGATCTCGTACGACCCGAGCAGATACCCCCGCTCCATCCCGGAGGCCTACTGCCTGTGTAAGGGCTGCCTGCTCGGCCCTTCCGGGCAGGAGAGCCAGCAGCACCGCAGCACTCCGGTCTACGCTCCGTCCGTCGTCCTGAAGAGGACCGGATCCTGTGTCGGAGGACGACACTCCTACTCTGAGATCTACGTCTCCGTGGCCGTGGGGTGCACCTGCGTGCCCCTCATGGAGAAGGAACGAGACGGTCAGAGGAGCAACCAGAGCCTGCAGAGGAGAGACCCTAAAACCAGACTGCAAGCAGGAAAACATGAAGGAGACACGAGTCGGGGACTGAAACTGGATTAGATTTAATAAAGCAAAGCTAAAGAGAGGACTTTATAGTCAATTCTGATCTGCAGTAGAAATAATATTTGGACATTTAAATTTAGCTTACATCAAAATTTCCAGTGTTTTTGTACGAAGACACTTAAACTGTCTAAATGATTTTAGACTTTATTGTTTAAACTGGAGAAGTCAGGTCATTTATACAGATTTAAACCAAAGAAAATCTAACCCAACACAAAAACTAAGAAAATTCACTTTTCTTCCAACAGGAAATTATGCAGAAATCTAGTTTTTTATTTGCTGAGATTTAGGAAATATATATATGAAGCTTTACTAGATGTAGACACTTGTAAAATGTTAATCATTAATAATAAATAATATGTACCTGAAATTAAAACCTTTGAAAAGCAAATGTTTAACTTTGCTGCTACCTGCTGGTGTAAAATATCTACTGCTACGTGAGCTAATAACATGCAATATTTCACGTGTATCTTTTAAATGACCAAATATAATCATTTTGAAGATGCAAAAAATAAATTAAATAAACCCTGAGTGCACAGATACAGCAGCTAGTGTCTTCAGGTTCCTTGTTCAGCTAACCTCTGCAGTTTTTGTCTGTTCTTTATGATCAAACTGATCCTTAAGTTGGATGGGGCTGCTTAATGTTTGACTCAGAGTTTCTCACTTGGTCTGAAGTCGGGACAATTTTACATTTAATTGCGTGTCCTTCAGCAGAGCATTTAGTGTAATTGTCCTGCTGGACATTGGTCCTCAGACTCAAAGTATCAAGTTTCTGTTTTACCCCATCCAGATTTCCCAGTTCCTGCTGATGACAAACATCCCCACAGCATGATGCTGCCACCACCGTGCTTTACTGAGAGAGGGATGTTCTTTGGATGTGGACAAATTATGCCCTCGATGGTCAAAATGTTTGGTTTTAGTCTCATCTGACCGCAGCACCCTAATATTTTATTTGGTAAAATTAAAACAGGCTGCTTACAGTAGTCCTGTGGACAGATGGTCGTCTCACAGAGGACCTGCAGTTAGATCAGATTTATCTTTGGCCTCCTCGATGTTTCTCTAATTAATGCTCTGAGTTCCTTGGTCTTCATGCTGTCCCTTGCTTGGTGGACTGCTGATGATTCTGGGGGCGATCAAACTAATTCTATTATATTAAGCAAATGAAAAGAATACTTGTGCACAAACCAGCTTTACTTTTACATAGAATTAAAACAGATTTATTTTTTAACTTGATTAATCTGGATTACTGTGGTGACAATGCCAGTTATATCTGTGTTCTTCAGAGTCTCAGAAAACATTTTAGATCTGTTGTTTCAGGCTGAATAAACAACTTTGAAACTAAAAAGTTCTTATTTTAAATGCCAGATATAATACAATAAAACAGTTTTATTAATAAATGCTGTACAGTGTCAACCAGAGATGTTAATACTTTGATCTTCAAAATGAAACATCTGCAGTGAGTAAGACTTTATGATTATGAATAAAGCCTCAATTTTTTTCCACTTTCAAAACAGCTACTATTATTATTCTGTCCACTGATGTGACATCCCATAATTGCAGCTGTAAAGTGTCTGTGTGTTGGGTATCCTTTATCGGGCCCTTCTGGCCCAAAGGGTCAGCTTCTCAGCAGGACAGCAGGCGGGAAGGATAGTTGACAAAACAACAAAACTCGTTGGACAAGTTTCTGTTGTGTTTGGGCAAAAAGCTGCACATTTTTACATCCAGCAGTTCTTTGGCCAGATTCTCCATGATGGCTCCTGCAGAACCAGAAAACAGAGAAACTAATCCACGTTTAGAATAAATGTGACAGGGTCAGTCAAATTTGTGTGCTACTGAGACCCACCTGTGCAGAGCAGCACTTTGCCTTTGCTCAGGAACCTGATAGTTTGGGCCACTTTGCTCAGACACTCGTCAGACAGGTAAGGCGGGTCGGCGAGGACGATGTCGAAGCTCTGTGGCGCCACACTGGAGGGGAGAGACAGCGGCTCGTTGTAGTCGTAGAAGATGAAGTCCTGTCCGTAGGCGGAGAAGCGGCGGTCGTACTCGAACACGACAGCAGACACTCGGTCAGACCCGCCCACCACGCCCTGCTTCAGCTTCTGGTACACGCTGGGTGCACTCACACATGCTATCCTGAGAGGAAACACACAAAATACTAAAATTTTTTCTACTGCAGCGGACTTTTCTACTGCCATGATTCAATAATTGAGAGTAAAAAACTGGTCTGAGGTTGTTATCAGTGCACAGGTCAAATTCCTGCCTCTCTGACAGTATGGGGGGTGCATTACTGCCTCTGGCAGGGGCAGCTTACACAACTGGAAATAAACTATAAGTGCAGAAAAGTTTGCATCATATGCTTCCACCCAGCAATGTCTTTTTTGAGGAAAGCTTTGCTTACTTCAGCAGAACAATGAATGCTAAACCACAAACTGCATCCATCACAACAGCAGGGCTTCCAAGTAGAGCCGGCACTGAACTGTCCTGCCTGCAGTCCATTAAAAACATTTTATGGATCACAAAATGAAAAATCTGTCTAAGAAAACCCAGAACTGTTGAACAGCCTGAACTCTACATCAGACCACCAAAAACTCCAATAAATAGTCTCCTCAGTTCCTGGACTTTTATAGACTGCTGGTAAAGAAGAGGGGATGCTTCACTCAAGGAAACAAGGACTTGTACTTTATTTTCATGTGTTACTGGCATTAAATTCAAAATTCTTATTTTTCTTTTTTAATTGGCACAATTTCATAGTTGAAATATTTGATATATCCTGATGCATTGCAATAATCCAGGTTGAAAAACCTAAAAAAAACTGAGTAGGTCCTTTGGATGGGTTCTTCTTTGTTGAAAAAACATTTCATCTCTCCTCCAAGAGACTTCTTTCACTGCAGAATCCTGGCCTGATGATGTTGCTCTTCTGTATTGGGCCATTCTAAGGGCCTCAACATACTCCATCCAAAGCCGAACAGTCGACGCGCGGTCACGTGGCTGTTCGGAGTTAGTTTTCATACACACCTTTTAAAGCCCCGAGACACTGCAGCATATGTCACAGCATGGAGTTTCTTCCTGTCAGATTCTACAATGCAGAAAAAAAATCTGAGACCAGTCAACCGACCTTATTTGTCCACAAATTCGTCTCCGTTAAAGCTCCACAATTTTTATCAGACAAAATTCTCTGTGCACAACGTCTGTTTTATCTCCATCAATGATTTTCTGGCAGTTTGACTATCTTTATAAATGTCAGCTTCCTAGTGGCCTACAACAGTCGGCTTTTGTAAGCGAGTCATTTTTTTTGCGTCTCAGCACTTTCAGCATTAACAAACTCCCACAAACTTCTGACCAATCACACAATAAGTTCTTAGGACGGGGGTAAAAAGTTCTGCCGGCGGGTTGTGACATAAGGGTGAAAAAATGTGTTGTTTTTCATCGTCCATCAGGGTGACAGAGATTTTTTCAGCAGTATGGAGGGAGTGTGAAGTAGGCTTAACGAATCACAGTCCTCCTGACACGTAACAGCATTTGTGCTGGGAGGCCTGATCTTTATTTTTGTTTGGGGTGAACCAGTCTTTAAGGACTTATAAGGAGTTTTGGGGTTTAAAAGCCCCTGGGACATCATGTTTAGAGAATAAACAGCTCAATTTCTCTGAAACTCCTGCAACATATGGAATGACAACTGGTCTGGGGTCTTCATTTTCACCTAGTGGTGGACTGGAGTCCTGTTTGGGTTTCTTATCTGGTTTCTGGAAAGTCTAGTTAGGATAACCACACTGCTCCAGGACCTGTCTTGTGTGGGATTTTTTTCTTCTTCTCCTTAGACATGTTTACTATGTTCCACTGCAGATAAAATAGGTTTGATATTTGCAAATCATTGCATTCTGTTTTTATTTTACAAGTCTCAACATTTTCAGAATTGGGAAAGCATAATGAAAATTGAAAGGAGTAAATACTTTTGCTCCTTGCTGAATGTTAATCATCTGACTTTTATCAAAACCTTTTCTTTTTGAGTATCAGAAATATTTTCCTGTTTGCTTTTCCTCTAAAACAGAGAGGGGAGTCCAAATAGATCATTTTACATGGGTCTGAGGGTGTGGGACCACCGTGTGGTCCAGTCCCTGCCTCGTTGTAGAAGGTTGATTTACCTGCCGCCCTCTCCAGCTTCTCGGAGCACCTCCTCTGCTAACTGTGCTGCCGTCTCGTCACTGTACCAGAACTGGCTCATCCTCTGTCAGACACACAGTGAACTCATCAGATTTCATCAAGAAGAACAAATGTGTTGTTTTTCATCGTCCATCATCATCAGCATCCATCACGGTATATATCCGAGACCAGACGGTAAGATATAGAGCAATGGAGTTTAAACATCCACAAAGTTCTACAACCCTGAAACCTCACCCAGTCCTCCTCCACTGCTCCCACAGCAAATGGGTCTGAGGGTGTGGTACCATGATCTGGACCCGTTCCTGTCTCCTTGTAGAACTCCTGGAGGGCTGCGAGAGTGTGAACGGACAGAGTGGGGACATCATCATCATCATCACAGTCGCTCATGGCTGAGGGGGTAGACCAGAGAAGAGTTTCTGGAGGATCTGAGCAAGCAGAGAAAAGAAAAGAAGGTTCAGAACAAGTTTAAGATGATCTTATAGCATTTAACAGTCAAATCTTTACATGCAAAAAATATGAAAGAGATCTGCAAAATACTCAGTTAATAATGTCCTCAAAACGCAAAAAAGGGCAACACTTTTAGTTATAAGAGTGAAATTATTTAATTTGTTGATTTATTGGCAGCTAAAAGAAGCCCCTAACAGCACCAACAGAACAAGAACATCTGTTCAACATCAGCAAGATGAAACTACCCTTTCTGTTGTGAACAAGTTAATCTGAAAACATGACATTTCGTGTAACTGCTGCTAGTTTGAATTACTGCGTCCTCTTTAATCTGAGAGAAACACAGCTCTAAAGTAAATTTGAAATTTTTATCAAAGTCCCCATTAGTCAAATTATCTGGATTTAAGCAGGTTGTAGTAGAATTACTAGCGCGTGCTGTTAAAACTGCTTGAGTTTAAAATAAAAATATTAATTGAACGTTTCATCAAGTCAACAAACGAGCAGAAAGCAACTGAAAAACAAGAGGTTACTTACTGAAAACTCAACATTCGATCAACAAACCAGAGCTGAATCACTTCACGGCTGCAGTCAACACGAGCTGTCGCAGGGAAATGACGTCGTACGGCTCCTTCAGAGGGAAAAAAGGGTTGAAAAAAACTGCGGCTAAACAGTTTTTTTCTGCAAAATGTTTTTTTTACTTTATAAAATTTATGACCAAATATATATTTCCAATAAATAGCCCTTAGAGTCTCATTAAGTGGACAAATAATTTATAGACTCTGAAAAAATGACAAATAATTTTAATGCAAGTCTCCAACATAATTTTGCATCAGTTAAGTAGCTAAAACACCCATTAAAGAGCTCTTCCAGCTAAACTAATTTAAAAGAACAGACATTTTTAATCTGGTGATAAAACTAAATTTATTGCTAATGCACCAGACAGCTAGGGGTTATCACTTCTTTAAAACCTCTACATTATTGATGTCTGGTCAGAAGGTTAAAATCGTGTTATTTAGAGAAGACTGAACAAGTCTTGTTTGCTGCATAGAATGTGTTTGTTAAAATTAAATTATTAAAAAGTAAATTATGGTCTTATGGTCAAAAATTCTCTAGTCTGTAGACATTCATCTGTATGGAATCTCAGAAATAATTCATTTAGTATTAAAATAAAGTACGAGAACAGAAAAAAACATGTAAATAACAAAAACCCACAGAAACCAAAACATTTTATACAACAACTTTATGTACACTTTTACACTTCAATAACAAAAACAGCCATCTACAAGTGGGTTAGTGCTCAGAACGAGGTGGATTCTGACTCCAACATAATGCTTCAACAAGTGGCTCTGCTCCTTTTTATTTGGTTTGCTATTGCTGTCCTTCAGTCTCTGCTATAATCCAGTGTTTGTTGAAGAGTCGTACTGTTGATGTGCTGCTGTAGCGGAAAAAAAAAATCTACTGGAACTAACCTGCTGCCTCGTCTCACAAGCCTGACTCCTGTCAGGCCTCTGAGTGCAGACAGTGGGGCTTAAACAGAAACTACTAATAAAAAAAAAAACAAAAAAAAACAATCTAACTGAAGATCAACACAGAGAAAGTTGCTCCCACTTTAGCTGAACTTATACAACTCGCCATCAGCAGGCGTATAAAAAACATTTCAGTCGTCTTCATTCTTTAAAACGTACATTTCTGCAGGTTTCAGCTTGAAAACATCATAAATTTATTTATTTACACACTGTATATATGTGTATTATACGCTTCAGTGAAACAATCTGATTTTGGTTTTCTTTTGTCACCAACAAGCGAACACTACCTTGTGCTGCAAGGACAGCCGGACTGGCAACACATCTGTCGTCATGGCAACTCTCTGCATGCATTTTGGTGTGCATCTGTAGGACTCTTGGCAGATGGCAGGCACGGTCATTTATTGTCTCTTTTCCCATAATTCATTCATACACAAACACACACACAGCTCAATCAACTACACAAAGGCACTCTGGGAAGGACTATGGTGTGTGTGTGTGTGTGTGTGTGTGTGTGTACATTCCAGAAGCCTTCAGACTCCTGAGGAGGACGACAGCACCAGCTGCTGTTGTGCCACTCATGATGGTTTTTGCTCAGTTCCTTTAACCCGACAGGGAGGAAACTTTTGACCGAGTCCGTCTGGTTCCCAGTTCAGTCTCCACGGTAACCGCCACATCATCATGAAATCTGTCAATCATGCAGGAGGTGCAGCGGGACAGGCAGGTGTAAAAAGTAGGGGGTGAAAACAAAAACTAACAGACAACACCCCAGGTGAAACAGGGAAACATTCAGGTGAGAAAAAGGTCTCAGCAGGCAGAGTTCCTCCAGAGTGTCTCTGCTGCGCCGAGTTACCGCAGATGAAGCAGGAAGTGTGCCTTTGATTGGTTGCTTTTCAAAACGACGGTCGACTCGAGGCCGTGACAGTTTTTAGTGGTTACTTGACGCAGAGGAGGCCGCCCACATTGGCCACAAACTCCTCCAGGCTCTTGAGGAAGGCGAGTTTCTGCTTGCGGTCCATGGTGGGCGGCGTGCTGCTGGCCATCAGCTTGTTGAAGGCGTCGGCCAGCCGCTGGTAGATGATGGCGTCTCTCTGAGAGGAGAGCAGAGTCTCCACCAGCTCAGAGTACTCCGCCTGACACAGGAAGGGCACACGTTTAGGACACTTTTAACACAGTAAAAATAAACGTTATGTTAAAATCCAGTTTTGAAATAAACTTTTACATGATTAAAAACAGACATGTCAGACAGTTTTTATTTTAAAATTGAACCTTGTCAACACAGATTACCAAGAAAATTAATTTTATGACTGATTACTACTTAAATAAACTCAGATTTGTGAAATCCAAAATTATGCAAACTGGTCTTTTCTTAAACAATCAGCTAAAATCTTTAACAAAATCAATTATATAATTAGGTGTAAACCAACTCAGTCCAAGGAATCTGCACACAGAATGTTTTTGTGAAACTTAGAGTTCATATTGAAAACCATGCTGACCTGATGCAGGCATACGAGTGTATAGAGAGCTTCTCCTGCTGCTACAGTCATCTCTGTGTTGTGTTTCTGAAGGACCAGCATGTCAAACACCAGCTGAAGACACAGAAAACGGTGTGAAGATGGTAAACAGGCTTATTGTTTCCCTGTGTACAGCAGTTGTGAGGCTTACCTTGAGGAAGTGGCGGGTGGCGATGAAAAGGGGGGAATCTTTCTCCTGGTTTTTGGCGCACTGTTCAGCCAGAGGAGACAGAGCCTCTAAACACAGCTGACTGATTTCTGAGCTCATTCTGAGGAGAAATGTTGAGGAGGAAACAAGATGAAGCAGCTGAGAATTTTCTGCTCTTAGTCTAAACGTGAGGACTGGATAATATGTCTACTTATTTTAGCTTTCCTATGTGTAGTTTGGTAAATTACACTGTAAACAGGGTTTATTTTAATATTACATTTATGTTCATTTATGGTTTAATTAGTTTTATGCTGGGAAGAACATTAGAAGATTTTCAGCAGCAAAAAGATCAATCTAAAATTTAGGAAACTAAATGTTTAAAGAAGCTGTAAGAGAACACTAAAGTCTGCCTTCATGAAGAAGTAACAAAGCACTCAGAGGATACGAGGTCATTCCCAGCTCCAGTGAAAACATGAGGCTCTTAAAGAGGTCTTCAGGCAGCTGTGGGATCTTCTCTGGAAAGATCTCACAGATGAAGGTGATGAGCTTGTAGTACTGGTTACACAGAGAGGGGAACTGGAACACAACAAGGACAGGATCAGCACAAATGTTGCTGCTGCAGATTAAAAGATTCAACCGTTTCACAAATCTAAATCACAAATTAGTCACTCAACCTCTACCTTCAGCAGGTCCTGAGACATGAGGGGGAAAACGATATTGACTCCAAAAAGAACAACATCTGCTGCTGAAACGGTCCGACTCGACGACGGCGTTCCCTGCTCCTGATTTCGAAACACTTCGTCTTCAAAACAAAGCAGATTGGATTAAGAAACAAAGTCAGGAAACGACGTTAAATTATCCATTAAACTGAGAATTAAGAAAGAAAATGCTCAGAGGTCTCACCGTTGTCGCTGAAATCGATAAATTCTTTGGACAGCAGGTTTGTGAGCAGCTCCATGATGAGCAGCAGGTCCTGGTACTGGTCCTCCTCGGCCGTGGCATCGCTTCGCTTTCTGCTCTGGTTGTTTTTAGAGTAAACCTGCAGCAGTGTTAGACATGCTTCGTACAGCTTCATAGACTTGGTCTGAAAAAGCAGAGAAGAAATGTGTCACTTTTCTGAGTATTATTTTCCTTTAAGATGGTAAAAGTTATTGACACATTTTGAGTTGTTCCAAACTGATCACATCAGCTCCTACTGCCTGTAAAAATGTTTTTTTTTTTTTTAAATCTTACACATACTTCTCTCCAGCTCCCTTCTTTCATGAATAAAAGGTATAAAAAATAAAATATGCATTTTAGGAGAAGACTCTCAGTTCTACTGTAAACATGTTGAATTTGAAACATTACAGCTGCGTCTCTCACCTCTCCCAGGTAACAGATCTGCTTGTGAGCCACTTCTACAAAAACCTCAATGATGAGGTTGATTGTCTCTGGTGTGTTGCTGTAAACCTGGAGGAAAAAAACATCTTTTTAAATAAGAAATTCACTTAAACAATTCTTAAACTTAACAAGAATGTTGTAATGATATGTTTGATTTCGATCAGTTCCTGAACATTTCACCACAATCCATCCCGTTGTCCATAACGTCCCTCTTACCTCCATGAGACCGATGCAGCTGGACAGAAAGTCCATGAGGAAAGAGAAGAGTGACGCCACGTTGTCTATCTGTGTGGCCTCGGCGATGCCGCACAGCGCCTCCAACGTGGCGACAATTTCCTGTTTGACAGCCTCTTCCTGGCTGATCTGAGCGAAATTCTCCTGATTGATGAGGTTGAGAAAACGCTGCTGTAGAGGATGAAGCACCTGAACAGACAGATCAACAAACACCTGGGTTTATGGCAAGATATCTCTTAGGTGCACAACTATTTTAATTTACAAACAAAACAATCAAAACACAGTAAAAAAAAAAAAAAAATAGAACAAACTAAATAAAAAATCTGCTCGGAACAGACATGATCAGAAACCAATATCAAATTGAGATGCTGATACAGGTCACAGAGTCAGAACTGGGCTCATTATATTCCTGTCAGTCAACTTGTGCTAAGGCCTGTTAAAGGTCCACTGTATTCCAAAATAGGGCTGGGCGATATGGCTGAAAAATGTATCATGATAAGTGTTTCATATCAGTCGATATAGATAATTATTGATTAATTCTTTTAGACCCATTTGAAATAAGGACCAGGAGAAAAAAGGCTGATGGTGAAGTGACTTTTTCTCCTTTTATTCACAACTTCCTCTTGAGCTGTTTCACTCATTTTGTCCTTTCACTCCATATCGTTCGTTTTTATTTTGATGGTAAAACATGAAACTGCTGCTGCACATGTTAACAGCAAAGACTGAGTGAGTTTGATGCCACTAACCTTGCTTAGCTGGTGTGTGTG
>JARVJO010000164.1:8867739-8878546 GCA_031762555.1 Cynodonichthys magdalenae | reverse complement strand
ACTCAATTTTACAAATATAGGGCTATAATTTATTAGTAGTGGTAGTAGTTGAGAGTCATTCACAACTCTTACGCTGAGTGGAAGCACGTTGTGTGTCACCTTGTTATCTTGTTAGCACACATTTCATTTATATAAAATTCTGTGGTTATTTGCAAGTGCAGATAGCTGCAGCAGCTCACTGTATTTTCTGTGCTGCCTGGCTGGTTGGGCTGCTTGCTGCAGGAATGTCATATTATTCCTAAAGGACTAAATGTGTAATGTGAAATTGGTCATGCAACAGTTTCTAAAATAATGTTCACATAAACAGTTATTTTAAGACAAAAGCAATCCAGTTTTGGTCTTGGCCTCAGACAACCCATTAGGTTGTTAATCTGATCCTAATTAAACTCCAAACTGAGTTCGTTCAGGGGACTATCTACAACAGGTAAGATAATAATTGTTCATAATTTGTACATAGAACCCTATTTCAAAATGTTTGAACGATTGCTTTTATAAATTTCAAGTGTAGTTTATATTAACCACATCAACTTAAAGGGTTCGACTCAGATGACGTGCCAACAGCTTGGTGAACATGGACTCTGTTTACTCCTCAGGTTGGAGAGATCACCAAGATCATCAACATGATGGTGAAGAAACGCTGCAGCATCATGTCCGTGAGCAGCGTGGCGAGCTCCTGGGCCAGGTGATCGCTCCATCGCTTCAGCTCGTCCATCCAGCAACAGCAGGCGACCTCGGTTGGCCGTGGTTGTTGATTGGTTTTCACAAAAGGCAGTCACATCAACAAGTTACTTTCCCCCGGTCGAATCAGGAACAACAGATATAGGTCAAAGAATTGGACAGAGGAGCCAGGGATTAAAAGTGAGCATGAACCAAATAGCTTTCCAAACAAATCCAAACCCCCTCAGCTGCAGTAATGCATGACGATATTCAAGCACACTCCGAAATTCTCTCCGTTTTTCCTTTTCGGACACAGAAAATTCAGTAAGAACAAAAAAAAAACAGATTCAGGAAATGTGGAGAAAATAAAATGATTCTCTGCATGTTCTAATCTAATATCTCTGTTTTTACACTTTAATATGTTTAAAGAAACACGCAGCTCGGATCAAATGACCTAAATCTGTTGGTATTTTATAGATTCATAGAACGAACATGTTAAAGAAACTATATCTTAAATCGTAAACTATTGTTACATTTAAATGTGCAGAAGCGACACAAACTGACATTTTTATTTTCCTGAGTTTATTTCTCTCACAGGCTGAGAAATAAAGTTCTGATGAAACAAACCGGGTCAGGTTCTTCGCTCCATGGTTGGACGCAGCTCCAGGAAATTAACAATTAGTTCATTGATTTTAGTTTTCATTCACAAAGAAGCATGAAGCCCTTCCACTGTTCAACAGGGTCAAAGGTTAAACTCTCCTTTGATGAAGGTCAGCATCATCATCATCTGCAGCCGTCATGTTAACATCAGACAGATAAATATCATCATTAATGTGTCTTTAAGTAAAGACAAGTTAATAAAAAGCAGCTCTGACCTGCTCTGCTCTGTTCCTCCACACCTTCAGGTCTCAGACCTGATGAGCAGATTTCTGTTGAAGCTGAAAGCTGCTCGGATCGATGGTTCCAGGAATGATGAATGGAGCTGGCAGCAGATAAAAACCGTACGACGGGTCCTTTGTTGTGACACCTGGAACACTGTAGACTAACAGTAACAGCAGTTACTGTCTGAGACTCGAAACAAAATGGGATTTTATTTACAGTGATGTCAAATATATAAAACATAAACGTGTCGGTGCTGGAAGAGACATTTATTATTAATTGTTCCAGCTCTCAGGATATTCAGGACTTAATCAGTCAGGAAAATTTCCAACTGGAACATTATCTGACATCAGCTTATTTTTCTTTATTTAGTATTAATAATGTGGATCAAAAGAGGCAGAATTTTAGTTTTTAAAAACCCACAAACTGACTGAAAAGAAGAAAAACAGATTAATTGAATGTAATTGAAATTAAATTAATTGAAATGAGCTTAAACGTTGAGAACTGACCAAAACTAAAGAATCAAAGATTTTATCTGCATTGTTAAAGCAAAAAAAGACAGACCACCTTGTCCACCATTATGAAGATACAAACTTTATTACAAACAGGTCACATACAATACTGTTTCAATATTAAACTGTATAATAAAGAAATTGTGATTTTTAAAAATTGAATAATAACACACGTTGCAGACATGAGATACTCTGACTTCAGATACGTTTTCCTGCTGCCCACCTGCAGCGCACTCTTCTCTCCGGCAGGTGGCGGTAGAAAAACCTTCTGCGTTTGTTTGCGCGCCGTGAAAATCCACCAAAGAAGAAAAACAAAGCCCGCACGTTCTTACTGCGTAGGAGCATCTTTTTGTTTTCTGACCTAGAGACACGGAATAATCTCAACATGGCAGATGTTTCAAACCCCGAAGAGGAGATAAAACAAGAGGAGACTGAAGCATCCCTTCTGTCTGAAACTGACGAGACTTCTCAGGAAACACCGAACGGCGTAAAAACGTAAGAAGACAGACCGGCTCAGTGCTAACTAGCTTAGCTAAAATGGAACCCTATTGTTAGCAAGGAGCTTATAGCAGCTTTAAAAGTCTACTGTTATCTAAGACGCAGTGGATGTCGTGGGTTAGGTTTAATGAAATTTTTTAGAAAAATCCATTATTCACATTAAATATTGAGTATTTTTAAAATAACCATAATCGTGCACTGAGCAAGCTATGCTAATTGTGTTTGCTAATGCTAGCGAGAGCTCGTAAATATTTTAAATTACTTCTTGTGAAATCTTAAAGCTAAAAGTATTTTAATACTTGTGTTAAAGTCAGTTAAATACATTTCATAGTCTGAACCTTTGATTTCGATACCAGCAAGAACATTTGTTTTAATCTGAGCCCAATCAAGTTGCGTCTTTCATTGTAGTCCGGTAAAAAACGTAAAGTTAGCTGCTGCTGGCCTCAGTGCTGCAATGAATCAAGCTAATGAGCTGGATTATAGATTTATACAATATTAGGCTTTACAGGAAGTTAGAAACAGGTGAAATAATTATATAATGAAATGTTTTTAAATTCTGTTGAATACAGACAAATCTAGCTGCTGTTACAGCAGTGATTAAAGTTGAAGGATGTCATTCTCTTATGATTTTATCTAATTTCCCTTTGGGAGCAATAGTGTTTTTTTTTTTTTTTTTAATTAAATTCGAATGCATTCAGTTTTTATGTGTTGCATATAATTTTGCAGGACTTAAAGGCAGTGTTTTTTTATATAAAATCTCACAGGAATGCTTTTAACTGTTCAAATTGTAGTTCAATACATGAACTGTGTATTCAAATGTGTTCTTTTTTTATTTTACTCCTTTTTGAATTGTAGTCCACAGATTTTTAATCACGTTGAGGTAGGAACTTTATAAAGGACATTATAAACTACTGTTTGATGTTTCACTGACTCCACTGGGTTAATTCATTGCATTGTTGATGTTTTCTCCTCAGTTTAGGCAGATCAGCACAGAAATGTCAAACAGTGAAAATGCAGTTACATTTTTAAATCTGCGTTTATGGAATACAGCCTTTTGACCTATGGTTCTTTTTCTGTTTGTAGGGACGAGGAGAATAAAGACACCCAAGAAAAGCACGACTCCAAGGAGAAGTCTTCTGTTAACAAAAGAGGAACCCGCTTCCATCCCTACAAAGACAAACATGGTGGAGAGAAGAAGAGCGGTCACAGGAATCGAGTGTTCATCAGTAACATTCCGTACGATATGAAGTGGCAGGCCATCAAAGATCTAATGCGTGAGAAAGGTAATGTCCCCGCTGATGGGGATGGTGTTTTCTTCTGTCTTCTCATTTGATTAGAAGTCGTCAGTCTTCTGTTTATCAGATGGAGCTTCCTGTTTTCACAACTAGTCTGTTAGTCTTAGATTTTTTTCCATGTCCTGGTAGCATTAAGAGCTAAGGAAACAACTTTGTATGATTTTAGGTTATTGGTTTTTAAGTCAAATTTGCTCTGGGTGGACAGCCATTCATCTTGTCTGATACGTATGTGAGAAAAGGAAGAAGTTGTCACTTGTTTTATTGCATTGGCATCTCCAAACTGTAACCTCCAACTAGTTGTAGAACACGATTGTTGAATGTTTTTGTTGCATCTGCTGCAGGGTGACCATGACTTGAAATGTTTTAATGTTTTCCTTTCTCCACGAGGGGGGTGAGAAGAAGCCTTTTGTGCTCTAACTCTACTGCCATGAATGGAACCTGTTAACATGTCGAAGTCTTTTGAATTTCCCAGGTTATATAGCTGTGTTTCTCTCTGGCCTTGGCCTTTGGGTGTCTCAGTCTCTGCCCAGCGAGGCAGGGTGTTGTCTGGTGGGATGTTGGTCTGGGCTGACTGTTGAGCATTAATGGCACATCTCCACCTGTAGCGGCGTTGCCAAGGCCAGCGACGACTTGAAGACGTGGTGACTGAAATCCCTTTTGTTCTCTTGGTATTTTTCCTTTGTATGTCTCATGTAGTCGGTGAGGTTACATACGTGGAGCTCTTTAAGGATGCAGAAGGAAAGTCAAGGGTAAGTGATGTGGCCGACTTGCTGCACGAGGTTTTAAACGCCCTCAGCAGGCTCTCATTAATCTTTTGGCTCTACTGAACTGGAGATACTGTAGGTTGGGTTCAGATGGAGAATTACTGACATTTATCTGAAGGGGAGGTGTCCTGTTGATTTTTGGAACCGTAGCCTAAAGAACTCCTAAGAGTCCTTTTTTCTATTTTTGCTTTTGTTGTTGTCATTTCAATTGGTCTAAATGTTTGTTTGTTTGTTTGGACATTTTCCAAATGGAAATGTGGTTTGTGGGATTTATCTGATTGGTTGTCTCAAAATATAGACTTTTATATTTTTCCCAATAATTTTTAAATGCCACAGCTTTCTCTTCAGTGGAGCAAAACTGGTTTTAATAATATTACTCAGTTTTTATTAATGTCTTTTAGAATTGATTCAACTGCTAATGTTTTATTGTTGTTTAGTTGAATATTTAAAATGTTTTAATGTTTCCTGTTTAAATATAGTAAATAATGAATATTTCTCATTTAATAACTGTTATTTATAAAAACCTCCTGGCTCAGCTCAGTGGGTTTAGTACTTTTGAAACATTTAATAATGCAAGAGTTTTATATTTATATTAAATGTATTTTATTTACCTTTTCTGTACCACCTGGATTGACCTGATGCCCCCCGCTCAGGGCTGTGGGTAAGAAGCTTTATTCTGTTATTTAAACCTTTCCTCAGGTGTTTTTCTGGCTCAGTGTGGTGACTCTTGTTCTTCATCAGTGTGGTGGAGTTTAAAGATGAAGAGTTTGTGAAGAAGGCCGTGAGCACCATGAATAAATACGACCTGAACGGAAGACCCCTCAACATCAAGGAGGTCAGAATCTGTTTCATAAAATCTTTTAAAAATTCTTCTTTCAGTTTGAAGTCAGGATTTGGATCAAGAACTGTTGTTATTTCAGGACCCTGATGGTGAACACGCTCGGCGTGCGCTGCAGCGCATGGGAGGAGTTCAGCAGGGTGGGCGGGGTCAGGACCTGGGCCCAGGTGGGATGAACCTCCCGCCCTCCATCGCCAACAACCCCAACATCCCCCCGGAGGTCATCCACGCTCTGCAGGCCGGGCGGCTGGGCAACACGGTGTTCGTGGCTAACGTGAGGGCGGCCGGGCGGCAGCTGTTCGCTCCTGTTTATAAAGTTTAACGTTCCTTAAAAAGCCTGTTTTTGTTCCGCAGCTGGACTTTAAGGTGGGCTGGAAGAAGCTGAAGGAGGTGTTTGGCATGGCGGGGGTGGTGAAACGAGCAGATGTGAAGGAGGACAAGGATGGGAAGAGTCGTGGGATGGGAACGGTGACGTTCGAGCAGCCGCTGGAGGCTGTTCAGGCCATCTGTATCCTTTAACACGTCGACCAGCTCAGGGACCGCTGCTGTTCCACACATGCAACACAACAGCAAGAGCAACTCTTCTAGTAGCTAAAACTGCTGACTCAGCTTTTATAAAACCAGTTTTAAGTGAACTTGTCCTGAACTCCTGACTCAGCCATGTTCAACGGACAGATGCTGTTCGACCGGCAGATGCATGTTAAAATTGTGAGTAATGATTATTACTTTTACAAATAATAAAAAAAATGAAGAGTATAAACATTTATTTGTTTGTTTGTTTGTTTGCAGGATGAAAAATCTCTTCCTCTTGAAGATTTACGCCAAGTAGAAAAATCTCCTCAGCTGCCTCGTGAGTGCAGGTTTCACTGCTTGGAGTTTATAAATGAGTTTGTTGGAGGAACCAGATAAGATGGTTTTATTGCTGCTCGTCTCTAAACACTTCAGGGTTTTATGAGTGGAAATAAACTGATTACTGAGGATTTGAACCTGAAACCACAGAACAAACACATTCATGTTCTTTTCATTCAGGTTAATGTGTCAAACACTGATCCTGGTTCTGCTCTGCAGGTGGTCTGGGTGGTATCGGGATGGGTCTGGGTCCAGGAGGCCAGCCTATAAACGCTAACCGTCTGAGTGGGGGGGGAGGAATGGGCTCCGTGGGACCTGGAGGTCAGTCTCATCAAGTACTTCCTGTTGAGCAAATCAAACTGACTTTACATTATTCATCCGTTTTTCTTCTGTACATTATTGTTATTTCAGCTTTTTATACTTTTTTAGCTACTTCACTATTTTAACTTTTAGCTTCACTATTTTAACTTTTAGCTTCACTATTTTAACTTTTAGCTTCACTATTTTAAGAATGAATGGATCTGTTTTCAACATCCTTAAAATCCTTCAAAATGTTTTAAATCTTTACAACACCTTACATTTTGTTCTGCTTCTGCTCTTTTTAACTTCAGTGTGCTAAGTTTAGCTTTTTGTTGCTAATTTTAGTGCTTTTCTGCTATTTCATCTAAAATTCTTCTAATCTTCTGCTATTTTCTACTTTTTCTACTAATTGAAGCGGTTTCTTACAGTTGCTTTGTTATATTCACATTTGCTGCAATTTTAGCTAATGTTCAGCTGTTATTAGACGGTTAGCCTTTTTTTATTATTACATTATTATTGCATATTTATTACGTGTTACTATTACAACTTATTTCTGCTGAGTTCAGCAAACGTGTGCTCCTTATGCTTCTTTATGCTAATTAAACAGTTTTCAGCTACATTTTAGCTGTTTTACTGCAAATTTTGACTGTTTTAGCTATTTTACAATTAATTGTCACTTTATTTTACTTTTATGCTTTTTTCCTGCTAATTTTTAAATATTTTACAACCCTTTCATCTAAGTGCTAATTTCAGCTTGTCTGCTACCTGTAGCTCTTTTTCATGCTAATTTTATTTTTTCTGCTATTTCAGCTGTAATTCAGCTCCTTTCTACTGTTTTCTGCTAAAGGAAACGTTTTCATGCCTCTTGTTTTGCTGTGAAACATTTGAGCTCCATTAGCTTGTTGACATTTGTTCAGTTGTTGGTGTTTTAAGCTGCAGCTGTTCTTTGCAGGGATGGATGCTGCTGGTTTCGGTGGGATGAACAGACTTGGAGCAGGTGGGTGTGGTTCTGTATCTGTTAAAGACTGATAATGAGGCGGTTCTGATCCGACCCGCTGCTGCTTCCAGGAATGAGTGCTGGAGGATTTGGAGGCATGGACAGCATGGGCAACATGGGGGGGTTTGGAGGCAGAGACATGGTGGGCAGAATGGGAGGTGAGTGTTTGTACACAGATTCTTTTTGGGGGGGTCAGGCCTTCAGCTGAAAGTTCTCTTTTTGTTCAGATATGTATCGATCAGGGATGGGGGGCATGGATCGAGACTTCAGCCACAGCGACTTGTCGATGAGCCGAGGGTTTGGAGATTCTTTTGGAGGAATGGGTGAGAACCCCCCCCTCCACACACACACACACACCTCACTTTAACTAAACACGAGCTGTAAGGTCTGAATCAGGTGTGAAAGCTTCAGGTTTCTGTCTGATCTGTGCTGCAGGCGGTGGTTTTGGAGGAATGGGCAGTGGTGGGATGGGACCCATGGCCTCTGGTTTAGGTACAGGAACAACTACAGAAGTTTGATTTTAAATCCTGTTCAGTCTTTATATAAAACTGTGTCGTT
Source organism: Cynodonichthys magdalenae (assembly GCA_031762555.1). Taxonomy (NCBI): domain Eukaryota; kingdom Metazoa; phylum Chordata; class Actinopteri; order Cyprinodontiformes; family Rivulidae; genus Cynodonichthys; species Cynodonichthys magdalenae. The sequence goes on along the minus strand of JARVJO010000164.1, from coordinate 8,870,399 downwards.
CATTTTACTCACATTGTATCATTTCTGTAAAAAACCTGTTTCTGCAGCAGTTCATGTGTGTGTGTGTGTGTGTGTGTGTAGGAGGTGGAATGGGCAACATGTCGATGGGCACTGGCTTCGACCGGCTGGGCATGTCAGGGATGGACATGAACCGTGGATTTGGTGGTTACGGGGGCCACATGGGCGGAGGCTCCGGGTCCAAAGGAGGCTGTCAGATCTTTGTGAGAAATGTAAGAGAACTGGTAGAAGCTGCTGACGTGTGTCGGAGAGAGAGGCTGACGGGTGTTTGTGTTGCAGCTGTCCTACGACCTGACCTGGCAGAAGCTGAAGGAGAAGTTCGGTCACTGTGGTCAGTTATTCTTTATTTTCACTCAGACTGACTCCGCCCATTGCGAACACCTTTAAGGATCCTCGCTTCAACAGACGCTCTTGTTGCTCTCCTGCAGGTCAGGTCATGTTTGCAGAAATCAAAATGGAGAACGGCAAGTCGAAGGGATGTGGAACGGTTCGCTTCGACTGCGCCGAGAGCGCGGAGAAGGCCTGCAGGATGATGAACGGAACCAAGATCAACGGGCGCGAGGTGGACGTCCGCATCGACCGCAACGCCTGAAACTTCCAGCCGTGGTTCAGGGAAACACTACGAGCTTCATTTTTGTTTTGTTTTAAAAACACAACCATTCTGATCCTGAAACATTGTTCTTGTTTTTATGTACCGCTTCACTATTTTATTTTGGATTGTTAAACCCCTTTATAATTTGTCAGGCAGCGTATTTGAAGAAATAAACTTTTTAATTTTTAAACTCTGCTTATTAAGAGCTGGGACCTGGAGGTGTTTTATTTCTCTTGTTAATAAAAAGGAAAAGAGATGTAGACTGGTTGGATCCAAAACACTAAAAACAAACACATTTCAGTTTTCTGGGTTTATGGATTAATATCAGTGTTTTGAAGGTTTTTAAACCTGAACCAGACTTTTAATCTCATGATTAATGAAACCTAAAAAGCAAGTTTTAATCCGATTACTTGCAGAGGAAACCTGTCTCCTGCAGGATCTTCTGTTGAAGATCCACTCTCTGCTGCGTTTTTCCACAGGAAGCCGTCCCTCCTTCAGGTTTTTATTCTTAGCAAAAAAATTCCTCCGGAGTTCATCAGAACAAGTTCTGGACTGAAAGCAGTAAATATGACAAAAGATCTCATTGCACTGATTTAAGACATGTTTCAAACCACTAAATTTGTTCACCATCTTTAAACATTTTGTTTCAAATGCCCTGAAGTTCCCCTCTGATCCAATATAATCCCTTAAGGATCAGGTTAATAATCCTGAAGATTAAAGACTCAGGTAACCTGACCTGAGAGGTTCAGAATTAAAAACATCCACCTGAGTCAAAGTGTTCAAAAACCTTTATCATTTTTAAAAAGTTATTAAAATACGCCTCAAGTTTTATAAAATGTCAGTGCTGCGGTATGAGGGCCAAGATTAAAAGACTACGGCACAACCAGCGGTTGTTACATCCTTGTAGCAGGAGGCTTTATCTATTCCTAAACCAGCTGTTGATCTGATTGATTGTAAAGTGTTGCATCATATATTGTGACCAGAGGGGGTCGCTGTTGCGTGTCTACAACAGAGCTTGGCCGAACATGGCCAGAATATGATACACCAAAAGGTGAAGACATGAAAAAAAACTTATACATAGTCACAGAATATGACAGCTGTTGTCATATATTGTGACGTCACTGTAGCTTGTTAAATATAAATATTTTTTCATAAACTGATTCCACTCATTGTTTACATCCCCTAATGTCAGAAAAATAACTTTACTGGCATGTTGACTGTTATTACTACTACTATTTATGAGATCTGTCATTATGTGACCCTGTACTAATTTAATAACAGTCACCATGTCAGTGATCAAAAGTAAGTTTTTTAAAACTAGAGGATGTAAACAATTAATAGAATTAGTTTAATATTTTTACAATTTCCTTAGCTACAGTGATGTCACAAAATAAGACAACAGCTGTCATATTCTGTGACCATATATAAGTTTATTTTTCATGTCTTCACCCTCTGGCTACACTTTTGGCGTATCTTATTCTTCTTTGTGGCCATGTTCGGCCAAGTTCTGTTGTAGAAACGCAACAGCGCCCCATCTGCTCAAAATATGGAATAACACCGGGAGACTTCATTTTGTGTTAGCATCAGAGAGGCTAGCAACTAGCATGGATAAGAAAAACCAGAACCAGAAAGTTTTCTTTGTTCAAAAAAGTGAGATACTGAACAAAGTGTCTAATAAAGCAGGTGAGCAGCCTAGACATGCTAGTTGGTAACCTCTCTGATGCTAATGCCAGCTTATCCATGCTAGTAGCTAGCCTCTCTGATGCTAATGCCAGCTTATCCATGCTAGTAGCTAGCCTGTCTGATGCTAATGCCAGCTTATCCATGCTAGTAGCTAGCCTGTCTGATGCTAATGCCAGCTAATCCATGCTAGTAGCTAGCCTCTCTGCTGCTAATGCCAGCTTATCCATGCTAGTTGCTAGCCTCTCTGATGCTAATGTCAGCTTATCCATGCTAGTAGCTAGCCTCTCTGATGCTAATGCCAGCTTATCCATGCTAGTTGCTAGCCTCTCTGATGCTAATGTCAGCTTATCCATGCTAGTAGCTAGCC
>JARVJO010000164.1:8832389-8846566 GCA_031762555.1 Cynodonichthys magdalenae | reverse complement strand
ACGAGGCTGCTTTTTTTGAGGAAATTTTCCCCACGTAGTAGGAAAAACCCGTCCACACACACACACACACACACAGATTAAATCTGACAGATAAGCACCTTTCCTTGCAGGTGTTGGAGCGGTTCTGTGAATCTTAAAGCAGCAGATATGAATCTCTGTTTATGTTTCTTCTTTTCATTTTTTTCTCTCAAATAAAAAAATCACTTCTTGATGTTTGGCTTCATAAGTCAGACATCAATCTGAACGTCAGACTTTTACTTTTGTAATTAAAAAGCCAGAGATGGTTGGACTTCCTGTCAGATCTCATCCTTCAGGTTTCTGTCTGAGTTTTGTGGGAAAAGTTTGCTTCTGAACAGGATTTCCTGCAGTTTCTGTTTTTTTTTTCTTCAAGTTGTTTTCAGAACTTCGTGTCGGCTGCAGCCGTGATGAAATGCTGCAGTTTTAATTTTTCAAATCACTTTTCAGTAATTAGACACATGATTGATGGTTGTATTTGTTGTCAGATCAGGATAAATAGTCGGATCTTTCTGCTTTTCTTACCAGTTTGGGAGAAATGTGGGAAAACAGAAATACAGACTGAATGTTGGCTCTTTTTTTAAATTAAATGATCTTAAATATATTTTCAGTCCTCAGAGCAGCCTCAGTGATTTTAGAGTATTAGATCCTCCAAATTAGTTTTATACACCAGTTATTTTTGTTCTGAATTGATTCTATGGAATCAGTTTATCCTAAAGTCTTAATATTTACAGTTTTTAACGCAGCTGAGGGTTTTGACTTCTCTCTTCTCCAAACTGTCTTTTGTTGCTGAGATGTTAGAAACGTTGTGGCTGAAAGCAGCTGATCTACATAAATAGAAGATTTGGGATCATTTCAGTTTATTCCACTGAAACAACTCTTCTGAGAACCACTGATGTCACTGGGGAAACTGGTTTTCCTTATATTTGTCAACTTCTTGTACTTCTTCTGTCTTTGGCGTCCCACAAGGTTCTGTTTTCGGTCCCTTATTGTTTTTGTTCTCCCTGCTCATCGCTGCAGCAAAGATTAGATTCTGTTATGTTTATTTTAAACTTCAGATGTCTCTGGTGCAGGTCTGCAGCTCGGTGGGTTAGTGGTTTGGATTGTTGTCTCACAAATTAAAGGTTCTGGGTTCGATCCCCATAGACCTGGGGTCTTTCTGTGTGGAGCACATGTTCTGCTGGTGTTTGTGGGGTTTTCATCATAAATGTTTAAGCTGCCTTCAGGCCTTAGTTTGGTTTAATAAAAATAATAAAAATAAAATGTGGGACCACATCAGTTCAGCTCAGCTCTGATTGAAATGTGTTCAAACTCCTCGCGCTTCATTCCTAATATTTAGAGAGTTTATGATCCTGAGATTCTATAAATATCATTCATTGGTAAAAATCTAGAATCTAAGATGAGACTCTGCAGCCGTTTTCCTCTGTCGAGTCAAAGGAGCTGATTAAAGAGTTCTTCTGATTCTGCTGCATCAGCAGAGCTTAATTCTCTCATTAGACTGTTTTGTTTATAGTTTCGTCATCATTCAGAAGGTTGAATGAACTCATAAAAGCATAGAAAATATGAGTTCTTTGCTTCTATTCCCTAAATTTAAATCTCTCCTCTCCTCTCCGGCTGCCTTTAAAGAGCCGCCTGAAAGCATGTGGGGTCATTAAGCAGCTGTCAGTGGAAGCTGGATTAGGTTCTGATGGCTTTTGCTGCTGTTTTTTCTGCTTGGTTCAACTCTGAGCAGTTCTGGCCTCTTCATGTCATTTAGTTCTACTTTCTTGGACACTTTGTCAGGATTTCAATGCATCTAAAGAAAAAAAGTCTGAAAGTTCAGAAAGAAATGGGGTTTATAAAAGTGATTGCAGGGAGCAGATAAATGTTTAGTTTAATCAGATGCTGTGGATAAAAGTAAAAAGCAGGGAAGTGGTTCTTTAAATGTCCTTTTTGTCGTTTGTCTCTTTTCTGTTTTGTTGTTTCATGTTTGCAAGAAAAGCAGATTTTAATCTAGACTTTCAATTTACTCTCATCTGTCTAAATAAATGACCTTGCTGTGTTCCATGTTTTTATTGCATCTGCAGCGAGTCCCCTGAGAGACAGGAAAACTGCACGTGTGTGTGTGTGCGTGCGTGTGCGTGTGCGCATGCGTGTGTGTGCGTGTGTGTGCTTTCTGCTCAGAAGCAGGCGGGGCTGGTAATGGGACTAAGTGTGGCCCGGCAGACGGACAAATGAAAGAAACGGCTACAGAATCAGTGGCTCGGTTTGATTCGCCTTCTCTAATTCAAAGAGAGCGTTGGATAAATTGAGAGGATGGGATGAACATCAGAACAGCGAGAGGCATCTCTTTGTTGTTGCCCCATTCACAACCAAATCACACCCCTGCCCCCGCCTGCACAGCCTGAGGGAGACCGTTCTCTGCGTGTGAGACAGAGTCTGGTTGCTAAGGTGTGAGTTTTCAGGAGGTCCTGCTGAAAGCAAATGAAGGAGAACTTGTGTCAACATTCTGACAGAGGTGATGAGCCTGGAGGGCCCCTGGCTGAGCGTGCAGAGGGCCCCCGGCACCAGGAGCTGGCCTCCGCTGCTCCAACAGGCCCTGCTGAAAGCTGGGCGACAGCCATTTTGAGGGACTACTGCGTGTAAACACAGTTGGAAACGCTGCAAGTTCCAAATCAGCAATAAATATCTAAAAATGTTCATTATCTGCAGCCATGCGTTACTTTGAACAGCTTCATCCAGGTGTGAAGGACCAGGTGTCTGCAGAAACTGGAGTTATGTGGTTTGAAAAGGTGCCAGTAGCTCGTCAGATATTATAAACTAATGAAGGTGATTTGGTCACTTTGAAGCGTGATCGTCTCTTTATCAAACCATCACTCGTTATTTGTTGTTCCAACCTGTTTGATCAGAGTTCATATCTGAGCTTCGTGCTCTGGATGATGCAGGCATCAGGTGTGTGTGTGTGTGTGCTGCTCTGCAGCTCATTTAGGTTCAGATCTGATGCCCAAAGCAGTTGTTAGTCCAGATGTTTGGCGAGCAGAGGAACATATTACTTTGGAAGGTTTCCCACATGCTCTGTGGTTTTGGTGACTCGGCGTTTGCCTCAAACATCAAAACAACCCAGATCTAAAAATAGTGTTAATCATTCAGTCTGTGATGCTGGATCAGCCGTAAAAACAAGCTAAAGCTCCTCATGGCTCCGGCACCGGGTCTGAAGGCCCAAATCCTCAGATTTAACATGCTAACACCTCTTAGCCGAGCCATGCTAATTCATGCTAAGCTGCTCCAACAAGCTTCAACATTTTTTTAAACAGAATGAACTCAAAACCACAATTTCTGTGCAGTAATGTTTAATTTCAACTATACATGCCGTGTTAAAAAAATCAACTAAAAAATGAAAGAACAAAAAAAAAGAATTATTTACACATTCACAGTACAACTTTACAACGTATGTACACGCTCAAATACTCTGATATACATCCGGGTTGCGCAGTATTTAAATCAACGCTACGAGACAAAAACAACAGGTTCTGACTGAAATATAAAAGTTTGAGTTTGGATTAAAAATCCGGTCATAATGCGATGCACCAGGCAGCTGAACCCAAACACTGTTCGATGACACGCAGAACGTCTTTACATACAATCATCACATGTAAACAAAATGTGGCTTTGGGCTAAACGGGCGAAAAATTCACCCGAATCCTGCACCCAGCTGCTACGAGAGAAATGACCCCCAATCGTCCCGCCTGGCCAATCAAAACAAGTCCTGTTGCTGGAATCCTGGCTCCGCCGCCGCCGCTCGCCCCAACAGACAGACTTCCTGTGAAAACTGTTAAAACATTGGCTGTGAGCAGGAAGTCCTGCTGTCTGCTTCACAGTGATCCGACCCCCCCACATCCCACGGCTCGGGGTTACATTCACTGCTCAACACCACCCTGCTCCGGAGCGTCACTCGTAGGTGGCAAAGCAACAGGAATTTAAAAACATGACAGTTTCCATGAAAATAACTGGAAATAAACCTGGAATTTAAAGTAAAGCTTGGTTCTTCACAGGGATTCAACCAGATTCACTGATCGTGCACAGAACTGATACACCTGGACATGCAGGACCAGGTGGGACAGTTTTGATCTGAGTCGTGTGCATGGATTTATAAAAAGAGAAATCTAGAAATGTTCTCTAAACACAGTTGCAGGTAATGAGTTATTTTCATAAAACCTTGGGTCAAACTCATGATCTGACTTTGACAAAATAAAACATGTTGAAATGAACCCAAGCTCAACTTAATTCCCAGAATCCATAACTTTGGAAGATTTCCAGAAGATTCCCCGGCTGAACTTCCTGTGGAAGTTCCTTTTGTAACCCTAATGCCAAGAGACGGTCTGGTGGTGTTTGAGGTGAAGTTCTGTCAGAGAAATATTAATATTTCATGTTTTATCAAGCATCACATCAGCCGTAGAGCACAGAGGAAGAGGAGAGAGGCTTTTGTCTCTCTTTCCAAATGGCAAAACAAAATCCAATCAGTTTTTGTTTCTGTCTAAAGGATAACTGGACTCTAACGTTTAGGTAGTGATTCTCTGTTTCAAACATCTGCTATAAAACACTTGACTTGTACAAACGAGCCATGGCCAGTAATAGTTTGTTCATGAATAAGGCACACATTGCACAGATTCAGGTTCACTCACCTAAAAATATTTATACTCCTTATTTGTAGTATTTACAGGAGCTTGTCATTCCCAGCATGACTCGTGTTTAGGAAATGTTGAGATGATTGTTCACTGGCCACAGGCAGGGAGGACAGACCATGCTTCCTCCGTTTACTGATCCAGCATTAGTTTAGTCGAGCTTTTAGGAGCCTGATGGAGGAGAAAACTTGTTCTTTACTGAAGGTGAGCTCCGACTGGACTGTGACTCGTTGGTGCACGGCTTTTACCACAACGTGATACCATCCACGTGGTCTTAGAATCTGGCGTTCGTGTGCTCCAGTTTTCAATCATTTGTGCAACAAATTTCCTCTTTTCCTCTCCAACCCGTCGGTGGAGCGGTGTTCTAAAACCTGCAGCAGCTCTGAGTAGGGTTGGGCAAAACCGTATCATGGTCAGAAAACTTTATTTTGTCACTTGAGGATTAAAACAATCAATAACAGGCAGACTGACTGGAGGTTTCCCCGGTCAGTCGGCTCGATGCTCCTCTCCGCTTCAAATATGACCAACATTTAAAAAAGGTCTGTCATTTATTTATCATAACTCTGGTTTTGTTTGAACTATCAACACAATTTAAAAATGAATGTTTAGCCTGACGTTTAATCTTTTGGCATAATTTGGAACAGATTTTTACAGAGAGCAAATCTTTCCCACTAGAGTGATTTAAATTGGTCATGTGACCAGGACATGCAGGGGTCCAGGGGATTAATCCTCATAAATACCTAGCTCTGAGAGGAAACATGTACAGCCTGGAACGTCCACTCTGATGAAAGTAAAAACTGTTCCAACCCGCCTGTCCTTACTTAATTAAACCATCAACGTGGGCAACTAAATAATGTGCACGGCCAAAAGTACAGCTTTACAAGCTGTGATTTTCACAAACTGCTCAGTGGGCCACAAACATTAAGACTTTATTAAACCCGAATCAATTTTGCATGACCAACAGTCACAAACCAGTGAGACGTCACCACTTTAACAGCAGTGTGCAGAAATGTTGGTCTAAAGTATTGGTTTAGTGACAGTTTCACATTAATAAGTTCTTTTAAAAAGTAAAAGAGTTAAATAGGTTTAAAATAAGATGAAATTCTTGTTTTTTTTTAAAGCACAGCTACATAAAGACTTATGAGGACCACCAGTGTAATTCTACTAAAGAACAACAGAGGTTAGGGTTTGTTTCATTCCTGCAGAGAAATATTTTCTCTGACGTTTCAGTTTTATTAGTTTGGTTGCTCCATTTAATCAATTTATGCCCTTTAGTGTAAAAACGACCTCCCAAACAGAAGTCCTCACTCAGAACTCAGGCTGTCCACGTGTGGTCTGAACAAACCCTTCATCAAACACAAAAACCAATAGCAGCAAATATCAAGTTCAATTTCCCAGTGAGTTACAAAGTCCCTGTTTAGGTGAAGACCCAGTGAAACCAGCGAGACCCCAGCTTGTTTTAATACGGTTCCAGCTCGACACAAAGCCTCGGCTCAGGCTTTCTGCGTTGAAATAAGACAGTGACTGAGGTCTTCAGCATGTGGAGGGGCTTCCTCTGGCATGTGGCACCGCTCCCCCAGACCATTTACATGAATGAGGTTTCTGTCACCTCAACTCACTCGGACCCTCTTTATTCGTTTACTGCTTGGTTCAGTTGTTTATCATTTAAAGCAGCAACAACTGTTATTTCCTTCCTTTTCCTACGAGCAAACCCACGGCCTACCTCTGCTCTCTGTTCAGTTCACATTAGTGGGAAGACAGTGCTCGAGGGCAGTAACGTTTGACCACTGTTCAAGTACTCCACCATTAATGCCCTGGTGCCACGTACAACTCAGCGACCCCCCTGCAACGCCTGAGATCTCGCCTTCCCTGGGAACAGGTGCTGCCCGGGGCCCGATTCACCGCGGTCCGCTGTTCTTATCCGTGGCTGCAAGGTGCAGGAAGGAGGTGGGGTCCAGGGAGCCCCAGTGAGTATCTTTGGCCAAATGTGTAGTTTTCCCTTTTAGTGACCATGCATGTCGTTTCACAGGGTGAAACAGAATCACACACCAGGCCTGATTTCATCCACACGCCCCGAGCCCTTCAGAGCGCAGAGCTCTACCAGCCAAGAGCTCGACGGTACGAGTTCACGGTGGTTTAGTAGCTGTACTTGTTGACCACTCGCATCTGTGGAGTTTGTGGAGGAAAACCGTTGGGCTTTGGGGGCACGTCCGGCTTTAAAGATGGAGTCCTTTTGAGCCCAGTGCGAGGGAGCGACCCGTGGCCGCTGTAGCTGCTCTGTCGGGACACGGAGGACTGGTGAGGTGAGGGCATCCCCGACGCCATCACCGCCCCATGAGAGTCCAGTCTGGAGGGGGGTGTGGGGGGCATGTAGCCGCCTCTGTTCATACTGTGTTGGCGGGACACAGACACCCCCATAGTCACCCCGTTTGTTGAGGTGGATAAAGACTGCCTGTGGGAGGCACTCCGGTGGAGCTGGTAAGCCCCTCGTTGCCTCTCCAGGGTGCCCCCCATGCTCAGGCTTCCCGTTGGGGTGGTGGGGGTGGAAGGCACGGGCACATCGACCCGTTTGGTGGGGCTGTGCCTCGGTAGAGAGGAGGAAGGTGAGTACAGCGAAGCCTCACGGCTGGGCACCTTGGGGGGTATCTCAGTCAGTTCTTCCATGGGCTCCAGTGTCAGCTGTGGTCTCGGGCGGGGCCCTGAACCGTCTTGAAGAACGGCCTTGGGGTTGGAGTCGTTGAGATGTTTCAAAAGGTCATTCAGCGTGTTCCGAGCATCCACCGCTCTCTTCTGATCTTTCTTACTCCCTTTGGGGTCGGCGTTCTTCATCTTCCTCTCAGAGGAATGTGGCAAAGTCTCGTCTCCATCGTCCAGCTCAGGGTGGTTGTGAGTGGCGTTGGGCAGGACCACCGCACTGGGAATGTTGGAGTGTCCCAGGGCGGGGTGAGGGTGGTGAGAGTTTGTGTTGACAGGAGAAGGAGACGAGGGGAGGAACTGTGGACTCTTGGCTGAGGAGTTGGACTCCTTCCTGGACCCGCTGAGCTTCATGTGAGCCTTGTCCCACTGGTTCTTGATGGGCTGGAGGCCTTTCTGCTGCAGGACAGGGGTGGACTCTGGTGTCGGCAGAGCAGCCAGCTCAGGCGGCTGACAGCTGTCCCGTAGGATCAGGGTCTTGATGTCGCCGTTGGGGGTGTTTAGGTCCTTCCCGTTGGTCAGCAGGTTGGTGTACAGCTTGGGAGAATCAATGTTGGCTTCGTACTCCTGAGAACACGAGAAGAACATGAAAACAACCGGATTAGACTCAGTCTGACACGTTTCACAGTCACATGGTTTCAGGTTGGGGCTGTACCTTCACGGGGCTGTCGAAGAGGCCGTTGAGCTTAATGAAACTCCCAGTGGAGTCCGAACAGGACGGTGCAGACTCTGCATCTTTATGGACATGTTTGGGCTTGCGGAGGACGGAGTCCCGGTAGCAGAACACGATCAGCCCGGCTAGCAGAGCGCCCATGAGGAACGCGGCGAAGACGCAGGTGATGAGGATGTTCATGTGGACCATCTGGTCGCTGTCACCAGTGTGATTATCCCAAATCCCTACAAAACAGCAAGTCATCGTCGTTACCCCCCAGTGAAGAGGTGCTTAATGTTTCACCCCCCCTGTTTCCCCACAGCAGAAATCTGCATTTCTGATTGGAAACAGGCTTTTTACTAAACAAACTCAACAAGCTACATTCAGATTCCAGCAGCTTGCGGCCGAAACACAGGCGAACATCAGCCGACACTGTTATCTACTTTCATCCATTTGCACCATCTACAGGAAGCTCTGTTAGTTCAGCTTTAAAGGGTTGAGAGAGGAGCCAAATCAGTCGCGTCACACCAGAAATCAACATATTATCATTCGGGGGACAGAGAAGCACAGTTTTCACTGAGAGTCTGGAGATATTTTCTGCTCTACACGAGGTTTGTTAGTAACCACAGACGTTAGAAGAGTTAGTCATCCACCGTGCAGCCGCAGCAGTGACGGGTCAGGGTCCTGCAGCCGGGAAACTGTCGCTACAGCTAACAGTTAGCTAATCTATGAGAAAAAAGACTATACTTACAGTTCTTTAAAGAAATGAAATGAGGTTCTGCTGAGTCAGTTGTGAGTGTCTTACCTGCAGCTGAGCTGTCAGTCTGTTGGAGTCGAGCTAACTGCTAATCAGACTGAGGCTAATTTCAACTAACAGCTTTAATTTGATCCCTTATTCCCGTGTTCCAAATGTTTCTGTAGAGTTTTTATTGTTTATTTTGTGTTTCCACTGTTTCTGACTCTGTGTGAATACGTCTGTATAAATGTAGGAGAGTTTATTCTGTTAAGTTTTAAGGATTATTTTTTGCTTTATGCATGAAAATAAGTTTGACTTGACTTAACATCGGTTAGTTACAAAAGCTGGACGTGTTCCAGCACTACCTGTCTTCTCAGTACATATTCAGTAAAATAATGTAAATAAAATACAATCATTATTCACAAAAAGAGTTTTAATTATTGTGAAACTTGTTTTAGGTGGCAGAAATCAGCGTTGGAACTGCCCGACGAACACTTAGCTGGACTCCATGAGAACTTTTTCCTGATTCTCCAAAATGAAATGTTGTCTGCTGCAGGTAAGACACTGACTGCTACTGATTACCTCACAGAAACCCCTCCTTTAAAGAAATAAATCAGTTTAGGTTTAGTGCCTGATAAGAGGACATGAGTTAAAAGAAAAACAGACAAAGACAGGACATCCAGCAGCAGCAGATGATGAAGTGGTCCTCTACGTGCAGGACGCTCCTAAAGGGACAGTTCAGGTTTCTAGCAGCTATCACATCAGCTCAGGCAGCACCTGGCTGCCTCCTCTTACCCTCTCGCCCCCCCGGCATAGAGTCTAAAGAGTGGGAGGTAGCCGGGTCATCCTGCAGAGCAAAGCCCGAGCCGTAGAGCTCCGGAGCGGGCTCAGGGCTGGGGGTCTGACTGGGTAAGGGTACTGGGGGGTGTATGGGCTCACTGGGCTGGACAGTGATGGGTGTTGATGGAAACTCCGTGTCTGTGGTGACAAACAAACCGTTAACAACCTGTGCAGGTGAGTCTGAGTCAGCAGGAATGAGCAGAATGTTGAGGAGGAAAAGGACAAACCGACAGACCTTTTTCACAGAAAAACGACAGGTTAACTCAGCAGAAACGGCAGCAGCTAGCTGTAGCTCCATGCAGGAGGAACCATGGAGTGCTGATGGCAGTGTAACAGTTAATAAAATAGTGTCCACACCGACGGCTGGGAAGTTGTTTTAGGAGCACGGCCATTCATTTCAGTCTCAGATTAACCGTTAGCTCGTTAATCCCGTCAGAATTCAACTCAATTTTTCCAAAGTGGAACCAATAAACTGGAGTTAATGACTTCCCTTTGAACTCTTTATTTTATGGTGGAATCCACGTGATTTATTGGATTATTAAATAATTTCCCATCCTCACATTGTAATCTGTTATAGCTGGGTTTGTCACGTAGACCTGATCCGTTTAAAGGCTTGGTTCTGACTGACTTCAAGACTTTAATTCACCTTCTCACAAACACGTCACTATTTTGTTTAAACACTCGCCGCTATAAAATATGATTGTCTGTCTGTCAGAACGTTCTGAGTTATTTCTAAATATATATTTTCAGTTTGAACGAATCTTTGACCTTTACAGGAAGTAGAGTTGTTTGATAGTAAACTTAAACTAATTAAACTAGAACAGTTCCTGGAGAAACAGAGAACTTGCTACGTGCTGTCCAATTTAAATTAATTTTAATTTACTGTTTGTTGGAGATCACTGTGAATTACTACCATCCTATATTTGAGCCAAATATGTCTAAAATATGTCTTACATATGTCTGAGTTTTGGTCAGTTTTGCATTTTAGCTATGGCGGCCATCTTGGATTTTTTATTTGGTTTCAGAATGTGATGAAGATCCTCCTTAGCTACCACCACACCAAATTTTGGCTAAATGTTTTAAAATGTCCAAGTTATTGCAATTTCAAGTTAGCTATAGCGGCCATCTTGAATTCTTACTTAGCATTCAGAATTTGTCAAACCTTCTAATACTATACCAGTTTTTAGATTTGTAAGTCTTACTTCTTAAATTAGCATTAGCAGTTAGCTTAAACTTGTGATTAGCATTCAGAATGTGTTGAGTTAGCTCTCAGCTATCAACCTGTTAAATTTCAGCTTTGTGTGTCTTAAAACTGCTGAGTAATCTGGGTGCCATGTTGGGTCACATAACGCTCTTTGTTCTGTCACTCAAGAGGCTACTCTGCCCAGTAACAGCGTCAGCCAATCAGAAGGCCCGATTAGGGAGGGGCAGAAAGGATCTGCAGCACCTTACTTCAACATGAGAAAATATCTGAAAAGTTTAGTTCAAACAAGCAGCTGCTGTGTGAAAACTATAAGGTCTATTCTAATAATTCTTGAACCGTGAGTGAGAGAAGAGATTGGTTCTTACTCATGGGTAATTTAAAATTTGTACAGCTCTTTATCTCATAGATATGACAAGTTTAAAATGGTTGTTTTGCTTCAGAACCAGAGAGTGAAATAAATTTTACATAGAGAAAGATATGACTGGAAGTGGTACTTCCTTGACTTCTGACACACTTTGAGAAAAAAACATTTGTTCTACAGCAAAACCAGAAATATTATCTAAAAGAAGACAAAAATGCCTACGGTTTGATATATAATTTATCTGTGGATCATGAAAATTGTGGCCGCAGGCAGCAGTTGTTTGCTAAAAAATCTTTCTATTCCAGACAGTGTTGCAGTCAGTTGGGAGCTGAGCTCAGTGCATTCCTATGAGGTTTTTTGACATTAGTTTTATGCAATTTACGTCACCATGGTAACACAAAACGCCCCAGAAAATATATAAATAAGAATAGCACACTTCCCCCCCGCCGAGCCGATCATTTTTGATGTCTCTTTTGTCCCAGCATCTGTTCCTGTCATCAGTTCATTAAGTGACAAACACTCATTCTTTTCGTTTTTAAATAAACCTGAATGTTTTTATGTCATCATTTCACAGCTCCTGCAGCTGGACTGTTTAACCATCGCAGTCAATCTCTGTTGTGAAAAAGGTCTGTTACAGTAAAAGTTTGGTTTTTAATTTTAGAGGAGAAAAGAGAACCAAGAGGTTCTGAGAAAAGGTTGATGAGAGCTGAATGTTGAGCATGCACAGAGTGAAAACAGAGACTGTGGTGCTTCTGCTCTTTATGGTGATGAGGAATGAAGTGTTAGCATTCCACAGCTGTTTTAGTGCAGGAGATGAAGAGCAGTGGTGAACGGTGAAAAGGAAAGGGCGGGAAATGCTGAACTCAAGGAAAGAAACCATTTGAGTAAAAGATCAAACTAACCAGAGGTAGGGTCGCCAAATGATTTGTAACCTGGCGCTGAAGTAGTGCCCAAAAACGCTAAAAAAATTAAAAGGACAAGAAATCATTATAAAGGGATTCAGAGGTAAAAATGATCAAATCAAATGAAAGTCTGAGACACTGAGAGCAGCTGGTTTGGTCTAACAGGAAGTCCTCTGGTTCTGATCAATACTGAAGTTCAGCTCATGTTCAGCTCTTACACATGAAGGAAAAATAAACCAGTCAGAACAAGAAAAACACATTCTCTGGTCGTGTGCAGGGGCTGAACATGACGTGTACCTGCACATGTTACAGGTGGCCATGAACTGCATGTATGTATGTTAATAACATGTTACTGGTGCTGGGGCTTCAGGACCATGGTGTATGCATGATGAGCTCGTGTTTGTGTACGATGTGTGTGCGTGTGAGGAGAACTGTGTGTGTACGTGTTGCAGGACTGATGGCATGACGCGGGACATGAGTCGTACCTTGACAGTCTCCCAGATGAGCGGTGTCTCCAGACTCTACGTCCTGTTCGTACCCAGTCCTGAAACCAGAACCAGGACCTGATATTAGAGCCGGACACAGCTTGAATCACAGACATGATTCTCACTGAAGGAGCTGTCAATCATCAGAGGAGAAACAGGTAACTCTTCATCCAGGCTAAGCTAACGGCTAGCTGGCCAGTGAGGGAGAACCTTATGAAGCAGGTGTTTGTAGCAGCTCATTTCATCAAAATTAGGTGATGATAAATTTTTAGTTTGGAGCAGTTTTTTCTTTAAATGATGTTTTTACTTCACAAGCAGAGAGATTTTCTTGTCTTTAAAGGAGATATGATGCGTTTAAATCCTTTAGTTGGGGTCTACATAAAGTGGAACTGCAATGCATTCGTCTGAATTCCTCCTTATTGTAACTCCACAAGCCCTGCCCCTTTTCTAAGGTGTGTCTCAGATCAACTCGTTTTTGAGTCCGTCTCTTTAAATCTAAATGAGGCAGAACTGCAATACTTTAGTCTGAATTCCTCCATGTTGTAATTCTACAAGCTCCACCCCTTTTCTGAGTTACAACAACCCCGCCCCTTTTCCCTAAATGCTGCAAGCCCCGCCCCTTACAAAAGGTGTGTCTCAGATCAACTTGTTTTGGGTCCGCCTCTTTAAATCTAAATGAGGCAGAACTTAAATTTTTTTGGTCAGAATTCCTCCTTGTTGTAACTCCTAGCCCCGCCCCTTTCCTGAGCACTGCAGGCCACTCCCCTTTTCTAAGGTGTGTCTCAGATCAACTGGTTTTGAGTCCGTCTCTTTAAATCTAAATGAGGCAGAACTGCAATACTTTAGTCTGAATTCCTCCATGTTGTAATTCTACAAGCTCCACCCCTTTTCTGAGGCACAACAACTCCGCCCCTTTTCTTAATGCTGGAAGCCCCACCCCATTTTAAAGGTGCGTTTCAGATCAACTCATTTTGAGTCTCTTTAGATCCAAACGAGGCGCTCCCCCCACCCTTCCAGTTGGATACAGGGGTTTACGACTATATAGCTGCTCAGAAACTTTTTTATTTATAAATGAATTAAAAGTTGTGAACAAGGGAAGACCTGTCATCCAGCCTCACATGTTGGAGCCAGAGTCTGAGCCAGAACCAGTCTGACCCAGAGCCACAGGAGAATAAAGACCACCAAACTAAAGTTCAGTTACAAATAAGTTGACATAATATTTCAGAAAATATAACCTGTTGAAAACTGGAATATAAACAGAATATAAAGATCTGTCTGCAGCACCAGGAGAGACTCACCGTTCTGCAGAGACTCCAAGAACAAACAAACAACAAAATGTACTTAATGGTTAAAAACCTGGATCTTTAGATGTGTCTCCTTTAATATTTGAGTTTTTATGTTGCAGTCGAGCAGCACAGTGGAGCAGTGGTTAGAGCTGTCGCCTCACAGCAAGACAACCACAGGTTTGTCTCCTGGTCTTTCTGTGTGGCGTTTAAATGTTCTCCCCATGCACCGGTGTGTTTTCTCCTGCCGCAGCCTAAACCCAGCCTCGTCAGGCTTACAGACTCTAAACTGTTCTTAATGAGGGGGAGGGGCTTCTTTGTCTCTGTCATCAGCTCCCTGTGAC
>JARVJO010000164.1:8706799-8718993 GCA_031762555.1 Cynodonichthys magdalenae | reverse complement strand
GCTCTGACAGACTCTGGTTCTGGGTCAGACTCTGGCTCTGGGTCAGACTGTGGTTCTGGGTCAGACTCTGGTTCTGGATCAGACTCTGGCTCCAACATGTAAGGCTGGATGGACACGTCTTCTGTTGACATCTTTAACTAAATTATAAATAAACCGTTTCTGCAAGCTACAACACGCTAACCTCTCTCTCAAACAGAAGTGGACCGGGCGGGAAGCAGGAGGGGGGCGGGGCTTGAAGCGTCTTAAAGGAACAGTAACAAAACGGGCTGCTTTGAGTCACACAGCAGAAAAGTGTTGAAAGAGGAGCTGATGTTAGAATAAGTAAGAATCAGAGCAAAGCTTTAGTTCCACCATAAAAACCAACTGAAGGATTTAAATGTGAAAACAAGGATTTAAAAACATTACGTCTATTTTAAAAGTCCACTCAAGATAATCCAAATGTAGCTGTTCCAAGTCAAAACTAAAACTGTAATTACAGAGTCAGACGAAGCCTATTTTATGTTAAAGAGGCCTGCCATAGCCTCTTGGCAGTCAGAGCTGTTGATCAGTGAAATCAGTCAAACCTTAAACATTTTTTAGCCCCGCCCCCTGCATCTATAAATGAAACATGTTTGTCCAGTAGTTATGCTTTAACGTGCTGACATCCATTACTGGGCGTGGCTTCATAAAGACGTTCTTCTTCAGCTCCATCCTGATGCTGATCACGCAGCTGTGCTTTACAACATCTGGGGGGAACATCTCATTAAAGCACAGCACACCCCCACTTTGTTGAGCTTTCCTTGTGATGAATATTAACACAGACACAACCACATGATAAAATACTCATGGTTTTCTGGGGTGGGGGGAGTCAGATTGTCAGATGCAGATTGGATAAGGCTTGAAACATCAATAGACAACGGCCCGAGGCGGGGCTGAATAATTCAGAGGAGCAGGAAGTGATGTGTAACGTTGTCTTCCCTCCGTTAGGGAGACGCAGCGTGAGGCGGAGCTCACACTTTGATCCTGTTTTCTTTCTGAAGGGGAAACAGTTAAAGCAATCAGTTAGGAAGTGATTCACTTTCAATCATTAATGCTCTTTCTTTAGAGGGCTTCGTTTTACTACAGTAAAATAAAAAATTACTCTGAATCTACTTTTAACTTCCCTAGAAAAGTGCCGAGCACACGCCCTGAAGGGAAAAACATATTATTCTAATGGAGACTGCTTTACCCACACTGAAACTGATTAAAAATGATCCATTTGTTTTATCTGCTTCTCCTTCCTGAGAATGGACACCTGGACAGGTCTCCAGTCCATCATAGGGACACAAAGACAAACGAGACATTCACCCTCAGACCTACTGAGGTTCACCTCTTTTATATTTACTGATGTTCAGAGGTGGACTTGTCCTCATCAGGACAGCTGAAATGTGAACATGCAGGTCTGGTTCTGGTTCTGACCCCAAGGCGTTCCCAGACCAGTGAGGATACGTAATCCCTCCAGAGAGTCCTGGGTCTGCCCCGGGCCTCCTACCAGTGGGACGTGTGGAACACCTCTGAAGGGAGGAGTCCAGGAGGCTCCTGATCAGATGGACCTCCTCAGCTCCTTTGATGTGGAGGAGCAGCAGGTCTACTCAAAGCTCCGCCCCCTCTCTCTAAGGCTGAGCCCGGCCACCCTATAAAGGAAGCTCATTTCTGCCGCTTGTATCCAGGATCTGGTTCTTTCAGTCATGATCCAAGCCTCATGACCTTTCTTCACCACGACCGACCGAAGCAACAAGCTCATTACTGAGGATGAGGCTCCAATCCGTCCATCCCTCATGAACAAGACACACAGATACTTAAACCCCCTCGACCCGGAGGAGGCATCCCACCCTTTACCAGTCAAGAACCATGACCTCAGACCCAGAGGGACTGACTCATCCCAGCCGAACCGCCCCAGAGCCCGCTGAAGGTCTTGGTCTGGAGACGCCAACAGAACCACATCATCTGCATAAAGTGAGACCCTGTGGTTCCCAAACCAGACCCCCTCCTCCCCACGACTTCTTCTTGAGATCCTGTCCATAAACAGGGACATGCAGACTCCACACAGAGAAGCAGCTTTATTTAACATTAAATCTGTTTGAGTTGAAATAAATTCACTTTCTTTCTATTTCTGCAGAAAGTCACAGTTCCTGCTGCTCTGAGAGAAGACTCCAGCTGATTCTCTTCAGAAAGGCTCCGTCTAACGACTGAAGCAGTGAAAACTGACACTCATCACGGCTCAAGTTCTGACAGAAACCAGTTCAAACTGGATCAAAACCTGTTTGTTTCTGAGAATCATGAACAAAATGTCTTTCTACTCACGTCAAGGATAATTGGCTCAGATATGCACTCTCATGTTCTAACCAGCCGAAGATCACACGAGCACTCTCAGCCAGCAGAAGCAGAAAGCTGAGTGGGCGGAACCGGACCAGACAGACCCGGGTTCAGACCTGAGAGAAGAGCCTGAGGAGAGGAGGACCAGGAGTGGTGCTTCTGGACAGGAGGAGGGGAAAAGGCCTCAAAGGGTTTAAGAAGGTAATTGGAATAAAACATAAGTGTGGCTGGTTTTCTCAGATGCATGTGCGCACGCACACACACACACACACACACACACACACACCCAGCACGTCCTCGACAACAGACTTGTAAAAGTCCAGACCTGCTGCTGCCAATTAGCAGGTGGTGAAGGTCAGAGACGGTCAGGGTGTGTTCAGCAGAGATAAGTTTCCCATTAGAGGATGAGAGCTTCTACTTGACTGTATGAGGTCTGAGACACACACACACACACACACACCTGCAGGCGTTCATCCTCAGATTGGTTGTTTTGTGTTAGTTACTGGGTTTAATACATCTCACTTTTACAACTGATGGCACTAAAAGACGGAAGCTAAAGTTATTTCAACTTTAAAAACTTGTTGATTTCAAGGCTTTTATTTAAAACTGGTTTCTGTCTGAAACTGAGGTTGGAGAAAACTGTTCTGGCAAATGCTTCAATCAGCAGCCTGGAGAAGATGAAGGCAGAGGTCAAAGGTCAGAAGTAATAAAGTAAATAGTGTCAGAACATCAGCTGAAGAAACTTCAAATATTCTGCACAGATGAATCCAATAAATGTCCCAACAGGCTGCAGCTGTGAACCCGTCAACTGAGCACTGAGAGCTGACATTAGCTGAAGAAGCTAAAGATAAGGAGTTGTTGCTAAAAGAAGAAGCAAATGTTAGCTAACAGCCATAAGTCTGGCTTAAAGCTATGTGTAATAACAGCTAAAAATCAAAAGTATCAAAATGCTAGGTTAAAGTAACAGAACAATAACTAAAAGGTAACCGGAGCCTGGTTCTGGTTCTGCTGGAGGTTTCTTCCTGTTCAAAGGGAGTTTTTCCTTCCCACTGTCACCACTGTGCTGCTCAGGATGAGAGACTGTAGTCCTGTTTCCATCATTTTATGCACATTTTAAAGTATTATTAGAAAAGCTGGATGGAAACGGCAAAATTTGCGAAGACTTCCTCAATTTTGCAAAACAGTTTTTACGCTGATGTAATTACTCTTTGTGTAGCCTGGTTGATCCGCCCCAAATCAGTAGATGGGAACACATCTGATATGCATTTCCTTTGTTGTGATATTTTAAAAGTTTATTTAAAAAGCTCTTTAAAACTGATGGAAACAGTTTCTGATGAAGTCATTCAACACAATCTGCTGCTTCTTTAGATTGTTTGTTAGTTTTGTGTACAGTGACCTGAGATGTTTGTTGTGACTTGGAGCTAAATGAATTGAATTATCTTCGACTCCCTGTTTTTACCTCCTGCTGTCTGAGTTTTCTCCTCTCTTCCATCTCCTGTTTGTGCCTCAGCTGTAAAGAAGCAGAGGTTTGCTTCAGCTGGTCGCTGAGGAGGTGAGAATCGATAGACTCCAGCTTTGTGGCAGAGCTGCGGGTCGATGGAAAATGAAGCTGTAGTCATTGAATAAATAAACACGCTGAAGCTCACAACAGGACAGTCGTGTGGAAAATTAGAAACCGTGTCAGGACTGAAACGTAGAAGATGAAAGGAGGACCTGGAAATGCTTTGAATCCTAAAAAAAGAGCTGCTGAATCTGTGTGAAGCTGCTGTCCTGGAACTAAACGTTCATTCAGTCAAAAGAAGGAGATGAAAACGTTTGTAGGAACAATACAAACCTTTTATTTTCCAGCCAGGAGTCAGATTGTTTTAGATAAAGGCTTGGCTTGATCTAAGAAAGGATATTATTGAAACCAGCATCAGCATCATGTCGGGTCGATACTTTAGTTTCTCTACTTTTAAGACAATGATTCAGTTCCAGAAATGCAAATAAAGGAAAAATAAGATTTATTATTAACGAGGGCTGAGGGCTCCTAAAAAGCAGAAACATAAACTAATATAATATCTAAAAAGATAAAAGCTTTCTTCAATCCTGCAGACACATTAAAGTACATTAAACTGAAATATAAAGCTGATTTTGTGTCTCAGTCGTGCAGCCGAGGCAGGAAACTGCAGTCCGGGTCTTTCCTTGACTAATTAAAAGATAACTGTGATCCGATGAGCAGACAATTAATAGGACCTTAGTCTTCCTCTAAAAGTCTGCACCGTGATCAATAATTCATTTAAACCCTGGCAGTTTATTCAAATTAATCAGCGAGGAAACACATCAACAAAGCAGAGACTGAAAGAGAAAAGAAGTCAGAAAGAGGTTCTGACAGTGGAACAGAAAGAGGTAAGCTGTGTTAGTTCTCTGAGGAGCCGTGTGAAGCAGCTCATACTGAGGCCTCTGGCACCACATCACTCCAACCAGACTAATTATGGTCCAACGGGACCAGGAAAGCCTCGTGTGGACCCAGAGGATTCCCTCAGAAAAACAGAACCGGAAACCAGCAGCTTTGTGTTGCGTAACCAAGTCAAAACTTCTGTCTTTCCCAAGATTTGAATCGTTCATTTTCTTTACAGTCTTTTATTTCCTAATTAAAAACACTTCATTAGCTGCAGATTTCATTCTGCTGAGTCCAGTTCCTGACCTGTAGGTGGAGGTCAGAGGGTTTTCATCTATGGTGCAGTATGAGGGCCAACATTAAGACTACTGCTCAACCAGTGGTAGCTACATCCTTGTAGCAGAAGGCTACATCTCTTCCTAAACAACCTATTGATCTGATTAATAACAGGCCGTTACCGCTAACTGAGCAGCTGGACCCGCTAACTGTGAGGCCAGAGCTGGCAAATGAGGAGACTATTCATTCGTGTTAGCATTGGAGATGCTAGTGACTAGCATGGATAGGCTGGGGTTAGCATCGGAGATGCTAGTGACTAGCATGGATAGGCTGGGGTTAGCATCGGAGATGCTAGTGACTAGCATGGATAGGCTGGGGTTAGCATCGGAGAGGCTAGTGACTAGCATGGATAAGCTAGTGTTAGCATCGAAGAGGCTAGCAACTAGCATGGATAGGCTGTTGTTAGCATCGGAGAGGCTAGTGACTAGCATGGATAAGCTAGTGTTAGCATCGAAGAGACTAGCAACTAGAATGGTGAAGTCAAACAGGAACAGGTGCTGTCAGACTCGTGTTCGATGTTTTCTTATCTGATGTCTGGAACCTGAACCACATCTCCTCTGGCTCTGACCTGAACAGGACTTCCTGTTTCCTGTTCTCTGTCTGCCTGTTGGTTGGTGTCTGTGTTGTGGACAGAGCTGCTTGTTGGGGTTTCCTCCCAGTTTGATGACTCAGTCAGAGGTTGTAGCTGTCATCAATCGGGCCGATGGAGAATCAAATCGGTTTTATTGATCCTCTACAACTTTCTGCTACTTCTCCCTCTGACAGCACCTCATTAAGTTTCCATACAGTCAGCAAAGATCTGAATTATTCACCTGTATGCAGCACACACACACACACACACACACACACACACACACAGAATTAAACTCAAACTAAGCAGGTTAAAGTTGCAGAATTTCATTTTCAGATTTTTTTAACTCCAACTTCTTTTGTTCTTGTCGATTCTGTCAGTTTAAGCTTTTTATGCTCCTTTTAGCCTTACTCTGATTTTTAGCTACTCTTTAGCTGTTTTTGCTAAATTTAGTTTTATTCAACTAAATTCACATTTTTCTATATTTTCAGCTTCTTACTGCCAAATTCAGCAAAAATGCTCCTTTATTGATGGCACCTAATAACTTGTAGGTCTCAAACTGAAAGGTCAAAGCCTCAGGCTTGTTAGCCGCCTTCTCTCTAAATTTTATTTTTACCCTGTTTTAAATAGATTTGTTTATAAATGTTCCTTTATTCTGCTTCCTGTTGCTCCTTTCTTATAGCTGGAACCTTATTTCTGCTAATTTTAGCTACATTTAAGCTCTGTTCAGCTTTTTTTTTTTTTTCTACTTTTGTCTTTTTTACTTTCAACAAAACTCAACCGTTTAAATGTAACTAAGTAAAGTTGAAACATTTTCAGCTCTGCAGGGACAGAACCAGAACAGAACTTCAGCTGCTGTGCAGAGTGAGCAATGCATGATGGGAAAATCTAAAAACATCTGGAGGTCCATGGTGTTCAGTCAGAGGAGAAACAGAACCATCAGGTCCAGAGAGGGAGAACTGTGGACCTGCTGAGGTCCGGCTGGGTTTTCTTTTTAGTTCCATCAGTTTTGTTTTTGTTGATCGTCTTTCCAACAACTTACAGTTAATAAAATCTTTTCCTCTTGATTAAAGCAGCAGCTGATCGTCTCCTCAGCAGGAATGAAAGTAAATATTTTGCTTTTAAAGCTTCTGTACTGAAGCCAAACATCATTTAGAAAAGAGGCCGTTAATTGTTTAATCATAAAACAAATACTATGGCAGGAGAGTAAATACAGAAACGCCGCCAGTGAATAATGTTTGGAGAAAGCTTTGGTTCTTAATCAGAGTAATTAAATAAATGTTCCCGTCTTCAAGCAACAAACGAAGAATTTCTGCTGCCAGGGGTTTAATTGTCTCACTAATCTAAAGAGGAGATCCCCTGAATGTGAAATATTTTCATTTCAGCTCCAAACTTCTTCAGATGTGTCGTCTTCATGAACAGAATCTCATCATGTGTTCAGTTTGACTCAGTAAATCCTCATCAGTCATCCTCAGAAAACAGCTGGACTTCCTCTTTAAATCTTAATAAATCAAGTTTTCCATAAAACTTTCATCAGGTTTTTCTTTCAAACATAAAAACATCTGAAGAAACGCAGCCACCCAGTGGTTCAGAAGATATTTTACTAACAAAGTGATCAGTGAGTTAAAAACCACACCTGTTCTCTGTTTTATCAGAACATTAAAATGATTTTTCTCCTCAGCATCAGCACCACCGTCACAAGGAGACGAGAACAAAGAGGAGCTGCAGAAGGACACTCAGAGGACGGAGGAGGAAGTGAGACCGGAGCCGGAGCGATCGGGGAGAGGTCAGGCTCAGGGGTCATGTTTGATGAGAACTCTGGATCTCCTGCAGATCCACGAGGAGAAAGGTCGGAACAGAACCGACAGAGGAGGAGGAGGGAGGAGGACAAAAGACGAGGCGGGAATGATCCGAGGAGGAGGAGAAAAGACCCCATCGACAGGAGGAGCAGCTCCAATTAAGATCAGTCAACAGATACGGAGTGTGTGTGTGTGTGTGTGTGTGTGTGTGTGTGTGTGTGTGTGTGTTCTAATTCTGCTACAGAGTGAGGTCATATGTTTTAACCAACAAAGTGAGGACATTTGTTAGGTTTAGAGCAGCCCCCCTACATATGTGTGTGTGTGTGTGTGTGTGTGTTTTATAGCAACTATTTTTGTTTCCTACACTCAATGTTCAGTTCATATTTAAAAAATAATGTTAGTTATTTTTTTCTTTTACATCTTTTAAGCATTGGTGTTAAATAAAAACAAAAAACAACAAAATAAAAAGCGTATTGTTTTAAATCAGCTGACGTCGCAACAGCCCTTTGTTTTCTTTAGACTACGTTACACTGCAGGTAAATGTGTTTGTTTTATCAGATGTGTAACAAAGTGACTGAATGATAACGGTTCAGATTATCGGACTCATGCAGCACAGAGGCAGCGGTGGGCGGATCGGATCGATCCAGTCATTTAAAACGGTACCAACCTGATGGAGTTTGAAGCTCAGAACTCTGCGTGTCTTCAGCTGCAGAACTAAGGTCCAACTGCTTCGTCCTTGTTCTTTTCACCTCACGTCCTGGACGATTAAAACTTTACAGCAACAGATGATGCTAAATTAAACACAAAGAAAAACAATAATTTACCATAAAATATCTCAAATCAAGCAAATCTGAATCTAACTGCAGTGTGGGTTTCAAAGTACCTATAAACAAATCTGAAGTTCAAATAAAATAATAATTTTCTGCTCACAGAAAGCTGAGCACTGAAGAGTTTTCTGAATAAGCTAAAATAAGCAGAACATCAGCTAAGAGCTAAAAGAAGGAAATTACCAGCTAAATGATAATAGAAGCTAAAAATAGAATAAAAAGAACAAAACAGAAGCTGAAGCAGTTTGTCTTTGTGTCTCTGGGATGGACTGAGACATGTCCAGCTGTCCCCTGTCTGAGACAGACACTCAGAATACATGAGAACAGAAAAAAATAATGCTGAAGTGAAATTCAACAAAATAAAAGCAGAAGTGAGTTGTGCTAAAATCAGGTTTAAGATGAAATCATCTCAGGAGTTTCATTTTTTTGGATTTTAATCAGCTGCTTTTAGTAAAAATAAAAGTTTAAAGTCTGAATGTGAGCGAGTGATGAAGATCAAAGAACAATCAGCTCAACCTGGAGCTCTGTGTGCTCGTCTGTCTGTCAGTCTAACCAGAGACAAAGAGGACAAAGAGTTGAGATAAGACACAACGATCTGAATCAGATCAATAATTTACAGTCTGACCCTTTATTTGATCAGTTAATTAAATCTTGTTTTTGTGCATCAGAGACAATATTTCACTGTAACCATCTGACTTAGTAAAGAACATCTGAGCTGCTTCCAGTCAGCCTGAGCCCTCTTTTCTTATTGTGTTCAGTGTCTTTCTGTCTCTGTCAGTAAGTTCTTCAGTCAGTCTTTTATTGTCCACACCTGTTCTTCATTCATTCATTCATTCATTCATTCATTCATTCATTCATTCATCCATCTATCCATCCATCCATCCATCCATCCATCCATCCATCCATGCAGGGACAGTACAATGAAACATTATCAGCCACGAACAGATGCAGCAGACACAAGGCATGTAGCTGAACGCTAACTCACAGCCCTCGTCCCTGCTTTGGCTTTTTGATCTGAACAAAATAAAAGTTAATGATATAAATGAATGAGAACAGCGCAGGTACAATTTACACAAATCAAATAGGTTAAATACTTGTCCAGATGAAATGTCAGAGTTCACCGTCGTCCATCAGCTCATCATCCTCTGTTTCCTGACTTCTGCTCATTGTTTTTTCTCTCCATGTTGCAGTGAAGCCCTGCCAGCTTTTATTCAAATCTCAAAGCATGTTCTCCTCAAAAAGTGGAAGCTCTCAGGATGAGTTGGGAACGATTCTCAGGATGAGTTGGGAACGATTCTCAGGATGAGTTGGGAACGACTATCAGGATGAGTTGGGAACAATTCTCAGGATGAGTTGGGAACAATTCTCAGGAGGTGTTGGGAACAATTCTCAGGAGGAGTTGGGAACGACTATCAGGAGGAGTTGGGAACAATTCTCAGAATGTGTTGGGAACAATTCTCAGGATGAGTTGGGAACGATTCTCAGGATGTGTTGGGAACGATTCTCAGGATGTGTTGGGAACAATTCTCAGAATGTGTTGGGAACGATTCTCAGGATGTGTTGGGAACGATTCTCAGGATGTGTTGGGAACGACTATCAGGATGAGTTGGGAACAATTCTCAGGAGGAGTTGGGAACAATTCTCAGGATGAGTTGGGAACGACTATCAGGATGAGTTGGGAACAATTCTCAGGATGAGTTGGGAACAATTCTCAGGATGAGTTGGGAACGATTCTCAGGAGGAGTTGGGAACGATTCTCAGGATGAGTTGGGAACGACTCTCAGCTACTTTCAAATCTAATTTTACTCTAAAATCTTTCAAACTGGCAGAATTAGAACCAGTTGAGTCGGTTGAGTCTGCGGCCTGAAAACTGTTAGTAAGAGCAGTGATACTTTATCACAAAATTACTCAAGTAAAAGTAGAAATACTCCTAAAAGTACATTTTTTCCAAAAGGTTACTCAAGTAAATGTATCAGCTGGTGGTGGCAGTCATCTTTAATCTTTTCTTTTTACTAAACTTTGTTTTTTTTACAGCTAATGAACATTGAACCAAACACTGAAAGAACTGTTGGGACGTCCATCTGTTGGGACGTCCATCTGTTGGGACATCCATCTGTTGGGACGTCCATCTGTTGGGACGTCCATCTGTTGGGACGTCCATCAGAAGTGTCTCCAGGTGTTTATCAGGCTCCAGTCTGTCCCCCCCCCCAGCAGCAGATCCTCCATCAGTTTGAAACATCCTGATTTCCTCTCTGACGTGCACCTGCTGAGCTCTGAACAAATGTTCGTCCCGACTCCTGAGTTTCTGAGCTCTTCTTTAATTGAAGACGAGGAGCATTGATCTTTTTCTGTCTTGACAGGTCCAGATGTTGCTCCGCTGTCTCCGAGGACTCCTGGGAGCGGTTTGGATGTTCGGGCAGACGGCTGAGCGATGACCCCCTGACTCTCTGAGGGACGATCAAACTAAACCTGCTGTCAGACACGTGACGGAAGCGTGACCCTCTTGACTCAAGGAAAACTTTGTTTATAAACAACCTGGACAATTTAAATCAACTAAAACAATCTTAGACTGAGACGTTCAGCTGCAGCAAGTTTAGAAAACAACGAACCCATGTTTTCATAGAAGCATTTTTACACTAAGATGCTTTTGAAGCAGTGTGAAATACCCAGATGACAGAGGAAACTATGCTATCTGAGTTACAGGGAGACATTAAAACTGCGCTGCAGCTGCAGGAACAAGAAATAAATAAACCCTGAGCATTGGCAGAGATGTTTGCTCGGGCTGAACCCAGGCACACGCAGAGGGGGGGAGCTGTGAGGAGAGTGAGATTTCACAGGCTCAGTGTGAATGGCTAACGAGGCTGAGTGATGGAGGTGAGAGCCGACCCTGAGGTGACACCGGGGGGACGGGGGTCTGCCAGATGAAAGAGCTGAAGGTTGAGAGGGATTAAAGCAAAGACTTAAACCTTCTGCTCTCAAACATCTTAGTCACAATATTTGAGTTTTTTTCAACTCGTAAGCTAAGCCAATCAAAACCAAGGATTTTTAAAATGTTGGTTTCAAAGATAAAATCCAGGGGACACTCAGAGGACGATCAGTGGGTATCTGAACCTGGACTGGAGTGGAAACCTGAATCAAAAAGACAATTTGACTTGTTCTGTTGGGCCAACAGGCAGCAGCAGGTGTAGAACCAGATCTGAAGGACCATGGGTGTAATTAGGAGGGGGGTTATGACCACCACAATAATATAATTTGCTCTAACACCAGAGAACTGAACTGGTTAAGTGTTGCTGAAGTTCCAGAACCTTTGGAGGACTACCTCCACATTCTTCTTCTTCACCTTAAACCAACAGCTGGATGGTGGAAACCTAGACACAGTCAGGTCCAACAGGACCAGGATCCCAAAGATCAGAACTGCTTCTGATTGGATCAAACGTCAGAACTGTTTCCTGATTGGATCAAACGTCAGAACTGCTTCCTGATTGGATCAAACGTCAGAACTGCTTCCTGATTGGATCAAACGTCAGAACTGCTTCCTGATTGGATCAAACGTCAGAACTGCTTCCTGATTGGATCAAACAGACTAAAACAACTTGTCCAAAGACCCGATCTAAACCTGGCTGCTACTTATGGATTCTGATTGAAAGCTGAACCAACTGGGATGAATGAATTTTACCAATTCTGCCAAAAATCATCATCATCATCTTCTAACATCAGAACCGTGTGGATGAAGACAAAGAAGCCTGAGCTCCAAACATGGATCAGTTTAAGCCTGTGTGGATTATGAAAACTTTACAATAAATTCTAACTTTTTAAAAATGTTAAAGCTTGTAGTAGAATTGTTGATCCCTGAACAAAGAACGGCTCAAACCAGAGCCCTTTAGAGAGAGAGTTGCGACACTCTTTGAACTAGCCGACACGCGGTCACGTGGTTCATGGAGCTCGCA
>JARVJO010000164.1:8573399-8583832 GCA_031762555.1 Cynodonichthys magdalenae | reverse complement strand
GACAGTGGATTGGTCCAGAGGAGGGACAGTGGATTGGTCCAGAGGAGGGACAGTGGATTGGTTTGGACATGTCCAGAGGAGAGACAGTGGATTGGTCCAGAGGAGAGACGGTGGATTGGTTTGGATAATGTCCCTCCTCTGGACATGTCCAAACTACTACAGCACATCCATATGTGTCCTCTGGACAAAGAGGAGAGATATGGATGCAGTTAGAGGACATGGAGGTAGTTGGAGGACAGAGGACACAGAGGACAGAGGATGTGTCTCTGTGGAGCTCTCCAGAGGGAACAGCTGAAAGAAGAAGTTGAAGCTAATCTGGTTAAAACCTCTCATCATTCAAACAAAATTATATAAATTATATTTAATCTGGATGTTGTTGAAAAATATCATCTTTACTGAATTATAATTTAGGACCACTCTGTACCTGATTTGGTCAGTTTCTCTATAAATCATAGTTTTTCTCATGTTTTTATCTTTGTCACTTGTTTTCATGGAGAAACACACACACATGTTTGTTTTTGAAGCCTGTGGGGACCTTCCATTGACTTTCATTCATTTTTTAAAGACTTTATATCCTAACCCTGACCATTTACCTTAAAATTAACCTCACAGGAACCTACTTGACCCTAAAACTAACCTAAACCTTGGTTCTAGACCTAACCCCCCAGCCGTAACGTGCATTTGGACCACTTCAGTCCCCACGAGGCTGCTTTTTTTGGGGAAATTTTCCCCATGTTGTAGAAAAAACCCGTCCATCACACACACACACACACACCCACACACACACACACACACACACACATCAGAGCAGACTGAGATGGTGCAGAGGAGGGATGTCTGAGTCATCAGTCATGATGGAAGTCAAAAATACTCTCATATGAAGCCTTTTCAGGTCCAGAAAAACAGAAAGAACCTAAAATTTATTCCATTTCTTGACACTTCTTGATTTTTCTCATCATGTTTAAAACCTGCAGATCTAAAGTTCACATGCTTCAGCTTCAGAGACAAAGAAAGTGTAAAAGAAGCAGCTCTTTGGTACCAGCTGGCACAGATCTTGCCTCTCAGGCCCGTTTAACACAGCAGGCTGTTAAAACCCAGTTTACTGTTGCCCAATGACCCGCTCCATTGTTCTGGTTGAGCCTTGGAAAGGACGGCTCAGCTGCAGCTCCTTATTGCATCTACAGCCAAACAAAAAGACTGGAGCAAAACAAGCAGAAGTCAAGTTGTCTCCTTTGTTGACGAGCGTTTTTCTGACAGTTTCATGGTTCTGATCCACTCTCACAGCTTGTTCTTCCATCACACCTGAGGAGAATTACTGCTGAGTTAGTTTTTAGAGTAAAAAAAGAACGAGCACGTTTCTGAGAGGCGGACGCTTCTCCTCGGCTGTGTATGGAGGGAAAACGAGTTGCAGATGGGAGGAAACCGTACGGGGAATGTTTCTGCTGGCTGTAAGGAGGTTCAGGGGAAGTGTGGCAGGACCGAGCTGTCTGTCAGCAGCGTTCGCCGCCCGGCTGGTTGAAGTCCACGTGTTTGGAGGGAACAACAGATGCCAGTCGTATCGGTGTCATAAATACACGACCACCTCAGCTCCTCACAGAGATGAATGTGGATGAACACCTGGGCCTGTTGTGTGCGCAGAGACCTGTGCACAAGTGTGTGTTTATCTTTGTGACGATGTATTCTGACAGTCTGCTATCCTTGTGAGAACATTTTGCATCAGGAG
The DNA here is from genome assembly GCA_031762555.1 of Cynodonichthys magdalenae. Lineage (NCBI taxonomy): Eukaryota > Metazoa > Chordata > Actinopteri > Cyprinodontiformes > Rivulidae > Cynodonichthys > Cynodonichthys magdalenae. The sequence continues at coordinate 8,582,109 of JARVJO010000164.1, read as the reverse complement.
TAATTAGGGTTTATATAGGAAGTCAATGTGAGACCTCACAAGGACTGCACAACAAACGTGTGTGTGTGTGTCTTTGTTTTTGTTACCATATTTTCTGCTATAATCAACTGTCCAATCAGGTTTATCAGCCCTTACGGGAACCAGAACCTTTTAAAATGGTGGAACATCATTTCAGAGTTCAGGGTTAAATGTAAGGAAATGTAAATGAAGTTTAGTTTGGTTTATACTTCGAGTCCCCCGACTTGCCCCCCCCCCGTTAAACCAAGACGTCTGGGTTTCAAAAAGTCCATCTTTTAATAACTGAACCTGTGATTTTAATCCCAGATTTATCATTGTTTAGAACCTGCAGACTTCATCATGTGTCCTGATTCAGAAAACTTTATTTATTTTAACAACAAAAAAAATTCAATATACAATAAAAAAATACAAATCAAATAAAAAGAAACGCCACAGAAAGAGGAAAAAATCTTATATCTGTCCTTTCTTCCAAAAAATAAATTCAAACAATAATAATCTACTAATAAAAACAAATCATATGGATGATAACACATTATACTATTTCAGATTTGTTTCTTCAACAAACCAACTTTGATTATTCTCTTAAACATTCCTTGCATTAAAGTACTCTGCTCCTTCAAACTGGTTCTAGATTTAGGTTTTTAAAAAGCTCTATTCCCTTGAGATAATAACAACTCTCTTTTAACAAATTAAATTGAATGTTTACAGGTTATATGCTTTTGTGAGCCTGATCCATAACTGATAAAATCTAATCAAACAAATCACAAAACTTCAATAACTTCAGTTGATAAAATCATGTATTTGATGGATGATTGTGTTTTCTTACAGCTCTTTTCTTTAAAATAAAAACAGGATTAGTTATTGTTAGACTTCAGTACAGTAGATTGAGTGTGGGACAATCATTACATTATACAACATAAACAGAGCTTTATCATTAAATAAGTCCTTTACTTTATACAGTACTGCAATAGATTTTATATTTTTATTCTTAAATCATTTATGTGAGGTCTCCATGTCAGCTTCTCATCAATGACACCAGAAACAACTCTATATGCAACATTGACAGTTCTCTTTATATTACTGAATATTACAAATTAGTTTTATCCAAATTTAAGGATAATTTATTAAGTTTAAACAAAGTTTGTATTTTCACAAATTCTGTTTGCATCATCTCAAACATCTGTTCTTTATTTTTACTCCCCAAAAATGTATCATCTGCAAATAAAACACATTTAAGAAGTCCTGACAAGTCATTTACATATATAATATAAATAACTTTGGTCCGAGTACAGAACCCTGAGGAACTCCACATGTGATGTTACAGAGTTCAGATCTTATTTCATTTATTTGAACAAACTGTTTCCTGTTTTTCAAATAACTACATCCCCACTGCAGTGCTGGTCCTCTAATGCTGTAATGATTCAGCTTTTCAAGGAGAACACTGTGACCAGTGGTATCAAAGCTTTCTTTAAATCAACACAAACACAAACACAGAACTGTTTTTGATCAACAGCAGTTATCTGTTCTATCAATCCCATGAGAGCCATTGATGTAGAGTTATTAGCTCTAAACCCAAACTGACTGCTATGATATTCTGTCTAATAAATGGATTCAATCTGAAAACTGGTAACAATGATATGGTTCTGTAATTGTTGAACACACATTTCTCACCATTCTTAAAAAGAGGAGTTACCTTGGCTATTTTAAATCTTTATGCTTCATTTTTAGCTCCGTTTGGTCCAGAAACCTTTAAAACACAGTTTAATTCATTCTAACCTCGGTGCTGAGAAGATTAATTAACTGTTTGTGACTTAAATAGAACCCAGATTTTCCGGGTGGACGTTTATTTAATTTTTTTTGCAGAACGCCACCGTCAGTCGGGCAGGTTTGGCTGTTCTCCATGTTCCATGTTCTGATGCAGCGCAGCAGAAACTGTTGACTCAGGCTCTGAAAACATCAGGCGGGACAAAGAGAGACTGTCTGGTCCACAGAGAGGCAGCGAGCACCTTACTAATCCCAAAGTTAAAGTAAACTCCACAAACACCCTTATGTAAGCTCCGATAGGCCACCTCTACATCAGCAGCCCCCCCTGCCCCCGCCACACAGCCATGAGGACAGGTGAGGCAGACTAACGATCAGGTACCAGGAAAGGTATGAGAGCGGTGAGGAAATGAGGAAGACTGTTCTGGTCTTCTGACAGCTCAGACTCTTCTCTAACTCGCTCTGACACTCGGGTTCGAGCACGCCGCTCGTCAGGGCCTCTGGATGACAGGCTGTGTGAGAAATATCTTAATATCAGACTCTGACTCAGCCACACCTCCTGCTCAGAGCTCTGCACCTTCAAGGAGTAAAGAACTCTTTTCAGTTTGGACTTCACTACAAATGACTCAGAATATTAAAGGATCTTTGGGTTTTGTTGACCAAAAGATAAATACATTTCAAGCATCGGTCGCCTCTCAGTGAGCCGTGCTTTCACAAATCTATCCAGTTCGGTTTCTGAACATCAGAGGCTGAGAGGAACAAAGAGCTGCTTGATGGAAACAGGAAATGACAGCGACAAAGAGAGCCTGTTGATGAGAGGCGCAGAACTGACTCGTGAAAAAAACTGTTTTATATCCTGCAGCTACTATTCAAATATTATGGAAACTAAGGTGGAGCTGTTGTTTTTCACATAATGAGACGACTGTTGGAGTTCGTCAGGAACAATCTGGATACACAAAATACTGTCACATCCCTACAAGGCTCCAAGTGTAAAATAAAATGTTAAAAGTCACTGACATTTCATCATTTAACTTACTTTATGAGTGTAAAATCCTAGGTAAAATATTTCCACCAACATTTTATTGTTATTTAGCTCACTGTTCTTATATTTTGCTCATTTGTACTAAATATTACATTTAAATGTTAAATAATAAATCCCAAACTTAAATGTGTAAATCTAAATGTAAAAGTTAAACATTAAATGTTGTGATTTAATGAAAAAGTTTACACTTAAATATTTCAGAATGTAACACAGCCTTTGCTGTTGGTGTGCAGCTTTTGTTATGATGTCATCATCCTGCGACAAAAGCAAAGAGTAACTCTGCTAATCCTGCTCATACTGCTAATGCTGCTAATACTGCTAATGCTGCTAACACAGCTAATACTGCTAATGCTGCTAATACTTCTATTGCTGCTAACACTGCTAATAAAGCTAATGCTGCTAACATAGCTAATACTGCTAATACTGCTAATGCTGCTAACATAACTAATACCGCTAATGCTGCTAATGCTGCTAATAATGCTAATGCTGCTAACATAACTAATACCGCTAATGCTGCTAATACCCCTAATGCTGCTAACACTGCTAATACTGCTAATGCTGCTAACACAGCTAATACTGCTAATGCTGCTAATACTGCTAATGCTGCTAACACAGCTAATACTGCTAATGCTGCTAATACTTCTATTGCTGCTAATAAAGCTAATGCTGCTAACATAGCTAATACTGCTAATACTGCTAATGCTGCTAACATAACTAATACCGCTAATGCTGCTAATAATGCTAATGCTGCACATCAAACTGCCAGACCACAGGTACCATCTATTTTGTTTTCAATCAACACAATTTGAATTTCAAATTTAAATGTCATCTTCTGTACTGTTAGTAGAGTTAGCATTATACCCAATTTACACTGCGTCCGCTCAACTCTCACCTCCGCAGTAAAAAATTATCCATTGCAATCAATGAAAGCATGGCATCTGCAGGGCCATCTGACAAAATTAGATTTGATCCTATTTTTGTCAGATGGCAGAGCAAGTGTGGAGTCAATCTATGATGATCACACTGCACCAACAGGAAAACAAACTTGCACATCTGGATTTTTAAAATAATTCACCAAAGCCAGACCACATTTTGTCAAAAATCCTAGTTCCAATAATAAATATAAGGATATATTTACACACATATGCTGTAAAAATGTATCATTCTGTTTGGGAAGCAGATTGCAGCGTACAGCACATGCACACACACACAAAATGTATGGGTTTTATTTTGAAATATGGAGTCAAAAGACAGCAGTGATGCAGTTTCAATTGCTGTTTCAAGCCTGTCTTTCACAGAATTAATTAAACTGGTCTGAATCCACATTTATCTCTGGATTTACTAATCTTGCATTTCCTGCACGCTTCTCAGAGCACTGCACTGTGAAGCACACTCACCTGCAGTGTAAATTGGGGATTAGTCATTTTTGTTGCAGGATGATGATGTCACAACAAAAGCCTTGCACTAACAGCAAAGGCTGTTCTTGTTTTTAGCAAGTCCAGGGACAACAGGTGAAAAATAGCCTTTAGCTAACTCTGGCGCATTTACAGAAATGTCAATTAGTGTGCATTGTCCCTTCTAAATAAATTAAATTAAGTAAAAATAAGACTGCATTCCATTCTGAAATACTTGAGTATGAACTTGAACTTTACCATTTAGTCACAATATTTAAGATTTAACTTTTACATTTATATTTAGGATTTAACATTTAGCCATAACATTTAACATTTAATAATAATAATGCATTAGTCTAATATGGACCCTCAAAGACGCTTTACAATTTCATGCATCATCCATTCACACACATTCATACACTGATGGTGGTAAGCTACACTGCAGTTGTGTTGTTGTACTTTTACACAAGGAAGTGAGCTAAAACGTGTTAGTGACATTTATTTTATATTTTTATTTTACACTCCATATATTCATGCCTACAATGGGTTGATTAAACATCTGACTAAAAGTTAAAGTTTTATTTATTTATAAAGCACCCTTCATGCTAAAAGTAGCTCAAGAAAAATTATACACAATAAAGGCTTCTTCTTGGAAAAAAAGCAGTAAAACTAAAACTAATTATTACCACTTTACAAAAGAATATTATTGATGTTGAACACATAGTTGTTTATCAAGCTGTGAATGCGTTATAAATCATTAATAAGCAGTTAATACATTAGAATTACAGGACAACACTGATTTAATGTATAAACAGTGTTTTGTGATTGTGATAAATGTTTTAATTAATATTAACATTTTAAAACTTGTGTACAACTCATTTATAAAGCATGAATATATATGTATAAATGTATGTTGCTGTAAGGTGTCCTGTGTTTTAACATGTTGGACCACAGGTTCAGATTTTAGCATTGGTGTGAACTAAAAGAGATTTGTTTTATTTGTAGTTAAATGTCACAATGAGCTAATTGTTTTTGGTTAAATGTCATTTAGCTTCAGACACAGGAAATGTCACAGATTCATGTGAAATGTCACTCTCTCTGCTTTTATGTGTCTGTTTTAAACAGTCAGATATGTGTTTAACTGAATAAAAGGATGAGGAGAAAGCAGGGCTTTGGGTTCAGAGGCGCTCGGTGCGTCTCCCTCCTGTCGTTGGATGAACATGTGGAGGAGGAGGAGATTGACAACGTGCCCGGGCAGCCAGAAGTGAAGCCTCTTTCCTTGCCTTTAATCATAATAAGAGTTATCTGGTGTGTAATTTGAAGCTGGGTGGCACCTAAATAAAACCTCCTGTCCACCTCCCACTCCTCACGTCCACGCAGACACGTCAGCCTGCTGCCATCGCCGCTGACGAGGCCTTTCATGTCGGATCAACTGACTGCGCCGGGTCACAACATGAAACAGAGTTTATTCTGGGCTCAGAGAAAGTTTTCTCTATAAAACACTCCTTATCAGAGCCCAGCTGTGGGACGTTATCCAGAGCAGATTCCTCCTGGAAGCAGCAGACTGAACCGCAGTCGGCTGAGGAGAAGCCACCGCCCTGCAGCCGAACGTGGGTGCTGGTCGTTTACTCCTCGTCATCAGATCAGTCTGGGTGTTTCGTTACACAGAAAGCTCTGCGTGGAGCTCTCAAATGTTCTGAATGCTGTGGCTCAAGCCAAAAACTGAATCACTGGCATTTGCCTGAAGAAGATGTCGTCACGTTTACTGAAACTAGTTGATTCACTGCATGGTCTGAGGCAAGAAGCGTAGAAACTGGAGGGAAATGCTTTTATTTTGAAAGGTCAAACAGCCTGTTTGTCTCAGACTGACTCCAGCTGTTTTAATCCTAACACACTGAATGCTAAAGGCGTTCAGTCATCTACAATCAACACAAGAACAGCTACAGCTTTGTTCATTCACTGTAAAATACAATTAGTTATCATTACTTAAAAAAAGCTTGTAAACCGATTGCAAATACAAGCATGTGTGTGTGTGTGTGTGTGTGTGTGTGTGTGCATGTGTTGCATGGTGCACATTGGTCCTCGTTGAGACAGATGGGCTGTTTTTCTGCACCACGGCCTAAAATATCGAACAACTTTATTTGTTGGATAGTTTGTAAATGAAGCTTGTTGTGAAGTTCAGACTAACGTCTTATCTGCTTCTCCTCCTGCAGGACAGGAGAGCTTTAACTCCCGCTCCCTGGCTCTGCAGGCCCAGAAGAAGATCCTGAGTAAGATGGCCACCATGGCGGTCGCCAACATGCTGACGGACGACACCAGCAGCGAGATCCTGGACGAGCTCTACAAGGCGTCCCGCGAGTTCACCAAGAGCAAGAAGGAGGCCCACAAGATCATCAAGGACGTCATCAAGATCGCCCTGAAGATCGGCATCCTGTACCGGAACCACCAGTTCAACCCGGACGAGCTGGACACGGTGGAGCGCTTCAAGAAGAAGATGAACCAGGCGGCCATGACGGCGGTGTCGTTTTACGAGGTGGATTACACCTTCGACAGGAACATCCTGTCGGAGCTCCTGCTGGAGTGCAGGGACTTGCTGCACGCCCTGGTGGAGCAGCACCTGACCGCACGTTCACACGCACGCATCGACCACGTCTTCAACCACTTCGCCCGCGGGGATTTCCTGGCCGAGCTGTACGGAGACGGAGAGGAGTACAGACTCCCTCTGAGGAAAATTTGCAACGGCCTGAACAAACTGCTGGACGAAGGAACGCTTTAACCTCCTGACCTGCTCCGACAGCTTCATCCTCCTCCTCCTCGCTTCTGTCTTCCTGTTCGGTCCCCGTCTCCTTCCACGGACCCTGTCCTCACATCCTGCTGCTCTGGTCCAAGGAGGGACTTTTTCAGACTCTCTCTTCTTGAATCATTGCTGCAGATCTGGACCGCCTGTTTCACACTGTATGCATCATGTTTCATGTGCCACACGCCGTCTGTGGGTTTGGTGTGAGTGTGAGCACCATGAGTCTGTTTGGGTTTGTTTGTACAACTTTGTCATGTTTAGGTGTCCATCTTCTGAAAAAGGGTGTAACACTTTGTCTTTTATTAAAGATTTCTTTAAATCCTCCTCCTGCACTTATTCTGACTTTTATACCTTCTGAGAAAAGTTTAAAAGCTTACCCTTTTCTTTTTATTGTAGTTATTTTTATTTTTTACTCAACATATTAAGAAAAATAAACAAGTTAGCCAACGTCATGCCAGAGTTTTAATCACGAACAGACAAGACGTACTACATGCAAACTCAATAGATGTGTTAGAAACAACTCTCAGCTACTACCACACCAAATATTGGTTTAGCGTCTGTAAAACTGGATGTGATAGTTGTTTTTGTTGTGGCAGACATCTTTAGTAGATGTTCATCCACTGACTGAGTCTTATTAAATTTAAACCGTTGACTGAACAGAAATCTGCAGAAAAATATTAAATAAAGAAGTGGTTTCAACAGATTTCTTGAACATTAACTAAATTTTCATGAATTTATGGATTTCTTTTCTTGCATTTGAGGTTAAATGTGATGGTTTGTTACAGCAATCTTCTGAAAAACGCACATTTCAAATGGGTCCCAGCCCAGTTTGTACAGATATTAAATGAGCTCAGAAGTCCCGATTCAGCTTCAGTTCTCTTCACTTAAAGGTTTCACTTTAGGCCATCTTTGAGCAAAAACAGATGAATGGGTCATAACTGTTGCATGAAGCCACTTCTTTTCTGCACGTTTGACCCTCATGCACACAAAGCACTGATTTGGCAACATGTTTTATTAAATGAGCTGAAAAGTTGGTGGTTTCTGACTCATTACATGCCCTCTGCTCAGTTTCAGTTTTCTGGTGGCTTGGAAAGACTCCAGCTGAAAAACTCTAGCAGCCTGCAGAGGAGAGGACTTTTAGTTTCATGTCTGCAAGAAAAAGAAAGACCACCCAGCTTCTGCGCCAACTGAGCTGACATACATCATGTCAGTGACGCAGCTACAGTTTTTATAATGATGGAGACTAACTGACATCATTGACCTCTGAATTCTTCTTCTGCTGCTCTTACTGAGACTTTCAGCCTGACTGGACTGAGGACAACTTAGAGACAGAGTTATAGGTGAGAGACAGAAAGTCTCCTGTGTTGTCCTTCCTCCTAGTTGGACATGTAAAGATGTCTCAAATCATTTGTAAGAATTTTCAGTTTACTTGTGTGACCTGCAGAGAGTCTCTCTCGTCTCACAGGACTTTTCAAAGTGTTTTTAAAATGTTGACTCCAACATAATTCCATCATGACTCCATCATGACTCCAACATGACTCCATCATGACTCCATCATGACTCCAACATGACTCCATCATGACTCCATCATGACTCCATCATGACTCCAACATGACTCCATCATGACTCCATCATGACTCCATCATGACTCCAACATGACTCCATCATGACTCCATCATGACTCCATCATGACTCCAA
>JARVJO010000164.1:8476368-8489953 GCA_031762555.1 Cynodonichthys magdalenae | reverse complement strand
TGTATGCCAAAAACACTGTCCCACAACGTAGGGAATACCAGCCCACGCACACACACACACACACACACACACACACACACACTGAACCCTATCAGGAGTTTTCCTTCACAGCAGTGGTTGCATCATGTGAGAGACTCAAAATGTTCAAGCTTTTCAATAAAACTAAAACTAATAACTTCTCCTGTGTAACAGTCTGAACCCAGACAGCTGAACAACAGCTAATATAAGCTAAAGACCTGAAGCTGACTTGTTGCAGCTAAAAGAAGCTAAAATATGAAAACAGTAGCTGAATGATGAAAGAAGCAAAACAGTAGCTAAAACTTCAAGTTAGCAGAAAATTAGCAACATTGTTAAACATTGTAATATTAGCTAAAAGCTAAAGAACAGCTAGAAGCTAAATTTATCTGAACAGAAGCTAAAAGAGAAAACATCAAAACAGTTAATAAAAGCTAAAATGAGCAGAACACTATAGGTCATCTGAGCAAAAAGAGCAAAATGGTAAAACAGCAGCTTAAAGCTAAAACCAGTAGCTAAAGATTGATTGGCAGAACAGGAACTAAAAGCTAAAATAAGCAGACCAGTAGCCAAAAACTAGTTAAAAAGTTCAAATAGATGTTCTTTTGTTTTTGTGACAAAACAGTAAAAATGTTAAAGTTTGAAAATCTGAATTATTTCATTATAAAATGTCTGAATGACAGAAACAAGCTGAAATAATAAGAAACAGCTGTAAATATTTGAACTCTCTTTATTCTAAACTCAGTGATGATTAATTATTTAGTATAGATTTTATGTTATTGACCAGCTGTACAGAAACTCAGACTGAAGACCCCCCCCCGGTCCAAAGGTCACCTCAGGTCAGTTGTTTCAGATCTGTTGCAACTCTCATCACCTCAGTCTTGTTTTTCTCTCAAAGCTTCTGGAAATTTCCAGTTTTTTTCTGACGTCAGTTATTTTGATTGTTTTTCAAAGTTTATTTTCATTTTGTTTCACATGAGTTCAGAATCCAGACTGAGAACCGATCCTGATGTTCTGATCCGAGTCCAGCTGCTGCAGCACTAACCTGTAGACCTGATCAGCCCACTGGTTCCACACAGACCAGGTTCCATCTGGATCAGGATCAGGATCAATAAAGAGAGTACAATCCATCAGGTTGTTTCCAGGTCAGAGGGAGGAGTAACGATCAGAACCTCCTGGTACCGACCCGTCATTAACTCACAAACACTTCTGCTTTGTTCTGTTCTGAACTCTGCTTCAGCTGCTGCCTTCTTCTGTCTTCTGTGCTACATTTAGCTTTGAGCTAGCATTCTGCTGTTTTTAGCTTTCAGCTATCCTTTGCTTTTTAGTTGTGGTGATTTTTGTCTTTGTTGTTGTGTTTGTTGTTTCTGTGTTGTCTTTATTTTCCTCTGTCTTCATCATCATCATTGTTGTCCTGTCCCCTCCACCCTGTCTTTGTCTCGTCTTCTCTTTGGATGCTGGACCCCGGGACCAGGACCTTAAACTGGTCCACTCCAGGCTCTCCTCCACCTGCTTCCTGTTGACATTACAGATCTTTTTCTGGTCCTGTGAGTTCTGCAGGTTGGAGCTCAGAGTCAGGAGTTGGAGCTTCTCCTCCTGTACGTTCAGTGGGTTTTCTCTGATTTCTGCTCCTCAGCTTCATGTTTAGAGAGTCGCAGCTACAGAACCTCAGGCTGAGCTCAGCAGTCTGACCGCTGGTCTGGAAACAGTTCCTGAACTGATCCATGATTCTGTCATTAGTGGGAGTTAACGAGGAGCTTTCAGCTGAAATCTTTGCAATCAGACCGACTTAATCAAACACAGATCAGTTGTTCTGTTTGGAGGAAGCAGGTAAAAACTCAGAACTGCAGCGTGTCCTCACACAGATAGTCCGGTGTTTTGGTAACAAACAGCAGGTCCAGATCCTGGTTTGAATATCAAACACAACCAGGTGCCAAGACCAGGACCTGGACCTGACAAGTACTGCCAGCAGGACCGGCCCCACAGACAGAACTCCACAGAACCAGAGAGTCTCAGAGTCCAGATCCTGGATTTATTTATTTGTCTGTTAAATGTTGATCTTTAATGTTTCTAAACTCACAACTTTATAAACTTTAATTTATTACATTAAAATTAATAATAGTAATATGGTATATAATTAAAATATAAACAGTAAATGTTCAGGTCATTAAACAGATTTAAATACTTATTTAGAACAATCTGTATCAATATTTTATTCATGACAGATATTATGTTCTTAATTAAACATTTTAACACAAAATAAGAGTTATTTAACCCACAAAATCAGCCAAAGTGTGTGTTTGTTTACTCACAGAAGCAGCCGAAGTTTGTTTGTTTACATTCACAGCTTCTACCTGAGTTTGAGCTGAGTGTTTTGTTTACACTGTGTGCAGACCTGCATTTCAGAATGACATTCTAACATGTCTGAAACACTACTGAATCAAAAAATGTTTCTTTTTACAGATAAAAACTGTTGAATTAATGTTGGTGGTAGTAGCTGAGAGTCATCAGACCGGTGGGTGAAAGGTAATTAATTTAATTAATAAAATCTCATTGAATAAAAAATGAGACTTTAGAAGTGAAAATGTTTGTTTAATTTTTTGTTAGTAAACAAATTTTATATAATTTCATCCCAGAAGAGGAGAGAAAAGTTAGAAATAGTTTTTGGTGATAAATCATTTCTGACAGGTTTTCAGGCTGAATGAGACACGAGGAGAGGAAGAGGAGGACCAAACCAAACCAGGAGCAGTCTCCTCCCCCCTCCGGCCCGTCCATAAAACCCTGGTCCAAGGAGCTCCACCTCACAGCTGGAGGCACATGGAGCAGGGTCACACACGGCCGGGCTCTGAGGACACACTCACACACACACACCTCTCTGGACTCTGACTCTGTGGATGCAGGAAGAATTCTCCTCTGTGGAATAAGTTCAGCTTTCATCATGTCGCCCCGCTTTGCTCCGGAGATGTTCAGCCTCGGTGAGTAGAGTCACAGACCTGAGAGGGACAGGAAGTGTGTCTCAGGTGATCTGAACACCTGAGGTTGTCTCTGAGCCACAGTCAGCAGCAGAAACACAAACAGACGTGAGTCAGGAGAGCCGTGAGGTGTGAGGAGATCCATGCTCCCAACATCAGACAGACCGAGGTTTCTAACCTGCATTTATCACATGCGGGTCAAAGAGCAGCCACAGGCCAGCCAGGCATTTTAATCTGACTCACTTATTAGGATTATTACATAACCTTCAGCTCAAACTGTCAACAAGTCCTGAAAACAGGCCAGAAATACTCACTTCAGATTTCCTCCTGAAATAGACACATTTAATCAGAAAATATCCTTTTGACTCACAGATTGGGGATTAAAAGCAAACAAAATAAAGCTTTATGAACACAGAATATTAGAAAAACCATGAAATATTAATAAAACGACACAAAAGTTTAAAGAGCATTTTAGATTTCTTTTATAAAACCAACAAACTGGTTCTAACATCAGGTGAAGAAAACAAATAGATAAATATAAAACTGTTTTAAATTGCTTTGTTCCTGATAAAACAAGTAAAATATATTTTAGAAGCAAAAATCTAAATTAAAAAGGATTATGAAGGTTATTTTTATTTTGTTTTTATTTAGAGAAAAGTTCCTGCAGATGCTGCAGGTTTTAGTTTTAAAAAATGCATTTAAATCATATTTTTATGTATCACAAAAACTACATTTGCAATAATTGCTCCTAACAGTAAGAAAAATGTAAAAACAAATGCATTTAGGGAAACTCCTTTCTCCAAAAAAAGCAATAATCTGAACATGAAATGAGACAAATTATCCTGTTACATAACTTTAAGAACCATGACGAAGCAAAAACATTATTTTTAGCATCAGCTCAAAGCCCACCATGAAAGCAACCTTTTATTTGAGTTTTATTCATCTATGGACACAAAGAGCTGCGGTCCTGGAGCCAGCAGGTTCTGGTTCTGACTGCCTCGTGTTCCTCCACCGGTCAGGAGGAGTCCTCTGCATCCTCAGACACATGGACTCCCACATGGTGAGCCTGCGGATGCTGATGCTGCGGCGGTGATGCTGCCTCCCTGCATCCCCGCCCACCATGCGCTCATCCATTCACAGCTGCCAGAGAGAGTCTGGACCAGCTTGTACAGGGTTCTGGACCATCTGGACCAGGATCCACAGGGTCTGAATGAGGGATATGAGCAGGAAAATCTTTATTTCCTTGATTAATTTCTTGTTTTTTTACTGAAACATGATGCGGGAGGGCGTCACACACAGAGCATCTCGGCACCAGATGGACTTTTTAAACCTGCAGGCTGCACTGACTGACCCCAGCGAAGGATTTTCTCACTGACGGGACGATAGCCTGATGCAATCCAGCGCTATAATCTGAAAACAGCATTAATTCCCATCAAATGCAAAAACAAACAGACAGATTACCAGATGTCACCTGGAGCAAATATCCTGAAAACAACGGCTTAAATGCAGAGAAGGAACAAACAACGGTGAATGTAAGCTATAAAGATGAATGAAAATAAAGCTGGCTCTATATTTAATGCATTTTTACGATTTTAATGGAAGATAATTATCAGAAATTGTTCTCTATTCATCTGAAAGTTCTGATAAATGTCCCTGCAGCTGTCCTGCAGCAGGTCTTGTTACATAACCTTCTTTAAAACCAAGATAAGTTCCGCGGAGCGTCTAAAAACATCTAATGAAAGCAATATTAGGCTTTCTAAATTACATGATTGAATGTGCTTGTTTGTTTTATAATAACACATTTCTGGTTCAGCTGTGATTAAAAGCGCTTTTTTTACATTAAGATTAATTATTTGTAGACATTCTTTAAATGTGTTATTCAAATGTGTTTTTTCCTACGAAAACTTGCAATAATGAGTTGAAATTTATCTCTGTGGCGTGATCTGTAAACATTAAACAAACGTTTTGAATGGTTAGTGATGCTTTCAATGTCTGCTCGGATTTTCAACTTAACAGTGAAACGCGTGACGAAATGAACACAAGCCTAACCAATTTTATGCTTTTAAAGCCTAACAATGTTTTATAAGCTTTTGAGGATAAGCATGTAATGCTTTTGGAAATAAACGAATAATGCAGGAAATAAGCACTTGTTTTCTATTTAAAATAAAAAATACTAATTTACTAAAATTACTGGGAAGTGTAACTTAAATTTTAACAAGTACCTTAAACTACTCTAAATCAGTTCTATGTAATAGTTAATTATCGTTTATGTGACATATTCATGAAACATGTTGGATAGTAAATATACCGACAACCCTGGAACGCAACGCTGTGACGTCACCGCAGCCGTTCAAAACCAGCCTAATGGCGATTGCAGCAGATCCGCAGATCTCGGGGAGCGGAGCGCTGTCTGTCCTCGTCTGGGTTTGATTTAGACAATAATTCAACCAATGCGACGAACAAGGACCGTAAGTAATCCGTCACACTTTGATCCCTGACATTTTCCCTCGCTCTCTGTGTGATTTCACGGCGAATGTTTTGTCGTTTTGAGCCATTTTATCGACATCGGCTTTGTGTCGCTTATGAAAGCTGTACCACGTAGTCAAAAACCTTCCGCCGACAACTGGTCCTTTGTTCGCGCTATAGTCCGATTTTTCTTTAACCTTTAACGCCGGACTTTACATCTAATACATCCTTAATGTGTAGAGTTGTTGGGTTTGTTTCTTATTTAGTGTGTGTGTCAGGATTTGAATGTAAGTTTGTGATAATTTCAGTCGACAGAGCTGCTGTGAGCGGCTTCAGCCACCATTCTTTTTTTTTCTCCGCCAGCCTCTTACTTATCAGGTGATGGCCAAAACCGGCGGTATAACATCAACATTAAGGTATTTATTTGTCATTTATCTGGTGGCGTCGATACGTTCTCATGTAACCTATTTTCCTCAGACCTCTGTGGGATTTCTCCGAAATTAATCGCGTCTTCTTCAAACCGGACTAGCGAGCACCTTACCGGGTAGGGGGCGGGGCTTAGCTCTAACCGGTGTTGTATCGAGTTTTGTGCCCCTGTCGAAATCAGTTTCCCCGCCTTTCTGGAGTAAGCGGGTGAGGAAACTGAACTAATCTCGACACAACACCTGATCTGACATTTCAAGTCTAACAGGGAGTTTTGGTTTATTTTTGAAAATAAAAACAAGTCTTGATGAAAGCCAACATTTATATTAATACATTTTTTTGTCTTTTTATTTTCTTTCAGGGTGTACTCAACTAAAATGGAGGATAGTTTTGATTGTGACTGTGGCGAGCTTGAGCCACCTGATCACTGAGGGTGAACTATTTTATTAAAGACTAAAAGGCCAGACTCATTTCAAATTTCTAGATCAGGTGACGAAAGAAGAAAACAATATATAAATATTAGGAAAGGTGCAATTAGGCACAGTTCTTATAAAGCTGCTCAGGACCAGTCACACACTGAATGTATTTGCACTGTGAGGATGTAACTAAATGATTTTATAGTTTAATGTTATCCCAGTGCTTTTTTTATTCCCCTTCTGATTGGCTTTAAAGTTCATTCCGTTACTTATTTAAACACTAGTTTACTTGTTCTGTTCTTGAACATGGAAAGAAAATCTGATTACATGTTAGTGCTGCACGTTTGACGGGGGCGGGGGGGCTCAGTAGTCGTCTGTACAGGGGTTCGTTAGCTCATCCTCTGAAGGAAAGGGGGAGTTTTTACACAAATTCCTCTAAAGTTGGGCTTAAAGCCTGAAGACAAACATCAGTTAGAAGCGTAAAGCCTTAAATCAGTCGTGATGGCAGAAAAGTTTGAGTCCCTGATGAATATCCACGGCTTCGACCTGGGTTCTCGCTACATGGACTTGAAGCCTCTGGGCTACGGAGGGAACGGCCTGGTGTTCTCGGCGGTCGACACGGACTGCGACAAGCGTGTGGCGGTGAAGAAGATCATCTTGACAGATCCCCAAAGTGTGAAGCACGCTCTGCGGGAGATCAAGATTATCCGACGGCTCGATCATGACAACATCGTGAAGGTGAGGGTTTGACGTTTACACAAACGGAAACGCCCGGCCGATTGTCCAGGTTTAATGACGTCCTGCTGTCCTCAGGTGTTTGAGACCCTCGGCCCCTGCGGTCGCAGTCTAACAGAAGACATGGCGTCGCTGACTGAGGTGAACTCGGTCTACATCGTGCAGGAGTACATGGAGACGGATCTCTGTCAGCTGCTGGAGAGGGGCTCCTTGTCCGAGGGCCACGCCAGGCTCTTCATGTACCAGCTCCTCAGGGGTCTGAAGTACATCCACTCTGCCAACGTGCTGCATCGAGACCTCAAGCCCGCCAACCTGTTTGTCAACACAGAGGACCTGGTTCTGAAGATCGGGGACTTTGGTTTGGCCCGCATCATGGATCCTCACTACTCCCACAAGGTAAGTGATGATTTGTGTTTAAACATTTAAAATATATATTTACCAAGTGTGTTTGTAACGGCTGTAAATCCCATTGTTCTGCCCTGGGGGCGGGGCTTTGTGGCGTTGACATGAGATGTTTATTACCCCGTGATGTGGTGCTCCCCCGGGTGACGCACTTTCTCAGAGCAGGAAGTAAACAAAACAGGATGTGGTTTCTTTAGGTGACGCCTGTTTCCTTTCTCATGGGGGGGGCAAAATTCAACCCAGAGAATTATTTCCCTACACCCGTTTCTTCAGTTTGAATGGAAGAAGGAAAATAAAAGCAGGCTCATTTTAGCTTTTTTAACTTTGCTGCTAACGTTGAAGTGTTTGGATCTTTGTGACGGGTTGATTGGGAAAGTGTGCAAATCCTGAGTGTAAACGCTGATTCTTTCTGTTCTGTTTGGATTTAAAAAGCTCACATCTGAACCGCAGACAGACTACACTTAGTTCTTCTGTAAAGGAGTTCTGCTGCAGCAGTTCACCGGGTCAGGATGTAACCAGGTGAGGATCCCGGTCCAGGACCGTTTGGTGGTGTGATGTGAGAAGATCCAGACGGTCTCTTCCTGCAGCTGGAGCGGTCAGATGCTCACACGTGTCTCAGATTAGTCATCAGTGGGTCTGGAGTGAGCTCACGTTGTGCCGTCCCTGCAGCTCCAGACCCAGACAGAACCTCTCCGGGTCGTGCGGAGCTGTCGAGACGGTTGTTGTCTGTAATTTAGAGTCTGACACACTTTCAGTTCTGACTTGTGTACGATGATGAGTCATGTGTTCATGTGAAGGTGAGAGTCGTGTCTCTGCAGCTGGATCTGTGGTGGAGGTGGTCTTCTAATGAGAAACAGGCAGGCGGGTGGGTTTATAAAGCTGCTCTTTGTGTTAAAGTTGCAGACATTAGATTCTGTTCTGTCAGAACTGGATCAGGTCAGTGAGGAGAAGTTGTGTCCGTTTTTTTTAATTAAATTCTATTTGAAGACAACCTGATTCAAGATGGCTGCCACAGTTAACTGACCCTAGCAGACACAGAACAGATGTGATCTGAGTATTTCTGCAGATATTTGGGTCTGTAGCTGAGACATGAGACAGATTACATGTTAAACTTCATTATAAAGACAAAGTACCAAAAGATGCAGACCAGGAACCTTCAAACTGAGACAAGAAACAATAAAACACAGTTAGAATAAAGCTGCTGTTCAGGTCTCTTCATGAGACGTTTGTTTTTGTTTGACGTGTATTTGGTGTTTCTGCTTGTTGTTAAAAAGAAAGCGTTCAGTGTGGTTGTGGAGGCGTGAAGACGTGTTTGACTCCAGGCAGATCTCACATCCTGCCTCAGCAGCTGGGTCACTGAGTCCAGGCTGTTTCTAATAAAAGAACCGATTCTTTTTCTTCTGAAGCTCATTTTGGCTTCTGTTTTTTTTTTGTTTTTGTGGCCTACATTTGATGCCCCCCCACCCCACGCCCCATCTTTAATGAATCCTGTGTGGCTTTCAGAACCAGTCTGTGTGTGACTGAGGCTGTCCCGTATGCTGGCCCCGGACCAGGAATGACAAAAATTCACGTGCACTCATTCAACTTCTCCAGTCCAGACCCCCTCCCCCCCAGTCAGCTCTTTGTTCAGGGGGACCTCGCTCAGAGGATCTAAAGCTCCGACTCATTTTTCCAGTTCTGGCCTGCCTGGTGGCTTTCAGTGGAGAGAACTCCTCCGGTCCTGGTCCTGGTTCTGAGACTTCAGACCAATGTGAACTTGGTCGGTTTTTGATGATTAGAACCATGAACCTGCTTGCTGTGAGACCTGGTAATTTGAGATATGGTGTGATCTTACAAAGAGGGTTCAGTGAGGTCCTTTCTGCCACACAAGCTTCCTGAAACTCAAAACCACAAGTTAAACACACACACACACACGTCTGACCTAGTTGTTCTGCCAGCAGCAGCTCGTTTGGCAACAGAAAGATACTTTGGAAAAATGTGAGACTTTTACTTCTTTACTGAAAACAGTTGAATCTGCTGTTTGTGGAAAATATTCTCAAAGATTTGCTGAAGAAGCTGAAAGCTAAAAAGAGCAAAACGCTAGCAAAAGCTCAAAGCAATAACATGCTTCAAGGCAGAAGTAGCTGAATGTTAAAGCAGCATAAAAAGATAAAAGTAGAGAAGAATGTTTCTGAAGGAACTGGACAGATCTGGTTTCAGGTTCAAGTTTGAAACAGCAGATGATGATGATGATGATGATGATGATCTACAGTGTCCAAAGTATCAGAACAGAGTTGTAAAACTAATCAATGGTTTTCCTCATCAGTTACCAGAATGTTCCTGTAAATAAAAGCAGACCTGTTGTTTACCTGTTGTTTACCTGTTTACCAGCAGCTGCAGGAAGTTGAGTTTGAGTCAGAAACAACCTGTTCTGATCCAGATGAAGTGGTCAAACTGTTCTCAGACACAGTTAATGCTTTAATGACTGAGTGTGTGTGTTTACCATGAGTGGCCCTAATGTGTGTTTCCTGTGTTCAGCTAGTGGACCAACGTTAAGTCCTGTCAGTTCAGAGTCCAGCTGGGTCAGGATGGTTCTTACACAACGAGCTGACCTCCTTCCAGCTGTTTGTGTTGTTCTCCACAACCTCCAGCTTTAGGGCAGGTTCCTCAGAACAGGTGTTGTGCTCAGCGCTCTAATTCTACCTGACCTCATTTGACAGGCTGCTCTTAGACAACAGGATTGCGTACCTGGAGGGGGCGGGGCTTATATTCCTGCACTTTTACAGGCTACAGGAAGAGCAGCTGTACGTCTCAGGGTGGTGCGACTTTAACCATCTGCAGCTAAATTAGGAAGGAAACAGGAGCCGAGCTCAGTGATGAGCTGACCACAAACTGTGTGTGTGTGTGTGGGGGGGGGCAGAATCAGTGTTGTTTTACCCCCCTCCCCTCCCCCAGTCCACACATACACTGCAGTTTCCTTTGTGTTCACTGTCCTGTGGCTGGTCAGAGAGGAGAGCAGGTTGGTGTGTGTGTGTGGGGGGGGGGGGGGGCTATGCTGCTGTGTTAGCATGTGTTTGACACCCCCAGGTTTTTGTCCTCTGGGGGGTGTCTGTTATAGATCAGAGGAGGTCACACCATGAGGACTTCCTGTTTCACAGCAGACCTTTAGACTGAAGGTTTGTCACCCGGCTGTGACTCAGAACTGTTCTGTTTGGGTCAGACCTCAGAAACACCATGTGATGCTCTGCTCGTTTTTCTGTTTGCTAACATCTGTGGCGCTTCAGGCTCCCAGCAGGCCTCAGAATCATATCTTTAAAGCTCACACACAGTTTTCTAAACACTTGTTCAGAACTGAGAGATAAGGCTGAGTCCAGCTGTTCTGTTCTCTGAACAAAGACTCCGCCTGTCTGCTGTTCCACAGGGCCACCTCTCTGAGGGCCTCGTCACCAAGTGGTACCGGTCTCCTCGCCTGCTGCTCTCTCCCAACAACTACACCAAAGCTATCGACATGTGGGCCGCCGGCTGCATCTTCTTTGAGATGCTCACTGGGAAAACGCTGTTTGCAGGTAAATGTGTGGGCCTCAGAGCCACTGCTGTGTTTGTGTAGCTCTGTTAAATACGTAACGCTAAACTGAGGCTCGTTTGGCCCAACGTGTTCACAGAAAACCACACAAGTCTAGTTTTTTTAAATCTAGCTGCAGCTGGATGAAACTGCCCTGATCTGGGCTCCAGGCAAACGTTTGCTCCCATGATCTGCCACTTTTAGCCCAGTTAAAGTCAGCTCTGCAGACGTTGTGTAACGTTTGTCTGCCGGGTGTTTCAGGAGCTCACGAGCTGGAGCAGATGCAGCTGATCCTGGAATCCATCCCCGTCCTGCGAGAAGAAGACCGGCAGGAGCTCCACAGCGTCATCCCCGTCTTCATCCGCAGCGACATGTCGAAGCCTCACACGCCGCTCGCCAAGCTGCTGCCCGACGTCAGCCCGCAGGGTGAGCCCCGCGCTGAGGGGAGGGGGGAGGTCAGCTGTTTCCTGTCTGACCGTCTCGTTTCTTCCTGCAGCCCTGGACTTTCTGGAGAAGATCCTGACCTTTAACCCCATGGACCGTCTGACTGCAGAGGAGGCCCTGGCCCACTCCTATATGGCCGACTACTCCTTCCCCCTGGACGAGCCCGTCTCTCTGCACCCCTTTCATATCGAGGACGAAGTAGATGACATCCTGCTCATGGACCAGAGCCACAGCCACACCTGGGACAGGTGAGTTTGGACACAGAGCCCGGTTGACCCGTCTTAGTGTTGAATATAACGTCTTGTTGGTTCTTGTTGAATTAGATATCATGAGAGCCAGTTCTCAGAGGCTGATTGGCACTTGCACAGCACCCATGACCCTGATGAAGTCCAGGTCGACCCCAGGGCTCTCTCTGATGTCACCGATGAAGAGGAGGTGCAGGTATGTGGCGCTCGCGGTTCTGCTCCTCTGTGGGCGTTCCCACGTAAACACGGGTCTCGTCTGTTCCCGTTCAGGTGGATCCACGTAAATACACCGACGGAGACCGGGAGAAGTTCCTGGACGATCCGTCCTTCGACTACTCCGCCCGACACCCGCCGGAGCGATCGTGGCAGGACGAGCACCACGAGAACAAGTACTGCGAGGTGCAGTGCAGCCACACCTGCAACTACAAGGCCGTGTCTCCGTCCTACCTGGACAACCTGATCTGGAGGGAGAGTGAAGTCAACCACTACTACGAACCCAAACTCATCATCGACCTCTCCAACTGGAAGGAGCAGCAGAGCAAGGAGAAGGCCGACCGCAAGGCCAAGTCCAAGTGTGAGAAGAACGGGCTGGTCAAGGCCCAGATCGCCCTGCAGGAGGCCGAGAAGACCCAGAGTCTGGTAGAGAAGGACAGCATCCAGGAGAAACACCAAACAGAACGGCCTCCGAGCCAACAGAACCAAGGCTTTGACTTTGACTCTTTCATCGCCAGCACCATCAAACTGAGCCTGCAGCCAGAACCGTGTCCCGAGGTGACCCTGCTCAGCGAGGTGGGCCTCCTGAACGAGCTCAACTTCTCCGTCTCCCAGCTGGAGGCTCCGCGCTCCGGCTCCGTGTCAAAGACCATCAGTCAGGAGAAGGAGGAGAAGTGCCTGGTGAACCTCGCCCAGTTGGGAGGAGGGGGTCTGGGGGTCATCCCCGGGGACTGCGTCTGGCCCGCCAAACCCTGGGAAAACTCGAGCTCCTCTGAACGGGTCGGGGAGAACGGCTGCTTGATAGACGAAGCGTGCTGGGACATTCGTAACGTGGACCACTTCCAGAAGGAGAGCACCTACACCAGCTACCTGGACCGCCTGTTCAGCAGGAAGGAGGAGGGGGTGTCCGAGACCGTGGCCGGCTCAGAGATGGAGTCCTCTGTGGTGAAAGAGCTGGACGACGGCTTCCTGGACGACGGCTTCCTGGACAGCAGCGCAGAGATCGTTCTTAATATGCAGCTGGACTCTCTGGCTCTGCCCGGCTTCGACGGCCCCGATGACTTGCCTCTGAAATCCATCCAGGCTTCCCTCACGCCTTGTGCTGTCAAATGCTCTCCACAGATCGCCCACAAAACCTACAGCAGCATCTTCAAGCACCTGAATTAGAGGAAAATCTGTATCTTCCCTCAGTGCGAAATGTAAGCAGTTGTTTTTATTTTTATAATCTGGTATGTTGTTGTACTTGAATCATTTCATACCTTTTTTATTGTCATTGTTTATTTCTTGAAGTTAGGAGATGATTTGTTCTTTGTCGTCAGTCTGAGCCTTCATCACCAGGCCTTTATCTTCGCCTTCATCGCTAACGCTGGTACCTCACTGGGCTGAGGCTGCTCTGGACCTGTCAGAAAATACTTTGATCTTTTAGTCTCTTTCAATTTGGACTTTTGAGGAAGACAGTTGTGCACGTCTTGTAAAACTAATCTTATTTTATAAAAACTTATTTTAATCTACTGGTGTCCACTAATGAAGGGGTGTGGACCAGTTTTCAGATAGGACTCTTAGATCTGGACTTTACAGCCAGAGTAGAGGTCCTGTGACAGTGTCCAAATACAGCTCTAACACTCCTGAGACACCCGGGACTAAACTGAGACTGATGTGAGACACCTGGGACTAAACTGAGACTGATGTGAGACACCCGGGACTAAACTGAGA
>JARVJO010000164.1:8441385-8453900 GCA_031762555.1 Cynodonichthys magdalenae | reverse complement strand
CACACCATGTATGGATCAATACACACAATGTATGGATCAATACACACAATGTATGGAACAATACACACCATGTATGGAACAATACACACCATGTATGGAACAACACACACCATGTATGGATCAATACACACCATGTATGGAACAATACACACTATGTATGGAACAATACACACAATGTATGGACGCAGCGGAGTGGAACCACATCTAGTGTAAATTAGGGGTAAGACTAGTCCTGGTCCTACCTTGTTGAGGTCTTCGTGGAGCCCGTCCATGAGGAACAGCAGCAGCTCCTGGGAGTCCTGCTGGTCGTATCCTGAGAACTGATCGTTGATTTTGCCGATGGTGTTCTTGAAGTCTCGAGGACTGATGTACTTGTACTGTCCTGCCCAGAGGGACTGGATGATGACGGCGAACTCCTCCGCCACCTCCCCTTTATGGCCGAGGATGTTGGACCTGTTGGACAGAGGAGACGGACTGAAGCGGGTACTCGGTCCTGACGAGAAGTTAGCTCCACCCATCTGAGACATCACCTGTTGATGTCCTCCAGGTAGTAGTTGTTGTTAAAGTAGTCGACCATGCCGGGGGTGTTGCAGAGACACTGGAGGATGGAGTTCATGTAGCACGTGTTGCCAAGGTTACGGAGGCCGGTGAGAGAAGCACCCAGACCTCCAAACGTAGGATTCAGGTTCCGGATTTTAGCTGCAGATGGTCGGACCACCTCCACCTTAGAATAAACCTTTGAGCTGAGAGGTCTGCAGGAGATCAGATAAACAAAAACAAATCATCTGAAAAGGCTCAGCAGCTCAGTTTACAGCCGATGATAGAAGCTTAAATTAATCTCAGTTTAAGTTTAATATAAACCAACTTATTTTCATCTTTGGTTTCTTCATTTAATCTGTTTTTAGATACAAAAACAATGGAGCCTTAAGAGAAAAACATGAAGATTTATAGTAAGTTTAAATAAATAAATAAATACAGAAATAAATGAATTAGGCACAAATTATTTAAAGATTTTTTAGATCATGTGTCACACTCAAGGCTCGCAGGCCAAATGTGGCCCACAGGTGAAACCCATCTAACACGCCAAGAAGTAAAACTGTTTTCTTTTTTAACTCAATATGAAAATTGTATTTATGTCGATGGTAATCTTTAAACTTAGCAACAAAATAAATAAACGTAAAAGGTGAAAGCTAATAATACTTATCCTGCCCCTGAACTGTTGGCTTTAAATAACTGATTAGTTTAATTGATATCACAGTATTAATGACTGAAAATAAGCTGCTTTAAAGCCAACATTAACCATGAACTACATCTCCCATAATGCATGTGGATTACACATGGGAATTCCCAGTAGGAAAGTTGGAGAGTTCAGAATTGAAGCTACTCAAAACTCAGTGAGTAAAACTCTGACTTTTACTTTAATAGTATTTATTTCACAATTGGTGGTTCACATAGAACTGTTCAGTGTTTATAAAAGACGTGTTAAAACACTGTTTCTATGCAGGAAACACCAGGTAGAGCTCAGTGAGTGTTTGTTAGATGTGCTCAGCTGTAGCGATGAGACGAGGAACGTGATGTTTTGTGTTTAGTTTAGGTTAAACATGAAAGGTTAAAGTTAATTACAGCTGGCCCTTTGAGGGCCAAAAATTTAAAACTAATCATTTTTAAACATAAATTTAAATCTTTTCTAGATGAATCAGAAAGACTCAGCATTTCTCCAGCAGGTGTCAGCAGGTTGGTTGAATTTATGTTCTTCACAGGGTTTTTCTGATATTCTAGTAATATTTGAATCATTTGGACTTTAGAACATAGATTAACTAACTATAACTGACAGTTTTTACAGTGATGCAGTTATTTTAGTCCTTTAAACTTCAGATTTTGGGATCCGAATACAAAAATTCAGGTTGACTCAACACTTTTGCACAGTATTTTGTGTTTAAATACAAATTCATGAGAAATACTCTAACTTCTATCTTCTTCTCATCAACATTGAAAAGAAAAAAATTATTTAGAGACTATGATGACACAGCTATAAAAAAAATTAGGACCAATTATCTTTCTTCTCCACTTCCACAAAAAATAAAAGAAGTACATTTCAAACTAATATGACATTTATCCTTGTAACGACTTTTTACAAAAAAAATTCAATATAAATTCCAATACTTGTGTGTTCTGTGAATCAGATGTTGAGACTACAGAACATCTCCTTTGATTGAAATCTTATAAACGTTTTCTGGGAACAATTTCAAGATTGGATCCTAACTAAGAAATCTATTCCACCTCTAAATTTTACTAAAATCAAAATGGGTCTAACAGAAGATAAAAATGTAAACTTTGGTAATAATCTAATCTTGTTAGCTAAATTCTTTATTCACAAATGTCGTTTTTTAAAAATCACTCCTTTAACATTTTTCTGAATGAAGTAATTCTGTTTAAGAAAGATCTATTTCGCTGCAACAATAAAGCCCAATTATTACACCAATACATTGATGATATAACCAAATAACTGAAAGTCCTCTTGTGATAATTTTCTTTTTTATTTTATCTATTTAAACTGATCTTTTTTGTTTCTCTTAGCATGCTCTTTTATTTTTCATTGATCTCGTTTTAAAAATCCATCTTTTCTTTTTTCTCTTTTAATTTTCTGCTCTGTTGTCATGTTAGAATGTAGTTTTCTTTATCTGTGATTTATGCCTTGTTATATTGTATTTTGAATTCTAAATTAAAAAAAAAAAAAAAGTATTTTGTGTTTAAATTTCATTCTAAATAAAATAAATTTTTTATGTGTTCTTTTGATTTTAGAAAAGTCTCAAAACAAAATCTATTTTCTTTATTCCTAACAGTTTAAAAGGTCAAAGTTCTGTCACATTATAATGTTTTAGACAACCTCTGAAATGTTTTTTGACTAAATAACTAATAAAAGTTCTTAATTTGATGTGTTTGTTTGAATTACAGTAAGCACACACTGAAGAGAGGCTTCTCTCCAAACCTTTGATAAGTTGAGTAAAACCTTGCAGGGTCTTAAACATGGTGATAAACGGAGTCTTACTTTGTTTCCCTGTTGATGCTGGGGACGATAGGGGCGGGGGCGGGGGCGGCGGCGGCGGCGGCAGGGGGCGGGGCCGAGGCCTTCTTCTGGGCCTCCTCCCTCAGGTCCTGGCTGATGTCTGGAGAGGAGTAGGAGCGTTTCAGTTTGGACTGCTCCCGCTCTCGCTCACGGCTGGTGTCCGGCTCGGCGGACCGCGGAGGTTTCTGTTTGACGGTGGGCGGCGTGGAGGGCGGGGTCTGGGGAACCGTGACCTCGGGGGGGTAAAGGTGGACACGGTTGGTCGGAGAGTGGTAATACTTGTAGGTGCCGGTCACCGTGTCGAGAAACTAACCAGGAAAAGGGAGAAAAAGGGTTGAATGTAAACCTTTAAATAAACCTTATTTTACTGAGGTTTAAAAACGCGGCACCTTCATCCAACCGTCTGGAAGTCCTGGGACGCTCCGCCCCATCTCCTCACTCCGAGCTCGGGTCAGAGGCTCCCTCTGTGAAGCAAAACACCAAAAACAGAACAACCTTTACAGTAAATTCTATTGAGGGTTTGTTTCATGAAATCTCTTCTTTAACGAGCTGAAGCTCCGCCCCCTGCTGTGTCACCCCTCCTAAACGAGTTGGTGATTGAGTTTGAGGGGTTGAACTCACCTTTATTTCAGAGACGATGTGGTTTGGAACAGGTGAGTCCAGAGACATGCTCTTAGAAGGAGCCTCAGAGTTCGGATCTCGTACCGTCCTCTCCCTCTCGTCCCAGACCCGGTTCTCCTTGTCCTCCTCCTCCTCCTCTGCTTTCTGTCGCTCCAGCTTCTTCTTCTCCTGTTTCTTCTCCTCCTCCTCCCTCCTCTTCTCGCTTGCCTCTCTCTCCAGCCTCTCTCTCTTCTCCCTCTCCTTCTGCTCCTCTTCCAAGCGGCGCTCCTGGCTGCGTTTTTCCTGCTCCTGTCGGGCCTTCTCCTTCACGGCCAGCACCTCGGAGTGGATCTGTTTCTGCTCGTCTTTGGACAGCGCCGCACCGGTGCCGAACGCCGGTTTGCCGGAGCGATCGGGGATAACCGGGCCGTTCGGAGTGCTGGGTTTAGTTTGATCGGACGGTTTCTTGGTGCGGTCAAACTGCAACAGAAAAAACAAACGGGTCAGATTTACGTCACGAGGACCTGATAAAAAGATCTGAGAGTTTCTGTTGAAGCAGAGACCTGAGGGAACGATCTGCCGGCGGCAGGAGACTGGCTGGATGCAGAACCCTTCCTAGTCGGGTCGAGCCCGGCTGTCGTAGAGCTGCCGCGGGACACGTCAACAGAGTCGGGCAGCTTGTCGGCGAGCGTGGAGGTTTTGGACGCCGGGGGCTCGGCGGGTGCGGCTCCGTTCACCAGGACTGGAGCCGACGGTTCTGGAGGCTCAGGGGGAACTTCAGGCTGGTCCTGAAGCGGGGCCAGAGGATTCGGCTCCTCCAGAGACGGGTAGCTGAAGTTCACTGTTTGAAACGATATGTTTTCAGGGTTCCTGCAGCTAAAGGCAGCTTAAATCTAAGACTTGAAATCAAATTTAAGACCAACTTCTCAATAAACATGAATGAAAAAAATAAAAGTTGGCGACAATTTTAGCCAAATGTTTATTTTAAGACAAAACAACGAGCTGCGAGAGGCATTCAGTAAAAAGTTTCAAAAATAAAAACTATCAATTATTTAAATATTTGAGACAAATTAAAATCATCCTACTTACAAAGTTTTAACACTTTGAAGATATTTTAAGCATCTGTAGGAACCCTGAAAGTTTTACTCTTTGATCCAACATTTGCAAGTATTTTCACTTCTAAAATCACAAACTTTCCTCCTTGTTAGTGATCATGATTGAATGCAGTTAGTTTATCATTGTTTGCATGAAAGATAAAAGATTGTTTAGAACCTAAACCAGTTATTTTTATAAGATTTAGCTGGAAGTACAGATTCTGCAGTTTTAACCCTGTTAGATTAGAATTCTTCCTCTTTATAAAGACTTGTTTTAATGTGATTTGATGTTTTTAAGCTTGGTCACGCTCACGCTGAGGGAAGCTGCTGCTGATCGTCTGCCTCGGCGGCTGAACTTTAGCCTTGGTGCAGAACATGGGGTAAAACAGCAGCCAGCTGTCGTAGCCCCCCTCCAGCACCAGGGGCTCACTGCGCAGAATGGTCATGCTGTCCCACTGAAAAATATTTACAATAGATTTTTACTTCTTTAAAAACCCACTGTTGTGATGCTCACATGGTGCAGATACCTTGAAGAGGGCGTCTTTAAGACTCTGTAAGGTGGTGCCTAATTTCAGGTCCGAGGCTGAACTGAACCAGTCCAGCAGGATTATATAATCCACAAATCCACGCCGCCTCCATTCATCCTTGGACTCTTCAGGCAGCTTTGCTTCAATCTGATTCACAGTGATTCTGAAAGGATCAAACAGGTTCAGGACTAAAAACTGATTCCATTTACATTTAGTAACCAATAACATTTAAACTGAGACTGTTTAATTACAGATTAAAACATCTGGATTATTAAGGGTAAAGTTTGGAAACAGAGCATGTTTAGCATTATAAATTCAGGAGGCAAATCAAGAAGACAACAGGCTCCTAAAGTGGGAGAGATTTACTAAAAAACACAGTTTATCACACAGCTTTAAATTAAACCCGTCAGAATAAACACTCCAGTCCAGGTCGGTCCGGTCCAGAGTCCGGTCTCACCCTGGACTGACGGCCTCCTCGGGCACACTGATGCATGTCTGGCCTGAGACCTGAATGTGGGACTCCTCGAAGTCTCTGTGGCTGCGGGCGTCCATCACCATGACTGAGATGGTCTGGTCCTTCATCATGTGGAAAAGTTTCTCAGCTGTGATTCCTCCTGCTGGCTGAGCAGCTAACACACACACACACACACTGTGTGTAAAACTGGACAAAACATCACAAAACGTTTTGTTGTGTTGTTTAGTTTACCTTTGGTGAGGACGGTCTTCAGCTCATTTTGCTCACCTTTCACCTGGAACACAACAAAGATTCATCATTAATAAAATGTGGTATTAAAAGGCTTTTCTGGACGTTTCTGATGCTGGAGGAAAGAACGCTGAACAAAGATCTATCAGACAGTAAACATCTTTACCAACAGACCTTCACAATAAAAGCACAGCACAATATTGCAGAATAAAGCTCATTATTAAGCAGATCTTACAGGATAAAGCTCAACACTTTCTACCTTCTTGTTGTCTTTCTTGTTTACAGACGAGGCTTTTGGAGAGCTCCTCTCGTTCTCTTTCTCTGTTTCCTCCTCTCGTTTCTTCTTCTCCTCCAGCCTCTCCTTCTCCTCCAGTTTTTTTCTGACCTCGACTTCTTCATACCTGTTTGAAATGGAAAATTGAGCCAAAACAAAACAAGGTGCCGGTGTAGCAGATGAATTAAGCCAACATGAAGTGAGCAGAAACTCCAACCTGAGTTTGAGGCTTTCAGAAAGCTTCTCAGCTTCTTCGATGGCTTTCTTGAAGCTATTTGTCCCAAGCATAGTCATGTAATACTCCTATCAGAACAGAAAATAAAGATAAGTATCGTCCAAATAACATCTTTATAAATGATAATAATTGTTCTTACTGGTTGTTGTTTGAAGTCTGGTCTCTTCTTGATGATGTCATAGACCGTTAAATACTTCATGTACAGCACGTAAGCCTTCTCCTCATCCCTGTCCAGACGGTTCTCCTCGGCCGCCTTGAAAAGTTTGCAGGCACTCTGAACATAGCTGCAACACAGAAACATTAACATCGCATCACTTCTACAACACAACCGAGTCAACAGAGATAATAATAACAATAAACACAACACAACACCTTCTGGTGCTCGTCTTGTCTGGCTTTACTTCAGCCTTCTTGTTGAGGTCACCCAGAGATGTGGATAAATACAACTCTTTGACCCCCGTGGATACTGCAGGCATCTTGGCAGATGTGTTGAGAGTTCAGTGTTTCACACAAGCTGCAGACATGCCTACCAAACAGAAAGTGAAAGTAAAAAATGTTGTGGTGCACAATATAAAGACATATTTTAAGACTCTTAACACTATCAGAAACATCTACAAACAATTAAACACAGAAAATCCATTTGTCCCATCTACAATCAGAATTTCAGATTTCTTAAACTAACTGAAATCAGACATTTATGATTATGTCTCTTCTAACACAGCAGCCCCACAAATCCATCAATCATCTTGTTTCAAAGTCAGGTCTCTGGGACAGCAGCTGGA
Source organism: Cynodonichthys magdalenae (assembly GCA_031762555.1). Lineage (NCBI taxonomy): Eukaryota > Metazoa > Chordata > Actinopteri > Cyprinodontiformes > Rivulidae > Cynodonichthys > Cynodonichthys magdalenae. The sequence continues at coordinate 8,446,618 of JARVJO010000164.1, read as the reverse complement.
TCAAGGAGGTCCAGACCACCACTGCCACCTCTTCTGGAAGGACTCCAAGCTGTTCCCAGACTTGATCTCTCCAGAGTGTCCCGGGTCTTCCCTGGTGTCTCCTCCCAGCTGGACATGTCCTAATTACCTCCATATAGAGGTTTTTCTCACCTCCACACCCATTTTGATTAATACATAAAACACACATCTACTTTAGCAAGTAAATGTTTAAAGACACTTAATCTTTTAAAAATATATCCTCAAATTGTTTTTACCTAATAAATCCCCCATATGAATCTTAAAATATATAGTTTTACTGCTGTATGAATATTAGATATCTATAAATTTAGTTCTAGGATGAGTGTTATTATTGATAAGTTATAATAAATAAGGAGGAACTGTAAAACAATCTGACAGTTAAAAAATACTAATTCAAATCACAGTAAGATTTTAATTAAGCCTTTAAATTGACAAAAATAAGAATCCGTTAAGTATAAAATTGACAGGTCGACTATTAATAACTTTTAGCACCTTAGCCAACATTAGCTAGCCTGTATTAGTAGTTAGTGGGCGCAGGATCTGTCAACAACATGAAGTTGTTTTCTGGCTAAAATTAGCCGCGACCTTCTGCTTTTGCTTACTGTTCAGCTAATGTGAAACTAAACTGACCTTCTTCGATATAGCAAACAGCGCGTTAACGTATGAACATGATTTAAAGGACCGAAATGTGAACTTGTTGTCTTCCTGGTTAGCCACCTAGCTAGGTTAGCATGATACGTTTGGACATGAAAGCTAACTACAAACCGGTAGTGACGGTTACAGCCACATTTAACGCTTTGTTTTTAGCTTTTGGTGGCAAAACAAATTAGAGTAGCAGCTGGTGGAAAAACAATTAAAGAATAATAATATCACCTTATTCCTGTCCGTTGTTTATTTAAGCTACTTTTTTAACAGCTGACTTTTTATTTCTTGTTCCGTTTCCTTCTTCTTCTTCTTCTTCTCCTCCATTTTCTCTGTTCGGTGACGTCATTAAACCAGCGGTGAGGCACGCCAGCGCCCCCAAGCGGTCAAATTCGTAACAAACGCTGCAAATTAAAAGAAATTGGATTAATATACAGCCAATAAGTAAATAAATAAATAAATAAACCAAGCACGCATGTCCTGAAGATTATGAAAAAATATTCCACACTTTAAAAATATAAATTCTAATCAAATGAAAATTCTTAAATAAATTTTGCTCTTTTTTTAAATGAGGATCAGCATTTTCTTGCTACAGCATGGGTTATACCCAAATCTGCCCTCTAAAACTCAGCAAAGATTTCATGAAAGTAATCAGTTCTCTGTCCCAAACTATCCAACAAGTCATTTAAAATTAGTTTTGTGCCAACTGCGGTTAAAAAATGGTTCTCTGAGATTTATTGTTCTTTTAATATCAGTTTCACAAAATCTACAGACAAAATGTTCACTTCTGTGGATTCATATTTTGTTTGGTGTGTACCATCCAAATAAATGCATCTCAGCAGGAATAAATCTTTTCAACTGATTTTCAGACAGTCTGGTTGTTGGTCAGTGGTTTATTCTAAATAAAACTCAGCGGACATGTTCTTTGTGTAAATTGCTTTTGACCCTTTCTTTGAATTATGAAACTCATAGAAACATTTTCTTTGTGGCTTTATCAGCCTTTTGGAATAAAAACAAAAAAAAAGGTTCAACATAAAGCCCTCTGCCTTTGATGTCAAACCTTAAATTGAGCAATTTTGCTGAAATCTGCTTTCATCAGACTCAGACTTTCAGACATAAAGCCACTCCGAGGTGAAGGCACAATGCCTGCAGTGTGTTCTGCTGACCACACTTACACACACACACACACACACACACACACACACTGCGCTGGGTCTGTAACTTGTGTAGATAATTTAAAACTCGTTAGGGTGTGTAAAAGTGTTAAAAATTATTTTAAATTATATATTTGACTTCCCAGATCTATAAAAAGAGCTAAAAACAAAGTGTTGAAGCATTTCTTTTAATCACTTTACAATAAATTTGCTATATTCAAGCTATGTTTCAGTCCAGTCAAACCCCAGGTTTTCACATCATTGAACTCACAGGATCAACCCTGATGGTCAAAGTGACACATTTTGTTTGTAAAAGGCTCTAAATGAGCCAAAACACTGAAAATATGCAAAAAATCAAACATTGTCTTTAAACAACACAACTGACAGCCATCGTCTAACATCCACTCAGTCAGGACATGAACACCACAACAATGTTCCTGGATCCAGAACCAGAAATGCTTTAATGCAAATTTGGTTGATTCCATGATATTTTTTCAAACTGTGGCTGAAAAATGAAACACTAAATATTACAGACAATACTGTAAATGTAAACTAAAATAAAATCGATCACAGAATAAGAAATCAAGAACATAAAAACCAGGGCTGTTCTGTCTTGGACCTCCTCCACCCATGCTGGGAGAGAAGATCACAGATGTTTATTGTGAGGATAAGTGATGATTTCTGTGAGGGAGGGGTCAAACAGGTGCTTCTGTGATTTCATGCTGAGGTAGTTTCTAACAGTCAGGAACCGGTGGTTTCTGTTTGTCATCAAAGCTAAAACAACAGAGTTTGGACTTCTTCAGTGTTTTGTAACAGAGTGAAGGAAATGTGTCGATCCAGGGAGAAATGGTCAACATTTAGAAGAAGTGATGACGACTGAGTGGATCCCAGGTTCTTGACATAGGTCAAAGCAACCAGGAAAACTGTAAATGATAGAAATGCACTTGGAGGTCAGGCTGCAGGTTTACCTGTGGTTCCTGGAGGTTCTAAAATGAGAGTCAGAGTCCAGTTCTCCTGTCACGACAGCAGCCTGAACTGACTTGTTGGTGGACCTGATGGAGACCTTCATCAGGGCTGAACAACAAAAATCTGAAGCTCCTGTGTTGAGTAGTTTTTCAGTTATAAGCATTTTTGTATGTCCAGATACCAACTTTTCAGATGGAGCCCCCTCCTGAAGTATGGGGTCCATCATAAAACCGTTGGCTCAGTGTAGGTCAGACACATCTACATTCATGTTGATCCGTGCAGCTGTTTCTGTGCTACAGTTGACCAAAAATCACTGAAAAAACAATAATAATAAATAAATGAACAGCACAAAAACAATTTGACCCCCACTTCGCGTGCCGGGTGTGTGTGTGTGTGTGTGTGTGTGTGTGTGGGGGGGGTGGTCATAATAATAAAGTTTCCACAGTACAGTTTAAATATCACCTCATCATGACTAACAGAAAGAACACATCTCAACACATTAACAGAGGTTCTTCTACAAAACATGAGCTGAAGTCAAACATGAACCTGACCATGTTTCACAAACAAACATCCTCTCTGGTTCTTTTAAATCTGAGCCCTGATGGGTCCGGTCCAGGTCACCTGTCCAACAGTAAACAGCAGAGTCCAGGTGCTGCTAAAGAACATCATGACATCATCATATTATTCTCTGTTTACTCTTTGTTCTTTTGTTTTTTTTATAATAGCCTCTGGGTTTGACTCGGGTTGGATCTGTCCTCTGTCCTTCAGGAGACGTGTCCTGCATGATGTCATCCGGACCGACGGACCAGGTCCTGGTCTCAGACGGTTCTTGGGTTTTTCTCGCTGTAACTCCACCAACAGATTCTGTTAATCAACTCTGCTGGGTGCAGAACGTCCCAGGAACGTTTCTGTGTGATAAAAGAAGCAGATTTAGTTTGTTCCTATAAACAACTCATGAGACGAGTCAGAGCTCAGACTGTGTGCTGTGGATCACTCTCAGCTACCACCACACCAAATCACCAATGACTGACTCACAGATTTAGGTTTCCATCAAGACAACTTCCTCCTTTTTATTTCAAACTGAATAATTCAGATCATTTGTGTGAAATGTAAACTTTTCTACAAAGAAATGATCCGTGTGTGAACGAATTAAAGAGGAGTTTGTGTTACTATCAGGAGGCTTGTTTTGTTCTCAAAGGGTGTGGTCTCTGGTTCTGAGGGTTTATAAAGGGTTCTGATGTCTCTGGTTCTGATCCAGTCCTCCTCCCTGCAGCCTCTTGTTGCTCCGCTCTGATAGGTCAGGATGCAGGCTGAGGACTACAAACTCAGAGGTAAGTCCTGGATTCATCCTCAGTCTTTTCAGCTGCTGTTCACTTTCTGGACAGACTGTTTCTGCAGACTTTAGCTGTTTCTGCAGACTTTAGCTGTTTCAGACCCTCAGCTGTTAGACTGTTTTGCTCCTTCAGGATGCAGCTTTTAGACTTAGTTTCTGTAGTTTTTTAAAACATTTCACTTCATGTTGTTTTTATTCTTATTGAAATACGTTCAGATCTCTGCACATTTTTAAAAATGTGATTTTTTTTTACATTTTCTCAAATTTGTTTTGGCTGTTTTTATTTAAAAAATTGTTTAATTTGTTTCGATTAATCTTCTTATGAATCCTTTTTGTCTCCTATTTGACACTTATGTAATGCTTTTGTCTTTTTATTTTCTTGTCCATTCTTTTTGTCCTTAATAATCAATTATATCTTTTTATGTTTCACTATATCTTCTTAAGTCTTTGTATGTTTTACTTTTTATATCCTCTTATGTTATTTTTACTTTTTGTGTCCTTATGTGTCTTTTTTACATGTTTTTTTCTCCATGTCTTTTTTTCATTTTTTATGTCTCCTTATGTGTCTTTTTGTCTTTTTATGTCTTCTTTTGCATCTTATTATATGTCCTCGTGTCTTTTTATATCTCCTTATGTGTCTTTTTACTTGTTTTTTCTCCTTGTCTTTTTATTCCTTCTTGTGTTTTATGTCTTGCAATGTAAATCACAAAAAACTACCATCAAAAGTCCTCATAGGAATGCACTGAGCTCAGCTCCCAACTGACTCTAACTGCTGGACTCTAGAATGAGAGCTGTCCAGCTTTTAAAAGGTTTATTAGCATCAAACCGTAGGCATTTTTGTCTTCTTTCAGACAATATGTCTGGTTTTGCTGTTGGACAAATGGTTTTCTCTCAAAGTGCACAGGAAGTTGTGGAAGTACCACTTCCCTTCCATCTTTTTCTATGTTAAATTTCTGACACTGCAGTTCAGAAACAAATCAACAACCATTTTAAACTTGTCATATGTCTGAGATAAAGCGCTGTACAAATTTTAAAATTTCCACAAGTAAGAGCCAATCTCTTCTCTCGCTCACGGTTCAAGAATTATTAGAATAGACCTTATAGTTTTCACACAGCAGCT
>JARVJO010000164.1:8386019-8397702 GCA_031762555.1 Cynodonichthys magdalenae | reverse complement strand
CTGAGGGTCTGAAACATTAAGGACCTGAACCCCTGAGGGTCTGAAACATTAAGGACCTGATCCCCTGAGGGTCTGAATCCTTAAGGACCTGATCCCCTGAGGGTCTGAAACATTAAGGACTTGAAACACTGAGGGTCTGAAACATTAAGGACCTGAACCCCTGAGGGTCTGAAACATTAAGGACCTGAACCCCTGAGGGTCTGAAACATTAAGGACCTGATCCCCTGAGGGTCTGAAACATTAAGGACCTGAACCCCTGAGGACCTTGTATGGTCAGAAGACCTCAGACCTCAGGGATCTTTAGCACGTGAGACAGAATCTACCTTCGTTGTAAAACGCTCTGGTAGGACAGCAGGACCTTCAGGACCTTTAAGGACCCCACATTCCTTAAAGGAGGGACTGTTATTCATTGAACAAGTGGTCCTATGTGACACCAACACGCTGAGGACTCCCTCTGGTCTCAGGGCGACGGGTCCAACACGGCGGTGTGTAGCGGGAGGGCGGGACGTGGATGACGTCCACGCTGTGTTGGTGCTGCTCGCCTGGGTGGCCCACTTCTTCTCTCACTTTGCCTCTTTGTTTGCCTCTGGAGGAACGCCAGCCTGATATTTGTGGGCCGCAAACACTCAGCTGAATGATTCACTGCAGTGTGTGTGTGTGTGTGTGTGTGTGTGCGTGTGTGCGTGTGTGTGTGAGAGTGTGTGTGAGTGCTGGATGGGTGTCAGTTAGTGAGGTAACTCTCGCTGCAGCAAAGTGGAGTCTTTATATCTAAATGCTAACTAGCCACTCTGTCATTATCACCCGCTGCTACAACAGGCGGGCAATCGTAATTTTTTTAATTTGTCTCTGTGTTTGTGTGTGTGTACTTGTTTTTGTTCTTTTTAGGACTGTTTCTGGTATACACACCTACCTTGTCAGGACCAGTAGTCCTAATGGGGACCAAAGACCAGCCCTAATATGGTGGAACTCCATTTTTGGGTTGAGAGTTTGATTTAGGTGTGAATTGAGTTTAGGTTAGTTTTAGGGTCAGGTAGGTACCTGTGAAGTTAGCCTTAGGTTTGGTGGTCAGGGTTAGGCTGTAGAAATTACTGGAAATGATAAAGAAAGAAATACAAACCTGTGTGTGTTAGTCTCATGAATTTGGTAATGGGTTTTTTATCAAATTCAGATTAATAATTGATTGCTTTTACTGAGCTTTTTGCTACCATTAGCTAGCCTTTGTGTTACCTATAAAAAAATATTGCCGAAAGCTAGCTAAAAATAGCATATAGTGCTTAATGTAGCAAAAAAAATATCTAAAAGCTAACGGTAGCAAAAGTGTTGCTAAAAGTAAAACACAACAGCATTTTAACAGCTTAAAGTGGCAGAATGCTAGCTAAAAGCAGCAAAAGCTAGCTAAAAGCAGCAAAAGTGTTCTGAAAGCTACCAGTAGTAAAAGGTTAGCCAAAAGTAAAAAAAAGCTACTTTAATGCAGCAAAAAGAGACATAAATGCTAATAGTAATGAAAGACTAGCTAAAAGCTAACAATAGCAAAGGGAGCAGCAATGGGAAGCCATGACTTCTGATTCTGCTTTTAAAAGTAGCAAAATGCTAGCTAGATGGTAGCTTTTTGCTGATATTAGTTTTTAGCTACCTTTAGCTTATTTTAGCTTTATTTTACCCTCGTGCTACTTTTGACCTTTAGCTAGTGTTTTTTGTATATTTTTACTCTGATTTTGATACAAAATGTCAAATGTTTCTGCAGCTAACCAACCTTAGCAAACAGATGTTGAGCTCAGAGTGGTAGTAGCTGAGAGTCATTCTCAATGTGATCTTTAAGAATTGTACTATCTTTCAAAACTTTAGGGCACAAGGTGGCAGGTGATATGCATTCCTTTAAGGAATTCCAGTTTTAATTTGAACTTTGATGTGTTTTTATATTTATTTTGTTACTTTCACAGGAAATAAAATAAATATTTTATGAAAATGAAGAAATCAGAAGATGGAAGTTTTTAATTCTGGCATCAGAGCCAGTTTAAGATCAAAGGCTTTTAGAGATAAAGAGTCTTTTTATCTGGTTGCTGTCATCAGTCCTGAGACTAGCATGTGATCCGGTCCTCAGGTCTGTGTAGGACAGTGGTTCTCAATTCCGGGCCTCGTGACCCCCTACCCTGCATGTTTTAGTTGTTTCCCTGCTTTGGCACACCTGATTTAAATGAACGAGTGATTGACAGGGTTCTGCAGAACCTAAAGACCTGCTGAAGAGCAGGGAAACAACTAAAACATGGAGGATAGTGGGTCACGAGGCCCGGAATTGAGAACCACTGGTGTAGGATCAGATCAGTCTGGATCCACCCTGATTCTAGACTCCTTGTTTTTGGAGCTCATTGTTGTGATAATGTCAGCTGAGGCCCATTGCCTTGTTGTTGTTTGTTTGTTTGTTTATTTCACAGAGCTCTTTGAAGTCTCTAAAATTCCTCCCTGTATTCCTTCTGACATGTGGACTGTTTACGTAGAGGAGGAGGAATTCTGGAGGGATGGCGGCTCGCGAGGGGCTCGGTTGCTATGGTTACTAACCCCTGAGCTCAGCCCCAGTTAGCAGGAAGGAAGCAGAATTATTAGCAGACAGAAAAGAGTCTTCTTATGGAAAGGAAGTGGAAAACGTAAAAAGAAAATATGTACAGTGTGCAGCGAAATTAGAAACCAGCTAACTTTGATGGTTTGATGCTGAATTTTCTTCTGATTATTGAGCCAAAGGTTCTGATCCAGAGGTTCTGGCCTGGAGGTTCTGATCCAGAAGAACAATAAAGAAAAGGCAAAATAACAATATTATTATGAACTGAAACAAGTAACCATTCTGAATGACACAGCTGAAATCTGCTGAAGAAGCTGAAACTGAGTTTAAGTTAAAACGCTAGCTAAAAACTTAAAAAGAAAAGATTAACCAAAAGTGAAAAGTACCCAAATGGTAGTTAAAGGTCATACAAATCTAGTTAAAATCTAAAAGTAGTAAAAGTTTGACCAAAAGCTAGAAATAACAACAGGTTAGTTTGGAAACTAAAAATAGCAACAAGTTTGTTTAAAGATAAAAGTAGCCTTATTCTTGAAAAGTGTTGCAAATGGCTAGCTAAAAGACAAAAATATAGCAAACAATTAGCCAAAGCATAGCACAAACTAGCCATAGCAAACTGCTAGATAAAAACCTAAAACAGAACTTACTAAAACTTATAATTAATGATGGTGTAACCCAAAGTTAGAAGTAGGCAAACGCTAATTAAATGTTGCAAAATTTTATTTAAAAGCAAGAAAAATTGCAAAATGTTATTTTAAAATAAAAGTAGAAAAAGACTACCTAAAAGTTAAGTTTTAGAATACTAGCTTGAAGCTAAAGTAGCATGAATAGCTAAATAAAGCCAATTAGCTCAAGCAGATCTCAAATCAAAGTTTCTTGATGAACTGAAAAGATTTTTATATATTTCTAAGTGATAGTTTGGACAAATACTGTCAGAACCTCATGGGAAGTTTTAGAACTAATATGTCAGATTTCAGATCCCAACTATAAATGACTGAAAAAAGACTTTTAGTCTGTTTTGTGTCTGTGAAGTAGTCATTGATTCATTTTTAAATTTTATTTGAGTATAAATATTCTCCACATATATTCTGCATGTGTTGTGATAATAATACTTTACTATAGTTTTTATTTCTAAGGATAACTTTAAATTTTGCTTTAATCGTTTACATTCACTCTAAACAGTATTTAAATATGAAAAATACAAAAAAATACTAATAAAATGTTTTTATTTCTAATCTTGTATTTCTTCTTCTTGTCTTGCAGACCCCATTAACAGAGGTGCAATTTGGACCAATGAAGTTATATAAAGACCCACTTCAGGTATTGTACACAACATGAAACACCTGAGGGGGAGGAGCTTCAGCAAAAGTGTTTGTTTTCGGTTTACAGCTGAAAGTTTCCATATTTGGTTTTCATTTTTCAAGTTTTAGATCTGAGTAATGTTTGTTTACAAACAGAGTCCATCTAAGTGTTTAAAAAAAACAAGGAAGAAGAGAGTTCTGGTCCAAATGTTGAGAGAGGAGGAGCACTAAAACTGTTAATGGATGTATTGTGGTCCTGTGTCACGTTGCCATGACAACAAGGCCAAATATCCAGACCATACCATCATTAACAATGCACATGAATGCATTATGGAAGAACTGCACAGAGGATCCTCAGAACCAGGACGGGCCAGTTCCTTTATGTTGCTGTAGAGCAGGCTAACTGTGGCTGTTAGCAAAATATTTCATGAACCAATGTGTTCATTAGATGTACCTCTGTTACTGATTACCTCTTCAAGATGGCCACCACAACTTATCAACACAAGAATGTCTGCAGCTCTGTCAGGTTTACAGACACTGAGCTAAAATTTAGTGTGGTAGTAGCTGAGAGTCATACTGAGGGCTGAACGACTGCTGAAATATGTTAGGGAAGCAGAACCTGGTTTGCTTAAAGAAGCCGAACATGATCTAAAACTAGCAAAACTAGAAGTTAACTTTAGAAAAGCTGTAGCTAAAAGCTTACATCAATAAAATAGCTACAGGCTCAAATTAACAAAACTAGTTACAGGCTAAGATGGTGCATTAAACTAAACACTGTAAAACAGTGGCTAAAAGCTAAATTTGCCAAATGGGACCTAAATGCTATAATTAGCAAAGTCATAGCTCCAAGCTAAAATGAGAGAGAACAGTAGCTAATCTTAACTAACAAGATGTAAAAGCTGTAATTAGCAACATTGTAGCTACAAGTCTGAACTAGCAACGTTGTCGCAAAAAGCTAAATATTCATAGCCTCAGCTGTAGCCAAAAACTACAATTTTTAAAACAGTAGCTTAAAGCTAAACTCTGCAAAAAAAAATTAATTGCGATAATTAGCTTAGCCTTAGTTACAAGCTAAAATGAGTAGCTAAAGCTAGTAGCCTGAGCTAGTTTTAAAGAAAATATTTTATAAATAATAAAAGAACTGAATGTATTTAGAAGTTTTAAATTAATATAATTTGTTTCAAAGAATTCGAGGTGTCCTGTCCTCAGTTCTCAGTGTTTTTTTTTGATGAATGATTAAAACAGGACAATGTTTGCTGATGTCATTAGATTCTTTAAAAAAAAACAAGCATCTGGAAAACTAAACAGCAGGAAAAGAGTAGCGCGAATGCTGACTCATTGTTCTCATTGTTACCAGAAATTGTCTGAATGGAAGGAAAATGCTCAGAACCGAGGTGTGACTCACGTCTCCTCTGTCTCTCTCCAGGTACTTTTAGTTTTTGCCAAAGAGGACAGTCAGAGTAATGGCTTCTGCTGCGCATGTGACAAGGCCAGCTACAGGTGCAGCGTGGCGCGAACACCTGAGTCCGCTCTGGAGTGCTTCTCGGAGAAGCACCACGACCTCATCATCATCGACCACAGACATTCCAGACAGTTTGATGCTGAAGCACTGTGCCGGTAAGATGGCAGCCTTATCAACAACACGCTTCTGCTCCTCATTGTGTTCCTGAAGTGACAAAACTCCGTGTTTACCCAGAACCTCTCTGACCCAACACCTCTGATTGGTTTAAAGCTGGGTTTTGTTTTGTCTGATAAGGACAAAACATGAAAAGAGTTCAGCTGTAGGTGGTTAACTAAAACACAGCATTACACAACAGCCCAACTTTTTGTCTCCCATCACAAATCGAAGAGCGAACATGGAAATGCGCTCAGTCTGGTTTTGAGCTTGTGAGCTGAATAACTTGAAAAATAACTGTAGTAGACTTCCATTTTTGGTGTGCGGTTGCCTCTAAGCAAAAGGTCCTCAAACATTGGGTTGTTATGTCAAAATCCAAGATGGTCACCACCATATACGAAAACTAGCAACCTCGATCAGTTGAGTAAACAGTGCTTTCTAGTAGGGATGTCCCTTTACCATTTTTTCTCAAACCAAGTATGAGTACATCAGTTTTGGGTACTCGCCAAAACAGAGTACTTACTAAGTTAGAACTTAAACATTACGCAATGACTTTAAAAAGAAAATTTATTTTATTTAGAAGAAAATGGCTCTTCATCCTTCTAGAATGCAAATAAAATAAATTTTCATTTTAAAATCATTGCATAATGTTTAAGTTCCAACTCTGTATGTACTCTGTTTCAGTGATCGAACCAAATATACAGCATGATACTGGTTCCCAGTGGTGGGCACAGCTAACCACAAAGTTAGCATCATTAACCTCTAATCCACTAAACAAGAATCTGAGCTCCACTAACCTCTAATCTGCTGAAGAAAAATCTTAGCTTCTCTAACCTCAAATCCACTAAACAAAAATCTTAGTTTCACTAACGTCTAATCCACTAAACTAGAATCTTAGTTCCACTAACCTCTAATCCACTAAAAAAAATCTTAGTTTCACTAACGTCTAATCCACTAAAATAGAATCTTACCTCCACTAATCTCTAATGTACTAAACAAAAATCTTAGCTTCACTAACCTCTAATCCACTAAACAAGAATCTTAGCTCCAGCAACCTCTAATCCACTAAACAAAAATCTTAGCTCCACTAATCTCTAATCCACTAAACAAGTATCTTAGCTTCACTAACCTCTAATTGACTAAACAAGTATCTTGGCTTCACTAACCTCTAACCCACTAAACAAGAATCTTAGCTCTGCTAACCTCTAATCTGCTAAACAAAAATCTTAGCTTCACTAACCTCTAATCCACTAAACAGGTATCTTTGCTTCACTAACCTCTAATCTGCTGAACAAAAATCTTAGCTTCTCTAACCTCTAATCCACTAAACAAAAATCTTAGCTTTACTAACCTCTAATCCACTAAACAAGTATCTTAGTTTCACTAACCTCTAATTGACTAAACAAGTATCTTGGCTTCACTAACCTCTAACCCACTAAACAAGAATCTTAGCTCTGCTAACCTCTAATCTGCTAAACAAAAATCTTAGCTTCACTAACCTCTAATCGACTAAACAAGAATCTTAGCTCTACTAACCTCTAATCCACTAAACAAAAATCTTAGCTTTACTAACCTCTAATCCACTAAACAAGTATCTTAGTTTCACTAACCTCTAATTGACTAAACAAGTATCTTGGCTTCACTAACCTCTAACCCACTAAACAAGAATCTTAGCTCTGCTAACCTCTAATCTGCTAAACAAAAATCTTAGCTTCACTAACCTCTAATCCACTAAACAGGTATCTTTGCTTCACTAACCTCTAATCTGCTGAACAAAAATCTTAGCTTCTCTAACCTCTAATCTACTAAACAAAAATCTTAGCTTCACTAACCATTAATCTACTAAACAAAAATCTTAGCTCTACTAACCTCTTATCCACTAAAGAAAAATTTTAGCTTCACTAACCTCTAATCCACTAAACAAGAATCTTAGCTCCGCTAACCTCTAATCCACTAAACAAAAATCTTAGCTTCACCAACCTCTAATCCACTAAACAAGTATCATAGCTCCACTAACCTCTAATCCACCAAACAAAAATCTTAGCTCCACTAACCTCTAATCCAATAAATAAGAATCTTGGCTCCACTAACCTCTAATCCACTAAACAAGTATCTTAGCTCCACTAACCTCTAATCCACTAAACGAGTATCTTAGCTCCACTAACCTCTAATCCACTAAACAAGAATCTTAGCTTCACTAACCTCTAATCTGCTAAACAAAAATCTTAGCTTTGCTAATGCTAAACTGATTACAAAATTAGTAGAAGTTAAGCTAATCGTTAAAACAGCTGTCAGTTTTCGTGTCCTTCCAGTTGAACACTGGTGGACTGACAGTTGTTTTCATTTGGGATCGTTTATGGCAAATCTGCCAATCCAAACCAGAGTTACAATCCTGTCTATTTCAGCCCTTTCAGAAAAAAAGCATTTATTTGATGGTTTTAGTATTTTTATAAATACTGTTTGTAGTTAATCAAACTACACAGAAATACTTTCTCTGCCACTTTTTTTACATAGTCATTTTTTGTATTTGTTATTTAAGTAAATGTTGGTTTTTTTTTTTGACACTAAGAGTTTGAAGTTAAGCTGCTAAAAATGCTACATGCTAACAAATGCTGATCGACATGTCCAGCACAGCTTGTAAGAGGGGATAGTTTTATTTCATTTGGAATAAAATAAATACAAATTTTACACTTGTGAATAACATACATGAGGAAAACATTTTGGGACATTTTGGAGTTGGTAAGGAATGCCCTGATCCTGACTGGACCAACCGTGGTGTTTCATTTCATCTCTTTGTCGGGACGAAGGTCCAGTTCCTCAGCTTTCATCTCTAGCTTTACAGATTTCTGTCTGATGAGCGGCGTCTTCTCCATCTTTAGCTCAGACCAAAAACACTAACAAACATCCACTTGGCTGCCCGTCGCACGTTAACTCCTCTTATTTTGGGCCAATCCATATGTTCAGTGTACACAGAGGATCGGATGGGGACAGGGACTAAAGGGTCTTTATGACCACTAGCTGTGGGGGAAACCACAGGCGGATGAGCGGCCCGGTACACTGCATTCTTTCAGAGGCCTGGGCCGGCCCACAGAGCTCCACGGCTGCCGGCCTGAAGAATCAGGTGAAAGAACTGAATGATTCGATGCCCTGAGCTGCTCTCTGACTCAATGCTGCCTCTGTTTGTGTTCAGGTCGATCCGAGCGCTCGGCTCCTCAGAAAACACTGTGATAGTCGCCGTTGTGAAAAGGTAAAGCTTCACTTTCTTTTTTTAATAAAATCATTATGGAGCAAACTTTGGGCCATAAAGTTGGTTCAAAAAATGTTATTTTCAAACTGAAAGAAAAATATTTCAAACAGAAAAATAATTTTAAACAGCCAATGTTACAGCTGGGAATATTTTGTCCAGCCTCTGTGTTGAGCTGTCAGTAATGATGCCACACCCACTGTCATCAGAGGCCCCGCCTCCACACCAAAACAGAACCAGAAGTTTGAAACTGAAAATAAATCTGAAAAATAACCCCAAGTCTAACAAGTAATTCTGAACTTTTTTCTTTTTTAAAAATGTTCAGTTTAATTATTTTTGTGTTTTTGTTTCAAATAATTTTTCAGTATAAAGATTCTTTTTTTTCTGTTTCAAATCTGTTTTTTTCTGTTTCACATCTTTTTTGTTTGTTTGTTTTAAATCCTGTTTCCGTTTCAAAAGTGTTGTATTTTTTCTGTTTCAAAACAATGTTTTAAACAAACTTTATGGCTTTAAAGTAGCTCCATAAATGAGCAGGAGGTTTGATGTAAAAACGATCTGAGTCTGCAGAACTGTGATGATCTCTGAACAGGAATTGAACACGATTCTTTGGTTCTAATGTTTTTTTAAGGCCAGACAGGGAAGAAGCCTCCGTGATGCCGCTCATCAATGCTGGCTTCAACAGGGTGAGTCTAAAGAACCGCAGGAAGTCCGTTTTATTTTCCCTACCTTTGTTTGACCTGTGCTGCTCTGACCCTTAGAGATATGTGGAAAATGCCAACGTGATGGCGTGTTACAACGAGCTGCTGCAGCTGGAGCACGGAGAGGTCCGGGCCCACTTCAAGCTGAGGTCAGTCTCAGATGTTTACCTGTTCCACAGGTTTACCTTTTTTAATGCTGATTTAAATCTGGAGCAGAAATAATAACCACGAGACAAAAAAAAGAAAATCTTCAATTTCTAAGAGGATCAGGAGCTGCTGAAGAACTGATCCTCATCAGTGGGACCTCCTCTACCTGCAGCTACAGGTGTGTTACCATGGTAACAACACCAAGGTGGAAAGACATCAGAGAAGGGTCAAAGGTCATTTAGAGAACATCGTTCTACAGAGAGAGATTATTCACCCTGAAGGTCAGATTGTGCAATGAGCTCCATTTCAGACTCTGCAGGCCTCAGTCCAACTGTTAAAGGTCAAAGGTCATGACCTCTGTAAAAACAACATGGCGGCATGACTTCTGGACCAGAACCAGACCAGAGGACATGTTCACCCAGAATGCACTGCAGCAATCCTCAACATTCAGCATGGTGGTGGAGGGTTGATGGTCTGATGAGTGGACCAGGAAGTCCTCTAGATGTGAGTCCATCAGTCTGACAGCTGAAGTTTGGACCAAACTGGGTCAACAGAACCCTGATCCAGAACAACAGCTGGTCTACAACAGACCGGGTCAAAAAGGCAAGAATCGAGGTCCAGTCAGAGTCCAGAACCTGACAGAAACCCTGTGGTCGGACCTTTGGTGAAAACTCTTCAACCATGAGAGAGTCTGATCCAGAACCAGAGAGGGTTCTGCTGCAGCTTCAACATTTAGTTTTAGTTTAATAAATGATGACTCTGTTGAATCTGTTTTTGTTTGCTTCAGGTCAGAACCTGATAAAAACCAGATCGGGTTTATTTAGACGTGAAACCCCCGAGCTGGACTCTGTTGTTTGGGTTAACAGTGGTTCTGGTTCTGTTCTTCATGCAGGGCCTGTAACGCCATTTTCACAGCTCTGGAACAAAGCCAAGACGCCATAGAGATCACGTCTGAAAATCAAGTTATTCAGGTGAGTTTCTGAAGCTGTCAGTCCCGTTACAGCTCGCTGTTCTTAATCTGAACTCATTCTGCATTATTGAGTCAAAACAAGCCTTAAAACTGTTTGTTTGTTTGTTTACAGTATGTGAATCCTGCCTACGAGTCCATCATGGGCTACCAACAAGGCGAGCTGATTGGCAAGGAAATAAAAGAAGTGCCTAAAAGTGAGAAGAATAAGCCTGATCTTCTTGAAACCATAAACTCCTGTATACTGAAAGGAAAGGTGAGGTGCAGCTTAATGCAGATTTATCTTTTAATACAGCCGTGTTCTCATTACAGACCGCTGCTTTTCAAGTCAAACAAATATTCAAAAATCCTTTTCAAGAAAAAAACTAAAAGGTTAACGAGCAGCAGCTCCTAGAATTACCTTAAATTATAAAAAACGTGCAGGCTGAAAAAACTGACCGACACATCTGGGTCCAAACAAAGATTAATGGTTCTGTCTGTGTGTGTGCACGTGTGTGTGCACGTACACCACTGTTCAGCTCCGTTTCATGTGCAAAAGAAGAGCAGCTGAAGGCTGGTGTGTAATCTAACTACACAAAGAGCAAAGGTCAGCTCCAAACAGTCGAACAGCAGGAGGTTCTTTTTAAGCTGCCAGAGCTGTCGGTGGGGGGGCGTAAGGACAGGACATGAAACAAGCTGGACTCCTGGACCCTCATGTATAAAGGAGTGCGCAGCTTTCACACTAAAAGTTGGCGTACGGACAAATTTAGAAAAGTGTGCCGCACAAAAACATTCAGATGTAAAAAACTGTGTGCACACATGTTTCTGCACACCTTTCCTTTATACAGCCCAACAAACGTGGAGCTGAGTGCACCTGAGACTCCTCCCCTGACACCTGAGACTCCTCCCCTGACACCTGAGACATCCTGCCCACCTTCAAAGTAAACCAATAGAAAACTAACAACAGATGCCTTAGCGGTTAGCGTTAACTTCCACTAATTTTGTAATTAGTTTAGCGGTTAGTATTAACTTCCACTAATTTTATAATTAGTTTAGCGGTTAGCATTAACTTCCACTAATTTTGTAATTAGTTTAGCGGTTAGTGTTAACTTCCACTAATTTTGTAATTAGTTTAGCGGTTAGCATTAACTTCCACTAATTTTGTAATTAGTTTAGCGGTT
>JARVJO010000164.1:8357916-8370205 GCA_031762555.1 Cynodonichthys magdalenae | reverse complement strand
CCCCATTGGCTAAGAAATGGAACCCTTAGTTATCACATATGATAGTTTTGCAAAATACTTTAATTTTAAAGTGACAGCATACAGGTCTTTAAAAAATGCCATTTTTGTTGTCATTGTCTATCTGGCAACCCAGATGGGCGCCAGGTCCATTTGTAGCCACGCCCCTGCTCCAACGTGTACTGTTGTTAAAATATATAAATGAGGTAATATAAACTTAAGGTGAGCAAAACTAATAAAAACATAAAGTAAACTATGTTTTTCCAGCATATAATCACAAAAATCCCTGAATAAAGCTCGGTTACCTGACTGTCCGTAGACGCTTCCAGACGAGTTCATTACATAACCTGAAAACTGCTTCCGTTCCGTCAGACTCCAGTCATCAGCCGCTGCTACACCGCGGTGCTAGCCTGGAGAAGAAGAAACCGTCGGGACTGATGGCTGCCGTCGTTCTTCGACTCTAAAACTAATCTTTTTCTAATTTAATCGAGTAGTGCTATGTCTTCAGGAATGACGGGACAAACGCGGTAGGTTTTCATCCGCTTTGAAAATTAGTCCACTCCCTCGAGCAGCTCGTTAGCATGCTAAAAGCGACGAGCTAACGACTTAGCATGCTAAATAAGCCAGCTAACGCGTTAGCTTACCGGGAGAGCTAATGTAGCCAGCGCGATAATTTGACTGCTAGCAAGTTTTACTTTTAGACATAAATTGGCTTAAACGTTAGTTTAATTGTTTGGAGAATAAATGATTTGCGTTGTTGGGATTGCTATTTTAAATTTAAAGTAGATTTATGTGAGCGAAAACAGAATGGTAGTTTCATGGTAGTAACTGATGCTAAGCTAACTAAGTGTTTTTAGCATTACTGACGATGTTCTCGCTATAAACAACAATAAAGACATAGGTTACAGATTCTATAGCATCTTTATATGTAGTTTAAAATCCGTAGCTGTTGTAATATTTTCTGTTTTGAGGTGCACACGTGTAAATCAACGAAGTTAAAAATGGTCCAGAGTCCATCTTTAATATACCCCATTTGTAATAAATGGTTTCGGCCGAATATTGAAGTATAAAACTGTCACAATCAGAAAGTTTGAGTTTGCATTAAGATTTTGTGGTTTCATATGTATCTCTCATATTATTGTAGAAATAGTTTTTCATGCATCTGGGCTATTGTAAAATCCCACCTGCATTGTGTGTAAATTTGATATTATGTTTGTGTATCTGTTTATCCAGCTGCCTAACAAGCCGTTGGGATAAGCCAGCCCAACCTAAAGAGAGCATAGATGTTCAGCAGCAGAAGACCGTTGGAAATGCAGCTCTCCCCGTCTCTTTACCCGAAGTTGTCGGGTCTTCTGAGTCGAACAGCGCCGTCTCTCTCCCACCAGGAAGAGAAGAGAAGCCGGTGCAGGGAGGAGTGGAGCTGGCAGCAGCAATGGCTGCTAAAATAAATGCCATGTTAATGGCAAAAGGAAAACTTTTGACTCCCCCGCCCTTACCTGCAAAGGTGCAAGCTTTTAAAATATATAGAAACATGCCTGTGTCTGTTTTATGCAATACAGAAGAACCTACATTTTCTTTATTGCTTCTCATCTTTCAGATGCCAACAAGCATCCCTGTACCATCAACGGTAGAGGAAATGGTGGTGACAGAAGTTGACATAAACGATGTGCCGTTAAATAGCAGAGACCTTCTTACGAAAGGCAAAACACAAGAGGAGGTGAAAACAAAACGGCTCATACTGATACAGAATGTTGGCTGAGAAACTGCAAATTACACCTTTAAAAATAAATGAATCTTTTTTCTTTTTCCAGATCAGACTGTTCAGTGGAGCTGTGGTCTCAACTAAAGGTCATTACATGACCGATGTTGAAAAGGGAACAATAGGAGGGTATGTAACTAATTTGTGATATTTTCTAATGATAAAGAACAAACAACATTGTAGCTAACACAGCAGGACAAATACTGAGATTTTCAACAGAATATGGTTAAAAAGGACTTTAAATATAAATAACTACATTTTGTTGAATGAACAGTAAAAAGGAGTCTGCACCTGTTATGAGAAACTGGGATTAGGATTAAACACTAGATTAAGAGTCCTGATTATGAGGCTGTTGTACATTCTGTTTCTAAAACCGTGTGCTTTTTTTGACAAAACATAAATTTATAATTAGTACACATGCAGGCTTGTTGTGTACCATTATTTAAACTGTGACCTTCCTGTTAGTGAAAGGTCTTATTGTGAAACGTTTGTGTTTTGGTTAAAACATTTACCAGAAGAACACAAAACTGTTCACTCGAGGAGAAGGAGACCTACAGCTCCTGTGGCCTAAAAGTTAAAAACATTGGCAAGAAAATAACAAATATACCTGAAAATAATGTATTACAGTTGTAATACTCTGTACTTTGTTTTACTGTTGGACAAAAATTATGTTTGAAGTAACTAACACATAAACTACATGTATGTTGGTTAATCTAGAGCCCTATAAAATCAGTTTTATTTTTTCCCAAAATCCTTTTTTTATTTTTCTAAACTCCAAATATTCATTATAACCGTATTTTTACCGTATAACCTATAAAGTGTGTAATTAAAATGTGACTAAAATAAATAGCCATGGAAATAAAACAATGTCTGTTATTTCACTTTCATTAATAACAAACAGCTGTGGTTCAGTAGAACATTACATTCTTTTTGTAAGGTGTTAAAGTATTTACCAAGAACAAAACATTCATTATGTGTAAATCATAGAATCTCACATTAAAGTTATCCTTTTGTAAAATAAAGTTTTAGAATTTAACATTAAATATGTCAAAGAAATATACACTGGAGTCTGAGTTCACATTTCAAATGTAACGTGAACGTTCACATCAAAAAAATCTGAATTAAAAACCAATCAGAAGAACATTTAGACCTGCAGTGTGAACGTAGCCTAGTTTTCAAGTTGTTAAATTAAGAATTTAAGTCCAACTAATCAACTCACTAACTGGAGAGGTGTAAATAAGATACTTTAATATGTTAACAGCTTCAGTAGTTCCAGACACAGCAGCTTTATAATCTCTCTCTGGCATTTCTGTTCAGATAATCTTCTACAGTCTTTATTAAGTAGTTTTGTCTGATACAAGATTCAAACTTTAAAAAGATGGTTGTTTTGTTCTAACCTGGAAGCGGTTAGATTACACTGGAGTTTTTTACAGAGCTGATTTAAATCTTTGTACGAACAGATTTAATGTTTCTGACCTTGTTTTAGGCAAAGACCTCTGTACCTGCATGTTCAGGGGAAGACTCAGGACCAGGTCAACAGTGAGTAAATAAACAAATCTTTTTCAGTCAGAGGTTTCTGAGCAGACTTTCTAAACTGTTGTTTTGTTCTGCCTCATCAGAGGCTGTGTTGAGGATAAAGGAGATCATCTCTGAAGACGTGATGAGAGCCTCAGCAGAGTCTGGGGGTCAGCAGGTTCCCATCATTCCTCCCCTCACCCTCTACCCTCAGCCCCCCCGGCCCGTCGTCTCTTCTCCGCTGCCACGAATGCCCAACACGAACTCTGCGCCCGGTCCTGGCCACCGACCGGCCGCTCCGCACACCGGGGTAAGAAACCCTCGCCTGAGTGGTCTTCAGCTTTTACAGCGGAGGTTAAGAAAGTGAAGCTGATGAAGATCCTGTGGTCTTCACTGATACCCACCTCCTACAGAAACCAGCAGAGAGAACGTTCATGGTCTCCAGTGACAAACCCTGGATGACTGCATTT
The DNA here is from genome assembly GCA_031762555.1 of Cynodonichthys magdalenae. Taxonomy (NCBI): domain Eukaryota; kingdom Metazoa; phylum Chordata; class Actinopteri; order Cyprinodontiformes; family Rivulidae; genus Cynodonichthys; species Cynodonichthys magdalenae. The sequence continues at coordinate 8,366,464 of JARVJO010000164.1, read as the reverse complement.
GCTGACATTCAAATCAAGCAAACTGTCTTTTGTCACCTTTTATATGAACATATTAATTAAAAGTAAATGTTTTTGTTTTCATAAAGAGTTTTGTGCACACTAAGATCTTTGTGGGTTTGGACCAAGCGCCTGCTTCATTCAACGTAAAGGAAAAGGTGGAAGGTCCATCAGGGACCTACCTGACTCACATCCAGACTGAGACCGGGGCTCGGATCTTCCTCAGAGGGAAGGGATCTGGTTACATAGAACAGGCATCCAAACGGGAGTCTTTTGAGCCTCTTTATGTCTACATCAGGTAAAGATCAAAGATGGGAAGTTTGGTGTGAACGGTTTGTTTGTTTCACCTGCTAAAACATTCTTTGTTTTTCTGTCCGACTCGTTGAGTCTCCATCTCGTTACAAGAGTGTTTTTATGTTGCAGCCACCCCAACGCAGCTGGACTGGAGTCTGCAAAGAAACTCACAGAGAGCCTGCTGGAAACTGTAAGTCTGACTTCCTGAGACGTTCTGTCTGGAGGTAGAAGAAGGTGGAGCTACTGCAGACCGTAGTTTCCACTGATACCCGCCTCCTACATTCACTGTGGTAGTGTGAACCACCTGGTCTCCAGTTATAGATCTCAGGTGCTCTGCACCTACCCACAATCCTCAGCTGTGCAGTCTTTGTTGGGATGTTTTCATCAGTTAGTTTTTGTTTTTCAGGTGAGAGCTGAACACGCCCGGATGGTGTCGATGTACACGGCCACGGGTTCGACACAACGTGAGTCCTCTGTTACTGCTCTACTGACGGACCATAAAAAACGTTTGGTTTTGTTGATGAGGCTGATTAGAGTCAGATTCTGTCTGAAGAGTTCAGGTTGAAACAAAAACGTTCCCATCAGGCAGAGATTTGTCAGAATTTAATGTCATTTATTTATTAACAGGTTTTCAATAGGGCTGGGTAAAAAAATCTGTTTAATCAATGTTGGATTGATTTAAATTTGACCAAATGGATTCACGTGAGACGAGTTTTTCTCCATGGTGTGTTGAGTCTGGTGAAGCTGAGGCGTGTTTCTGTTTTGTAAAAAAATGAGTCTATCCAACAACACGTTATGATTCCTTTTTTATTTAAAACCTTTGAAACTGAACAGTTTGTTTTCGAGATTAAACCATTTAATTTACAAGTTTGCACATAAAACCTAATGTTTATGGTGTATAGAAACAAAGTGAATTTGTGTTTTTAGCACAGTTGAACCATTTTATTGTTTAAGAGCAGACTGAATCAAATCGTGATGAATTGATTTAGAGAATCAGCCACGATACTCAGCCCTAATATTCAACCTTCCCTTGACTTCACTTTTCTATTTTATTTATATTTGCTTTGTAATAAAGTCTTAAAGTTGTAAATTTAAGTGGCTGTAAAATTAATATTTCTAAACATTTTTCTGTTGGCTGAATCGGGTTAACTTTTAGATTAACATCCAGCTGTTACTTTCTGATAGGTTTGTCTAATTTAATCTAGTGATTTGTGGGATATTTTGCTAACAAATGGACAAATAACAGAAGAAATCTTGGTGCCGTCTCTTGATTTTTGGCAGTGGGAGATAAAAATCTGTTCCACTGAAACATATAAACCACAGGAACACGTGACAAAAATAATGACTTGTGTCTGGTGTTTTTGGGGACTAAAATCTGTTCATGGTGTTCTTATTGGTGGTCTTCTCCCGGTGGTCTCAGCGTACCCTGCACATGGGTACCCAGCTAACAGCAGCTACTCCAGCCAGGCGTCCTGGTACAGCTACCCAGCTAACGGTTACAGCGGCGGCTACGCTGCGTATCCTGGAGCCGCTGCTTATTGGAGCAACGCAGACGGTCCTCAGAGCAACGTATCGACAAACCCTCCATCCTCTCAGACCATGGTGCAGTATCCAGTGTGTCCCAGGAAACCACACCCATACCTGGTCCAGGTGTGTTCTGCAACTCAGGAGTTAAAACCTCACTGAGCTGCTGGATGAGAAGGTTTTATATTAAACACCTGAGAGCCTTGGAAGAGTTTCCTCATCAGGGTTTGTTCTGTTTAGGATTCAGACAGCAGTGAGACCCTGGAGCCTGCGGGGTCTTTGAAGCCCCCACCTGAGACAGGAAGTCCCAAACATCAGGTGCAGACGGAGCAGGAGGCTGTGGAGGAACAGGTTAGCTGTGGCTCAGAGTTAAAGTCAGAATGTTCAGATCAAACAGCTCCGTTTCATCAGTGTTTAAAGACCCTGTAAGTCCAGTTTCATGTTCTCCCTGTAGACGGACAGCTGCCCTGCAGAGGAAGCTGCTCACCTGGAGTCCCCGCCCCCTCCCCCTCCCTCCACTGCTGTTGAGGAGAGAGTAGAAAGGTTCGACGCCACGTTTGATCTCTTCAGTTTGTGTCACTGTGTGGATGTTAAACTTTCTGTTTCTTCAGAGTTCTGATGCCTCCACCTCCTCCTCCCTTTGTGGCTCCGCCTCCCGTGATGCGCAAGAGACCAGTGGACGCTGCGACGGAGGACCCGGCCGGCCTGCAGAGCGCCGCCGCGTCATTGGGTATGCGTTTTTCTCAATCCCAAACATTGTGAGAGGCCGAGCTCAGGGGCGTTTCCTCTGTGGAGCTGTCTAATGCATGACGTAGCACCTCCTCCCACGGCGCAGCGGGGAGGAGAGGAGGACCTGTATGAATCCCACCCGTGGCTGAACTCACTAACGCGCTCTTCTTCTATATGTTTCTTGTCTTTCCCCTGTTCTCTCTCTCAACATGTGTCCTGGACGGGCCTGTAATGGATGTGTGCTCTGCTGCCGTTTCATTTGATCTCTTCCCTTCCCTCCCGGCTCGGGATCAACTAAAAAACCACCGCTTATGTGGGGCTCCTCAATGGGTTTCTCTCTGACCTCCCCTCCCTCCCCCCACCTCTCTCTCTCATGTCTCCCACTTTCCTGTCTCTCTCTCTCTCTCTCTCTCTCTGTTTATTGTCTTACAGATGAAGAAGACGTGTGTGTGAAGAAGATAAAGGTGAACCTGGACACCTCCGGGCTTGTTCCCTACGAAGGAGACTCCTCAGACGACGAAGAGGAGGAGGAGGAGAGGACTGACAGCAGTAAGACAGAAAACTCATAACCTCAGCCAGCCCCCCCACCCCCTTGTTCTGTAACATTCAGTCCCTCAAAGTCCACAAAGTCCCCCCAACAACACGGAGGAAGTCTGAAGGCGGAGTCTCGCTGAGCTGCAAAATTTAAACCGATTTTCTCTTTTGTTCCTGAAACTGTCGCTCCAGTGAGGCGCCGCCTTCAGCAGAACCAGCGTCTTTTTGCTCCTTTTTATTTTTATTACTCAAACACTTAAAGCTACGGAGCCTGTAAGGACACATGGGCAGAAATAAAAACTGGATCCTGACCTTCTTTAGTTCGTCAGGATGGTTTCATTTCTCTTCCAGGTTCGGAACAAAGCAGCAGCTGAACCGTTGGTTTGACCTCGTTTAGATTCATGTAAATAAAGAAATTAACAACCAGCTCCTTCATCTTTCTGCTGCTTCTAGTCTCGTAGCCACCTGCAAATCTTCCAACTGGAGATTAAAAACTCTATTTTTTTATTTTAGTGTCATGTTTGTTACTTTAATCTGACTCTAAATTTAGTTTTAAAACCAGGAAAAATCATGACCAGAAACCATTTATATTTATTTTGGACTTTTCCCTTAAAGGCCTGAATACAGTTGTAGAAAACAAACCTGTTGGTTTTTTTTTTTTTTTAGTTTTTCAGCTAATTTTTTTGTTAAAAAGCTTTTTTTCCTCATTTTTGAGTTTCATCAGCTGGTTTTGCTGCAGCTGCAGATGATTTAAAAACAAAATTCACTGAAAACTTTTCTTATCTTGAAAAATGTTGTATGCCTGTTCCCATGGAATACTGGAATAAAAACACTTCAAAACACTTTTATTTTGTCTTTACTGAAAATGTGGATTCAGCCGAAGCAGCTAAATATTTCACTTCCTGTTTTAAAGAAGGCTTTGTGTCACATGAAGGCGTGTCGGGGAGCCTCCATCCCGGTGTGCATGCTCAGAGCTCCGGGGCTGTCCAGGCTGAAGCAGGGGTGCACGTACGTGTGCACGTCGCAGTGGAAGGTGTGCAGGTGCTGCTCCAGCTCCACGTTGAAGAAGGACAGAGTCCCCCGCTCGTAGTCCAGAGCCAGTCCGATCCGCACCGGGTGCACCGTGATCCTCAGGTCTGGACTCCAGCCGTTGTGCAGAAACTCATATTTATGCCTTCAGAACAAAATTGTGATTCAGAAACAGTTTTTACTTATTTTTATTCAGCTTCCAGCAGAAAATCTGAGCAGATTAATGAGCCGAGATTTAAAATATCTTTTATTTTAGGCAGGATTAAGAGACGGCCACAGTGGGAATAATATTTACAGTTTGTGTTTCTCTGCATGATTTACTAAATCTGATCACGGGTTCCTAAAATGGTTGCTATAGAAACGCTTTTATAGAAATTCAGAGCAGGTTTCTCTACCTCTGGTCTGTTAAATATTTAATGAAGCACCAGATGAAAGTTTCAGGAAGTCTGTTTTGGATCTTCAGTGAACTAATCTTTGTTTCAGGTTGTATGTTGGATCATTTTACAGCTAAAATTTGATCTGGCTGTTGCTGAGAATCCACTAGCCGCTAATCTGCAAAACAAGAATGTTAGCTCTGCTAATGCTAATCTGCTTCAGAGTATGAAACATAGCGCAAGCTAACGCTAACCATCTCCTGACAAACCTGTTGGTTTTCTGTTTGTTTAATATGAAGGTGGGCGGGATTATCTGTGAAAAATCAGCCAATCCAAACCAGAGTTCCAGTTTATCCCTTTCAGAATAAAAGCATTTCTTTGATAGTTTCCATTTTTATAAACAAATAGGAAATTCTTTATCATATTTTATGCATTGTCAATTTTTGCATTCATTATTTGTTTAAATGTTTCATTTTGATGCTCTTTGAAGTTTAGCTGCTAAAGATGCTACATGCTAACACGGTTCCTGACACATCCAGCTCTGCTTGTATAAGGAGAGAAATAGCATCAAAATATATGTTTTACACTTAAGTATTTTTAATGGACTTAAAATTAGTAGAAGCAAATCGATGCAACAGTTTCAGTAATTCCATTGGCTGCAGCCATGGAGACTACAGACCACGCCCCCTAACTACTAAAGATAATTGGCTCCACTCGGTTAACCACTTTATCACTCAGGCTGCGAATGGAGCGTAGCCACGTTTGTTACTGCTTTAAAACTTATATGATGATCTGTAAAAACCCAAACCTACTTCCTGTTCATCGTCGCATGCAGCTAACTGTAACACCTGAGCAGAGTTACCTGAGAAATGCTCAACAATGCTCAGAGTCCATGTCAGGGATAACTCACGGCTACTACTGCGCTAAATTTCAGCTCATCTATAAATTTGTTGGAACCAATTTTCTTTTTGCTGAAGTCAAATGGCTTCAAAAGTCATGAGTTTTAGATGTTCATCAGGTCCATCTGAGCCACGCCCCCCTGGTTGTTACCTGTACGGACTCCGGATGTGTCTCATGCACCAGGAGGTCCTGTTAGTCCCCAGGTAGGAGTCCCTCTCCGTGTCCTCGTACGCCACTCCCACTCGGAACTCCGTCTCGTCGTCCACCTCCACCTCCCAGTAATGTCTGCCCCGCACCGGAATCAGGTCCCCCAGGACGGCGACGCACCTGTGCACAGGTGTAGAGGCGCGTCAGAAACAATCCACTGTAATACGAACAGCTGCTGCGTGCTCCACCTGGTGAAGGTGTTGTCGTCTAAAGCCATGGCACTGATGGGCAGCTCCTCGTCACCGTAGAATATTGTGAAGCCGTCTTCAGAGATGGACAGGCAGGGATGAGCCGTGTCCTCCAGGAGATGGAAGAACGTCCCTGTGGAGGACGGAACCTCAACAAAACGTTTTCAGCTAAAATAACTTTGATATAACTGAGCGTTAAAGAGCCTGTGACGTCCAGTGTTTGTAATTAATATAAACGCATTTTTGGAAAGATAACATTGGTAACGTAAAAAAAATTCACATCGCGTAGATGAACAGTTGAGATATTCACACATGAAGGAACAGGAAGTGACATCAAAGGGGAATGTCTGCAGTGTTGCTACAATAACAGATTGTAAAGAAAAATCTGATTATTTTGAGTTTCTATCAGGCGGATGAAGAGTCAGAGTACTTTGATGTCACTTCCTGTTTCACTTTGAGCCAGAGCAGAAAACCAAAAGCCAGTTATATGGGTGAATTAAGCTAAATTTCATAAATATACTTCTTTTTTTTTTATTTTGCTTGAAGTACTGTATATGAACGTCACACAGAAACTTTTAAAACAAGCCAATCAAACTAGCTTAAATTATCCACAAGTGGTTAAAAAAGCTAACCCTCCTGCTGCCATTGGGTCAAACTGACCGTCCACATTGAAACAGGTCTTTGTAGATCATTTTGACCTAAGGACAGCAGGAGGGTTGACACACATAAAGCAGCTACAAGCTACCTAAAAGAATAAAAGTAGCTGAAGTGTAGCTAACTAAAACTGAAAAGATGTTAATGGGTAATTTTATTTGAAATAAACTATGTTTTTTTTGATATTTTAAATATTTGAACCCTTGAGGCCCCAGAATGAAAACAGAAAGTTTGTTTGTTTACGTAATGTTTGTGTTTACCTGTTGTGGACACTGTGATGACATCACTCCTGTCACTGGCCCCCCCGATGTTGACGGCTCTCACAGAGACCAGGTACTGCTGTCCCGCCTGCAGCTGGATCAGACACTGACAGGTGGGCACGCCTACCATGCACCTGGTCATACATGTCAGGATTACATACTACCTGGTACTCACTACATGTGTACCCTCTAAGTACATGTACATACCCTAAAGGTACTCTGTCAGTACTGGATATGTATATTCCAGGTAATATATATATATATATACATATGTATTCATATATATATTTATCCCTGTTAGTATTACTCTGTAGGTATCCTGTAGTATCAGATGTACAATTTAAGTAATTATAAAATACACACAAATGATGACTTTCTGAGTTCTGAGATCCTGGACAAACTGAACTTTCGTTAAAAAAAGAAATATATATATATTTTAATAAATTAGAAGTAAATTTTAGGTCGTGTTTTTAATTTACCTTCAAACAATCTTTACTGTTTTGCCTTTGATTATATTTTCACCTCCATTTTTAAAATATATTTAAATCATTCATGAGCCAACCAGTTTAAAAATTATATTTATTGCCTCTAAAATAAGGTCTGTGGTTCTACTCCTCATTTATTTGTGTATTTTTAAGTACTAAAATTAGTTTAGATATATTCTATTTAATCACATTTATAATAATTACCAAGGATAATTATACATCAGTTGGATGTTTTTCATTTACTTTTGACTTTTAATGTTTATTTATTACATTAAATTTTGATTAGATTATATATATATATATATATATTATATTAAAAGTAATTTAAAATATGTAAATTTTTCTGTATCTAAGGACTTTTTTTGGTTCTTTTAATTATATTTATTCTCAACACTAACATCAAACGGAGGTGAAATTTCTGCTGTATTTAGGATTTAATTATTTTTAAATATTTATTCTTAGTTTCATAAACTCTGTTTTTTAACTGGTTTTATTTTAATTTATTTTTATTTTATTTTATTTTATAATTTAAGCCACTTGTAAATTTTTTAAGTAATAAAGGTGTTTAGAACACCTGGAAGTTGTTTCATGTTTGTGTTCTCAACTCAGGAACTTTATTCCTCACTTCCTAATAATTCAGCTTTGAATTATTTTATGACATTTTTAAGAACCAAACTAAGTTTTGTTTGGATAGGTGGGGTCTTACTCGGTGGTTCCGGTCTCTGTGCCATCAGAACCGGTCTCTCTGAGCTCCACGGTGTAGGAGTCCACAGGGTTGGTGTTCCCAGACTCCCAGCGGATCCGGGCCGCTTCAGGACAGCTGCTGCTCTCCCTCTGCTTCATCACCGGAGGCGACGGGACTGTGGAGACATGCCGTTAGAACCTGACCCCTCAGAGTCCATGGGGGCGGGGTCAGATCCAACTGAAAAGGTTTCTGCTCACCTGTCACATACAGAGCCTTCTCACTGGCCGGGCTGATGCCGGTGGTGTTGGTGGCCGTGACCCAGAGCTCATACTGAGCATTGGGGAGCAGGTCTGTCACGCTGCAGTGGGTCTCCTTCACCTTCATCCTGCTCACTAACACAACACAGGTGAGAGAACACAGCACAGGTGAGTCTGAACACAACACGGGTGAGTCTGAACACAACACGGGTTAGAGAACACAACACAGGTGAGTCTGAACACAGCACAGGTGAGAGAACACAACACAGGTGAGTCTGAACACAACACAGGTGAGTCTGAACACAACACGGGTGAGTCTGAACACAACACAGGTGAGTCTGAACACAACACGGGTTAGAGAACACAACACAGGTGAGTCTGAACACAACACAGGTGAGAGAACACAACACGGGTGAGTCTGAACACAACAC
>JARVJO010000164.1:8326293-8337399 GCA_031762555.1 Cynodonichthys magdalenae | reverse complement strand
AGAATCGATGCAGCAGCGGCAGAATCGATGCAGCAGCGGCAGAATCGATGCAGCAGCGGCAGAATCGATGCAGCAGCAGCCCGGCTGCAGAAACAGCCCACATTCATTATGAAACTAAAACGATTCTAATTATAGGACCTCAGACTGCGGTGCAGAAACAGAGGAGCGAACGACACCTACAGAACTCAGAACGCAGCGGTAAACAGATCAGAACCTTTGGAGGGATTCCTCTCACTCAGGCCTTCAAGGTTCTGTAGAACAGAATCAATCTGATCTGGACTTTATCATGATCCGATTCTGACCTGAACTGGACAGAAACTGAACCTCCTCCAGCAGCAGACCGTTACCTGTAGACTCGAGCTGCACGGTCTGACCTTCCGGGTGAAAGTGTCCTTCTTACCTTTAGCCTCAGCGCGTCGCTCTCATCCTTGCAGGTGTTCAGCTGCTTCTTCCAGCTCTCCACGTTAGCCGAAGACTCCTGCAGTGCGTCCACCAGCCGGGCGTTGTTCTCTCTCAACGTCTGAAGCTCCGTTTCCCACTTCTTGGTGTTGGTGTTGCTGCCAGACAGAAACACACACGGAGGAAGGAGAGGTGTGAAAATGACTGACGAGGCTCAGAGCGCAGCAGAACTCTGGACTCATTTCACTTCCTCAGGCTGCCAGGAGACATTCAGGCGAGACAAAAACACCTGAAGCAGCAAGATTTTAAAGCTGAAAACTTTTATGTTTGCAGATTCTGCAGTTCTGAGACAGACACCAGTGAAGACAAGACAAACAGAATGTCTGATAAATCACGATCCTGTCAGCAAACTGACAGATTTTTCTCTTCAACAGATTCTAATTTTAAAAACAACATGAACTCCATACATGAAACCTGATTTAAAACAGCTGAACTCCGTGAACTACGTTTGGACGTCACGTTTGTTCCAACATCCATCAATTAAATAAAAATTGATACATAATCAAGAAATGAAATATGGGGATATTTCTATATATTGATGTTTTCCCCATCTTCAATCAGACTGACACTAAAAGAGTTTCACTAAAATGCATTCACTGGTTCTTGAGATATTTTGCTAACAGACAAATTAGTGCACAGTTGCATCATCGCCCAATTCTGTCAACAAGACAGACAAGAAATCAACCCAACATTTCTACAGTCCTGAAGATTTTTCTGTTTCCTAAAGAAATCAGTTAAATCACACTTTAAATCATCTCCCAGGTTAAAAACAATGAAACAATCTTTTTAATCTGAGAGTAAATCCTGCAGCAACGGCTCGTTCACGTCCAGCTTTCCTTCGTTTCCCACCGGCATCAAACGCATCGCTGTAGTTTTTAATTGACTGAGGTCATTTTATTCCCATCTGGATCCACAGCTGCTGCTTCATCCAATTACTGAGTTCCACTCAGAACAGATGGTTTTACAGGAACCTCCTGAACCCTTCAGGATCAGAACAGAGAAGACAAAAACTAAACCCAGATCTGGACTTTTACCTCTGTTCCACAACGGACTTCAGACGTTCGTTTTCGCTCTTCAGCTGAGCGGCTTCTGGGCCAACGTGGGAGATCTTTTCATCGTCCGTCCCGTTAAAACTGGACGCCTGTTCGGCTGAAGGCGTGTCTCGTCCAGACTCCTGCAGGAAACATAAAAACTTCACCTACAGCTGCTGAAACACGTCCGACTCAAACACGTAGACCAGTCCTAGTCCTGGAGGACCTCAAACCTGCAGATATTAGATGTTTTCTGCAGAATCCTGTTGGTCAAGACAGAGAAACCTCTAAAACCTGCAGGATGGAGGTCCTCCAGGACCTGGACCAGACACACTCAAAAGCAGAGGTTCCCAGTTTGACCCAGCAGGTTCATGGGTCTCAGGACTGAGTTTGGTTCCTTGTTTATAAGCAGGACTGATCTGGTCTTTGGTAAAACTCCTCCTCAGACAGCTTTTGATTTTGAAAGCAGTTCAGCTGACATTCAGTTTCTCTGAAGTCCAGCAGGTCTCCTCTCTGCAGCAGCAGGAAGTGACCATATAAGGACGTCAGGTGTGTTTCTTTACCTGAGAGTGATTACTCAACGTCTCTCCCTTCTCTTGAGATTTGTCCCTCGCCAGCTTGGCTGCATCTTTTACTTCCTGGAACTTCTCTGCAAACTGAAAATAAAAAGATCAGATCCTGTTGAAAACAAAACTCGTTAATCTTTAAAGTGTTGAAAATGATGACGTTCATCATGAAGACGACACGCTTGTGGTTCAGAATCATCAATTGAATCTGCAGGAAAGAGTTTGTGACGTTCAGTTTTACCTTCGACAGCTGTTGCTCTGAAGCGAAGCCCAGTCCGAACACAGTGTTGGCCCGGCTGTCGGCCCACTGACCAAACTTTTGTGACGTCTTGGTGAAGGTCATGTTGGGGGTGATGGTGCTGTTGATGATAACCTGTCAACAGAAAAACTGATTATTACACCTGATCAACCCACTCCACCAGCTGCTCCTTGGGGGCCTTTAATGATGAATAAAGGAGTGTTGGATTGGACTCGTGGTCGGGTCACAGAGGCATCAGGTCCAGAAATTGTTTCAAAAAAGCTGAGGAGTTTATTCAATAAAACATGGCGTCCCAGTGGCTTTCAAACCACAAAACCCATTAAAACAAACTGGTTCACCCCAAAGATCCGGTCCCCTGGCACTGACAGAGTAATGTTGTGTATGCTGTTAAGTGTCAGGAGGACTGTGATCAGTTATACATCGAGGAAACAAAAACAGCCACTGTTCAAAAGAATGGCCCAACACAGAACAACTACATCATCAGGCCAGGAATCTGCAGTTTACACTCATCTACAGGTCAGGAATCCGCAGTTTACACTCATCTACAGGTCAGGGGTCTTATTTCTAAAACCCAAACTTGGGGTGAAAATATGCGGTCCCTCATGCCAGCTCTGACTCATGCGTACCTTTAATTTGGAGACAAAAAGCTGCGACGCAGAATGTGAAGAGAGGAATTATAGCCCCACTGCGTAATGATCACTCTCAGATATTTGATTTTACTTCATAATCAAACTTTGATTCTAGATCAACATTCCTTTACAAATAACTAAATTAATAAAAAATGCCTTTTGAGCCAAATAAAATCTTAAAAGTTCACGCAACACTTCATCTCTCTGGATGATTACCAGGATGACGAGTACAGGAGATCACGTCAAGTTGTACAGATTGTCCATAACTTACATGGATTTCCCCTCATTTTTCAGGTATATAAACGTATAGAGGCTGTCCGTACACTTTTAGTATAATTCAATGCCATCCTTTCTGACTGACGCCCCTGGACTCTGCAGTCGACACTCATCTGTGAACAACAGGGATAATCCGGGTCGTAACGATGGTTAGATTTTTCTTCCTGGATTATTGCGATGCATCAGGACTTCCTGTCCTTTCGTCCCACAGCTGACTGCTGACCCACAAACAGTTTAGTCTATATTTGTCTCAGAACCTGTTCTCCGTTTGGTGACCAGCTCAGACCTTCGTCCTTCAAAATGAGACGTCGACCCACATTTTCCTGTTTCAGTCTTTGCTGCAGGACAGATGGTTCTAACGACCACTCGTCTCAGGTGTTTTATTTAACTACCTGTGAACAGGTGAAGGTCGACCTCATGAATGGATTCTTTGTTTCATAAACGACTTTTGTTGCAGTTTTAACCTCAAACAAAACTAAAACCACCTGCTTTTGTCTGAAACTGAAGCTTTTTGTGACGCAGAGACAGAAAACTCAGAGTTACTAAAAGTAAGGACAGATGAGTCCGATGTGTTTTTTCAACCCAAACTAAAGGTTAGTTGTGTTTTAAACGGACTTCTTCTCGCTCCAGCGATGTCAGAGAAGCAACACGTGTTCGTTTCCCCCAACAATTAAAGAAACGAGCCGACAGACAGAATAATCACAGAGCTGCTCTGGTTTCGTAGCAACATGTTCTCTGAACACAAACTGCTGACAGACTCGTGTCTCCTTCACTGGCTGAGGAGCAGAACAAACAATATGAGACAAAACAAACTGAGAAGCTTCATCATCCAACAACCTGAGCTTTATTAATGCTTCACCTGAGGAGGAACCGAAACGACGCCAATGTTTTAGTTTAAAACATCTCGGAGGAAATTTAACACTTCCTGCTTCAGTGGTGAAACAAAAAAAAACTAGAATATATAGAAAAGTTGTTTAGGTTCCATAACTACATTCAAAAAGTTAAGCTTTTATAAGTTATAGCATTCAATTTCATTCAATATGGTACTTTAAAAATGATGTGTCAATCTTCAATAGTTGGTTAGAATCACTGCCTCGATGTGGCGTGGCACCGAGGCAGTCAGATTGGGACTTATGGAGGTCCAGATCTTTGTTGTTGGGTCTGGTGCCCCTCGTGTTCCTCTTGAGAATACCCCACAGACTCTCAAAGGGGTTTAAGGTTCGATGAGTTGGCCGGACAGTCGAGCACTGCGATAGCATCAAACCAGGTTTTGGTGCTATTAGCAGCATGGGCAGGGGCCAGGATCTCCTGGAGGATAAAGTCTGGATCTCATGCAGATCCTCAGCAGAAGGATTCATGAAGTCCTCTAAAACATTCTGGTAGACCTGCAGTGACCTTGGATTTAAGAAAGCAGAGTTTACCCACACCTGCACCGGACATTGTGCCCCAAATCATGACGGACTGGATATTTCACACTGGACCTCAAGCAGTTCTGGTTCAGTTCCTCACCAGTCTTCCTCCAAACCCTTGGACCTTAGATCCTGAATGAAAGGCACACTTTACCTTCATCGGAAAAGAGGACTTTGGACCACTGGCCCTTGTTCTCCTTGGCCCAGTTGAGACACTTCCTACATTGTCTCAGCTTCAGAAGTGGTTCGACCCGAGGAACCCAACAGTTGTGACCCATCTCCTGGATGAGTCTGAATGTGGTGGTTTTGAAGCCGTGACTCCGCCTCTTTCTGGATCTCTGCCATATTCTTGAATCTTCTGTTTGATAATCCGCTGAAGCCCACCGTCTTCTTCTCCTGCCACATTCTGCCCTTCACTGGACTCCACTGATAAGCCTGGACACAGCCAGCCTCCTCAGTGGCTCACCCAGACTATGGGGGTCCATGAGGGTCTTCTGGCCAGTTGTTAGGTCTGCAGTCGTCCCCACATTGAACCAAACTAAAGCAGCTTAATGACACCTGGGGAAACCTGTGCAGGTGCTTTGAGTTCAGTAGATTAGTGTGTCACACTCTGTTAAAAGCAACATTTGGGCTGATTCCTCCACAGTTTTCTCTTTTTTTTCATGAGTTTCATGAGCTGGAATTTTATGGAAAGGGTCTGTACTAATAATAATAATGAGCTGCAGATAATTAAGAGAGAGACCATGATTCTAGAAGCGCAAATAAATAAATAAATAAGAGAGGAGTCCAGGAGATCCACTGGATGGTTGGTTGTAGCTGAGAGTCCTCCTCAACACGTCCTCTGAGAGCTAACAGGTGCTGAGTGGGATGAAGGATAATCTGAGAGCTTCGGTCTGCAGGAATGAGCTGGGGGGGTCAGGGGGGTCGAGTGACGCCAGCAGCTGACGGGCTGCAGATCAGGTGACCTGTGAGGCTCAGAGCAGAACTCAGCCGGTCCATCAGAACTTCAGTCTGCAGGTGTCAGTCAAACTGGACACGGCTCAGAGGGAGGACCTGCAGTCAAGCTGGTCTGCAGGATCTGAACCAGGGTCCAAATTATCCTCCAGCTTTACTCCTTCAGACAAAACTTTCCCTTCACAGCCAAGACCTAAAAGTTTAGTTTAAAACTTTAAGTTCTTCATTAATGGATCCAGATCAGGAGGAAGTGACAGAAACTGAACCTTTAAAAACATTTAACCCTTAAAAACCGAGGTTCTCCATATTTTCCCTCAGAACACCGAGGCTACATTCATTTCTCTTCATCTGAGTTTCAGAGCATCTATTAGTGGTTTTCTCATGTTTTAGCCTTCAGCCCACAAAATAACCAACCCCAGATATTACTGGTTTATATACACAAACTTTTATAAAAAAATTTAAATATTTGACAATAGGAATGTAAACAAACCCATGATATCTTCATTCATTCATGGTTATGCAGATATTCTTTGCAAATATTACGCTAAAAATATTCTATTAGCAATTTATTTGCATTTAAATTGACGTCTGGAAATCTGCAGGGACCCTCACATGAGGTTTCAGGACCATCAGAGGGGTCCTGACCCCACTAAACAACACTGAGTCTGCAGCACATAAAGCATCAGAACTCAGACATGTAAGAACCTAAAAACCCCTGACTGGATCTGGATCTGGAAGTCTGGAGCAGTATGAGGGCCAAAATCAAAACAACCAGCACTAGCCTCTTTGATGCTAACGCCAGCCTATCCATGCTAGTTGCTAGCCTCTTTGATGCTAACGCCAGCTTATCATATAAATGAGTTTGATGCTCCTCAGAATGTGTTGAAGACAACTCTCAGCTACTACCACACCTGATTTTACCTCAGAATCTGTCAAACTGATTGGGTTGGAGCCATTTCAGTGGCGACCATCTTGATTGGGATCGACTAATCAACTCTAGATGTTCATCCATGTAGGTCATAAGATATTTTGCTAACAGAGGATGAAAAAGTAGCTGCCATCAGAGCGTAGGATGAGGTCTGTATGAAACATTTTCCCACTCTGCAGCCAAGCAGCTCTGTAATCCTAATCCACTCTGACTCAAGTGTCTCAGCAGGTAAAGTGTCTGATTTAAGGCTGCAGAACACAGAGTGATGCTGCTGTCATTCTCCTCCACTCTCCTCACACACACACAGAGGATCGCCATGGAAACGCACCATCCACTCCTCCACTCAGAGGAAACACAGAGACGCAGCCGAACTCGTGAGGTTTTAATGTTCCCGAATGAACGTTTCGCTTCGTTAAACCAATTAACACGAACCCGAACATAAAGAAGTCTTTTCTTTTCTACCAGCGCTCACGACAGGTTCTGCTGGAGAAGCTTAAATAACAGAGGAGCTGAAGAAATGGAGAATGTCAGAGGTTTAGCTGCTGCTCATCAGCAGAAAACCACACAGTAACAAAATTCACCAGAACCTCCTCCCTGTCTCCAGACCAAGTAAAAATATTGACCAGAAGCTCCAACACACACGTAAGACCCTGTGAGCTTTTAGTTAGCATTTGCTCCTTTTAGCATTCAGCTACCATTTGCTCATTGAGCTTTGAATTACCTTTAGCTCCATTTTTAGCCATTTTGCTGATTGTGTCTTTTAGCTAGTGTTCTTTCAGTTTTAACAGCTCAGTTTCAGCTTCTGTAGCAGATGTCAGCAGTTATTCAGACACAGTTTATCTTTCTATCTTTATAAGGACTTTTCATTGTCCTTCAGTTCTACAGCCGAACCTTAAATCTAACCCCCGACCCTAAAAACAGCATTTGGACACATGTGGACTCATGTGGACCGGTCTTTGGGCCCATAAGGAGCAGTGGGTCCTCACAAGGTAACAAATAGAAAGACACACACACACCTTGGATCCATCCACACTGATAATGCGATAGCTGTTCCGTGAGCTGTCGTAGAAATAGGAGACGGTGACGGCCTGCTTGCTGGCAGGAACCCAGTTCTTCTTGGTGGTTGGATCGATCTGGAAGACGTGGGCCCTGGTGGTGTAGATCGGCTGCTCCCTGGACAGAAGAGGACAGAGACAATGTTATTGTCCTTTTCTCTGAACTTTTACCTGACAGATACAGTCTCCTAACGTCTCACAGCTGATAACGTAACACAAACTCGTACGGTAAATCCTTGTGGAAACCTTCAGCTCTTAGCACATCAACACCTCGTCCCTGTCCAAGTGTTAGTCACGTCTTTGGTTGGACATGTCCAACAGTGTGGACATGTGTCCGTCCTGTCGGCTGTAAAATCAGCTAAAGACAACGATGTAATTCAGACATGACTGGTCATCATAAATCTATTTAAAAACAAAAAATTTAAATGTTTAAACCATTTCTGCATTAAAGTCTAAATTTAATCCAATTTACAGCTAATTCCAAATTATAATCTGCAGAGAATTTTAACCTTTAAGTAAAAACCTTTTATCTAAATTAACAAATGTATTATTTACTAAAAAATTAAATTAAATGTAAACATATAAGATCCTGTGAGCAACAACTTTAAACACCAAGAACTTTGAAAAACATGAATTTCTGATAAAATGTTAGAAAAACTAGAAGAAAAAACTTTAAAACTAGCAAAAAGCTAAAAGTACAGGACGCCAGAATATGAGCCAACAAGCTAAAGCAAAGTTTCTGAAGATCTCAGCAGATTTTGATGAGAAACTTTACATCAGGGCTGCACAGGGACAGATCTGAGCGGTTTCAGGTTTAGGGCAGGAAAAAGGTTTTCAAAGCTCTGCTAGAAAAGTTACACAAGTAGAGAATAATTAGACAGAGAAGATGAGACGAGTCAGCAGAAAAAAAAGGTCCAAAAAGGTGCACTGAAGGCACTTTAAGACCAAACACAGCATCTGTGAGAAAATCCTCTTACTCAGAAATGTTTATTTAATAACTGAACATTAAACTGAACTTTTCACTGGTTTATTCTAAAATCATCTAATTCTGTTTTACACTCAGATCTGATGCCCTAAAGCTGAGATGAAGATGAGTTCACTGCAGTTTGTTTCTGATGAAGAGGAACAGGAAGATTTGCCCTGAAACATTTATTTATATTTTATATATTTAATCTTTATCAAACCAGACAGAAAACTAAGAACAAATTCTCATTTACACTGCTGGCCTGGCATTTTATATGATCCCACAAATTTAGACTTTCTTCTTGAATATCGAGAAAAATAAACTTGCAACAAATTTAAGAGTTAAAAGGTTCATCTGTCTGGTGCAGGATGAGGACCAAAATTAAGATTATTGCACAACCAGCAGTTCCTAAACCAGCTATTGATCTGATTAATGATAGGCCGGCACCGCTAACTGAGTCTCTCCAATGCTAACACCAGCTTATACATGCTAGTAACTAGCTTCACCGATGCTAACGCTATCTTATCTATGCTAGTCGCTAGCCTCTTCCAATGCTAACGCCAGCTTATCCATGCTAGTTGCTAGCATCTTTGATGCTAACACAAATGAATAGTCTCATTCTCATTTCCCAGCTCCAGCTGCTCAGTTAGCGGTGTCGGCCTATCATTAATCAGATAAATAGCTGGTTTAGGAATAGATATTGAGTCCTGCTACAAGGATGTAGCAACAGCTGGTTGTACAATAGTTTTAATTTTGGTCATACCACGCCATACATCTGAACCCCCTTTTATAGCTGGATGAAAAAGTCATTTCCAAAGATCCTGCAGCTTCAGGTCAATTCAACTCTCAGCTGTTTTGTGTCCATAAGGTACGAAATGGTTCCCACTCATCCATCAGGTGTCGGGGGCAGCAGCTGGATCAGGAGGTCCAGACTCTCTTCTCCAGCAGTCCTGAACAGACCTCACCTGGAGGCTAAGGAGAGGGATGCCCTATAACTGGAACACACCCTCTAGTCCCCCTTCTTGAAGAGAGGAGCCCCCAGCTCAGTCTGCCAATCCAGTGTCACTGCCCCCAATGTCCACGCCACGTTCCAGATCAAACATCCCACCCATGGCTGGTAAATGTTCCAGTTTGTGCCGACAGGAGTCAAATCTAAACATCTTCCCGAGACTCCAACATCACAGCTCACAAATAAAATTATTTATTCCAGAGCTACTTCAGACTGGGGGGGGGGGGTCGTCTGGAGGGCGTTTCCGTTTTAATAATTTTAGACAGACACCTCAACACGCGGCAGATATTCACGAGCTAATAAAGCTTCAGCTTCCATTAGGATTAGTCTGACAAATGAAAGCCTCCGAAATGTGCTGCCCTCTGAGCTAAATCTGTGTTTTTATCTGCTTTGAGAGGAAAAAATAAAAACAAAAACCCCACATTATACAGATCACTGCACACACACACACACACGTTGACCTTTCGTGTGGCGGTGTGTGTGTGTGTGTGTGTGTGTGTGTCTGGCAGGAGAAGACAAGTGAACGGCCAATAGTGAACATATGGATGCTCTTACACAACTGCTGGTGAAATCTGCTTGTCACAGATAAAAAGCATTAGGTTGATTATTTTTTACCAAAATAAAAGAACAACAAATAATTCTGGTCCCGCTGAGTCCTATCTGCTCCCATCTGCTGCTTTGAATAATTTACAGGTGTGTTTGTCTCAGGTGGAGCACGGCTCAACCTTTACTGATGAGGCTCAGAATACTCAGATAAACGCAGCATTAGTTGAAGGAATGAATATTGCCCGCGCCTAAGATACGATACGTTAGCCCTCAGAGCATTGGTTAGATTCGACTCACAGCTACTACCTCACTGAGTTTCAGCTCTTTATTTATAAAACTAGTGGTAGGCAGTTCCACTAATATCAGAACTAGATTCTCATTTAGCAGATTAGCTTTTTTACTAACTTTAGTGGACTGATTAACTTCCACTAATTTAAGTCCTGTAAGCATGTAGCACCTTTAGCAGCTAAATTTCATACCAAGAGTGTTAAAAAGAAATATTCCACAATATTTAAATAATTACAAAATCTGACTACATAGAAAATAGAGAACGTATTTGTTGTTTGACTAACTTCAATCAGTATTTATGACAATACAATTTCAAAGAAATGCTTTTATTCTGAAAAGGGTCAACTGGAAGTATCACAAATTAGACAGAGCTAGAACTCTGGTTTGGATTGGCCAATATGCCACAGATGATCCCGCCAACCTTCAAATTAAACCAATAGAAAACTACCAACAGGTTTGTGTTGGTCCCACCAGTCATTTTAGAGGTTAGTGTTTGCTTCCACTAACTTTCCATCTGTTTAGCCTTAGCTTCTACTAATTCTACATCTGTTTAGCCTTGGCTTCCACTAATTCTACATCTGTTTAGCCTTGGCTTCCACTAATTCTACCTCTGTTTAGCGTTGACTTCCACTAATTCTACATTCGTTTAGCCTTGACTTCCACTAATTCTACCTCTGTTTAGCGTTGACTTCCACTAATTCTACATTCGTTTAGCCTTGACTTCCACTAATTC
>JARVJO010000164.1:8253263-8264287 GCA_031762555.1 Cynodonichthys magdalenae | reverse complement strand
GCATCCAACCATCATCCAACCATCCATCCAACGATACATCCATCATTCATCTAACAGTACATCCAATGATGCATCCAACGATATGTCCATCATTCATCTAACAGTACATCCATCGATCATCCAACGGTGCATCCAACCATCATCCAACCATCCATCCATTCAACGATACATCCATCATTCATCTAACAGTACATCCAATGAGGCATCCAACCATCATCCAACCATCCATCAAACGATACATATATCGATCATCCAATGGTGCATCCAACCATCATCAAACCATCCATCCAACGATACATATATCGATCATCCAACGGTGCATCCAACCATCATCCAACCATCCATACAACGATACATCCATCATTCATCTAACAGTACATCCAATGAGGCATCCAACCATCATCCAACCATCCATCCAACGATACATATATCGATCATCCAACGGTGCATCCAACGATACATCCATCATTCATCTAACAGTACATCCATCAATCATCCAACGGTGCATCCAACCATCACCCAACCATCCATCCAATGATACATCCATCGATCATCCAATGGTGCATCCAACCATCCATCATCCAACCATCCATCCAACGATACATCCATCAATCATCCAACCATCATCCAACCATCTATCCAACGATACATCCATCATTCATCTAACAGTACATCCATCGATCATCCAACCATCCAAACATCCAATGATACATCCATCATTCATCCAACAATACATTTATCGCTCATCCAACGGTGCATCCAAACATCATCCAACCATCCATCCAACGATACATCCATCATTCATCTAACGATACATCCATCATTCATCCAACCATCCAAACATCCAACGATACATCCATCCATCCAACGATACAACCATCATTCTTACGATACATCCATCATTCATCCAAAGATACATCCATCATTCATCCAACGATACATCCATCATTCATCCAATGATGCATCCAACTATTCATCTATCCATCCAATGATACATCCATCCATTCGATAATACATCCATCCTTCATCCAATGATACATCCATCATTCATCTAACGATACATCCATCATTCATCCAACGATGCATCCAACCATCCATCCATCCATCCCCTAAATGATTATAATCCTTTAACAAGAAATGCTGAGTCAGCATCATTCATACTGCTGTTTTCTTGTTTTCTTTGCAGACCTTCTGCTTTTTAAACCAAAACCTTCAGCTCTTTCAGCAGACGGCTGCTTCAGCATTTTATTTTTGTAATTTTTATACTTCTAGTAATATTTCCCCACATTAAGATCTTTGAATCCTGCTTCAGAAAACTGGCTCCATTTCAACTCTTCTTGACTTCTTCAGCTAATTTCAACTGTACTTTTGCCTAAAAATGTAATTTACAAAGTTTATTCCTACACTCAAAAAAGATTTTCAAAATGTTTCCTTTGGATTTACTTAAATATATTATGTCAACAGGTTCTACTCAACTGAATTAAGTAAATCTGAACCAATTTTTTCACTTACTTAATAAGTTAACATGAAGCAATTGTGTTAGATTTACTCAATTCAGTCGAGTAGATGAATATTCTTTCGTTCTTTTTTTTGAGTGTATAGTCTACAAACAGGCTGAGGTGAATGGCAGTTTTACCTTGTAAAATATGAGCAGTAAGTCATCGAGTCGTCCATGCAGATCGCCTACACCAAAAGAAGAACAGTCAGGTTTGTCAGGTTTTATGCAGAAAGAACACTAAACGGCTCCACTTCAACACCAGTTTCTGCTTTTTCTTTGCATCCTAAGTATTCTTGAGTTTAATGAGCTGCGACTGAATGAGAGGAAGCAGCTGTGGAGGAGAAGTCAAGAGTCTGATCAGTGTGCAAATAAACCAGGTCCTTTAGAGGACATCAGCTGGACCTGGTCTAAAGACCTGAGCAGGTTCAGCTTTCATCCACTCACCACAGATAGTGATGTCCTTGGTGTAGGAAGTGGACATGTGGACGATGTTGGGCATTTGTTTCAGCAGCTTTTTGGTTTCATACAGCAGCTGCAGGACGTAGCGAGCATGAAGAGTCTGAACAGAAAAAACAGAGACATAAAAAATTAAAAACCAATCCTGGAGATCAGACTCTGGAAAATAAAATGCCACATTTGTTACCTGGCGCTCTTTAAAAGCAGCGAGGAGGGTGTTTGTGTCGGAGACAGAGAGGGGAAATGACACCCGGGGTCCGGTGTAGGACTCCGGGACAGAGATCAAGGTGAAGCAGGTCTCTCGGTCCAACCAGGGGTCCACCATGGGGTCCAGCAGCTGGGAGATCAGGTCTGGAGGACGAAGCATGTGCAGATGTTTAACCACCAGACAGTTTCATTCCTGAAGCCTAGGCTAGCAGGAAAAAGTACAGTTAAAATCTGGTGTGGTAGTAGCTGAGAGTCGCCCCCAACACGACTCAGGATCTGTGAAACACCAGAGCTGTGGCTACTTCCTGTTTGCACAGCTGATTATTCCCAGCAGTCATCTTTGATTGATTGATAAAATGTGAGCAGAGGGTCATGAGCAGCATCTGACATGTCTCCTTTAATCGTCTCTTCAAAGAGTCTTAAAAAAACAAAACGCCACCAGTGCCTTGTCTCCGTTAACGCCTGAGGAGCCTTCAGGCTAAAACTTTAACAAAACGTTAAACCAACCGAGTTTTCACAGAATTATAACCTGATGAGGTTTAAACTGAACAATTTTTGGAGGAAATGAAGGTTGTTGACCCGGAGGTGTCAGTTTGTTGTTTTGATGCAGGTTCGGTTCAAAGACAATAAACCAGAATTATTAGTTATTTCTCTACAGCTCTTCAGTATGCTAATAAAAACTGATGAGCTCTGATTTATGCAGCAGAGAACAGACGTCCACCTCCTGCCTCATTTGTCCTTTGTCCATTTAATGTCCTTTGTCTCCGTCCTCTCTGTCCTCACATAAAACCACAGCAGCTGCTCGCTGCGGCCCGGCGCCGCCGACCCAACAGAACCTAACGGGGATGTCGTTAATGAAGCAGGATGTTTTGGAGGCGGACGAGTCGAGACGGTTTCACACCGGGGCTGTGCTTCATGCTTGTTGCTAGGCAACAGGAACACGCCATGCTTTATTTATCCACATCAATAAATTTCTTCTGTTTTAAATAAAATATAAAGAGCTGAACTCTGATGGTTTGTAGTTTTCAACATAAAATAAAATAAAAAGACGTTGAATTCAGTGATTCTGGTTCTGACCCGGTCTGGTTCCGTTCAGCTGGGTGAAGTTGTCCAACATGTAGGTGAAGAAACTGGAGAGCTAAAAAACAAAACAGATGAAAGAAGAAGTTGAACATTTAAACCAGGGTTTATGTTGGAACAGGTCTGGGGGTCTCTGAGGTCCACCTGCAGCTGCTCCTGCTCCGCCGCGTATTCAATGGACTGGAAGATGTTCCAGGTGTAGCGGCGCCGCATCTCCAGCCGGGCCACGTAGCGCCGGTACCACCTCTGGATCAGAACCGCTGCTTTGATCGCTGCAGCAAAACACCAGAGGTTAAACTTTCTTCAGCTGTTTTTTAACCAACACCTGAAAAACTTGCTTTAATGGGAGTCTTTTAAAAAAAGTTTACATTTATTCAACTTTACTGAAGAAACTCATACTAAACTGTTAATGCTAAAAGTAGCTAACATTTACATGAAAGTTATAAACATTTAGCTAAAAGTAGCAAAAGGCTAACCAAAAATAACATTTAGCTAAAAGTAGCTAACATTAACATGATAGCTATATCAAACATTTAGCCAAAAGTAGCAAAAGGCTAGCTAAAAGTTGCAAATATTTTGCTAATAGCAAAAAGTAGCAAAAGGCTACTAGACATTGAAGTAGCTCAAGGCTAATCAAAAGTCCCAAAAATGTAGGTAAAAATAGCTAACATTTACATAAAAGCTATATCAAGCATTTAGCTAAAAGTAGAAAAAAGGCTACCTAAAAGTTGCAAATATTTTGCTAAAGTAACAAAAATCTATGAGACAGTGAAGTAGCAAAAGGCTAGCTGAAAGTCAAACGTTTAGCTAAAACCTCTAAATAGCAAAAGGTTAGTTAAAAGTACCAAAAGGCCTACAAAAAGTGAGACTAGCTAGAAGCTAAAGTATTAAATGATATCTAAAAGTATTTAAAGTCAAGCTAGAAGCTAAAAGTAATAAGATTTACTAAAAGGTAAAAAATAAAAATAAACTGGAGGCTAGCTAGATGCTACATGAAACAGTAGCTTAAAGTTTCAAAAACTAGCTAGACTAATATTAGCAAATTGTGTAGCTAACTGACCAAATAAAGGCTTAAAACAGGCTAATTGAAAATTTTAAACAGCTAGCTAAAAGTAGCATGGTTGAAAAGGCTAGCTAAAAATATCAAAAGCTCAGCTATAAGCTAAAAGTGCTAAAAGTTTAACAAAGCGAAATCAGCAGAACAGTAGGTAAAAGCAGCAAAATGTCAGCTAAAAGCTAAAACACCTAATTAGAGCAGCAAATGATTTCAAAGAGAACGTTTTTTGAATGAATTAAACATTACTCGGAGAAAAAAAAGTTTTGTAAATTTATTAAAAATCTAAAAGAAACAAAAAACAAAAGTCGCAGCAGCAGTCTGCTGAAGGAGCCAAAAGATTTTTATGATGAACAGACGAAGCTGAAGCTTTTAGAAATAAAACAGATTCTTACTCAGAGCTGGACTGAGACTCCGGACTGATTTATCTGTGGAGAAAAACATCAAGTCAGCAGCAGAAACTGATAATTGAATGAACACACAGCCTCACACACACACACCTATAATAAGAGTGATAATTAGACATAAGGGAGGTCAGAGGCATCAGAGAGACACAAATCAAATTAAACAAACTGCTGGGAGAACAAACCAAACAAACATCTGTTAAACTTGTTTGAATCTTTTTCCATCAGTTTTTAGGAGAAAACAAAAAAAAAACAGGTCTCAGACCCTCAGCTGACTGGAGCAGGTCCTCACCCGTTTCCGGTCTCCTCGCTTCGGTTTCCGTGGCAACAGAGGAGCCACATCCCATGATGAGCAGGAGATCCAGGAGGCTCACAGTCTCTTCTCACACAGATTTACCTCCGAACAGCCGTGGAGCTGATGCATGACGGGAAAAACGAGTTCTGAAACATCACAACCAACAGCTGATCCCGTCCTTTAGTCCGTGCCTTCACATCTGCAGGTACAAGTTAAGCTCCGCCTCCTTCTGAGCGGTTTTTGTTCTGTTGAGAAAAATGTGTGAAGCTGCGCAAACAGGAGAGGGAGAGATCATCATCAGCTGACTGCAGCGCTGCTCTCCACCACCAGAGGGCGCCACCGACCAGTCAAGCATACAGAGTTAACAGACTTATCCTGTCCCCCAATAATCTTTAATGTACAGAACACAAAAACCTCGTAGGTGGGAAAAAAAAAAAAAATAATTAGGATTTGTGACAACATAGAGAAATAAAAATGGCGACCACACATTTGTGCTCAAATAGTTTATTTCCAAAAACTTAATACTTCTGACCCAGCTTACAACTAAAAACTATTTTTACTAAAAACAAACAATCCAGTTTCAGTCCATCACGTCACGCTGCAGTTCTCGCAGACATCCTCTTCTGTACAGCATCTACAGCAGCGTTGATCTCCTGCAGGGTGATGACCTTCAGCCTGTTGGTCCTCGACAGCCGAGACGCCTCCGAGACCACCAGCCTGAGGAGAACCGGTCTGGGTAAACTGAGCCTCCGGCTGGACAGGAAGTCTGGACTCTTGGTCCGGCTCAAGACCTGCAGGTGGAGAGAACAGGAGTGAAACCAGAACAGAGTTTAAACATCAAACCTCACTGCTGACCTGTTTCTGAGCTCTGTAGATGACCACAGCGTGACCTTTGACCCTCCTCCTGGCGTGTGGAGGAATCCTGGGAGGAGCTGCAGGAGGAGCTTTCATCTTGTAAGAACACCTCGACCTGCTGCTGCTCTTGGGAGCAGAGTGAGTGTGGGGGCAGAAAAGGAGGTTTTAATGAAGGCAAATTGAAAACAGCTTTGCTTAATGAGCCTTAATTACGTTCACCCACCTGGATGTAAGGGCCTCAGTGGAGGTTCAGGACAGGAAAATCCAGCTGGAATGAAACAGCAGTGGGACGTCAGGTTACTTTCTTTGTGTGGCCACAGTTAATTTATTTAAATTGTGGTACTGAGTTTAACTGATTTGATTAATTAATATGTGGATTTCAAACAGATTTTTAAATCAGAACTTTAGTTGTTTCCTTGTTATTGTTAAAACAGAACAGGTTCTTTCCAGTTTTCCTTTTACCAGGGTCCTGTTTCAGAAAGCAGCTTAACAAATGAGATCGATCACAGATTCACTGATTCTACAATGAATAAACTGATGCTCCATGCTTCTCATCAAATGAAGAACATCTTTTGATGGAGGTTTATGAGCTGTAGGCTGTTCTAATAAATAAAGTTTTAAAAAAATCATATCAGGAAGTAGTTTAAACTACAACAGGAAGTCACAAATGTAATTTTTTGAAAATTACCCCTAACCTTCTGTTACCTAAAAGAAATGTCACTTCTCCTAAACTCTGTGAAAATGATTGAAACTAAGAATGCTGCTCTCCTATAATAGTATGTCCCATTTGGTTTTTGAAACATATCCAAATATTGATGAAAATTAAGACCCTTTATGGTTTTTCATTTAATATGCTTTATGCATATTTTCAATTATAATGCTATATTGCAATTATTTATTGTTAAATGGCTTTCAAGTTGTTCTGTACTCCTTTTGTTTATTTTTTTTCTTTATCTTTTCTTTTTCTTCAGTGTAATTTTCATTAACTGCTTGTTCAAGATAGTCAAAGAAGTGTGTATGCTTGTGAGATTTGTGTTACAACATAAAAAAAACATAACGGGAAGTAGTTTAATTTACAACATGAAGTAATTTAAACTACAACAGGAAGCAGTTTAGGAAGTCTCCTCTAACTGGATACTGGGAAGACCTTGGAGTCCTCAACAATCCATCCATCACCTTGAAGTCCTCCCAGAACAGGTCTCTGTGGACAGCGAGGTCTGGACCCCCCTGATCCAGCTGCTGTGTCTCAACCTGACCCACCAAGTGAGACATAATGGATGAATGTTTGTTTGTTGATTAAACATCTCCTGAACCACTGGACAGCTTGTATAAAGCTCAGTATGTCCAGGCTGGAACAGGAGGGAGAATAAATAAAGCAGAATGATGTTGGACAGGTGGGACAAATGGACGTCCTGAACGTCTCTTTCCTGCTGCTGAATGAGAAGAACCTCCTCTCATTATGGTCCAGGAGGTTGAGGAGACTCATCCATCAGTTTCTTTCATGGAGGTCTCTGGTGCCCATGTCCAGGAGTCACTGTATGAGAGACGGGGGACACCTGGACCGTCCCACAGAAGAGCAGGAGATGAAAGGTGTTCAGCTTGTCTGTGTCCACACAGGTCCACACTCCTAACTCAATCCCGTTCATCTCTGACCTTTGACCTTTGTGATGCTGGTGAGTGAACAGCTGTAGGAGGGGCTTTGTCAGATCATCCAGGCATTAGGTGAGGCCATTAGCGTCCCGTGGATTAATCTAATCCAGCCTGTCTTCTCTCTGCCGGCTCGACTCGGCTCTGGGTTCCCGTCTGGTCCGGAGCGGCCTGGAAGAAGGATCTCAACATGCAGCGTTTCCTCCTGGTCCTGGTTCTGGTTCTGGGAGCTGACGGTAAGGTTTCAGACCTCGACCTCAGGTTTTAGTCAGAAGCTTTAGATTTTAAATTCAGAATCTTTAAAGTTTGTTTAATGAAAAACAACAGATTTGATCAGTTTCTAACACTTGAATTCTTTGTGTTTATTTTGAGTGTTGTTTATGTGACGGAACACAGAAACAAATGTTTGCATCAAATTTAGTAACAATCTGTTTTTTCTCCTCTTCCTCCTCTGCTGCCCCCTCCTCTTCCTCCCCGACCATCTGGCTTCACAGCAATCATCAGCGTCGGAGCTCAGGAGGTAGAAGAGCCTCAGCATCACAGTTACACCCAGAGAAGAATCAGATAGAATCTATAAATCTTAGAAATAATAACATTTTAACCCAGTTTGTATTTTTCTATACATTCTTTTCACTGCTGCACAATTTTAGCTGTTTATACATAAAAACTTTCGGCTCAATCAGGAGATGGCTGCTGTGGCTTTTGGTGTTTTATGATTTTTATTTAACTTTATTCGGAAAAAATTCCCCAACAGAAAAAAAACTATTTTTTTCAGTTTTTTTATTTGTTCTTTAGAAATCAGCTTC
This sequence comes from Cynodonichthys magdalenae, assembly GCA_031762555.1. Lineage (NCBI taxonomy): Eukaryota > Metazoa > Chordata > Actinopteri > Cyprinodontiformes > Rivulidae > Cynodonichthys > Cynodonichthys magdalenae. The sequence continues at coordinate 8,255,985 of JARVJO010000164.1, read as the reverse complement.
AACTTCTGATTGGTTTTATCTTATCGTGCAACATTTAGCTTTTAGTTACTGTTTTACTACTATTAGCTTTAGCATTTGTTTTGCTTTGTTTAGCTTTCACTTGCAGTTTTTAACAGCTATTTTTTGTCAGCCAGCTTTAGCTTGTGTTTTGCTACTTTTAACTACTGTTTTAATAAATTTAGCTTTAGCATATTTCATTGATTTTAGCTACTGTTAGCTTTAGCATTTGTTTTGCTGATTTAACATTATTTTAGCTGATTTAATCTTTAGCATTTGTTTTGCTACTTTTAGCTAATGTTTTGATAAATTTAGCTCCTGTTTTGCTGATTTTCTATCAGCCTGTTCAGATTTTATTCTGATATTTCAACACTATTCAGATCAAATCAATTCTATTTTAATGTTTTAATATTTGTGTATTTGTGTTTGGCTCAGGCTGCTGTGTCGGAGGCGTGGAACAGGAAGTCCTGTAAATGTGACTGTGATGGAGGAGAAGCTCCAACAGAGGTTCCCTTCATGGCTTCTGGCGGCTCGATGGTGAAAGAAATGGACTGCATGCCGGGTTTGTCCTCTTGTCTTTCTTGGACAGGTTTTACTTTTCTTAGTGTTTGAAATGTAAGAACTGCAGAGATGAAGAAGTTTATTGTTAGTTTTTGTATAGTGATTTAAAAAGAGATCATTTTCCCAGTTTGGAGCTTGAATTGACAAAACAAAAAACTCAAATGCTTTGATTTAAAATGATTCTTAAGACAAAGTCTTCATTTAATCACTGTTGTTTTTATTAGTATGTTATTCATTTAACACCAAAATCACAAATCTAAATTTCAAAAGTCGGATTCTAATTCTGATCTTTGAGTGAAAACTCAATCATTTCTTCAGTTTAAATGATAAAACTCAGACAAACGAGTTTTATTAAGGATCTGAGTCAAATGTGACTCCACAGGGTGAACACGCTCCGATAAACTTCATCTGAGGAGCCAGAAATGATCTCAGCTGAAGCTGCAGAATCAGCAGATTTTGAGAAATTAGGTTTTTATTCCCAATAAAACATGTTTTAATCTGTTGGTTTGTCGGTCAGGAGTTTGTTTGTCTTTAATATTTATGAAAAACAAGAAGAGATGCTGGATGTTGGCGGGCGACATGCATACAGACACATTACTCTTACATAAAAACATGTTCTGACTCACACAGATGCTTCAGCTGGAAAAGACTTAATGCAGGATTAACCCGGATGGAACCTTTTACTGGAAAAGCCTAAAACTGGAATAAACAAACAAATGAGCGGTCACTTCATCTGTGACATCAGCTTCAATTCAGCTCATAAAAACAAAGAAAACAAACCAAAGTCAGTCAAACATTTAAATAAATAAAGCAAAGAAATAAGAAATATTAAAAAAAAACAAGGATATGAAGGACAAAAGGTGGAAATTTAAACGTCTCAGTGGTCCAAAATATGAAGCGTTCCACAGGTTTGGACCAGAAACTGCATCTTTACATTTTAGTTTGGACCAGAATGACTGAATGGATGGAACGAGTTCTCCTTCATGACGTCCATCTTTTATTTTTTATCTCAGTCATGAGGAGAGAAGATGGCCACCATCTGTCGGGCTCTAATGGACCTCACTGATCCCTCACAGGACAATTAAGCTGCTGGCTTTTAGGACGGGTTGTGGGTCACATTTGGGCTGTGGTGGTCTTCAGAGCTGGCAGAGGGGAAACACCAGAGAGGATGGAGGTTTTAGAGTCCAAACGGGTGTTTTAGTATGATTTTAGTGTCTATCTTTAAACAGGAAGAAACATTTTTCTAATATTTTCGTGTAGAGTGTCCGTATCACAAGCCACTGGGGTTTGAGGCAGGATCTGTGAGCTCAGACCAGATCACCTGCTCCAACCAGGACCAGTACACCGGCTGGTTCTCCTCATGGCTCCCGAGTAAGGCCCGGCTGAACAACCAGGGCTTCGGGTACGTCCAAAATATTCACCTCATTTATACTCTTCTTTTACCAAACTATGATAATAAATATTAAAGACACTTTTATAGAAGGCAAAAACAAATACATTTGGTTTGCTCTGAGTTATGTGTGTGTGTGTGTGTGTGTGTATGTATGTGTGTGTGGCCTGCAGGTGTGCGTGGCTCTCTAAGTTTCTGGACAACAGTCAGTGGTTGCAGATAGACCTGAAGGAGGTGACGGTGGTCTCTGGGATCCTGACTCAGGGCCGCTGCGATGCTGATGAGTGGATCACCAAGTACAGCGTTCAGTACCGCCTGGACGAAAATCTCAACTGGATCTATTACAAAGACCAAACTGGAAACAACCGGGTCAGTCCACCTCAGACACTGCAGGGTGAACATTTACAGCCACGATAGTTGTCAGAATACACACTTGTTCAATGTTTTATATTTTAATGTTTAAACATTGAATGCAATTTCTGTATCTTAACTGGTTGTGGGTTATTTGAACTCATCAGGGGTTTTTGAGGTATCGTGTGGTGTAATGAGGTACAGTGAGATATAGTATTGTATAATGAGGCATAGTGTGGTATAAAGAGGTATAGTGTGGTGTAATGAGGTACAGTGAGGTATAGTATTGTATAATTAGGTATAGTGTGGTATAAAGAGGTATAGTGTGGTATAATGAGGTACAGCAAGGAATAATGAGGTATAGTGTGGTATAATGAGGTACAGTGAGGTATACAGAGGTACAGTGAGGTATATAGAGTTCCA
>JARVJO010000164.1:8185990-8196168 GCA_031762555.1 Cynodonichthys magdalenae | reverse complement strand
ATGTGTAATGTTTTAAAATCAGTAATTAAGACAACTCCTAAATTCCTTACAATTTATTTTTTACTTTCGACAGAGTTATTTTGATGCTTCCACCCGAGGAGGCATACTACCTTTGGTTGTCTGTGTGAAATTCCATCGCTCACACTCTCTTGTGTGCTCTGTCTCTACAGAATGGAGCTATTGGATTCAGTCAAAATTGACATAACTGTTCTTGGCCCAACAGAGATCTGAAAACCTTTTGGGGTCAAAGGTCAAAGCTGAAGGCTCAGGTAAAGTGACCTTTGTTGCTTGAATTGCCTTATTTTGGATGCTACAAGTGGTTGGTCACAGAAATTAATGATACGGTAAATATCAAAGAGGAAGTTATGTTTAGTCATTATTGATATAATTACATACTTCTTAGGATAATGAAGTCCAAAAAGAGAGGTCAACAAGTACCTGCATGCCCAGTGATTTAAATGCAGATGAGTCCAGGGCAGGTGGAGGAGTGCCAGTCGATGCTTTGGCATCGAGTTCTTCTTTTTTGTTTTTTTGAGTAAGGAAGGATGTGTCAGGCGAAGCCATAGCCCGTCACTGTGCTTTAATGATTGTAGTCTACAGAGATAACCAAACATGTTACTTTATTAATGTAATTAAGTTAGGGCAATGCCAAAAAAAAAACGGGAAAGCAGAACTCAGTGCAGTAATGATTAAAACACCCTAACTTCCAACTGTCAATGCATCAAAACTATTCTTTCAAACAAAATGTAAAAAATATCAAATAAAAGTTAGTTAAAAGCCTTTCTATTAGTTGGTAAATGTTTTCATTTGATAACCAGATCACTTGCATTGATCGAAGCAAACTTACCAAAGCACTCTCTTTTTTTTTTTAACCTGCATTTGAAGATCAGCTGGCCGCACAAGAAAAATGTTTTTAATCCAGTTTCTGGAAAATGTCCTTGTGCTGTGTTTGAATCAGATCAGCCCTAATTTAAATATCACCATATTTCCAAGTGTAGGCTTTGACAGCCTTTCCAAAGATACTGGTTCTACAGCGTTTTGACCATGAACCATGAATTCTTTTACTTCCACTTCACATTTATGCACCACTTTGTGTTTGTCTTCCACCTAAAATATGTTGAAGATTGTGGTTGTAACATGAAAAACAGGTCAGTTACAGTACCTGTGTATCATGGCGAACAGGTCCTCAGTGGTTCGAGTCTTGTTGGGTGACGTGATAATAATATCATCATCCACTTTGGTATCATCCATCAGAGGGGAGAGGGAATTGTCACTGGGCGTGGAATCTGTGGCACACAACATCCCTATCACATGTCATCTGGCTGTCTGATCATTTAACACACTGTGAAAAATTAATCCTTTTTAAATACATGATCTAGTCCAGTGATGGTGATTTTAATGTGGTCTGAAAGCTTACCTTTACTGAAGTAATCCTCAGTGTCAGGAGTGGTGGAGTCATCTTTGCTCTCCTGGGGCTGCTGATGCTGATGGGCACTTCTGGTAGCACCTGATATCACCTCTTTTTCTTCTTCCTGCACTTCCTGCCCTCCTCTTCTTGCATCGCTGATTAGGTAAGGATGCGATGTCTCCGTCGTGTTACCAGGCACTTTGACTGGACTAGCCCATGACCCTGAGTTTAAGTGGGATACCCCGGCAAATTCGTACGCCGGTGGGGGGTGGTCAGATCGCACACTGCCTCTGGAACACGTGGCCTTTTGTGACTCTTTCACCTGTTCTTCCTCCTCCTCTTCATCGTCATCATCGTCGTCGTCATCTTGAGAGAATGAGCGCTCCCCCAGAACCCTAAACTCGGAGTGTGGGTGAGACGAGTGGCTCAGGCCTCTGAACTCTGCATGTGAGTGGATGTGTGTGTGCAAATCCACGGGCGATGGGTGGGGAGCTCGTGGCACGGGTCTGTGGAGGGGGGAACTGTCTTCAGAGTGGTCTGACATCAGGTCCATCCTGTTTCTAAAGGCAGTCATAGCCCAGAAGGTTCCCGGTCCATAGCGGTCCTGTCTTAGTAACAGACTTTCATAGGATGGAGGTCCGTCGGGGTGACGGCCTGGGGGAGGTGGTTGCGAGTGTTCAGGTGACGAGGTGTGGTCATGACATGGTGGTCTTGGTGGTGGCCTGCGAGGAGGGAGGGGCCTAGTGTTAACAGGTGGAGGAGCTAAAGTGGAACCAGTGGGAGGACATCTGGGTCTTGTTACTGTCTCTGCTGCATTTGTTGTTTCGTGGTATGTTGCGGAAGTACTCTGTGAGTCTGTAGTTTGGCTAACCAAAAGAAGCTGTCCAGAACGAGGAGCAGATGGACTTACTGTCACCAGATTTGAGCTGGGAATTGCCAAAACAGAGCTTGAACTTGGTGGTGGGTTGCTGTTTGATGTCTCAGGGGCCACCATCTTTGTTCCAGCAGATAAAACATTAGTAACTCTGTGTTTGCTGTGGTGGAGTGTGTGCATGTGGTATGTTCGGTGGGATAACGTGTGCCTCACATAGCCACCATGGAGAGCGTTAAGATCAAGTTGAGAGGGTGGAGGTGGGAAATCACTGTCTTTCTTATTGCAAGACGAAATGGAAGCTCCATCTCTGGGAAACTGCTGTAAGGAAGAGAGAGACGATTTCCTTTCTGGAACTTTGGGCTTCCTCTTACCAGTCGAAGGGGACAGAGGTCCTGGGAAGAATGCAGCTGAAGATGAGGGCAAAGTTGATGTTGGAGTTTCAGATTGGCTTGAATAGCCACTTGACGGTGAGGCTAGGCCAGCCAGTTTTTCAGGTGACCCAAGCTTAAAGTCTCCAGGTGGGAGAGGTGGACTGCTTACCTTGGTCTCTGTAATCTGGGCTATGGCCTGGGTTTGCATGTCTGTGGAAGAGGAAGAGCTGTCTGGTGACTTTATACACTCCATGACGGTGGTGCCTGTGGCTGTGCTCGAGTTGGACATTGACGTGTACTCACCATTGTTAGACTTCAGTTCACTGTTGTGAAGCCACAGGTCTGCATAGTCAGATTGGACAGCACCTTCATCCTTAAACGAGTGTGTATCTGCAGAAGTGAAGGACATAGGCTCTACTATGTCCATGGCTCCCCCCAGTCCCATGCCCCAACTACCCAAAGACTCTCCAACTAGACAGGAAGTCTGCAGTGGTTCTGGGGCACCTCCAATCTCTAGATCTAGTTCTAGCTTCATATCTGTGGAAGACAAGGTGAGTTCTTGCTCACTAACCATCTTTGGTTCGTCCTTATCTGCTTGCGTGTCTGTTCCGACGTCAACACTGTCAATTGGTTCCTTCAATGAGGATGTCCGTTTTGGTGGAGGAGGTTTGACTTTTGATTTCCTCAGGGAACGACAAGTCCTACCTAGGGTCATGGTGCCAGCTTTGAAGTCAACTAAGGGCTTGGGGTAACCTCCATAGGATGATTGTATCGTCACAGTGCTGGACTGAGCACAATCAGGCCCTGGGTCTGCATAGTTACTTTTGTATGCTGTGTAACTCTGATTACATGCGTCAAAATTCACAGAGGATGAGTAGAAATCTTCTGTATCAGATTGGTATTGAGAGCCAGGCTCCTTTTCAGCATTGCTAGTTTTGTTGTTGAAACAGGTCTGGTCATCCAAACCTTGTTTTGAGCTGTATTCTCGGATTAACTCATGGCTTTCGCTCAAGTTTGGGGTGTGATCTAGGTCTTGGTCCAGATTAATCTGGTCTTGGTCAGGTGGGTATGTCCACTCCCCTTCACTGGCCGTGCTTACACCAGCGTCATCCATCTGGTCTGTTGCTGAGGATGTAAATGAGCTGGACCTGTGGCCCTGGCTCTGGGGTCTGAGGTCAGAGTGGTATGAAGGGTCCAGAGAAAATCCTTCATCAATAGCATTGGGTACAGTGTTGAGTGACAGCTCAGAATCACAGTGGGACGAGCCCGTGAGGGGCGGAGACGAAGGTGGAGGAATGGTTTCAGATGTTTGTGAGGGGCAGGTGGAGCTGGAACCACTCCAGTTCCCACTTGATGACTGGTGGTCTTCCTTGTGGTCCACGTGGCTGCCTAGAACTCCTGTTGTTGACACAGAGTGAATAGGGCTGCTGAAAGTGTCGGAACTAGAAGAGATCTCACAGCTGCCCATGTCAGTCTTTCGGGGCAAACGAGACCGACCCCTCTCCATCCAGCTGTGCTCTGGACTCCCCCCTCCTCCACCCCCTCGGTCTCTTTCACCCGATCGCTGGAGTCTTTTCAGACTTCCTAGCTGCAGCGGCTCAGGAGCTGCTTGATCGTCGGTGCTCTCCTCTTCATCCTTCATCAGCATCATCTTCATTCTTGGACTTGGCCCTGGCGGAATGAAGTCCTCTGCTTCGTACGGCGACAGCTCTTCGTCGTCGTCGTCATCATCATAATTGTCGTCGTCATCCTCGTCGCTGTCCATCAGACGCCCACCCTCCCGTGGAAGGCTACGTGAGCGCAAGCGCCCGCCGTGTGCCGATGCCGTGGTGTACGTTGAGTCCGACTGATCACCCAGGGAGGAAATGTTGCCTGTTGAATGAGACAGAGAGGCTGGGATTCCCTGATGGCTGCGCTGAGCTCGAATCCGTCTCCTGGAGGGAGCAGCGGTACCTTAAAGAGCGAACAGAGGGTGGCGTTCTTTATTGTTTTAAATTAAAGGGAGAACTCCTTGAAGGAATGCTTATCACCTGCCAGCATGCATATCAGTTTTAAATAAAAGTCAACCAGGAAGTGACATCAAAGGGGAACTCCTTAATCTTTGTTTATTGAAACAATAATGTTTAAACCCTCTGATAGACACAAAATATTCTAAAGAAACATCTGTTTTTTCTCTACAGACTGTGTTGTTATTGTAGCAATGCTCTTTTCACCTACAGACACTCCCCTTTGACATCACTTCCTGTTACTTCACATGCAAATATGGCTGTGTCTAAATTCAGGGGCCGGGTCCTCCAAAGGCCAAATTTGTCATCCGCTTACGTCACATTGCCAAATTCAAAGACTTCTCCAATGCGGCCAACAAATGTGTCTTTCTTTTCCCTGATTTGAGGGGACGGGTCCGATGAATCCTTCCCGGCCCACCATATCTTAGCTTATAGCATAGCTTTGCGGGCTGACTGCTTGTAATGGCGGATGAAGCGAGAGAAAGGAACATGTTTTAAAATGAAAAGTTTCAAGCAGTTGTGTTGTTAAAACTTTTATCATTTGTATAAACATGTTTTTAATATTTTTCTTGACAGAAATCAAACAAGCTGGTGTAGAGAAATAGACATGTACCTACGGCAGGTCCTTTGAAGGACCCAGCCCCTGAATTTGGACACAGGTTATCTAAACAACCGTTCATCTCAGTGGCATGATTTCCTTTTCCCAATATGGTATCAATGTTATCTTTTCAAAAATACATTCATAATTATTACATTAGTTGTTGCAGGCCCCTTTAAAGTCTCTACAAGAATGAAATTCTGGTCTTTGACTTCATCATCCAACACTTTGCCACTGAGTCAAACTTACAAGCTATAAGGAAATCGTCCGTCTGGCAGCCAGAGTCCCGGGTGTGATGGAGACGACCACTGATTGAGATGTCCTCCTGACACAGAGACAGGTGGTGTTGATGGGCGTGGATGATCACTGTCCGCTCTCTTGCCACTGGCGATTCATCAGAATCTGAAACAAACATGTAAAAATCATCTCTTTCAGTTGGTCAAGTGTTTATGATTCTCCATCACCCTGTGTGTGTTTCTGTACCCACCCATGTCGTGCTGGACTCGTTTGGGTATCCCCGTGATGGTCTTCCTCCTCCTCAGCTTCCTCCGCCTCTGGAGGACTGACTGGGAGTGAACCAGAGAGCAGCGAGCACTGGCCTCGCGGTCGAACCCGACTCCTGCATTAACGACAGAACCTGATAAACGTATAAAACTCAAAGTGTAACACAGAACAAGGCAGCACCAGAGAAAAACTTTGACTTTGTTATCTGTAAGGTCTAACTGTTTTTTCCACAGGAAGTCTTTAAATAAATGATTTTAAAACTGTTGTATTTTTTATCAGAATAAAGGAATTTCTTGTCTGAGTTTACCTGTAACATTAATGGGGATGATGCACGAGGAGACGGCGTTAGAATCATCAGACATCTGATCTGAAGGCGGTATGTTTTCCTTGGACCAGCTGGTCTGTTTGTCCTGGGTTGGGGGGCCACTGCGGACCAAGTCCTTGACCTTTTGGCCTCCCAACTTCTCCGTCATTTCACCTTCCTCTGTAGAGGGACCCTGGAGGAAACGTGTTGAACAACAGTGACTTCAACAATCCCACCTCAGTTTTAGCTTTTAGACTAAAGAAAACCTTCACATGTTCAACATGAACCATGAGACAAAAACACTAAACAACCAAACATGACTAAGAAATAAAACATAACGATTTAATAAATGTAAACAGAAATGTGCAACAAAACAAACTGATACCTTTCTATTCCATGGAATGAAGATGCAACCTTCAATAGAGTCAAGTGAATAAAAGCACTCAAACTAAAAACAACAAAAAAAAAAAATTAAAAAAGCAGATGATGTCATGAATCATCTAAAGCTTGTATCTCACTTGGCGAGGAGCTGGAGACAGGAAATCAAGAGGAAAGACAAATTTTCTGCTTGGATTCTCACAGAACTAATATATGATGAAACGACTCAGTTTGATCGCAATTTATTCTCTTTCTCCTTTTTTTTGTTCAAAGTTTGTCACAATTTGGTTTCTTGGATCAACAAACTTTTGAAGTTCTTCCACTTTTTGATGCTTTGACTTGTTTGCGAAGAAGTTTGTTTTAGGATTTTTTAGAACTTGTTGAAAGTTCTTGTCTCTGACTCTGTGAGATACTGGCTTTAAACAATCAGAAGAGTAAAATGTAAATAAATGATGGGTAAGTAACTTATTTTCTTCTCACAACTTCCACATATCTATATTCTAAATGATATTCTGATCAAATCTTTACGTAAAGCAGACACCCGACTTGCTTCTCACCTTTCTTTGGATAGTTTGACCGTCTGCCTCCCTGCTCGGCCTCTCCTGTGAGACGGAGAAACAACCACAACAAGCAGGAGTTATTTTATGAACAACAGGCAAAATTAGTCAAATTTATCTGTTTTTACTTACTTTTTTCTCTGTAGTCTGGATCTCTGTTTCCCTCTCAGTCCTCTCCTTCAGCAGGAAACAGATTAAACCCAGAGTTAGAGAACAAAGAACATGAACAAGTTCCAGTACAACCAGAAACTCCATATTTACAGGAATCTATATTATATTTTTCTTCCCAGCTCTTAATATCCAAATATTGTTTATTCCTCTTTATAATGACGTCAAAAATTCCTCATTAGAATAAACTAAAAATAGGATTTAGACCAAATATCAACGAGCTATCCTGATTAAGAAAACAAATCGAGACATATCTCTGAACCTCATGTCAGGATGATCAGGAATCAACATGTAGCTGAATTTTGACTGAATCCTCAGTTTGAAGTGACGGGTCACAGATCGTAGTGGGAGGTATACTGGTTCGTACTAAAAAACAGTTTTTATTTTTATGATGGCACAGACATACTGGTTTAAATAGCCTGAACACGTTTGGAATGTTACGTCACGCCCACCAGGGACCTGTTTCACGGGGGACACTTTTCCTCGCAGCACCGCTGTACGCATTAGCAAGCTGATGTTATTGTTGGAGCAGCTTCTCCAGAACTGGTAGCGAGTGGCGATTTCACTGTTTGTAATGACTGTTATAAAAAAACACTCCTCTTTTCACCATCGCTGACTGTAGTAAACACACCTTTAGTGACGTGCACGGATAGATTTCATGCACAACATGAATGGAGACGCTGATGTAAAAATCCAGTAAGTGGTTTTGTGCAGAGGCTGAGTCGTCTCGTTAAACTTTATTAAATAACACAAAATGTTTGACCCCATAATGATCTTTTCTCAACCCTCCTCCTTCACGACGGGACCAAAATGTGTGACTTCTACAATCAGGCAGAGAAGAAAAGATACATAGAAGAAGGAAACAGTGACACAGACAGAGGGACAGTGAAAGACAATAGTCAAAAAGTAGTTTCTGTGTTGCAGAATGGTAAATGGACTGAACTTATATAGCCCTTTTTATCAAGTCCCTCCGGACCACAAAGTGCTTTACACTTACAGTCACCCACTCACACACTGATGGAGGTAAGCTACATTGTAGCCACAGCTGCCCTGGGGCGCACTGACAGAGGGGGCTGCCATGCACCGGCCCCACCGGACCCTCTGACCACCATCAGAAAGACAGTAACTTCAGCTGACCGGGGTTTACTAACATTTTGTACATTTGATTATCAGCTGAGCTGTTACAAGAAAAATACCAACAAATACCGTGACACCGGTATAATTGTTGGAAATACCGTGATATAAAACTTGGGTCATACTGCTCAGCACCAACACATCCTATCATAATAGTCTTTTCAGGAGCTGTTTTATTAACACAAAACACATTTTACCTTCCTTGGCTGATAGTCCAGCTCCCGCTCCCTCTCTGCTCTCTCCTGCTGCTCAACGACAAAACAACAACAAAAAAACATTTATCTCCAAATCCTGAAGTCCTGAAGAGAAGAAAGTTCTCCCAGGTTTCACTTATCAAGACATGAGAAACCTGATCTGGTCTTTATCAGGTTCTAAAGTGATTCAAATCAAACCTCAAATAAACAAAAACAAATTCCATCAAGTTGTTTAATTAACAAAAAGTTAAAGCTAAGAGTCAAAAACTGGTTCCAGACCCTGATCCAGCACCCTGAAGAGCCTCTTAGTAGGGGTTTTCTGTAGAACTGTATCAGTTTCTCATACAGTTGTGGAGGAATTTTGTCCCACTCTCCTTGATTCTTTTCTTTTTTTTACACATTCTGGATCAGGGTTCTGTTGTAGACCAGCTGCTGTTCTGGATCAGGGTTTTATTGGATCCAGTTTGGTCCAGCTTAAGTCTGGACCAAACTGGACTGGTGGACTCACATCAGAACCCTTGGGTCTACAGAGGACTTCCTGGTCCACTCATCAAACCATCAGCTGGGAGGAGCTGTTTGATGATTTAAATTAAAATGTTTGAAGACCAGACCAGGGTTATCATATCCTGATATGTGACTGTTTAATGTCCAACAACCCACTTCTCTAATTATTATACTTTATTTGTTGCTTAGTTATCTTCAGTCTGTAGTCACAAGTTTCTTGAAAAGCGTATGGAGGCAGCCATGACAGTTATAAGTCCCGCCCACAGCCCTCACGATGCGCAAGAAATTCATTCATTCAGATAGTTATGATAACAACAAATCCAGTTTGTTTTTGCTTGAACTGGTGGCTTCAGCAGTTCAATCACAAGTTTGGATTCAACTTGTGTTTTTGTTGCTGCAACAACAGTTAAAGGAAACTGAGAAACGGTTTGGAAACATTTTGTCTGGAAGAAGACTTGTTCACACAGTGTCCTGCCAAACTCCACTTTATCCCAACAAAGTAGGATCGTAAACTAACCTGGCTGGCAGCTTTAAATCTCAAAAAGTCACAGTAGAGAGTTTGTTTGCTTTTTTCATTTTATCGGCAAAAATCCCACAGATATTCACTCCGGTCCAGAGCTTGATCTGGGCTAAAAGCTAAGGGCTACCGAACGCGGCTCTTCTGAACCACCGAGTCAGACAGCTTCCAGTAATATCAACTAAAACCCTGAATATGTTCCTGGTGAGTTAAATTGTAAATGTTGTGTGTCCCCTTTCACTATTTAATTGTGCAGTTCTTTGTTTTTACTAATGAAAGCCTACGGTGAATGGCGTTACCATCAGCACTAGCTACTGTTAGCCTTGTTGTTTGTTAGCATGTTTTTTACAGCTAAGTCTAATATTTAAAGAACTATTAAGGCTATGGTTAGTAGCCACATGCTGGTAAAACTATATAAATGCCTTAATTTAACTGTCTCAGTTCTGAGTAAGCTCAAGAGTAATAAACAATACTCTTCCCAAATACATGCTAAAATATTTTGTTTACATCACGGCAGGATTAAAAGGCGAGGAGCTTAGCACCCAGGGGCTATAAAAGTCCCCGGTTTATTTTAATAAAATATCTGCTAACAGAGTTACTAGAGGCAGTTTATTTATCTTTGTTTATCATTTATTTAAAATGACTGCAGATATGAGACCCT
>JARVJO010000164.1:8151931-8163188 GCA_031762555.1 Cynodonichthys magdalenae | reverse complement strand
ATCAGTGCCTCACATTCATACACTGATGGGACACATCAGAGGCATCAGGGGTGAAGTGTCTTGCCCAAGGACACAACTATGTGTATGTGTGTTTGTGTTCATTTGTGGTACTTTTAGTAAAATATTTCATGAACCACTGGACCAATTAGAACCAGTAATCAACATAAACATCTACAACATAACCTTTGGACTAACCGATCCAAAAAGGCCACTGCAGCTAATGAACCTCAGCCAACACATAAATAACTGTGGTTTTATAGCTGAAACTTTGTGTGATAGTAACTGAGAGTCATCCCTAACAGAGTCGCAGACATTAAACTGTTTAATGTTGTTTTAAATTTTGATCAGAACAATACTGATCTTTAAAGGTCAATCTTTAACTTATTTATTTCAATATTAATTACAGCTGTGCTTAGAAACTTTGTAACTTTTGGAAAATGTAAATGAGTTTAAAAAAAACATCAGTTTTTACAAACTTTTTCTTTCTTTCAAACCATCAAATTAAACTTTGGTCTTTTCAGGAAACCTGTCTTTTGACTTGTGTCATCACATTTAGTTCTTTGCCTCACAGAGGTAGCCTTTAGGTCTGTTTAACAGCGTTACACCATGACCCACTGACAGATCTGAAGCTGCTGTGACACACACACACACACACACACACACACACTCAGAGAGCATCATTTCTACGTCCCTGGGTTTCCGCCGCTAATGTTGACCTATTTTTGCCCAGGCCTCTCTCTCTGTGGTTCCCTCTCTGCAGCCCAATAATTCACCGTGTTTTTAATAATTCACAGCTTTATTGCAAACAAAAGAGCGGGGAACCATCAAATCAACAGAATAATGTCTAAATATAACTTCCTTCCTGTGTCTGAGCAGAGACACACTACAGGCAAAACAAGGACACACATCTGGGTTGGTCTCCCCTCACCGAGCGTCGACCTGCTCTGCAGAACGGGTCACGTCATCGGGATAAACCCGGTTCTGGTTGTGGAGCGTTGTTGTAGAACCTCTGATTATTTACCAGTCTGCACAGAGTGGTTCAGCCCGACGGGCCGATTGGTCGGCTGGCTTCAACAGGAACCAATAGGAGCGAGGAGCAGCACAGAGAGTACTCTGGTGATGCTGGGCACACCCGCTCGTCGTGTGTGTGTGTGTATGTGTGTGTAAAAAGGATTAAATATATATTTTGTGTTTATTAGAAACACATTGTTTTATGCTGATGCTGCCTCTCTTTGAATCTCCTACCAGGAACTGAAAAACAGATTTTCTGGACTTGTTTTTGTTTTTTAACTAAAAAATCTTCTGCTTTTGAGGATTTTTCCACAGATCTGCACGAATCCTTTAATTTCATGTCTTTTTTTCTTCTGTTTTCTCTGTGTTGCAGAATCCACCCAGTTATTTCATTAAGATTATTTGGGGTTTAATAATCCTACATTAAAAAAAGAAGTTAAAATCCATATCATTATTTTCTGTAAATATCAGTGTTAAAGATGAGCCTTGAACGACGGCTGAAACTGAAAAGGTCCAAGGTAAAACTACCAAAACAGAAAATGCAAAAAAGTAGCTAAAATCAAAGATTACATGTCCCTAAAATCTAAAACTGTAGCTAAAACTAAAGTTAAACAAAAGTTCAACAACAAAAACTTGAACTAAAACTGTAAATTAGAAATGGAGCTACAATCTTAAAGTAGCTAACATAAAAAATGTCATTAAAGTAGCAGAACAGTCAATTTCATGAAGCAGATTTTAAACAGAATCATGTTTTAAAATAAACGTAAGTTTTTATATTTTCTGTTAATAAACAAAGTTACAAAACCTAAAATTCACAGCATCACCTCCTAAATGAGCCGAAACGCTGACTCAGCAACAAATTGTAACTGTGTGTGAAGGTGGACATCAGTGCAAACAGCCTGGTTCTGGTTCTGGTTCTGAATTTTTATTTCTGCAGCTGCTCTGATTGTAACGAAGAGTTAAAAAAGCAGAAAATGTTTAATTCATGTTTTTTTTTCCTTTTATGAGGAAGATGAAAGGAGATCCGGTTTCAAAGGGACTTCCAAGTGTTGGTCAGAGATCCGGTTTATTCCGTACGGGTGTTCACGGGGGCGTGCATGTGTAAATCTGACATGGCTGTGAGGTCAGGCGGTGTCGAAGAACCGGACCAACGCTCGGAACCGGACCAACGCTCGGACCCAGGTCGTACCATTCTGATCCACTTTGAACCTGGTGGTTCTGGCTGAAGTACCGTACGGTAAAATCTGCAGAACATACAATCCCACATGTTTTATACACACAAGGAAGAAAGAGGATATTTTTTAATTTGCAGATTTGATCATGACCTGCTGCCATGAAAGCTGTGGGCGTAACTTCCTCTAAATGATTTAATTTAATAAAGCATCTTTCATACAGAGTCAATAAAAACTCACATACAAGCTGACTAAAGATGTACAAATCTAAAACTTGATTGGCTGAGCATAAAATAAATAAACTGTAAAATTTAAAGGTTAGAAATATGAAAACCCTTTAAAGGAGAGAAGTAAAAAACACCAGCTAACAATATTGCATTTCTTTAACTAACCAACTGCAGATTGTATCTTTTTTTATTAATATAGCTAGTTTGGTTCATTTCTTTAAAAAAAACTATCTAGTGCTGCCTTAAATCGTCAGATAACGGGATGAATAAACACGTCGTACTTGCTAGCTAACCAGGCAGCGTACGATAAATAAACGTTAGCTAACTAGTTATATATTTCTCCCCCAGCTGTCAGCTGAGAGTTTGTAAATATCTGATGAATCAACTGTTTCCTGAAGCTTTGAGCTCCTCCGTGAGGAGGAACTAGAAGCTGTAGAGATTCCACAGCAACAAGTTGCCATGGCAACGGTGATAAACGTTCAGTTTTATAAAAATAATAAGACGGACCGGTTTTGGAAACATGAAATGAAAATGTAAAAAAACATCCAGTTTTTTGTTTTTAAATATTTGTTTTTAAAATGAAAATACAAAAGATCAAAAAGTTCATGGACATAAAAGCAAAAATTAGCTAAATTCTAGGTTAAAATCCAAAAGTATAATAAACAGCTAAAATAGAACAAAGTATGTTGAAGATGGTAACTATGTGAAAATGTAAATAAATAAATTATAATGTGAATGTTGACTACGTGTCCACAGAATTATATTTAAATATTGGTTAATAAGCTTCAAAGTAAAAGTGGAATGAATTAAAATAAGGTTTGTAAATAAAGTGAAGCTGGACTGAATGGGTGAGTTTTGCTTTGTCTCTGTGTTCATCTGTTTGTTAGCAAAATATCTTCTGAACCAGTGAACAGATTTTTATTATTTTCTGTACATCTACATCTTCAAAGACTCAAGTCTTTATCAAAAACAAAAAACGCTCAAATTATGTCAGTTTTACAGATATTAAGCTATAATTGGGTGTGGTAGTAGCTGAGAGTAGTTCCAACACAAACTCTGAGATCATGTGCAACATTCATTTTAAGACCGTTTGTCAGGAAATCTGGTGGGCGACATGCATTCCTTTTTTGACCAAAAGACACGAGCTGCTCAAAATAAACTGATTAAAAAGAAAAATAGAGAAAATGTGACTTCAGTGTGGGAGGTCATTAATCTGTTATCACATTTCATCTGTGGGGACTTTGTCTCAGAGGAGTAATCTGTTAATTCACAGAAAAAATGAAGTGCGGAGGAGTTTTCAGAAAGACACAATTGGTTAACTGTAATTTCTTGCTGCTGTAATTATTCGACTGTGGGCATAATTACCAGATCATAGAACGGGAGCAGATCTTTCAGGATACTGTAATTATTTTTTACAAGTCATATCAAGAGTATTAATTAACTTTTTTATTGGCTAAACAACTCTGTCCCTCCTCTGCTTATTCATCATCATCCTCATCCTCCTCATGCAAGATTTAAGGATATTCACATCCTAAATGAAATAGTTTTGTTTTTATATTATTTTTTAAACCAGGTTGTCTAATTAAAACAGTTTCGATATAATATATTGAAACTGATTATATTATATTATATATTATTATTATATATATATAACATAATCAGTGTGTGAATGTGTGTGTGACTGGGTGACTGTAAGTGTAAAGCGCTTTGGGGTCCAAAGGGACTTGATAAAGCGCTATATAAGTTCAGTCCATTTACCATAATTTATTAAAAACAGGAAACCAGAAGTCTGCTGACATCATGAGGAACACTTGTTCATGTTAACCAGCAGCTGTGGACTGAAGCAGTTCTAGGGGGGTCCAGGGATAACAGATCGATTCAAAACTCTATTTTCAATTTTTTTTAAAACATTTACCTGTATATTAAATTCTTGGGATTAAAAGAAGATAAAATCAGTATTTTATGAAAGTAGAAGACTGAAAACCAGACTTTATCCTGAACTTTATCTGGGATCAGAACTAAAACTTCCATTTTCATTTTGTTTTTTATTTCCACACTGAGCAGCAGCAGTTTGTCCTGACTGCATCATTTTATCATCAAATATCCTCTGCCCCATATAACACCTCATGTAGGAACAAAACACAAGTTACCTTCAGAAACCAGAGGAAGCAGAGATTATTCTACAGATTAAATCAACTAGACTCTGAGAAAAAATTAGAAAACTAGTGGCCCCGCAGATGATGAACCCTTAATGTTTGCTTACACTGCCTAAGTGACAGTGCTAACTGCTAACAGCTAACTGCTAGCAGAAAGGTCATGTGACACAACATGGCAGCCCCCCCTGGATGGACGCACCCTTAGTGTTTGCCTACACTGCCTACTCCACGGCCCTGGATTATTTTAAAGTAGAGTTCTGTAGAAAGGTTATAAAGAGTTAATATATTATTAATCTGTTGTAGGTCACTCTTTCTTTTAACCATTATTCATCCTGAGAAATATTGTTTAAGTGTTTGTTTTACTGTTGACTTCCTAAAAGCAGAATCCCTGTAACCAGGATCCTGTTTGTTTCTGGGGGGTGCAGTTGTGAATCCATGTGTTTGTGTGCGATACAGGAGGAACAGGCTTTGCTAGCTCCTCTGATCCAATTGACTGTGACAGGTATACAGCTAATTAGTGCAGCCGTAGGACGGCTGTCTTCACCTTTCACAACCCCGCCATGAAATTGGATTAATGCATGAGTGCTAGAATTCAACCAAAAGTAAACTTTTATTCCACAAACCACTAGTTTGTTGCTGGTTTTGAAATAATCTCCTTTTAAATTTAGCATTAAAAACTTTCTCTGAAGCTTTTCTTCCTGCTGCGATGGTTTCATTCGTGGCGTTATCATGACGTCCTCGCGGCCGAGTTTGCTCCTAGTCCAATTAGGACGGCTGGTCTTTAAGGTTCTTACAGAAGACAATCTGTTTGTCAGGACCTCTTTAAGAGCAGCTCAGTCCTTAAAACGAGCAGCAGGCATCTTCAGATTAGCTTTTTCTGACCCCGTCTCTTTCCACCTTATCCTCCTGGTTTACTGAGACCGGCCAGGAGCTCGTCTGTGAAAATCACTTCTGATGTTTCACCACTAAATCCTCCTTAAATTCTCCTGCTTTAGATTAGATATATGATCACAGCTTTATAGATTTAACTTGCTTTTTGTCTGCTTTTTATTCTTCACTGAAACCAGGAAACAAAAACATTTCTGAGGACATGGGAACAAACCAAATCGTGTTTTTATTTAAGTTATTTAGTTAAAATAAAGCTTCCACTAAAAACAATCAGTGATAAAGCTTTTACTTTGTTCTCAACTTTTTTTGACTTACAGAGACTCAGTTTTATCTCTGGAGTTTCAAACATGTTGGTGCAGAAAGTTTTCTCTTAAAACAGTCGTACAGTTGTCGTCAGCGTCTTTAACTCGACTCTAGAGCTGCATTCTGATTCCTCCGACGACAGAAAACATCCAAGGTGAGAGCCCCAAATTTCCAGGTTTACAAATCACACAGGTGATAAATAAATACTAATAATAATTGGTTCTAATCTGATCATTGTCATTTAGAAAATAGACGTTAAATTATACACTTGAGACAACCTCTGAGGTGGTTATGATGTGGGCAGCAAAACAATATGCAGTTTGGCAGAACGTGCATGGGAAAATAAACTTTTTGAAAATAAACCTGATTTTCCAATCCAACTTTATTAGTAAAGCACTTTTTGCACCACAGCAGACCAAAGTGCTGTACAGAATCAAGATTCCAACACAGTAAATACAAAATCAAAAATAAGCACCACAAAAAAGAACAAATAAATAAATAAATGCAGGAAATAAAAAATTTAATAAAAACAGGAAATAAAACAATAAAATATCTAAAACCTACTTTAAAATCTACAATAAAACAAGAACATTTCTACAAAAAATAAAAATCTAGTAAAACACAACCCCTTACACAGTATCAAAAGCCAAAGATTTTCAATAACTAGGTGTTTGAAAAGTGGCGGCATGTCTCGCTGCCTGTTCTGTACGTTACAAGAAGTAAAACATCAGTTTCATTTATGCACAGTGACACTTGAACAAACTTTAGGTAAGTCCTTAACAAAGAGTCTAAAAAGAATTGGTCCTAACATAAAGCCTTGGGGGACCCCAGCTCAGCCTGAACTCTATTAGAAAGATCTGGTTTCATCCAGCAGATGGCCTCGTTTGAAAAATTAAAACCAGAGCTTTGCTAACAGAACAGCATGACTGATTGTGTCAAAAGCTTGTTTCAAATTTAAGAAGGCAGCTCCAGACTCCAGACGTTTTGATAATCTCAAAGGAAAAACAGGTCTGTTTCAGTTGAGTGATGTTTTTGAAAACCAAACTGCATCGCGTGGAGAGGTGAAGCACGTACATGAAGATGGTTAATGATCTGCATGGAGACCCATTTCTCAACAACCTTTGAAACTCTTGGTAAAATACTTCCAAACTGTGGGAACGATTGACTGTTTGGGTAATTGATATTGCAGAGGCCTCTTTATTCGATTTTAAAATGTTTCTGTCAAGACCAAAAACATCTTTAGCTTTGGAAGTCTTTAACAAAGATGTTTGAGTCCATGTTCTGGTGAGATGGTTTTTATTAACAAACATTTTGTACCCAGAAGAGAAACTGTATCCAGACCTCCTGGTAAGCCCCGCCCACAGCAGCCCACGCCATGAGCAAACAGAACACAGCGACGGCCGTGGAAGTGAAATTAAAATACGTCGTATAGTTCTGACCAATCACACCCTGCAAGAACAGAACAGCGTGCAGAGCAACAACAGAACGACTTCATCACCGTGACAACAAACTTACCGACATCCTGCAGAATTTAAAACAAAAAAATGTTTTCAACAACTTTCAGTTTCCGACGAGCCACTAGCTCAGTTAGCAAACACAAAGGAAACAACTGAGTTTTACACGTCCAGCTAAAATGTGCTGTGGTAGTAGCTGAGAGTCATCCCCAACACGATGATGATGATGATGATGATGGTGGTAAACGGAGACAACAGCAGCTCGGATCAGTTCAGTTTAGTGTGTCGTGGTAGAGGGTGACACACATACACACAGTCACACACACACACACACTCACACAGTCACTCACACACACACACAGTCACTCACACACACACAGACACACACACACACAGTCACTCACACACACACACACAGTCACACACACAGACACACACACACACACAGTCACAAAGCATCAAGTTGAACATGACTCACAGCTGTCTGTCTGCTGTTCAACAAGAGCTGTCTGTCATCTGCTTCATTTCAACACGTTGGTTTTTATTTAACAAACATCAGGAATTAAGACCATAAATAAAGAAATGAAATGTTTGGATTCATAAAATATTAATTCATCTCAAATATTTCTCTTAAATGTAGAAAACTGCATGAGGATGTGTTTCTGCTGCTTTTTTTAAAAGTGAAAAATGAAACAAGCAGCTGTTCCTCGTGCTGTTATTTTCATTTAAAGAAGTATTTTTAAACAATTGATGTGATCTTGATCAAATAAAAAGGCAGGTTTGTTGCTAATTATTATTGCGTATAATCACTTGTGAGTACATTTGGTTTAAAAACTCGGCTGTATTAAATTAGGTGACTCCAGAGGTGCAGCTAATGAAAAGTTTCAAAGAGTTTGAAATGAAAATAACGACCAAATGATGAGGAAAAAGTTTGTGAACAGAATTTAAAACAGTTTCAGTTTCTTATATTTGTGTCAAAGACTGAAAAAAAAAAAAATATATATATATATATACACACACATATATATATATATACATATATATATATATATATATATATAGTAATTTTGAGACTAATTAGCTTATATTTGCAGCTAAAAGCTAACGGTGAACAGGCTAAAAATTAGCATTGCCATTTAGGGGATACTAGCATGAAAATTTCATTATTTAGCTAAAACCGTTGCTAAGCTAACAGCTCTGGGGTTGTTCAGATCTGTGGTGATTTCTGAGACTATAATCATTTTATTTTTTCATTTTTCTTTTTTTTTCTGTAATTTAGTTGTTAAATCCTCTCTCTGCTCCTCGTCTCGCTCCTCCCCAGTTTGTGTCTGGGTAGAAATCAAAGAGCATTAAACATTAAATATGCTGTCAAGAAGCAGAAGTCTCTCCACGCTGCTGCTGATGAAGAAAGTAGGGCAGTGAGGAAGGAGGTATGGATGGAGAAGAGGAGGAGGAGGAATGTAAAGATGAAGGACAGACTGAGACAATGAGAGACAAAAAGACATTAATTATCTCGCAGGTCTGAGTTGTGTGTAAAACAAATAAAAATGTATTTTTATTCAAACTTTTGTGGGTAAAACCAGACGTCCAAGTTTTTACATTTAGTGAATTTAATTTTAAAAAACAAACTGCGCCTTTTATTTGTTCTAAAACTGTTTTAACATGTTTTTATTTAAACAGCTTTAAGTAAAAATTTATGACCACAGAAAGTGATTGACTCAGCTGAAAGGTTAAAGCAGGCCTCCGTCCTGTTACTATGCAGACTAACCCCCCACCCCCACCCCCCTCGCTGCTACAGGCCACACAAACTCACATTCAGAGATAAATTAGCTTCAATGCTGCAGTAGGAAGAAAGTTATGATGTCAGAGCTGCTTCAGGAATCAGACCAACATAAAAAACTACATCCACCAGAAGAGCAAAATAAAAAAGGTTCAAATACGTCACAAACACATTTTCATCATTTCACTCACTTTCTGATGGTTTAAAAATTTAAATCTGTAAATCTAAACATGAAAGTTAAATCTTAATGTTGTGGCTAAATATTAGTTTACATTTATTTCAGAATGGAACACAGCCTTTGCTGTTGGTTCTCAGCTTTTGTTATGACATCATCATCCTGCGACAAAAGCAAGCACTGATGCTGCTAATGCTGCTAACACGTGTAAAGATGGAATTTAAAATTTGGATTCAAAATGTGTTCATTGAAAACAATATAGATGTGGTCCAACAGTTTCAAGTGCAGCTTGGACACCGGCCACAACTGCAAGTTAGATGTCTTGTAGGGAAGCATTAGCAGCCTTAGCAGAGTTGGCAGCACTAGTAAAGTTAGCAGAGTTAGCAGTGTAAGTAGAGTAAGCAGCATTTGCACAGTTAGCAGAGTTAACAGTGTTAGTAGCATTAGAATAGTTAGCAGCATTAGCAGTCTTAGCAGTGTTGGCTGCACTAGCAGAATTAACAGTTGCTTTTGTTGCAGAATGATACTGTCATAAGAGCTGAGCACCAACACCAAAAGCTGTGTCCATCTGAAATACTTAAATGTAAACTTTATTATTAAGCTGCCACATTTAGATTCAACGTTCACATTCACTGATGTCTCACAGCAAGAAGGTTCTTGGCAACTTAAAAGTTATGACTAAATTCAATCTTAAAAACATTGGTGCTTCCTGCCCGATTCGACCAAGCTACTCCCTACTGTCCCCCAGCTTCTTCAAACCCCACTGTCAATCTGACCAAATAAGAAACTCCTACTTAGTGACTGCAGAGACCCCCTTCTCAAATCTGAGGTCAAGGGTGGACTGTCCTCTCTGGATTGGGGGTGAAGCTTTCTCTGGGTTTTGTTCTCGAGTGAGGGAAGAATGGATCGATCCAGGTTCTGTAGTACTGTGGACTCTGTACCGGTCTGTTGTGGTGAAAGTTTCCGTTTACCTGTCGGTCTACGTTCCTACCCTCACCTGAGGTCAAGAACTCTGTAGTGACCCAAAGAACCAGATCTAGGAGGTCCAAACGATTTTTTTCTGCAGGGTAGCTGGACTCTTTTAGTAGTTCAGTTCTCCAGGAGAGACAGAGTAGAGCTGCTGCTCCTCATCCAGATGAACCAGTTGAGGAGGTTCATCTGGTGAGGAGGACTCCTGGACTCCTCCTGGTCTCCCTAGGGAGGTACTCTGGACAAGTCCAACTGGGAGGAGACCCAGAGGAAGATCGAGGAGCTGAAAGAGGAAAGAGAGTTCTGGACCTCCCTGGTGCACCAGAGACCTGACTCCAGAATAAATAGATGACAGCTGGCATGTGATATGCATTCCTTCACTGGAGTGTTTATTATTATTGTTGTTGTTGTTGTTGTTAACAGGCTGGAGCTCAAACAGACTGTTTGGATAAATGTCCCACACAACAGATTTCTCCCTGAATGTGACACCATCTGAACACAGCCTGCTGCCGCCAAAGAGATTCATCCAAGTCCTGAAAGCTCTGACTGTTTACAAACAAACTACAGCCCTGACTGTTTACAAACTGAAGCTCTGACTGTTTACAAACAAACTACAGCCCTGACTGTTTACAAACTGAAGCTCTGACTGTTTACAAACTGAAGCTCTGACTGTTTACAAACTGAAGCGCTGACTGTTTACAAACTACAGCCCTGACTGTTTACAAAGTGAAGCTCTGACTGTTTACAAACTGAAGCTCTGACTGTTTACAAACTACAGCCCTGACTGTTTACAAACAAACTGAGGCTCTGACTGTTTACAAACTGAGGCTCTGACTGTTTACAAACTACAGCCCTGACTGTTTACAAACAAACTGAGGCTCTGACTGTTTACAAACTGAGGCTCTGACTGTTTACAAACTACAGCCCTGACTGTTTACAAACTGAAGCTCTGACTGTTTACAAACTGAAGCTCTGACTGTTTACAAACTACAGCCCTGACTGTTTACAAACAAACTGAGGCTCTGACTGTTTACAAACTGAGGCTCTGACTGTTTACAAACTGAAGCTCTGACTGTTTACAAACTGAAGCTCTGACTGTTTACAAACTGAAGCCCTGACTGT
>JARVJO010000164.1:8068203-8092310 GCA_031762555.1 Cynodonichthys magdalenae | reverse complement strand
ACCATAGGAACTACACCTGGACCAAAAGAGCTACACCTGGATCATAGGAACTACAACTGGACTATAGACCATAGGAACTACACCTACACCTAGACCATAGGAACTACACCTGGACCAAAAGAGCTACACCTGGATCATAGGAACTACACCTGGACTTTAGACCATAGGAATTACACATGAACTATAGGAACTACACCTGGACTTTAGACCATAGGAACTACACCTGGACTTTAGACCATAGAAGTTACACATGAACTATAGGAACTACACCTGGACTTTAGACCATAGGAACTACACCTAGACCATAGGAACTACACCTGGACCAAAAGAGCTACACCTGGATCATAGGAACTACAACTGGACTATAGACCATAGGAATTACACATGAACTATAGGAACCACACCTGGACCGTAAGAGCTACACCTGGACTATAGGAACTACAGATCTTGTTCTGGTTCTGCTGGTTCCTTCCTGGATATATGGTGTTATTTATTCAGACATCTTTAATAATAAATATTATCTGTTGATGTGTATGTTTTTGTTGTGATTTGGAACGACAGAAATAAATTAAACAAAACTACAAAAATTAAATAAATCTTTGAAGGAACCAGCAGGAGGCAGTAAAATAACAAACCAGAAACTCATGAAGACAAAAAAGAACAAAGTCAAAAACAGAAAGACAAGCAAAGTCAGACAGAAGACGTTACCATGGAGAACATTTTTACTTTGGCTTTACTTTGTGTTGGTGAGTTTTTCTTATTATTATTATTATTATTAATATTATTATATTAGAATTTTTATTAAAATCTACATCTGCTGCTGCAGCAGAGGATCATAAACAGGAGGGGGTTTCAATTGTGTGTGTGCTGTGATTCTCTGAGTTATGTTCAGATCAGTTTATGGCAAAAAGTAATTTATTGAATATTTACTCATATAGAAAGATACATCAATAATTGAAGCAGTCCAGAAGGGTTATAAAGTCATGTTTTGATGTTAGTAGAACATTTCTCACTTCAAAGACATCAGGGTGAAACGTTTTACTCTTTCTGGAGAAAAAATTCTATGAATAGTTTTATTTTAATTGTAAGAATGGAGGGGAGATGTCCCCTTTAAATCATTGCAGACCTCTAAACTTGGCAGAATTTGACTTTACTTTTTTAAATGGTTTCATCTGACGCTTTTTATGATGCTGATACTGGAAAAACAAAGATGGCTCTGTGGAGCAAAAACAAAATAAATTCAAATATATTCAGATAATAGAGAAGTAGAAAAGAAGAAAAAAGTTATTTAGTTTAATAAATGCAACAAAAGTAAAACAAAATGAAATGAGGACATAAAGAAGAAAACAAGTCGAGTGGAGCTCAGCTTGATCAGATCCAGATGGTTCTGGTTCTGAGAGTTCTGCTGTTTGTGGGGTTTCCTCATCTCAACAGCATGTCCTCAAACAAACATTTCAATAAATAAAAACAGCTGCTTTGTTCTCTTTGTGGAGTTAAAAGAAATAAATACAGGAGAAATGAAAGCCAGGTTTGTTAACAATAGAAAAATCCTTGGTTTTGATCCCCAGCTTTATCTTTTTTTGTTGTTTTTGTTTCCCAAAAGCTGCAGCAATCATCTCAGTAAATAAACAAATAAATAAATAAATGACAGGAATAACAGGAAATAAAAGCAACATTTAAATTGATTAAACAAACTAACCGTTTGCTGTGTGAAGTTAGATTTTCATTGCAGTTTATCATGAATTCAACTGTTTTATTGACTGTATCTGTTAGCAAAATATCTCAGAAAATGATCATTGGATCCACACCTGTTAACGTGGCTCCACGTCAGTCAGTTTCACGAATCCTGAGCTAACACTCAGTGTGGTAGTAGCTGAGAGTCATCTCCGACACATGAACAATAAGACATCGTGCAGAAAGTTTGACCAAAAGTTCTTTCTGTCTGTCGTCCCAGTGTGGTCCAGTGTGGCTACTGTCACTGTGGACATCCCTCAGACTCAGTACGAGTTTGCCAGAGGAGACATCACTCTGCCCTGCACCTTTAAAAGCAGCATAACCAAACCTTCACAGGTCATCATCGCCTGGATCGCTGTGGCTGGGGTTGACGATTTTATTGATGTAAGTATTCACACATCTGTATCTACAGGATGTTTGTATTCCTCTAATGTAAATGTTCTTAACAGGAGGACGTCATCACCTACAACAGTGTCACTAGAGAAACTGAAGTCTTAGTATTCTATAAAAGCCAAGCGTCTATGGATGTGGATTTAAATGCAGGAAAAGCTGACCTGAAGCTGAACTCCATCACTCCATATGAAAACAGAGAATTTGAGTGTAGAGTCTATATTCCAAAAGATGTAAGGGGCAAGCCAGCTGATAAGACACGACTGGTTGTTCGAGGCAACATTTAGTTTGTTTTTACATAGAGATTTCACTGCTGTCTTTAAATGATCTGCCTGTGCTGCCAGAGCTGATTCATTTTAACTGCCCAGATTATAATCCCTCCTGTCAAAGAAACAAAATGTTCATTTGTGAGCGAAGATTATTACCATGAAAGCAGTTTTTACCTGCTTTTACTCTGCAGGTTCTAAAAACCTAACATGTTTTCTCTTCTTTTATCCAAGAGCCTCCTTCTCCACCCATCTGTGAGATTCAGGGTACAGCAGAGTACAGACAGAACATCAAGCTCCTCTGTTCTTCTGAGGAAGGTTCACCTCCTCTAACATACAGGTGGGAGAGTCGGGATGTCAGGAACCTGCCTCATGTTCCAGACCCCAGAACCACTGATGGTAAGTACTGGTGCCCAACTGATTCCAGAATGAAAGTGCAGAACCAGAAAAGCATTCTGGCTGAGCCCCCGGTCCTCAGTAGGGTGGACTGTCCTCTCCAGGTTAGGGGTCAAGTTCTGTCTCAAGTGGAGAAGTTCAAGTATGTCAGGGTTTTGTTCACCAGTGAGAGAAGAGCAGAGGCTGAGATCTACATATGGATGGATGGATGGATGGATGGTTAGATGGATGGATGGATGGATTGATTGTTGTTTGGATAGATTGATTGTTGGATGGATGATGGATGGATGGCTGGATGGATGGACGGAGGGTTGATGAATGGATGGATGGATTGATGGATGGATAGATTGTTTGTTGGATGATTGGATGGATGATGGATGGATGGATGGATGGAGGGTTGATGGATGGATGGATGGATGGATGGATGGATGGATGGATGGATGGAAGGATGGATTGATTGTTTGTTGGTTGGGTGGGTGGTTGGTTGGATGCTTGAAGCTGAAAGTTGGTCATGTATGACAGAAAGTTCAGGTCATGTGACAGACTTCCTGTCTTTCAGAGGGCGGAGTCTTGTCTCTGTACAACATCTCCATGCACACCTCAGGTGTCTACACCTGCACATCCAGGAACAAGTTCTCTTCTGCTTCCTGTGTCCTCGCCCTCATCGTCAGACCACGTGAGACCCTCCTCCCCTGAAACCAGTTGTGATTTATTTATTTGTTTGTTTGTTTGTTTGTTTTGACTCAACTCTTCTTTCATGCTTGCAGCATCCATGAGCCAGCTATGAGCCAGTCCATGAGCCAGTCCATGAGCCAGTCCATGAGCCAGACCATGAGCCAGTCCATGAGCCAGTTTGGTTAATTTATCTCGAAGCTTCTCCGAAGCATCCCCATGAGGCAGGAAATTGTCTGTACACACTTCAGAGGAAACGATGGTAAGACCCTCACAGGTATCCACTGTCCCAGAGATAAACCTGATGGAGACACAGAGAACTTTCTGATTCTGGTGTGTTCTGTGTTCAGACTGAGGTCCTCTCCATCTGAGAACCCAGCAGGAGCTTCAGAACCGTCCCCTCACATCAAGATTTCAGCAAAAAACAGAATCACTGATGTTAATTATAACAAGAGGATCTTAAATTTTGTCTGAAGAAACCATCAAATAATAAAATATGGTGTTTCACTGGGCTGCAGCGAGTCGGTGAAGTGTCTCCAGGATGTCTCAGCATTCTTGAGACCTTCAGTCTAATTAATGATTGTTAGAACCCTGATGGTCGCTTATTGAGTCATACTGACTCTGTAAGAGGGGGAAACTTAAAGTGTCAAATTAAATGTTAAAACTTGTCACTAACATTTCATTATTTCGCTCACTTTCTGAGTGTAAAAAACTTTTACTAATGTTAAATCCTAAATCTAAATGTAAAAGTTAAATGTAATTAAGTAATTCAGAATGGAACGCAGCCTTTGCCATTGGTGTGCAGCTTGTTGTGACATCATCATCCTGAGACCTAAGTAACATCAGACTTGTTAGCAGTGTTAGCAGAGTTAGCAGTGTTAGCAGGGTTAGCAGGGTTAGCGGTTGATTTTGTCTTAGGAGGTTGACATCAGCTGCACACCAATGGCAAAGGCTGTGTTTTATTCTGAAATAAATAAATGTAAACTTTATTATTTACCCGTAACATTTATGAATTAATTTTCACAGTTAAACATAATATTTAATGTTAAAATTTAACGTTTATTAAAATTTAGAAAAATGTGAGAACAGTGACCTAATTAACAATAAAATGTTAGTAAAATGCTTTAACTTGGATTTTAAAATTAGCTAAATAATAAAATAAAAATGTCTTAGTGACGTTTATTAACAATTACTCTTGGTGCCTCGTAGACACGGAGGCCTCCATCCCTGCTGCCCATCTTCATTTCTGTGACTCTCCTGTAGATTTAAGTGATAAACATAGGGTGGGTACGATGTGGGTGGGTACGATGTGGGTGGGTACGATGTGGGCAACAAAATAATGTGTGTAACAGGAAATTTGTCTTTTTTTCCAGTCAGCCCAGTGAAAAACTACCTTTAATTGTGATTTCTGATTAAATAACTTGTTTTAGGACTTTAACCTGTTCATGTTTGACAAACTTCTTATCGGTGGAAACTTAATCTGTAGAGATTCATCAACCTTCTGCTGGAACAGCTGAATTATTCCTGTTAAAGAAAAACAATACATGTTGCTTTGTTATATTCTGTTTATTATATAGCTGTTTGACCTTTGACCCGCGTCAGCACCTTCAGAATATATATGTATATATATTTATATATATATATATACATATATCAGTTAAATATCCATATTTGTGACTGATTTTGTATAAAACAATAAGTGCTGAGCCGTTTCTGTAGCTCTGATGTATTTTCACTCATGCTTTTATTTCTTTGTTATCACTAAATGTATAAAACTATGGCGCGGTATGAGGGCCAAAATTAAGACAATTGCTTAGCCAGTGGTTGCTATGACATTGTAGCAGATGTTAGCGGGTCCAGCTGTTCAGATAGCGGTGTCAGCCTATCATTAATCAGATCAATAGCTGATTTAGAAACAGATATAGCCTCCTGCTACAAGGATGTAGCAACCGCTGGTTGTGCAATAGTCTTAATTTTGGCCCTCATATCGCGCCACATAAAACATTTCAGTCATAACGTGTAAGAAACGAGACGCAATGATTAAACAAAGATTTACTGAAATAATCTTGGTGTTAAAAGGAAACTCTTTACTGCACATTGAAGGTCACAGCTTCAAGGAAGGTTTTAGAAAATTTTCAAAAGCTTACAACTAGTGGTGCCTCCAGAAATCTTTTTAAGCAGTGGCTGTTGTCCCCCCAAACCCCACCTTGATGTCACCCCTGCTTGAGACGGGGCATTTTGTACCTGAAGGGGGAAACAATCAGAAAGGATCATGGTGGTCTTGTTCATTGAAAACTAATAGAATTTGTAAAGTAAAATCTGACACAGAAACCAAAAGTTTTCTTTTTAATGTGAGGAGACTGATATTATCCAAAAAGTAAACAGGAAACACTTTGACAAACCTGAGGTTTTCCTGTTTTACGTTTAAAAGTTTTTTGTATAAATTATGGTTACTCATTTTAGGTGGTGCAGCTTTTACAATATTTACAGAAATGTACTTTTTGGTTGCACAATGTCTCTAGCATTTACGGTAATTCAGCTGCCAACAGAGACAGAAACTTGAAATGAAGACAGCTTGCTTGGATATCACTGAAACAGAATTTAACTATCTATGTACTGAATATTAGAAGATCACAGCTCTAACAGAAGAGAAATGATTTCTGAGCTTTCAGTGGGTTCAAAGAGAGAAATAATCTATGAAACACTTCTTTACACTCGCAGCAAAATATCACTTCTACAGAAGCATCATGAGTCGGAGCAGCAGGAGGTTTTATTGGACCAGGCTGAAAGCTTCTGAAACATCTGACCTGCTGGGTTAGGATGAAAAAAGCAAACAAAAGGTAACAAACCTCCTGCAGTCATGGTGCTGAGGAGAGATAAGAACCAAACTAAACTAGATTCAGCTGCTTGCTGAAGCTTTTAAAATGAAAAATCTGGTCATTGTAATTATACAGGAAACTAATTATGTTGTTTTTACTCAGGAATTAAAATGTGTTGATGCTGAGTCTCCTGATCAGACAACAACTTCATTACATTCAGAAACGTTCCGCTGCTTTAACCTTTTCAGACGGTTGTTTTCTGCTCGTCATGAAATGTCATATCGAACTGTTAATGATGAACAAACAAAGCTGCACAAAAGGTTTAACCCACAGCCGAAGCAGAGTGAGTCACTGCAAAACACAAAGCTAAAAGAAAACAAATACAAAACTGAGTTTCTGCCTCAGAGTTTGTGTAAAACTTCAGATTAAAGAACCTTAAAGAAAAACTAAATAAAATACAGTTAATGAATGCTGAAGAAGCTAAAGTGCACAAACACTAGCTTAAATAGTAAAACCAACAAAACACTTACTTAAAGTTACAAGATGCCAAATGCTAGTAACAACAGCTAAATGTGGCAAACCCTAGCTTAAAGTTGCATATAGCATTTAGCTAATTTTAACTTTAAGCTAGGGTTTGCCACAAAAAGTACTAAATTGCTAAAAGGAGCAGAACACCTAAAAGCTCAAAGCAACAAAATGTTAGCAAAAATAAACTAGCAACAAAAGCCAAATGTAGAAAAAAAACTATAGCTAAAAATGGCAATATGTAAAGATCTAGTTAAACTTGCCAAATACTAGTTTAAAGTTGCTAAACACTTCCTAAAAGAACCAAAACAATAGGTCTCATGCAAGAACCGTTCGTACGAACAGATTTGTTCTGAAGTTCTGCGTACGAGTGATTTAGGAGAACTTATCATTCACCAATTTTATTGTATTGTTAGATTTTTTCAGATACAAACAAAATTCCCGTGTGGTCCAGACCTGTGGTATATTTTTCATGTCAGTTTGCTGTTATCTTTTACTAATAACATATATTTTATTAGTTTGAAGATATTTTGAGTTGAAAATAAATCACACTCCATAATTATGTTGACAAGTTTAATTTGTTTCATATATAACGAGTTTACAGATAAGGTTATTATTTATTTATTTTTTTATCAAATTTTATTTTGTTAAGATTTATTGAGCACATTAGCTCTGCTATTTTCTCCAAAGTGCCAAACATATTTTGGAGACATTTTAAAATGTGTTTTATGCAAAATCGCATCTCACCAGTTGTGATGGTGGGGGTGGGGAGGGTCTGCCACATTGTTGTGTCTCTTCTTCTGAATAAACTTATTTAACACAGTTGTTTACACTTGAATTAAAAATATTTGACAAAAGGAAAACTGGAGCAGAGAGAAAGAGATGAATATGATTTATATTTTTATTTCTGTGACTGTATACGACCCACAGGAGACATGACATTAACAGCAGTCATCATTTCATCCCTCAGCTTCAGCAGCTCCTTTAATTCCAGCTGATGCTGCTAAAAATGACAGATTTTCTTTTCTGGATCTCTGGCAGCAGAACTTCAGTCTCTGAGCTCGTGAAGTTCTTCTTTTTACTTTTTGCTGTCATTTTCATGAACGAACACTTCCTGGTACGTGGGGCAGGATTTAGGAAGTGTAGCCTTATATGGTGTTTTTGTGGTGGTAATTATGTTAATCTCCTCTCCTCGTGCACGAGCACTTGAATATAAACAGGTGGGATTCATCATGTTTACGCTGCTCATTTACACACTTTTCCTGCAGATAGAAGCGTTTGTTGAATCTGACGTGACATGTTTGGACCAACCCTTCAAACGAACAAAAGTAAGAGAAATTTAGGAAAAGAATACGAAAATGTTCTTGCATGAGGTCCAATAATTGCAATAAAATACTGTTATCATTTAGCTAGCTTTTTGCTAAATAGCTTTTTACTTTACCTTTTAGTTAGCCCTTTTGGTTTTGCTATTTTTATCTTCAAATTAGAATTTTGTTATTTTAATGACGTATTTTACTACTTTTAGCTCTTGGGAAGGCTTTTGCTATGTTTACCTTTTAGCTACTGTTCTTCTAGGGTTAGGGTTTAAGATTTTATTTCCAGTTCTTTTCACAGTTTTCAACATTTTTAGCAGTTTTTAGCATTTTTCAGCAGTCCTTCAGCATCTGAACTCATATTTTCTTTCTTATCAGAAAATTAGGTTTGTCTATTTGTTGATTTCTGTTTTTGTTTTAAAATAAACACATGTAAAACATCTTCTGTGAAACTTTTAATTTTGATTTCTCTGCATGTTGTTTTGATCCATCACTCGTCCTGGTTTCGGCCCACGGGCCACCAATTGATGATTCCTTTGAACCCAACGCTCTGACTCATCCCAGTCTGATTCTACAGAAACTTTAAACATTTTCATCTTCTGCATCTTCTGTTTCAGTTTAAACAGAAACTATGAACAAACAGAGCTGATTGGCTGCTCGTGGTAGAGCGCGCTGATCATCCTAATATGGTCACTTCCTGTTTTCCTGTCTGTTTCTGCTCGAGTCAGTTGATGAAGTTTAGTTAAACCGGTTTTACAGGAAGAACCCTGATTGTGTGAAAAACACCTTCAGCTCAGTCTGAGGTTTGGATTGATCAACATTTATAATCTGTTTCTCTTTTAAATACAAAACTGATTCTTAATTACAGAAAGAAAAATAAAACAAAACGTTTCTCTTCAAATCTAGCACGGTGTTCATCAAAAGGCACTGCCTCAGATGTTTACAGAATTAATTTGATTTTTTAAAAATTATAAATTAAAATAATAAAATTAAAGCCTTGCTCTCTTGTCAGCAACGAATCCTTGGAAATCTGTTTTCTTTGGGAGACTCCCTGACTCCCAGCCCGGCTGCTGGAGGACAGGACAAGCAGAAACACGTGAAGTGGGCGGGACAAGAATGTTACCTGAGGAGCAGGCTGAGCGCTGATTGGCCCATGAGGCCCGTAAATCATCTGGGAGTGGCTCAGGTTCAGGTTTCAATGTAAAAGAGCACTTCTGACCTGATGATGAAGCCTCATGAAGTTTTTATTCCAGCTGCGTCTCCTATAGCATTATTAACAACTTCTATTAAAGCACCCCTAAAAAGTCACGAAACAAGAGAAAATAGAGAAATGAAAAACAAAAAAAGTTTTAGTACTTAAATCACACTGCAGATAATTTTGTAACATTTTTTATTTTCTAAGAGGTAAAAACAATATTCCTCGCAGCCGCAAGTGAACCCTCCTGAAACTCCAACATTTAAGCTCATGAAACGCGCCAAAACTCGAACCGTTTTCTTCCTGTGATCCCGAGGCTTCAAGCGTTGTCGGTGACGTCACTGGTTTACCATAATCACACAGGTTTGGGCACGCGCTTCAGCAAACTTCCGCGATTTGTCGACACTTAAACACGAACCTCACCATCAAGACGTCGGCTCCTCTTTAGGTTCAAAACAGAACCCAGAATATTGGACCAAATAAAAAACTTCCTGGTGGAGAAGATGGTTTGGACCCTGGTCCTGTTGAGTGCAGGTGAGTTTGTTTTTTATTTTTTTATAGAACTAATATTTTTTTCTCTCGGGCTCTAATAAGGAGCGGCCACACCTGTTAACGCACCTTCAGCTTCATGTTTTCAAAGGAACACAAAAAGAACATGGCTTCTGTCCTGAAACGGATTAATTTAATAAATTATTTTGACAGAAACATATATTTATTTTAAAGCCAAAGTTGAGTTTGTCTAAACAATAAATGGCCAATTAAAACAAACAAACAAAAAGTCATAATTAAATAA
The DNA here is from genome assembly GCA_031762555.1 of Cynodonichthys magdalenae. Classification (NCBI taxonomy): domain Eukaryota; kingdom Metazoa; phylum Chordata; class Actinopteri; order Cyprinodontiformes; family Rivulidae; genus Cynodonichthys; species Cynodonichthys magdalenae. Next base: position 8,082,207 of record JARVJO010000164.1, on the reverse strand, counting down.
ATGGGGAAAAAAAGGACTGGCTGACATGTTTTAATTTAAAACAACTGACCCAAACTCAAATACAAAAAACAGCAGGAATATAAACACGTTTGGTAATAATTCAGGTTAATCTGTATTTATTTGACTTGTAAAAATATATTTAAAAGAAGACTTCTCTTTTCAGTGGAAAACAGGAATTATGATTATTTTTCATGCAGTGCTTTTAGATCTGTATTTTTACTGTAGAGCTGCTCATGAGCATAAATATTAACAATAATTTCCTGAATATATAAACATGAATGTTACAATTGGCGGTAGGTTACGTTTTCTGTGAAAAAAGATAGACGTTATAACTTTTTTTATTCAGTTTTTGTCTTTTTTTCTTCCTCTCCACATGTTTAGTCTCATGAAAATTGTCTGATAAAATATTATATCACCAACCTGAAATACTTTATTTAAATTGTGGGTAAAATTAATCAGATAGGACAACTTTTTCATTTTTTTTCCATTTTATTTCAGAAATTTATTCATTAAATAAATAAATAAATAAACAAATAAATAAAAGATTTAATATACAATAAACTACAAATCACAAATAAAATGAAAGGCAGCAGAAAGAAGAAAAAAATCCTATCTGCCTTTTTTTTTTCCAAAATAATAAATTCAAACAATAATAATCTACAAATAAGAAAAACATCAACTCCTTCTCGAGCAACAATTTGTACAGATACACGTTATATTATTTCACATTTCTTCAACAGACCAACTTCTATCATTCTCATAAACACATTGATCTGGCATTTTTATCATCAGTGTTTTAGGTTTCTAATTTATTTTTGAGAAATATTTTGCGTAATAATTCTGCAACAGACATAATCCTTCAAATTAACTGAGAGTCGTCATAAATATAAAGACAAACAAATGAGTGAACATGCATTGTAACTCTGGGGTCTTACGCAAGACTCAAATTCACAGACAGTTGGTTTCAAAACTGCAGATCTACAGAGCTAGTAGGCCTAACTCAGGGTAAAAAGGTCCATTTTACTGAACACTACATTTATGAGCACACACTCATACCAGTGCACTTAAACCAAAGAGTCCACAGGGTGGAATTTAACGCCCCAATGAGGAGTTGACCGTACCGATTATTGCAGACAGGGGGAGCATACATTACCATGATAAATCCACTGACAAATGCTGGACAAACAAGTAAAAAACAGAAATATTCCCTAAAACCAATTTTAAATTCTATTTAAAATTTAAAACCCACAGAATGAAACAAAAAATGGCACACTGAGTAAATAAGTAATTTACATTCTTTATTAGGCAAAAGTGTCTACTTTGTGAGGCAAATAATCGCCACCTTAACGTGGGGGAGGGGTTTGAGTAACCCCATGATCCTGGGGGCCATGTTGTCTGGGGAGGGGTCAAAAAGCAATTCAGAACCCTTGATGAAATGAAACATTAGTTGCATCAGGAAACTTTGCCCAGAATAGGGAAACTGGGGCACCTCCCTGGAGCCAGGCATGGGGCGGGGGCTCACCTCACCTCACAGCTTGGGTTCTGGAACCCAACTCCTGGAGAAGGGCTGGACTCTCTCCTACTCTGGAACTGCCCAGGGAGAGAGGCGACGGGCGGGTGTGGGGATACCCACAAGCCCCCGGCTGCATGCCTCGGTGTTGGAGTTCACTCTGGTGTTCGAGAGGGTTGCCTCTCTGTGGCTTCGTGCTTCAGGAGGGAAGGTTCTGACTGTTGTTTGTGCTTTTACACCAAAAATCAGTTCGGATTACCCAGCCTTTTTGGAGTCCTCGGATGGTGTCCTGAAGGGGTGCCATCTGGGTACTCCCTTGTTCTGCTGGGTGACTTCAGTGCCCATGTGGGGCAATGACTGAGTTATTTGGAAGGGGGTGATTGGGAGGAATGGCCCTGATCTGAACCTAAATGTTGTTCTGTTATTGGACTTTTGTGCTAAGCACGGGTTGTCCATAACGAACACCATGTTTGAGCATAGGGTGGTCCATAAGTGTACTTGGTACCAGGTCACCTCGACTAAACGGGTGAAAAGAGGGGCAGAGCTGTCAACTGATCACCACCTGGTTGTGAGTTGGTTCCGGTGGTGGGAGAGGCTGCCGGACAGACAGGCAACACAAACGTATAATGTGGGTGAACTGGGAACGTTTGGCGGAGACCTTGTACTTGCGATCTTCAACTCAGCTCCCCGGGGGAGGTCGGGGACATGGAATCCAAATAGACCATGTTCAGGGCCTCCATTGCAGATGCAGCTTCCAGGAGCTATGGCCTGAAGGTTGTCAGTGCCTGTCGCAGCAGCAACCAAAGCAAACCAAACCTGCTGATGGAAACCAGCGGTGAAGGAGGCCTTCTAGATTTGGCTCTTCTGAAGGACTCCTGAAGCAGCTGACAGGTACAGGGTGGCAAAGAGGGTTGCAGCTTTGATGATTACAGATGCAAAAATTTAGAAGGTTCGAAGGTTCAAATCACGTCAGGGTCACCAAATTGTAGAAATATAATGCGTTGTTCAAAATGGCATGTCTGAATAAATGCAGAAATCTACTGGATTTCTTCTAAATACTTTATTCTCAGTCTTCTGACTCTAATCAGGTACAGTACAGCATTCAACACAGGCCTCAGCATAAGGCCTTGAGCTAACAACCCAAACAAAGACAGCCCATTCTGTCCAGGCTGGATCTAACAGAGACTCTGCAAAACTCTAACAACCTCTAAACACTTCTAAACTTCAACATTATAACCTCTACAGTTGCTGCAAACGAACCAATCAAATGATTAGCAGTATATGATGTCAAACCTGGCCGAGCAGCCTGGCCCGGTTAGAACCTCACCTGGCCAGGTTCCCGAAGTCAGGCTGGAGCCGGCCCTAAAAGGCAAACGCAAAAACTACGAACCCGGGTTAGAGGCCGGGCTGGGCCGGGGACGGCCCTGCAGTGCAAAAACACCTTCCGTTGGGGTCTTCGGACCATGACCTTCAGCTTGCACTGGGGTGGTTCATGGCTGGGATGAGAGTCAGTTCCTCTGAGTCTGAGGTCATGGTTCTCATATTCCCCTCCTTTTTAATGTGTTCTGGGGATGTTCCACTGGTAGGAAGACCAGGGGCTTGCTGGAGGGATTATGCATCATCTCTGGCCTAGGAACGCCTCGGAAGAGGGATATCTGGGTTTCTCTCCTGGACCTGTTGCCTCCACAACAGATAAGTGACAGAAGATGGAGATGTAGAGTCATGATAAAAATAAAGTCCACCTCTTTAATCAAATTGATCTGAATTTTGTCCAGTTTTAAAATTGTTCAAATACAAAACAAAAACTAAAATACACAACAGATTCCACGGAGTCATTATTTATTAAATACAAGAGGAGCAGGACTTACTCAGCAGGTCAAAGGTCAGACTCTACAGGCCTCAGTCAGCGGTTGGCTCCAGTTGAGTTGCATAACCATTTAGAAGCCTTGGAGAACGCTGTCAGCTTAATCAGTGGTCATTGTTTTAGTCAGTAAAACATAACTGAATAAAACTGGTAGTGGCTGATTTATTTTTTTATTTAAATTTTTCATCTCCTCAGTGTGGTCCGGTGTGGCTACTATCACTGTGGACATCCCTCAGGCTCAGTACGAGTTTGCCAGAGGAGACAACATCACTCTGCCCTGCACCTATAAAAGCACCATAACCAAACCTTCACAGATCATCATCACCTGGATCGCTTTGGCTGAGGTTGGAGAAGATCTAGATGTAAGTATTCACACATCTGTATCTACAGGATGTTTGTATTCCTCTAATGTAAATGTTCTTAACAGGAGGACGTCATCACCTACTACAGTGTCTCTGCAGAAACTGAAATCTCATCAAAATATGAAGGCCGAGTGTCTCTGGATTTGGATTTAAATACTGGAAAAGTTAACCTGAAGCTGAACTCCATCACTCTAATTGACAACAGAGAGTTTGAGTGTAAAGTCCAGATTCCAAAAGATGGATCGGGCAAGCCAATTGACAAGGCACGACTGGTTGTTCTAGGTAAAATTTAGTTTGTTTACATTAAGATTCTGCTTGGTTGAATCGGGAAGAAGGTGCTTATATTTTTTAAATATGGAGATTAATTTTAGTCATGAGAGAGGAAGTTAGTAACTGCACAAAATTTGAACGCCGTACATATGGAGGGACGTGTAACAATTTGGCTCAGTCAAAACATCCCTTACCAACCTGTAAAATGATAGCTAAAAATCAATATTATTATGAATGCTTGTCATAATTTAAGACGGGAAGGTGCCGCATGATATTCAAAGTCAAATTATGTGTACGCGTTTACAATTTTTATTGGATACATTGTTCTGTTTTAAACCGTAAATAGACAGTCAATAAATCATATTTTATTGTTTTTCATTACTTCCTTTTAAGTTGCCCCACAAGACAATTCGACCAATCACAGTTAGGGGCAACACCACCCACACACAAACTCCACCAATCACAGTTAGGGGCAACACCACCCACACACAAACTCCACCAATCACAGTTAGGGCCAACTACGCCCACAGAACATGTACTGCAGACTCCTCTACTGTCTTTGAGGTGACACCACACCACACTCTTAACACAAGCCGTTATCTACATCTTTGTTCATTAGTGTGAGCAACGGCTCTTATTAAAAATATAATAATTGGGTAAAAAAAGGAGTTTCACTCTTATGTCCTCAGAGTTTCTGTCAAGCATCAGAGCTTGTGTCTTAGTTTATTACTAGATTATCTTGTGTTGCGTTATTTAGAATCTGGTTAAAAAGCAAATTAAAGGGAAAACGTAAAAGAACAAATGTCTTTTGCTTATAATAAAGAATATTTTTGTAAACTCTGAAGAAATCTGAAAAACACTACAAGTTTATTCCCACGTTATCCTGTCCTGTTTTTGTTTTTTAGTGGCTCCTTCTCCACCCATCTGTAAGGTCCAGGGTAAAGCGGAGTATGGTCAGAACATCAACCTCACCTGTGTTTCTGCGGAAGGTTCACCTTCTCCAACCTACTCCTGGGCAGGTTATGATGTGAATAACAGGCCTCGTGTTCCAGACCCTAAAACCACCGACAGTAAGTACCCCGATGAGTTGATTTTTAGAAAATCACAAACCGTTTACCTGTTGAGATGACCTCATCTCTGCTGAACCAATTAAAAGTAAAAAACTGGCATTTTGTTTAACTTGTTACACAGGTTGGAGGTGAAATTTCTCTTTTATTTCATGTTCTCTTTGCAAACAGAGAGCTCCATTAATCTGTGAATAAACCTCAAGTTTCTGTTTTGTGTATTTTGGGACCAGTGGCCAATATGAACCTATATGAACTTTAAGAGCTAGAAATCTTTAAAGGAATGCATATCACCCGCCACAAGTGAATGCCAAATTCTTGGCGCTAACAAACGTCAAAAGCTGGCAGTGCTTTGTGAGATTACAATACGTGCACTGGCCAATGCATGATGATTTCTAATAAATTTAAACCAGATTCTACTTTGAAGTGACTGTAATCTTCCTGCAGACAGTAAAAAGAAGCTTATAAAGTGATTGACAAAGACAAGGATAGACATGTTTCTATAAAATGCCATGTCAGTTGTCTGCATCGCAGACATACATAAGTAATAAATCCTAAAAAAGAATCGCACTGTATCCCTGAGTGATTCCTGTCTTTTCAGAGGGAGGGATCCTGTCTTTATTTAACCTCACCAAAGACACATCAGGATACTACATCTGCACGTCTGTAAACAAGATTCGTTCTGCCACCTGCAACTACACCCTCACAGTCCTGCCACGTAAGTTCCACTTTCTACCAGCTTATTTTCACCTTGTTTCAACAATCAGATCACTACAGAATATTGTTACAGTGTACATACTGGTCTCATCTCTCATTTTATCATCTTAACTCATGTTTAATTTTAGATCTCAGCTCATACTCATACACGTATCTTCTCTAAGGTTTTATCACATTACGTTTTTTATATCTCTTCCTCTATGTAAACTTTAACATCAACAACTCGTCATGTCTCTGAGATGAAGCGCTGTACAAATTTGAAAATTTCCTTGAGTAAGAACCAATCTCTTCTGTCACTCAGTTCAAGAATTATTTGAATAGACCTTTTAGTTTTCACACAGCGGATGGTTGTCTGAACTAAACTTTTCAGAGATTTTCTCATACATGTCAACCCCTCCGGACCTGTATACTGAGCCCCAAAAATCCATAATTTTTGCAAAAAATTCATACTACTTGCACCTGCAGGTGGGGTTGGAAGATGGTTATTTGATGTTGTTAACTGTTTTAACATCCTACAGGCTCCGACATGTTAAATTATTTGGAAACTGAGGCTTTAAAAAATCCTTAAAACTTTAAAAAGTCTGTGAGATTGCTCTATATGTCCGTATGCCTGCATAATGTTGGAATATCTGTAAATTACAGACAATCCGTACAACTTGACGTGTGTTTTCTCATTTTGAAGAAAGTGTTGTGTTGCACAGATGCTCTGCCCCTCCCTGTAATGATGCCACAATCGAGCATTCTGATTGGCTAAGGTTGTTACTGGGCAGAGTAGCCTTATGAGTGACAGAACAGAGAGGATTTGTGTATTTCTTTGTGTGAAGAAGTGAAGATTCAACACAATCTGCTTGCTTCTTTAGATTTATTGTTTTTTGTGTACAGAGTCCTGAGACGACTGTTGTGACTTGGTGCTATAAACTGAATTCAATTGAACTCAATTGAATTTCAACATGGCACCCATTCATTTTAGATTGTCTAACAGTTTTAAGACATACAAAGCTGAAATTTGGTGGGGTGGTAGCTGAGAGCCAACTTAACACATTTTGAATGCTAATCAGAAGCTTAAGCTAACCGCAAATGCTAATAAAAAAAAAAACAATATCTTTTAAGACTAGTATGGTGGTAGCCAAGAACAAGCTTTTTTTTAAAAACTGTTATTTAACCAGGCAAGTCCCATTGAGATCACAGATCTCTTTTTCAAGGGCTGCCTGGGCCTGAAGGCAAACTATTGTACATATTTTTGGGGTGAGAGGGAAACCGGAGTACCTGGTGAAAACCCACACAAGCACGAGGAGAACATGCAAACTCCACACAGGAAAACCCCAGGTCCAAACCGGGAATCGAACCCAGGACTCTCTTGCTGTGAGGCGTTGGTATTAACCACTGATCCATCATGCTGCCATGCCGAGCTTTGACAAATTCTGAATACTAACTAAAAATCCAAGATGGTCACCATGGCTAAAATGGAAAATTGACTAGAGCTAAGCCATTTTTAGACATATTTGGCTCAAATTTAGGATGGTAGTAGATCACAATGATCTTCAACAAACAGTAAATTCAAACCTTTATTTAAATTGGCCGGCACATGGCAAGCCCTTTCATAATGTCTCCAGGAACTATCCTGGTTTCTTATCAGATCTCATCTTATATCCTAGCTTGTATCTTAATCTTCTATCTCATGTTTCATCCCATATTCTATTTTATCTAATGTCTCATCACATCTCAAATCCTATTTCTTCACATATTTCTTTTTATGTCTAACCACATATTATCTCATGTCTAATCATGTTTCCCTTTAGTTCAACATCATATCAAGCTAGTATCGGATCAGATGCCACACTTAAAAAATGGACATAGTGGGTTTACTTAAAAATAATGCCAACTGGTTCCACTCAACTGAATTGAGTAAATGTGTTCCTTTTACTCAATTCCTGTTGAGTGGAACCAGCTGACATAATTTTGAAGTAAATCCAGTATTTTTGTTTGAGTTACATATATTCGTGCAAAATGTCCCGATACTCAAAACCAATACCAGCATCGATACTCTATTGAATATGTTGGTTTACATTTCAAAAGAAAAGTTTGTCAGTTCAATGTTTAAGAACTTTATTTAAGTTTAAAGAAAATCTTATTTGCTATTTTTATTTTAAAATGTTCAACAGTATTCTGCTGTATAACCCTCATGTGTCATTCTATATCCTACTATAGCTCAGATTTCAGCTCATATATACCATGATATATCTAACATCTTTACTTCTCAGCTCATTTTATGTTTTCTTCCTTGAATCCTGCAGCATCCATGAACATGGCTTCCACTGGAGCGATTATTGGAGGAGTTATTGCTGCTGTGATCCTATTTGTTATAATCATCTATTGCTGTTGCTGCAAAAAGAAGAAGGGAGCAGAGGAACAATATGCAATGGGGTAATTATATTTTTTATCATTTCCAATCAAAATGGCCCAAAAACACACCAACTCACACCCATAAACAAGAGCATAATAACCAGTGATGTGAGCTGAGTTTTATCTAATTTGGCCTGTTTTTATAAACTGACAAAAACATGGAAGAAGAAATTTTATTTCCAGAAACTCTTGTTCAAATATGATATTTTGAGATTATGTAAAATAAATTGATACATAAAGATTTCAAAGTATAAAAGGTCCATCATGAATGTAAATATTGTGGTTAATATTTAACCACCGTTGGTCAAAATTTCATATTCTCTCCACAGAATATAGCATTCCACCCAAATACATTTTTTTACACATCTAACATCACATCCAAATGCAGGGCTTTTTAAAAAATCTTATGGGTTACTTTGTGTTTAATGTTAAACAGAACATTTTCTAATTTTGGCATAAAAAGCTCACATCCTAATAAACGACACTTGAAAATGACAAATGGCCTAAACAAACTAAAATGCTACAAAAAATGCTGTTTGAAAGCTAAATGACTTTAGTGAAATTCTCTGAAATATGATTTATTCACCAGATTACTAAAATTAAAGAAAGCTAAAGAGGCTAAAATCAGTAAACAGTAGCAGCTACTCTCTACTCTCTAAACAGCTAAAAAATAAGATGAGCAAAAGATTTACTGAAAACTAAAATTAGCAAGTCAATTCAATAATATTTTATTAATTCCAAAGGGAAATTAAATGTTGTAACTAATTAACCTGGTCTCTTCAAAGAGTTGTTATAATTACTGATGGCTGTGGGCAGGAAGGATCTCCTGTAGCGGTCCATCTTACAGCGGATCTGAAGAAAACTTTGACTGAAGACACTCTGTTGTAGTGGGACAGTCTGATGAAGAGGGTGTTCAGGAATGTTCATTATATGGGCAGAAAGCCTGGCAGGGATGTCCTTGTAAAACACACAACACCACACTCCCAAAACTCAGGCTGGGTTCTTGTTAGGGCTTAGAGTTCATCCAACTTGTTACCTTTTGATCTCCCGTTGCCCATCATGATTGATGGAAGAGATGGTTTGAACTTCCTCCCTCTGTCTCTCCTCTTTGCTCCTGGTCTGCATCCACAGCGCCTCCTTTTCAACTCCTCTGGGATTCAGGGCCGTAGTTGAGGTAATATTTGAGCTTATGAGATGTTAATCAGCTGCTCCCAGTTATAACAAACCACCATGTTGCTATGGTTACGCATTCTAACAAATGTCCAAAAGCAAGAGGTGTTAGCAAAAATCCTTCCAGCTGCACACCATCTAATAGCAAAGAAGAGCTTCTTCATTTTCTTTTAAATCCAGAAAAAAGGACTTAGTTTTAAAAGAAGATCTCAGAATTCATGTAATTAATTCATCTTATTTATGCTGTATATATGTATGTTTTTTTTTTTTGTTTTTTTTTTGTTTTTTTACAAAATTGAAACAGCCTACAGTATTTTAACATTCTGGATTTTATAGTTGAAGTAAATATTTATCAAATAATGTTTAATGTTACAACTGATTGCTTTAAGACAGATTTCTGAAATGAGTGTATGTCTTTAACACATTCATATGTCTGGTTTGTAATATATCTGCTTTTCAGAGTTCATGGAGAAGAATATCACGACAAAGAGACAAATAATGGTGACAGTCGCCGTGCCGATGGGCAGGAGAGCGCTATTCGGGCTGATGAGCAGAAAACCGAGCGTAGCTCAGACCGCCCTAAGGACTATGATGACCGCCGCAGCGACTACGATGACCGCCGCAGCGACTACACTGACCGCCGCAGCGATTACGACGACCGCCGCAGTGACTACACCGACCGCCGCAGCGACTACGACGACCGCCGCAGCGATTACGACCGCCGCAAGGATTTTGACGACCGCCGCAGCGACTACGATGACCGCCGCAAGGATTATGACGACCGCCGCAGTGACTACGACGACCGCCGCAGCGACTACGATGACCGCCGGAACAAATATGGTGACCGCCGTGAGCGCTACGATGACGACCGCCACTATGATAACGATCGCAGAGACCCTCGCAATGACAGGCCGTGACGAACGGCAGATGAGTCGTCAAGGAGGGACTCTGACTGAGACCACCCACGTAATGTACGTTAAATCGCCTTATTCCTTTTGATTTTACTCCTAATTGATGCAACTTTTTACTGCTGATCAAGAAAAGGTACAGGTTCCTCTAGACGGTTCTTACTGTTGACTCATTGATCCCTTAATTGGCTCAAAACAACTACAACCGTGTTGCAGCTAAAGAAAAACATTTTTTTGTTTTGAAAAACGTTAGTTTTGATTAGACAGTTTGCAAAATCAGCATACAAGAGGTGGAAGTGGGAGGAGGATGTTACAAATGCTGGAGGAAGTAAAAAACTCTGAACACCAAAGTAACATTTTATTCTTATATCTATGAGGCGCAAAGTGTAAAAGGAAATGTTAAAATAAATGTCACTAACATATTTTTCATTATTTAGCTCACTTTTTTGAGTGTTAAATTTTTTCCACCAACATTTTATTATTTAGCTCACTGTTCTTACATTTAGCTAGTTTTTACCAAATGTTAAATTTCAATGTTAAAAAAAATATTTAAATATTAAATCCTGAATTTAAATGCTTAAACCTAAATGTAAGGTTAAAACTCAAATGTTGAAGTTCACATTTACGTACTTTAACATGGAACGCAGCCTTTGCTGTTGGTGCTTGGCTCATGTTGTGATGTCATCATCCTGAGATGATAGCAACCGCTAGCTCTCCAATGCAGCTAAAGCTTCCCTATAAGACATTAAACTTGCAGTTATGGCTGGTGTCTGAGCTGCAGACAAGGAAAATCACAAATATCTCAGGGTCAGATGACCAGAGAATCATGACATCATCCTTGTAATCTGGCGCTAACTTCTGCTAACGCTGTTAACTCTGCTGAAGATATTTAAAATCTAAATTCAAATGTCTTCATAAAACAATCTGGGTGGTCCCTGTGATCCCTGTGGTTCAGCAGTTTAAAGTGCAGATCAGACATCAGCCAGAACTGCAGGTTTGATGTCTTGTAGAGAAGCTTTAGCTGCATCGGAGCTATCCGTTCATTTTGTCTCAGGATGATGACATCATAAAATACCTAAATGTGAACTTCAACATTTAAGGCTTAATGTTTACATTTAGATTTAAACATTTAAATTTGGGATTTAATATTTAAATATATTTAACATTTAAATTTAGTAAAAAATTAGCTAAATGTAGGAATAGTGAGCTAAATAACAATAAAATGTTAGTGGAAAATTTTTAAACACTCAAAGTGAGCTAAATTATGAAAAATATGTAAGTGAAATTGTTTTTATTTTACACTTGGTGCCACAAAGAGATCAATAAATATTTTACATTGTAAATTGACAGTGAAAAACAACAAGATCCTTAAATTTATCTTTCATTATTATTATTATTATGTTGCAGTAATGGATGTAAAAAGGTGACATGCTTGATGCTATCTTGTTTCTTAGTAACACAAAGTACAAAATGCTTTTTGACTCATGATAAAAACATATAACTTTACTGCAGTTTTGGTTTGGTCACATTCCAGTCAGGGAGATTTGTCACCGAGTCACAAATCAGCTGACGGGAAGTGATCTGTGTAAATAGATCTGTTAGTATTTTAGCTCCAACTTTAGTTTATATTTGTTTGAACTTACTGCTGCTGTTTGATGGTGGTATGTATATTTTTACAAAGCTGTCTCTGCAGCAGAGAAAAAGTCTTTAACTTTAATGTTTTTGTAATTACTCGGGTTGTTGTATTTGCAAAAAGTCCTGGGTTTGATCCCGGTTTGGACATAGGTTTTTTTTTTATGTGGGGTTTTCATGTTTGAATGGGTTTCCCTCTGGCTTCCTCCCACAAACAAAACACAATGCAAGCCTGCCTTCAGGCCTGCCTTTTATAAAGCAGGTCTGTGATCTCAGCAGCATTCGTCTTGTTTAATAAAGGTTAATAAAATAAAACATTTTTCTTTTAATTGAACAAACATACAAACAGGTTTTAATGTTCTGTATTTCTATCACTTATGTAAAGCTAAATGAAAACTGTTACACTTTGGCTTTGATGATCTTTCTTGGTTTTCATATTTTTAATCTATTCCAAAATAAAAATTGTTATTGTAAATGTTTTGATTGGCACTTATTAAAGTTTTTTTTTCTTGTAAAAGTATTGGCTTGTGTTTTACTCTGCAAAGCATCTTGCATAAATCCTTAACACTAGATGGCAGCATGGAGTCCCTAAAACCCATCTGGTTCCAATTATTTCAATAAAAGTTAAAGAATTTAAGAAGAATTTAGGAAACATGCTTGGGTTCCTGAGATTATTTCACATAAATGTTTTTTTGGTGCTTTGAGTTCGATTTTTTTTTTTTCAAACTTATGTTTCTTGTTTAGTTCATAAAGTTATTGTGGAGTGGAAAATGTTAGATTTTTTTAACAATTATATAAAAAATACGGTTTTCCCCTCTTAGAATAATAAAAAAGAGAAAAAACAAAACCAAAAAAAGAAAAAGCTTAGAGATGTAAGGTAAAAGATTAAGCATAAATCAACCATTGATTTGAGAAAAATGTTTGAATTTCGTTTCTTCATGTCTTTAAATGTTTGGCTCTTCGGACCCTTCAGACCCTCACATCCCTCCATAACCCCCACCTTCCATTGTACTGTCAACTGGAAGGAGCGCCTTCAATCAACCTGCTGCAGAAAGTTTCTGAACAAGGACGGAAGTAGCTATTACCAATACTTCAAAATAAAACAACGAAAATTTAATTGCCAAGCAGCGTTTGTCATTTTACATAAGATGACAGTTTATTTTTATGATTTCTGAAATTGAGATTTGTTTTATGTTAAAAATTATTTTGAACATATAATGAAATATATATTTTACAATAACTCATGGTGACGACCTAATGTAAACTACAGCTCTTACCTTTTTAATTAAATATTTCAAGTGTATTTATAATATTCATTATTAATTAAATGGATCAGCATATAAATCAATAAAACGTGATTTGGTTTCAATATCAACGATAAAAACACATCTATTCCTCTCTGTAATGTTGTTTTTATACAATAAAGTCTTATTTTGAAGGTCAGTGCCGGAAATTATCTAACTGGTTTCTACAAACTTGACGCTCGCGCCGCTCCTCCGCTGTTGTCCGCGAGCTCTGTCGCTCAGGGATGAGACGGCGGAGAAAAGATAACGTTCGTCCAGAAGCCTTAATAAAATTCACCTGCGGGATCCGGGCGTTGATTTTTACCGACATGAGGTGGATTTTCATCGCTTGTCTGGCAGGTAAGGGTCGCCGAAGAGACGGGAAAATGAGTGCAAAAAGTCGGTAACAGGTTGTTGAAACTTCGGAGTAACGGTAAATCAGCGATGAAGTTGTGGCTAATAAGCTAATGTGGCTAACTGCTAATATAGTCATGTGTAAAAGATTTGACTAAAGCTTTGAGGGATTAGCAGGCTAACTTCAGATTTATTGTCTGAAAGGAAATTAACTGTTTGTTTGGGGAAAATATCTTAAATTAAAATTAAACAAATAGACCAGATTAGGTAAATATAAAATATATAAATTATTAAACGTTTGTGATGTCATCAATTTAGTTGTAGCAGAAGTTAAACTGTTTAACATGAAAAAAAACTGTTAGCATGAAGCACATAACACTGATTTTTTTTTTTAGATTTAATAGATTTATTCATTTCATTTAAAAACAAAACAAATGATATACACATAACAAATAATACAATTTGCA
>JARVJO010000164.1:8051792-8062683 GCA_031762555.1 Cynodonichthys magdalenae | reverse complement strand
GACACAGTATCAGGTGCGACACAGTATCAGGTGCGACACAGTATCAGGTGCGACACAGTATCAGGTGCGACACAGTAGCAGGTGCGACACAGTATCAGGTGCGACACAGTATCAGGTGCGACACAGTATCAGGTGCGACACAGTGTCAGGTGCGACACAGTGTCAGGTGCGACACAGTAGCAGGTACGACACAGTAACAGGTGCGACACAGTAGCAGGTGCGACACAGTGTCAGGTGCGACACAGTGTCAGGTGCGACACAGTGTCAGGTGCGACACAGTGTCAGGTGCGACACAGTAACAGGTGCGACACAGTGTCAGGTGCGACACAGTAGCAGGTGCGACACAGTATCAGGTGTGACACAGTATCAGGTGTGACACAGTATCAGGTGCGCTTGACAGCTGGTCTAGTTGAAAATATTTTGTAGTAATACACAGTCTGGTATGCAGTACATACACTGTACTCACAGGTTTGTACTCTGTATGTACAGAGTCAGTACTGGACTATTTTGTATTTCTACCAAATATTTGAACAAATTTTATCCAGCTGTTCTGGAGAGTCTCTTTCTTTTTCCTCACTGGTTGTGTTTTACTTTGGGGGGTCTGAATGATGTCATCAGTCATCTTGTGTTTTCCTCCTGCAGCCTGTAGCCCCTCGGAGCTCAGCTCCCTCCATCAAGGAGAAAACGGTTTCCGTCAGTCTTACCGGACCGTCCAGAAGAAAGCTCTGCCTGCCATCCCCGATCAAGACTCTCGACCCGAGCCACAGGTTCTCCATAAGAACCGCAGTCCAGATCTGCAGCGTCACCATAAAAAAAACCCATCTCCTCATCGTTACTGTCACGACCCTGACTCGGACCCCCGTGACCCCCAAGACGAGCCTCTGCTCCCACGGCGGTACAGTGACGACCCGCCGCCACACAGAACCGGTCGGACTCAGCGTCAGCAGAATTCTGAGGAGGAGGACAAACCCCACAGGTACGGACCTTTTGTTTTCTGATTGGTTCTGTCAGACAGAACAAGAGGTGAACTTCTGTGATGTTCCACAGGTGGAACCCTCGATCAGAACATCTGCACAGGAAGACGTACCGCCGCTCCGGACAGACGGGCTCGCTAGATGAGCTGGAGGAGTTCGCTACTTCTTACAGGCAGAGAGGAGGAAGAGGAGCAGAACGCAGGGATGAAGAACGGGTGGACTACGAGGTGGAGCTGCTGGAGTTCAGTCGGTACCCGTCCTACAGAAACGGACCTTCTCAGCATTATTTTAACAGCGATCATGAGGACAACAGTGACCGTGAGGATGGACACAGACAGACCAGGAGACACAGACAGGACATAAGTCCTTTACCGTCTCCTAAAAGGAAGGAGGACATAGAGGGAACTGTCCCACCTCCTCCCACCAGGAGTCCAGCTCCAGGATCTGCTGGAGGAAAGGACTACGATCCCTCGTTCCTGGACAGCCTTCTGGATCGGAAGGCCAAGTTACGTGGAGTGGGTCAGGGGAAGGGGGGGGCCCGGCCCGAGGACGACTCCGACACGCCGTCTAAAGGCAGCTCGAAAAAAAGCAGCCGGGAGTCCAACCGGCACCACGGCCACTCACCTGTGACCAGGTCTGAGACAGGCTCCGCCCCTTCGTTTGAGTCTGACAGAACCAGAATCGAGCGTCCGTCACCGAGGCCGCTCCCTGCACACAGTCGCTCCTCTCCACCTGGTCTGTCCCCGCCAGACAACCGGGACGAACCCAGAGACAAGTCCCGCAAAGTGGTGAGTCCCACCTGCAGGTTGTAAAACATCATTAATATTAATGTGTTCATAGAAAACAATAATATTAGTGTATATAGTGTTCTGTGCTGATGGTGAGTTCAAGGACCAAAGAAAATGTTGGATTTCTCAGAACTGACCAGAAAAAAAATTGGATTTATAAAATTTGTTCAGATGGTTTCTTGTTTCAGCTGATCAAGATGAAAACCAGCTGATTCCGGTTCAGGCAGATCGCTCGATGTATCCCTGAAGAAAACAGCTGATTTTGTTTTGGTTTTTTGTAGGATGTTGTTCAGACGTTCTTCTGACGTTCTGCTCATGTATTCAGCCGCTCATTTAACCAACATTTGGAGTGGTGGAGGTGTCGTATTACTGATAATAACAGAGCAGGTTTCTGTCAGAAGTGTTTGGATCGACCAATCAGAGCACTGAAAAACATCAGAGCTGAAAGATGTGCTGAACCTGGCTTCTGCTAAAGAACGTGTGTGTGTACTTGTTTTTGTTACCTATTGAGGACCAATTCCAGTATACACACCTACCTTGTCAAGACCAGTAGTCCTACTGGGGACCAAAGACCTAATATGGTGGAACTCCTTTTTTGGGTTGGGGGTTCGGTTTAGGACTAAGGTGTAAATTGAGTTTAGGTTAATTTTAGTGTCAGGTAGGTACCTGTGAGGTTAGGTTTAGAGTTGGTTGTCAGTGTGAGGCTGTAGAAACTACTGGAAATGAATAGAAGACAATGAACGATCCTAATAAGGATAGAAATACAAACCTGTGTGTGTGTGTGGAGACATTTTTACTGTTTTACATCTTATCTGTTGTTAGACATGCAGAAACATTAGTCTCACAATCCGTGCACAAGTGCACGTTACCTTTTGAGACTTTTACATGTGTAATGCTGCGTTCAGGGCTGGTGAAAAGCTGGGACATCTGAGCTTTAACAGATTTATAGGGTTATTGGGTACAATAAGTAATTAAAACACACAAACACTGACGTTACTGCATTCTAAATGTTACTTTGTGGACTGAACAGCTGAAATAAACAACTGAAACTGAGTTGATTTATCAGAACAAATAAATATTACTGGAAAAATACAGTTTCCTGTAGTTTTCCACAAGAAAATAAACCTCCTACCCATTCAGAGATATTTATTGCAGCTGTACAGTCCACAAAATGTAACATTATCTTTTAGAGGAAAAACTGTAGAACAATATAATTTCCTGGGTTTTTTGTTTGTTTGTTTGTTTGATGGTTTTTTGTGGACTGTAGGCTCAATTTAAAGTAAACTCAACACAGTTGGACTGTTTTTCTTCTGGAAAAATACTTTAAATATATTTATTGGTAGTATTTGCAGAGGAACACTAGTAAATATAAGTTTTCAGTAATTTTTGTAGAAGAATAACTTCATAATTGAACTTTATGTTTGAAGTAAAAACTCTAAATTTTATTTTTCTAGTAGTTTTTCCACAAGAAGAAAACGTTACATTTTGTGGAATAAAATATCAAATATGTAGGTTATTGTTTTTGTTGTTGAACTACCTGTAATGTATATTTATTATTTCTGATAAATGTTAAGCTGTTTGTTTATCCATAGAGTAAACAAAATGTAACATAATGTTGTTTTCTCAGATTGTGAGAATAATTTATCGTCAAACATTCAGCATCATGATGTCACCTGGTCCTGGTCCAGCTGCATGTTTTGATCTGTTTTTATCACGTGTTCAGCTCAGTGTGTTGATCTGACAGCAGGTTGTGATGTTGTGCATCATGTGGTCCTCAGTAAGTCTTGTTGTTGTACTTCGACAGGTCAGGTTCAGAAGATCCCACAATGACAGCTAGGTAGAAATATTCTGTTCAACTCTCCTCCGTAACAAATCTAACCAACAAACCTGGAGCAAAAATGGCTTTAATCTTTCAACAAACATCAAAACTTTTCATTTAAAACATTCAAGTTAAAAACATTTTGTTCCAGGTTCAGCTTCACCACATTAACCCTCAAATGTCCATCATTCTGCCGTCTCCCTGTGATGAAGACTCTCCACTGGTTACTTTGTTTCTCACATTTTGACTTCATCTTCCTCAGCAGAACCCGGTCCTCAGCAGAGACTCTCTGATCGTCTGATCCTGGTCCTGCTGGAGACTGAAGTCATGGAGCGGCCCTGAAACAGCAGGAGCCACAGAACCACACAACAGGACTCAGAGGGAGGATTATTAATCTGGACCAGAAGAACGGACCCTCAGACCACCTGACCTCACTGAGTGTCACAGTGAGTCATGTAGATCTCTTCTAAATTAAACACTTAAACTAATGTGAAGACGCTCGTTGGACCCAGACGGTCCCTCTCAGCAGGACTTTGTTGTCTCTTCAGAACAATGAAGGAACTGTGGAGGGAAAACACTGAGAGGATGGATGAGAAATAAAACAACAGCTTCTTTAAGCTTGGTTTATAGTTGACGCGTCGCACCAGGCGCCATAAGTGACGCAATCGCACCGTCCCTGCTGCGCGCTGTCCTGGCGCGTGGTCGTGCACCTCCAAAGTTTTGAAACTCTGCTAAGGCTGTGCACACCACGCACCATTCAAAGAGCTTGTTTGTCTGTCAAGCTTTTGCTCTCCTACTTACAACATTTTCACAAGTTGAAAAGTGAATTTCCACGAGTCATTTTGGAGAAATCTACAACAACGTAAACACAAAGTATAAACCCCTCCACTGCTGGCGAGGGAGCACACACACTGTGTGCAAAGTGTGACTATAACTGCTCTGTCTCTGCAGCTGAACACACACACAGCTAGAAACACACACACACACACACATATATATATATATATATAAACACACACACAGAAACACACACACACAAATATATATATATATATATATAAACACACACACAGAAACACACACACACACACACACACACATATATATATATATAAACACACACACAGCTAGAAACACACACACACACATATATATTTATAAACACACACACCATCAGCATTCAGTAACAGGGATTTAAATGAACATTTCCTCAAACTGAAAATATTAACAAACACTAACATGAATCCTGTTGTTTACAGCAGGTTTTTTACTTTAGATTCATATGAGTTGCAGCTCATGATCATAATGTTTATTCTTGTTAGTAAAGTTAAAATAAAGTCAAATAAAGAGTCCACCCTGGACCCCTGAACCTGCATCGATGTGGTGCCAACACAAGATGGAAGAAAGAAAAGTCTCCAGATCCCGACCCACCTGAGACCTCCAGCTGTGCTCCTGATGATCAGAACCAACAGGAAGTCCTACACGTCTTTCAGCAACTCACTTCCTGTCTGCTCCGCTGCACCAAAAAAACAAGTCAAGAAATAAACAAAATATTTTGTCTTCATGTTTGGTTTAAATATAAAAACCTTTAGTTTTATTTATATTTGTTTTATTGTGTAAAAACCTCAGTAAATGTTGCACTTTGAGTTGCCATTCTTTTTCTTTTGTAAAATTACATTTAAAGTTTGTAGCATTTTGATTTTTTGTACTAAAGATGTTTAACATCCTGTAAAAAACTTCAACAAAGAACTAAAACCTGAAAACAACTTGTTTGTGTGAAATAATGAACAGATTCATAAAACCTGCTGGTTTTATCCAGATTACCCAGAATCCACCCTGTTTTTATTCTAACCCACATTTATTCAGACTCTGGTTCTGACCCATCTGTTCGGTTCTGACCCATCTGTTCGGTTCTGACTCATGTTGGACCAGAGGACTTATTTTTATAAAAAATGAGTCTGTGTGACGGAGCTTCTCATGTCTTTTGTTTATTATTCTGTTGGACCGAGCCGCTCAGAATTCAAATATTTTCTGTTTTTCTCTCGCTGCCTAAAATCTAAGTTTTATAAATTAAACCCACAGACATGAAAGAATGCTGAAGGTGTTGAAGCTAAAAACAACAGCAGCTAAAAGATGCAAAATGCTAACTAAATCCCCCAAACTGAAAGTCAACAAAGGCTAGATTTAAAAAGTTAGCTAAACTTTATGTTCATAACTAGATGCTAAAAGCTGTAAAATGTTAGCTAAAATTGTTACAGGCTAGCTAAATGTAGCATAACAGTAGCCAGATGCTAGTTGTTAGCTAAAAGCAGCAAAATATTAGCTAAAAGGTACAAGTAGCAAAAGAGTAATAAAAAGTTTTTAAAAGTTAGCTAAAAGTCACCAAATACTAGCATAAAAAAGTTAGCCAAACAGTGTGTACATAACTAGATGCAAAAAGCTGCGAAACGTTAGCTAAAATTGTTACAGGCTAGCTAAATGTAGCATACCAGTAGCAACTGGATGCTAAAGCAAAACCAGCAGCTGTAGCAGGTTCAAACAGAACAAAACCTTTTAAGAAACTGAAAAGATCCCGGTGAACTGTGAGGAAATATTTGTGAATAATAATAAAATTAAAGCTCCTGAAACAGCTGAATGTTTTGATGAAGATCTAAAATATTAGTCTGCAGAAATAGTTTGTTAAATAAAACCAAACAATAATCTGATCCTAACTCTACAGATTATTGGATCAAACTTTATTTACCTGCTGGTTTTAGAGTTTGAAGACTCAGCTGTGGATATTTGAAACAAGAAGAACGTTGTGAAGCAGTTTTAGTTTCTGAGAGTTTGAGTGACGTCACACAGAAACAAAAACAAAATTATCTGGAACATTATTAAAGTTACAGATTTAATCCTCATCAAGGTTTTCTGGATGACTTGTTTTATTTTTACCAGCTGAAGATTTGATTGATTTAGTTGTGTTTGAAGCTCAGTCCCTCACCTGGATGTGGGTAACGCCCCCTGCAGGCCGGAGGGAGGGGCTTGTCAGTCAACACCTGGTGAGCGGGCCTTTAATGGGTCCTGGTTGGACTCTGGGTTTGGTTTGTCTTCCTGTAGGTCCACCACCTGCAGGGGGACCAACAGGGTCAGCTAACCAGATCTGGTTCTGGGGACATCGTTGTCTCCTTAGAGATCAGGTGAGACGTTCAGTTCTCGAGCTGTTCCACATCCAGAGGAACCGGCTGAGGACACCTCCAGAGTCTGTGTTCTGGACATGTCCAACTGGGAGGAGACGCAGAGGAAGATGTCTCTCAGCTGGTCTGGGGACACCTTGCAGTCCTCCCAGAAGATCTGGAAGAGGAAAGGGGTCTGGACCCTCTGATCCAGCTGCTGCCCTGAGACCTGATGGATGAGTAAACTGGAACTGGTCTTATCTTTTTATAACATAATTATTACTACTAATAATAACTGCTGCATTTGGTTGTTCTGAACTGTAATTTACCTTCATGGGATCAATAAAGTATAAATCATTCATTCATTCATTTCTGCAGGATGATGGTTTATTACTTTAATTTAATTATTTTAGCCACTAAATGAAGTAAACAGAATAAATTAAGATTCTGTAGGATTATAACAGTTTGCTGCCACCTACTGGTCTGTGGTTGGTATTGTTCTGTTTGTTCAAATAAATCTAAAAGTTTAATCAACTCAACAAACCAGTATTTGAGTTTATATTCTAACATTAAGTTAAACGTGTTGAATAATAATAGAATAAATGAAAAAAATAGAAGAAAAAAAATTGTAAGACTCACTGCTGTTTAAATGTTTTGTCTCTGAACAAGCATTTCACTTATTATTATTGTTGTTTTTTTAGACACGTTTTTTTTATTTATTTAGATAATTTCAGCTTCTGTTCCGGTTTTAACTTTACATTAAACAGAGCAGTCAGGAAAAACAAAATAAAACCTTAAACATGTCCTTTAATTAGTTTTTTGTTTGTTTCATTTTTCAGTATAGCCTAATAATAATAATAATTCATGTTTGAATTTAGGACTCTCTGGTTTCCGGTTTGTTGTTTTGTGTTGGAGGGGAATTCAGCTCACCTGTCTACGTCACCGCTCCGGATGAGTTCACCTGTTTCGGGGCGGGGCTTCAGCTGAGTTCGGTATCAACCTGGAAGAGATGAGGAGCTGAAGGAGAGTCACGATGAGCTGAATGTTGGACCGACCCGGATTCATCTGAAGGCTGCTCGTTTGGGATTTTTGAACATTCATTTTGTTTTTACTTCCTGTCTGGAGCTTAACTCCTCTGAGCATCTACCTGCGCACCTGTCTGTCTGTCCCGGAGGACTCTGGTCACCATGAGGACTCTACCTGTCGCGCTGCTCCTGGTTTCACTTCTAACAGGTAAATATCAGGATTTATTTGAACCTTCTGACTTCCTGTTATCTTTACAGGAAACTCTTTATGAATAAATGTTTGTTTGGACCTAAAGTTGGAAGTATCGGTCACGTGACCAGAGTTTGTTTATCAGAAATAATCAGAATGAGCTGCTTGTTGAACTTATTTAAAGCCTGAAATGAGTTTAAGTCTTAAACAGATGTCTTCTATATTATTTAATAACAATAAAAACAATAATAATTAGTTTATTTATTTTCTAGTTTATTTTCTAATAAATTTAAACACGAACAGCTGATTTTTTTTTAGTTTAATCCAGCAGGTTTCTGAGTTTTCCAGCTGAAGTAAAACTGGTTTCAGGTGGAGTTTCACAGTAAAACGTTTCCGGTCTTTTTTCGGTTCTGCTGGTTTTTCTGGTTCTGCTTCTTTAAAAGGAGAATCCAACATTTGTCCTTCTCAAACACAGAGTCCGATATTTTACTTCTGTTTAATTTAGTGATTATTTCTTACAGAAAATTAAAAAGTTCATCAACAAATGAAATCTTACTAAAGATGAGCTCATATGTTACAGCAGATACAATCTCTGAGATTAAATCAAATTAAAACTTTTCCTGGTTTGAGTTGTTGAGCTAATTCTGTTGTTTTCTTTTGTTAGTTAGCTTTTTATACATTTAGTTTGCCCTTTGCTCTGTTAGGTGGCACTTTGCTGCTTTTTACTGGCCTTTTGATATTTTTAACTAACTTGTTTCTACTTTTATTTGTAGTTATTGCTGTTTTTGTTTTATCAAGAGAAAGAGCTTAAGGCCACAGAGATGTTTGTAAAACCCAAATTTAGAACCAGTTTGAAGGATCGCTGTACTTTAATTTAAGGAATAAGATTATGGAAAAATCTGGGGAATGATGTTAAAACTGCAGGAACATAAGAAAATGATAAAAGTTGGATTGTTAAAGAAATATCAAACAGTATAATGTGTATCCATATATTTTTGTTCTAGAGGGAATCAATGTTCTTGTTTTTTGTTTTGTTAATATTGTAGATTTTTGTTATTATGAACTTATTCTTGGGGAAAAAAGGTCAGATTTAAGATAGTTCTTCTCTCTGCTGCCTTTCATTTTATTTTATTTGCAATTTAGATATTTTTTTCTCTTCTTAAATTTTCTCTTTTCTTTTTATTATATATAGGATTTATTTTGTTTTTAAAGAAATGAATAAAGGAATTGAATTGAAATTTAATTGAAAATTTATTAACTTTTTGCTATAATTAAGCTTTGAGCTTTGAGCTATTATCCTGCTACATGTAGCCTAGTGTTTAGCTAGCATTTAGTTCCTTTTTAACTTTCAGCTACTGTTCAGTAACTTTCAGCTCTCAGTTGTTAATTAAAATGAGAAATGAACGCTTGAAATATTTTTGGTCTAAATGTTTATTATATTAGAACCATATTGATCAAATTAAAGGAATAAATACACTTTTTAATGATATTTTAATTTATTGAGAATGACTTTTATGTTTTCCTCCGAAGGTTCTTTAGTGTGGTGGTGGTAGTAACAATAATAATTTAACATTTTACCTTTTTAATCAGGCAAACCCCTGTGAGATCACAGATGTTTTTTCTGAGGCCTGGGCCTGAAGGAAACCTATTTTCCATGTTTTTGTTTGTGTAAAACTAAATATCTTTCTTTAATAATTGTCTTTGTCCTCAGTGTCTGAGGGCGTCACCGTCACCGTCCCTCAGAATGAACGCAGCACAGCTCTGTTCGCCTCCATCGTCATCCGCTGTGATTACTCCACCTCCGCCAGCATCCAGGACATCCTGGTCACCTGGCAGTTCAAGTCTTTCTGCAAGGACCCTGTGCTGGACTACTACTCTACAGGTAGGAACCAGGAACCACCCCCAGTGGTTCCCAGGTAGACGAGGGGGACACTTTTTAACTCAACTGGCTTAAAGTAAATCAAATGTTTATTAGAGAAACATTTGGATGTTTCAGAGTTAAACTCAGCAGAGGAACTAATGTTCCTCCTACAGGATGATTAATCTGTCAGGTCTGTACGTTCTGGTTTTATTCAACATCACTTATGCAAATTTAACTAACAGTGTCTGTAATTCTGACCAGAGACATTTGTGAAGAAGGAAACATTTTGGGCTCAGTCATGTTTATTCTGAGTATAAACGGTTTTTGCTCAGATCTTTATAGTCAAAAACTGATTAAAGTTTTTATCCTTCAGCCATCAGAGCAGCCAGGTGACCTTGTTTTCCAGCCCAGAGAAATAAAAAGTTCAGATCTGAGACAAGTTCGTCACTTTTACTCTGGTTTCACAGCGTACCAGTCTGCTCTGCAACTGGGTCAAGACCCTTCCAATGACTGCCCGGACCGCCAGAGGACCATTCGCACTGTGATCCAGAAGAGAGGGAGCAGCAGTCCAACACTAGGACCAGAGTACCAGAGTCGAAGGATCACAATCCTAAACAGTGAGTTCAAACAGTGTAAAGCAGTGATTACAGATGTTGTAAAGCAGTAAATCCAGATGTTGTAAAGTGGTGATTCCAGAGGTTGTAAAGCGGTGATTCCAGATGTTGGAAAGTAGTGGTTCCAGATGTTGTAAAGTGGTGATTCCAGATGTTGTAAAGCGGTGATTCCAGATGTTGTAAAGCGGTGATTCCAGATGTTGTAAAGCGGTGATTCCAGACGATGTAAAGCGGTGATTCCAGACGATGTAAAGCGGTGATTCCAAACGTTGTAAAGCGGTGATTCCAGACGTTGTAAAGGAGTGATTCCAGACGATGTAAGGCGGTGATTCCAGACGATGTAAGGCGGTGATTCCAGACGATGTAAAGGAGTGATTCCAGACGATGTAAGGCGGTGATTCCAGACGATGTAAGGCGGTGATTCCAGACGATGTAAAGCGGTGATTCCAGACGATGTAAAGCGGTGAT
>JARVJO010000164.1:8005259-8021577 GCA_031762555.1 Cynodonichthys magdalenae | reverse complement strand
AACTCCGCCCACACACCAACTCTGCCAATCACGGTTACAACAAACTCCGCCCACACACCAACTCTGCCAATCACGGTAAGAACAAACTCCGCCCACACACCAACTCTGCCAATCATGGTAAGAACAAACTCCGCCCACACACCAACTCTGCCAATCACGGTTACAACAAACTCCGCCCACACACCAACTCTGCCAATCATGGTTACAACAAACTCCGCCCACACAGTTAAACTCCTCCTACATACTGCAGAAACTCTGTTACCCAACAGTTTCTAAAAATCGTAACAACCAGGTGATTTTCAGTGAGTTTCCTCTGTGTCTGTACGAACACATGAACACAGTTTATTGTTGCATAAAAAGATAAATTTTGTGTTTTTGTTTTGTTCAGTGAGATGGCCTTCACTGGTCGGGTACCCGTTTGCATGCTTTCTGCTGGTAGCTGGACTGGGCCTGGTCCTGCACCTGAACCGGCTGGAGATCCAGATAATCGTCAGATCCCGCTTCCAGTTTGAGAAACACACGGCAGGTCAGAAAACCTAAAAACACAAACTCACACTGTGCTCTGTGACTTCCTGCCTGCAGCTGCTGCGGCCTCAGAGATAATGATTTACCGCTGAAACGTTTCATCTGAGCAGAGCTTCCTTATCAGAAACAGAGCCACCAGATTGTGTAGAAAGTGTTTTATCTGACCCGGCTCGCTGCATCGCAACGGGTCCACATCTCTGGTTTCATCTTTTTATTTTCTCTCATCTACCAGAAGAAAAAACATTTGATGTGTTTTTGTCTCACGTCTGGAGCTGTCAATCACCAAATAAGGCTGAAGGTTCGAATTCTGTCTCCAAATCTGGACATTACAACGAAGAAGAAGGTTTGAGTTTTTATTTTTAGTTATAACCCAAACTTAGACAAAGACTGGGAGGTTCAATAAAATAAAAACAGGAAGTAATTAAAACATTTTTTTTTTCATTTTTTAGAATATTATTATTTTATTCACAGGAAAATACAGAGTAAACATTTATATTAAATATTGATATTTAATAAATAACAAATAACAAAATATAAACATTGATTTGTTTACAGGAAAAACAAGTATTTTTAAATTTGATGGAAGAAACACGTCTTTAAATTGTTCAAGGATCAGGTTTCCCAGAGGAGACCAGGTCTGAAGGTTTTAGAGAACCTGATGAGAACAGATCTGGAGGTTTTAGAGAACCTGATGAGACCAGGTCTGGAGATTTTAGAAGACCTGATGAAACCAGGTCTGGAGGTTTTAGAGAACCTGATGAGACCAGGTCTGGAGATTTTAGAGGACCTGATGAGACCAGGTCTGGAGGTTTTAGAAGACCTGATGAAACCAGGTCTGGAGGTTTTAGAGAACCTGATGAGACCAGATCTGGAGGTTTTAGAGGACCTGATGAGACCAGGTCTGGAGTCTGGAGTTTTTGTTGTCTCATTCTGGTCTGATGGACAATTTTAAATGTGTCAACTGCCAGAGGCACTAATGCACCCGTATACCATCAGAGAGGCCGGCTTTTGATGAGATTATGGATTATGATGAAATCACTAAATTATTTGCAAATGTTCTGAAACTGTTGGACTATTTTCTCACGCAGTTGTTGACAAAACAATGACCCTCGCCTCATCCTTGCTCGTGAACGACTGAGCCTTTCGTAGATGCTCCCTTTATACATTCTGTCCCAGCTTTTATGGAACATGTTGCAGCATCAAACTCAAAATGAGTGAATATTTAAAAAACAATAAAATTGATTTGTTTGAACAATAAATATCTTGTTTTTGTATCGTATTCAGTTGAGTATAGGCTGTTTTTATGGATGTTTTACACACAGTCCTGATAAATGATCTGTTTCCTTCACTGACGGCTTGTTTTTTTTTTCTTTTTAAAGAGATGTTAAACAACACAGCCCAAACCAGCCAGAGTCCAGTAGAGGTTCTGCTCACCCAGGTTCTGGAGGACCAGTGGGGGTACAGAGTCTGTCTGCTAGAACGGGACATCCTTCCTGGAGGAGGTGAGAGGATTATCTGTTCAAACCTGTCGACCTCCATGATTTCCTGAATGTTTTTATTTTTCTCTTTGCATTGCAGCGTACACCAACGATGTGGTTCTGGCTCTGAAGAGAAGTCGGATGCTCGTGTGTGTCCTGTCGGCTGAATATCTCAGCGACAGTAACGCTGTGTTTGTCCTGGAGTCGGGAGTAAAGGTGAGTTTGTCTGGATCAGGTATAAATAATCTGGAGCTGAATCATTGTTCCGAATGGAAACTTTTTATTTTTTTATGAACCTCTCTAGAAACCGATTGAGTGCACATCCTGAATGTAAAAGTGATCTGTTTGGTTTCGTTTTAAGCTGAAACCAGAATACGCGTGGGGACTTCTGATCCACATTAAAGACTCTGAGAACCTCAGAGCAGATTCTTGTAAAATCATTTTTTACTCAGTGAGTTTTTATTTTATGAAAAACTTCAGGCTTTACTGCAAAGATCTGCCCTCAAACTCCTGCTCATACGGACCGGTGGACCCTCAGCATCCCTTGTCCAGCCGGACCCCCCGCTGCCAGAACTGGTCCAAAAGTCCCTGAAGGTGCTACCGAGTCTGGACTGGAGCCCGGACTCATCTTCCACGACAGCCTACAGGTTCTGGACTTCTTTAAGGAGAGCGATGCCGACAGGAGGGCGGCTGCCTCACACGTGAAGATCGGAAACATTTTTCCATCCAGACGGTTATAAAGTGACAAAATGAAACTTATTTAAACTCAAAACGTTCTGAATGAAGAAAGGCTTGGGGGAAATCTTTCCATGTTGACAAAGATGCCAAGTCACTGTGTGTTTGATTCGAATGTTGGAAAAAATGTGTCACTTTCCACTTCTGTCAGTTTGACTTCATAAAGCTGAGTCTGGGTCAACACTAGTTTACCTCCTCATGCCCTGAGGCTGCAGTCAGCAGGAGGTTTAAACATCCTAAAACCTGCATGAGGCCATCCATGTCAGACATAAACCCCTGAAACCAGCTGGGTGCACAGTTCTGCTAATTAACTAACAGCAGAACTAGTTTCTCCTTTAGTGGATATGCCTTTCCACTAACTTTGAAAACCGTTAGCAGACCAATAAGCATCTGCTAAATGAGTTTTTGCCAACTTTAAGTCTGCTAAAGGAATTTTAAAGTTGTGAATTTTGAAGACGTGATACAGAGTCGTCTTAGCGGTTAGCAATAAGCTCATAATGTTAGCATCTGCTAAACTTTAAAGATGTGATGCAGACTGAGTGCTAGTCAGCTTAACGGTTAGCAATAAGCTTATAATGTTAGCATCTGCTAAACTTTAAAGATGTAATGCAGACTGTGCCAGTCAGCTTAGCGGTTAGCAATTAGCTCCTAGTGTTAGCATCTGCTAAACTTTAAAGATTTGATGCAGACTGAGTGCCAGTCATCTTATCAGTTAGCAATTAGCTCATAGTGTTAGCATGCAGACTGAGTCCCAGTCGTCTTGGCAGTTAGCAATTAGCTCTTACTGTTAGCATCTGCTAAACTTTAAAGATGTAATGCAGACTGTGCCAGTCAGCTTAGCGGTTAACAATTAGCTCTTACTGTTAGCATCTGCTAAACTTTAAAGATTTGATGCAGACTGAGTGCCAGTCATCTTAGCGGTTAGCAATTAGCTAAAAGTGTTAAGAACTGGCTAAACTTTAATAATGTGATGCAGACTGAGTGCTAGTTGTCATTAGCAGTTAGCTCATAGTGTTAGCATCTGCTGAACTTTAAAGATGGGATGCAGACTGAGTGCTAGTCGTCTTAGCAGTTAAAGATTAGCTGTTAATTTCCACTTTAGCATTAGGATCCACAATTTTTTTTTTACGTTTAGAGTAGCTAATCTTTTGGTAGCTGTGCCCACCACTGCCGGAAATAAATACTGTTTAAGTAAATATTCATGAGAAATTTGGATTAAATAAAAACAGGCTGCAGTTTCAGATGTTTCTGTTTTTATTTGGGGATTCCTGTCCTGCTGTTACAGGTGAACCACTGAGGAAATCAAAACATCTCGCCTGAATTACAGGGGGATTTCCTGCGCAGGATAAGTCAGCGTGATGTGACATTTACCTGAACTGAAGTTATAACAATACAGGAGCAACAGAAAGAAGTCGTAAGGGTACACAGTTAGTACACAGATCCTATTTGAGAGATTCAGGTTTTCAAAATGAATGAAATTATTAAATCACATTTCTGGTTAAGACAAAAAAAAGTATGTGGAAAACCAAAACTAAATAAAGTTATTTACACACAACACAACTCAGACTCCAACATGTGGGTTTAAAAAGAAAAATATTGTCGCTATGTACAATTTTACACAATTAGACAAACTTTCAAAAACAAAGCATGAACGCTAACAAGCTAAAAGTCTTAATTAGCCATCAGGTAATTCTCTACATCCAGCTCACGTCAGTTGGCGACTCAATCGGGAGAAAACGAAACTTTTGTTGCCTTCTTGCTGAATTATGTCAGAGCGACCTGCGCGGTGTCCAAATCGTACCCGCCTCGGCCCGGTTCGTACCCAGTTTGGCAGCTGCCCCTCATGACTCTGAAGACAACATTCATGTTTATCTGATGTTTTCTGTTGTAAGGAGAGCTTGTGAACAGGGATGGGGGGTGATTGATGCGTCAGCTCCTCCTTCGTCTTCATTCATTCAGGAATCAGGTCTAATTTAGTCAAGTTAAACTAAATATTTCTCAGGGAAACCCCCCTGAGAAACGGGTCTGGATCTTATTTTTAGCATATTCTAATGAGGATTTCTTCATGTCTTTAGAAAGAGGAAACCTCAAACCAGGTCTGGACCTTGAGATTTCCCAGCTGGTACTAAAAAAAGCTTCACCATTACATAGAGAAAGTAGCAAAAATTAATGTATTTCCTGCTCAAAGAGCATGGTTAGTTGTTGGTTCTGCTCAGAAAAGTGAATTATTTAATCCATTTCCTTCTTTGGAGCCACAGATAAGGTATCTCTTCATTATAAATCAAAACGTGGTTTGGATAAAATCATTAAACCTACACGTGAAGTGGCAGACGGCAGCTCTAGCTGATCATGGAAACTAAACACAGAGCGGTTTGAGACGCCCACAGCTCCTCTGTTTGGACCCGACTTTCATCACAGTTCATCCTCATTTTGTTTTCAATCATAATTTTGTTTTGACGTCGTCTCTCGGTGTTTTAAACTGGTGGAAACCAAACGGAGGCTTTGAGGCGACGGGTCTGGGCGTCTCGTTCTGAACTAACCTCCGGTCGCAGCGTCAGGATCAGAGGTGTAAACACAAGTTCAGTCTCAAACAGACGACTGAAGGATTATTCAAAAAGCAAAAACAAGGCAACAAAAAAGAAACAAACATTTGAGCTTTTGTGGTTAAACTGTAGAAAAATCACTGGTTCTGGTTTACAGGTTTTCAGCTTGAGCTTTTATTTTTCTCTCCCAGAGTTTCTGGTTGTGAGAGAAGCCCTGCTTGCCCTTGTTGAAGGAATTGGGTCCTGCAGACGTTGGAGTCTCCCTGAAACAAACAGAAAAACATCGTCTGTTTGATCTGAGTCTAAAGTCAGCAGACATGAAGGGAGCTGCTGTTTACCTGCCGATGTTCTTCATCCTCATCTTCGCCTCTGGAGGCATTTCCTCTGGTTCACTCTGAGCAGAGGGAACAAAATGTACAAATCTGCTTTTTTCTTCTTCTTTTTGTTTGTTTGTTTGTTTTAAAGCTGGGCGATGAGTAAACTTACATCATCGTCTTCGTTAAAAACAGACGCCAGACCCATTTTTTTTGGAGGAGCTGGTGGAACCGGCTCTTTGGGTTTCTGCAACAAATCAGGGACAGAAGCAGAAAACCCGTCAGACTCGGGGTTTTTACAGCTTAAACAAGTTAAACTGAAGACTTTTAACACCACTGGAAATGAATTTTAAGACCAACTTCACAATAAACACAAACAAACAAAGTTAATTTCAACACAAAACGAGCTTTCAAGAGGCGTTCAGTAAATTATTTAAAAACAATATTTGAGACAATTACAATCATCCTACATATGTGTTAATATTTTTAAGACCTCTGAAGGATTGATTTAAGACATTTTAAGATTAATAGTGTGAACGCTTCAACGCATTCAAACTACTGAGATCATTTTTTCTTCTGTGCGTTTTTCAGCATCCAACTCGTTCCACAAATTTTGTTCTATTTCAACAAGTCATATTTCAAAACCTTCAGCTCAGTTTTGACAATCCTGCTTTTGGTATTTCAGCTATTAATACTTTTTCAGCTATTTATACTTTTTCAGCTATTTATACTTTTTCCTAAAATCCTTTAAAATGTTTCTAAACCTTTACAGCACCTTAGACATTTTGTTCCAGTTCTAATCTTTTTCACTTTCTTGTGCAAATTTTAGCTACTTTGTTTTTTTCTGCTATTTCAGCTAAAATTCTGCTTCTTTCTGCTATTCTTTTGTCTTTTGTACTTTTTCTGCTAATTTGTGCTATTTAAGCTTCTTACAGATGCTTTTTGCTATATTCAACTATTTTAGCTTTTAGCTGTTTTCTGCTATTTCAACTATGTTTTTCTGCAAAAGTAGGAATTTTTGCTTCTTTCAGCTGTTCAAATTGAAGTCGCACTGACACTTTTGCTATTAAATATTTTCACCTCAATTTCTGCAGCTTTCAGCATGAAGCCTTCACACTAGCTTTTTCACAGGAAATGCAATTTCTCTAGTTAAGGCCTCATTATTGGATTGATGATTTTAATGCCTTTTAAGACTTTAAGGGTCTGCAGAAAACCTCAGATTACACAGGGGAAATGCAGCATCACGTTGTTAGAAGATAAATTCTTTTACCATCTGCAAAGAGATACGATCATTTTACAGATTATATTTGACGGTTTGATGCTCTGCAGAAACTGTCCATCTAACCAAGTCTTACGATCTTATATTAGACAAAAAGTCTTTTTGATCGTGTTTAGAGATACACTGAGCTACAGCGGAATGTGTTAGATTATTAATCTCGTTATTCTTCTGCCCGCTCCTTTGAACATGTAAATATCTTTCACTGCTGTTTTTTTGGTCTATATTTATGTTCTCTTGTTCATAACTTGGTTTATTCTATTATCACATTACGTTCAGTAAAGTAAAGCCTGAAAGTTTCCTCAGTCAAACCGGCAGATTATTTCACCTCATTTAAGAAATTATAGAAGACTCAGACTCAAATGAGGTGAAATAATCTGCCGGTCAGACTTCTTGGACTGAGGAAACTTTCAGGCTTTACTTTAATGAACGTAATGTAATGGTGAGTGGGTAGAAGAATCAGTAAAAAGCTAATGAGATTAATGATTGAACACATTCTGCTGCAGCTCAGTATCTCTCAAAACAAGATCAAAAATATGTTTTGGCTGATATAAGAATGTAAGACTTGATCAGATGGATCATTTTTGCAGCACATGGTCGGTCTGTACGTTAACTCCAGCTTTCAGAAGATTGTTAAGGTGTACTTTTAAACACTCGGGGGTCCAGCAGAGGGACCAGGGGTCCTTGGAGAAACAGGTAGAGCAACAGAATCCTGACAAGAACTAATCCTGTCCTGAACATCACCTCCACAGCAGCTCTGAGTCGTTCTTACAGCTTCGCCTCATGGAGGTTTCAGCTGGTTTGTTGTTCAGCAGTTTTAGTTTTATTACTGGTGCATCTGGGAGCTGCACAATTAAATTAAGGATAAAACTAAAGAAGTGAAGCTGTCTGAATCTGACATTTTCCCTGTTAGAACCTCACACAGTTGAGTTTTTATATTTTATTAAAGTTTGTTAAATTACTAACAAAGACTGAGTGTCGTAAATACAAATTCTGTCTGATCCCAAGCAAAACGTTGGACGTTTTTATGTCTCAACTAATCCCCGACAGTCTGAGCCCCTCACAAAACCTTTGAGATGGTTTCTGCTGCCCCCCTGTGGAAACATGTTGAATTACTCTGTTGAGACTTACCGTTGCTCCTAGTTTGATGGAGATGGGGTTTGATTTCGTCGCCACCTTGCTGCTCATGCTAAAGCCGATTTTGGAGGCTTTGGAGGGCGCCGGTTGGTCATCGGAGGAGGACTCGTCTTCGTCCTCGGGGGCAAGATGCTGAGATGTGCGTTTGACAGTGACCCCTTTTCCTCCCACAGTGCTACAAGACACAGGCTTAGTTTTCACTCTGTCTCCCTCCTCCTGCGGCCCTGCTTGAAGCAAGACAACTCACCGAGGTGAACAACTGCTTTCTGGGAACTGGGGGAGTGTTAAAAGCTGTTATTTTTACCTGTGCAGCTAATCATCAATTCAAAGGTGACTTAAAAACTCCCCTGCTTTAAAAAGATCAGTGATTCTCAAACAGAGGTGTGCCAGTCTGCAGCTGGAACTAACGTTTGATTTAATGTTTCCACCCGACCTTGTCTTTGTGTTATGGGAGACAGGAATGTATGACAGGGATAAAAATAAAAACACGCTTTCAAATCTGTAAAAACGAGAATGTAGAACTAAAAAACAAAAGATACTGTCTTTGTAGAATTACAGTGATGAAGGCAGGATATAGCACCCAACATATTTTAAAAATACTGTTTAAAAAACTTGATTAACAAACTGGAAATGTAAAAATAATGTGAATAAAACATTAACCATTAACGCTATGACAAAGTAAACCCTTATTAATAAAGAAACTTAGTATTTATAACAAACACCTGCACCTGTTATTGTTATGTAGTACTAAATCTGAAGTACTGATTGTTTACACTTTATTATTGAGCCATTAAAACTATAATGTCTATTTAGTATGACTTTGCATTTGTATAGTTACAATCACAGCTAAAACATTGTCATCACAGTCCTAAAAACACTTCTCATTTCTATATTAAAATAAGCAGATGCTTATAATGGTGTTAATTGTTCTGTCAAAGTTCAGTTTCCAGTTAAATGACATAAATATGTATGTTTATATTGATATGTAGTTTGTTTTGAAGTGTAAGTTGTACCGTTTTCCTGTAATTTTACTGAGACAGTAGGCCTGGAAACGTTTATTCCTCCACAGGAGCTCATGATGGCAAAGAATGTTTGAGAACCAATGGATTAAATAAACTAAGATGAACGGTAATGCGTTTAAAGTGGGCTAACTAGCCTCTGCTAACTACTTGCACATTAGCTAGCAGGTAAACGAGCTACCAAGGGGCTATATACAATTTCAGAGCATAAAGTAAGTAATCGGTTATCTGCTTAGTTATATAATGCCAAAATCTTCACAGTTTAATTAATAATATGGGTAAAGATGTAAACAACGTCGATCATATTAGCATAATGCTAACACGAAGTTAAACATTTGTGAGTTCAACGATCGTTTCCCTCTAAGTTGGGGTTGTTTTGACACATTGGTAAAAAATACAGACAATGTCTAACACTCTGAAAATGTAATCTAAGGTTTAAATATGTAAAAAGCATAAGTATCACCTCCGTCTTCGGAGAACCGTCTCCTGCTTTTCTCGTTATCCGCCATGACCTCTGCTGCAATACCCGGTTGGCGCCGCTAGGCCTGACCGTCGCGCTGTGGCTTCAACTATCTACATTTGTTACAGGCGAAGAAGAAGAAGAAGAAGAAGGAGGAAAAATGACAGCAAGCTAACAGCTAAAAAAGCTGGTAAGATTCGAGGTTTAATCGTACTCGTTAACGTGTTTAGATGGTTATTGTGCAAAGGAATCAGAAAAAATAATGGTGTCTTTAAAATTAGATTCAATTCACAATTTATTTTATTTTATTGTCTTTAAGTTGCTTCGATTGGGTACCGGTCGGTGGGATGTGCTAAGCTAACGTCACAGCTACCTTAATAAAACATTAATATCGCAGCACATAAACACTAAAATAACACTAAGTTTCTTTGACTCTGGCTTTTTCTTTGTAACCTCTTATGATTATTTGGCAGTTTCACTTGTTCTTTAATTTTTTCTTTAATTTCCCTACAGAATAGTAAATATGTGTGACCTATATTGATGGAAAGGATGGAAACAAAATGTTCACAAGTTCAAAGAAATGATTTCTGGGTAAAAAAAATAAATAAAATAGGAACATTACACAGAGTTTTAATTTTATTGTCCTGAACTATCTTTGAACAATTTAAAAAGCTGTCACCTGTCACAAATATTGGCATAATATCTACATTATTTGTAGGAAAGTGTTCAGAGTTGTTTGGTTTTAAGCAGAAAGAATGGTAAATGATAAAACACCGTAACACAAGAGACTCCTTCACAAGAAGAAAGGCTGGACTCACCTGTCCACCTCACCTGTTCATCGACAAGGGATGATTTTTTTTTTTTTTTTTAAGTTTTGCTATTTGTATATTTCCTTGTAAACTGGTTTAAAATTTTTGCACAAGGCTGTACATTTCTTTTTAATTTATATTCTTTAATTTCAGGCCTTTTAAAAAAAGCTTTGGGTTAAAGGATGTACCAGTCAGGATGGGACAGACCTTGTGTATTTGCTCTCGTGGCTCCATCACCATTGACAACAAAAAATATTACTTTGTCCAGAAACTAGATGAAGGGTAAGTACTTTGTTTATGTATCTCTGATGTCAAAAGATAAAAATACTTTATAAAAAATCTTAATAAACAGAGTCTTTGTTCTGATTTGAGTCAAATATAAAGATATTTTACACAAAAACCAAAAAGGCGATTAGTAGAAATGCATAAAACTGCTATGTACTTAGTAGTTGCATACCTGGTTCTCATGGGGTTAAAATCTGGTACTTACATGGAACCTACAAGTTACTTACCAGATACCCATTTTAGATATATATGCAGTACTTAGCAGTTATGTTTGGGGTATTTGGCAGTTAGATACCAGATACTCTATCAGGTAGAAACTGTGTACTTAGTAAGTACAAATAAGGTAGGGTACATGTCAGGTTTGTACTGGATACCCATGAGAACCAGACTGTATTATGAGGTGTGTTGTTACCCTGTATTTATTGAGTACGTACCACCAGGTATTGTTACCCTGTACATATAAAATACTTAGCTGGCACATACAGGGTACTTAGAGGGTATGTAACCAGATACCTACAGGGTCTGGGCTATGTTAGGTTATGAAGTGACTCGTACCCATGCTTGATAAGTCTCAGGTACCTACTGGTATGTGAGTACCTTGGATCTCCCAGGTTGTATTATTTTTTGCTGTTTTTCTGTATGTATTCTTCTGAGCCGTGTTCTCTCTGCGACTCCTCTCCAGCGGGTTCAGCTTTGTTGATCTGGTCGAGGGAGCAAAGGACGGGCGCTTCTACGCGCTGAAGAAGATCCTGTGCCACGATCGCCAGGCCCGACAGGAGGCTCAGACCGAGGTGGAGATGCATCAGCTGTTCAGCCACCCCAACATCCTGAGCCTGGTTTCGTTCGCCTTCATGGAGAGCGGCGGGAAGACAGAGGCCTGGCTGCTGCTGCCTTTTATCAGAGTGAGTCCGAGCGGCCCGTACGCAGGGACTCGTCTTCCAGGAAGTAGTCTGATTATGTTTCTGTGTTGTTGAGCAGAAAGGAACCCTCTGGTCTGTTTTGGAGAAGCTCAGAGACAAGGGAAGCTCCATGCCTGAGAAACAGATTTTACAAATCTTTCGTGGAATCTGCTCCGGTTTGAAGGCCATTCATGACAAAGGCTACGCCCACAGGTGAAACCATTGAACTTTACAGACCTGCAGCTTTTATCTGTGCATTTCAGTCAGAAATGTTTGTTTTGGAGCTACAGTTAAACAAACACTAGTGTTTTCTGTGTGCAAATATCGTATCTCAGGTTTCAGAAAGAGACAAACCTGCTCCATCATGACCGGGTCGCAGAGGCAGCAGGTCCAGGAGAAAAACTCAGACCTTCCTGTAAGGCAGGGCCGGGCCATCGTGGTCCTCAAGGTCCGCTATGCTGCTTATTTTACCTGTTTTTGTGCTCCAACATACCTGACTCAGTGATTAAATGACCTCTTCAGGTTCTGCAGGAGCCTGTTAATCACCTCATCTGTTAATCACACCTTCAGATCAGGTGTTGGAGCAGAGAAACCTCTAAAACCTGCATGATGGTGGCCCTCCAGGACCCCGTCTTACAGAGAGGTCTGGGTTTTTCTCTCGGACCACGGTTAACAGTAGATTTGAACAGGATCAGAGCTCCTCTTCTGGTGGTCATAATGTTCTGGCTGATCTGTGTATAAAACCACACATTGTTTTTTATGACTAACGTCTGTAAAAGTCCAGTAATAAAACTTGTTAATAAAATTCTCCTTGTGAACTCGTGGCTCCACAGAGACCTGAAGCCCACCAACGTTCTCCTGGATGAGGACGACAAACCGGTTCTGATGGACCTGGGCTCGATGAACCGGGCCAGAATTGAGGTATGGCTGCAGGAACTTATAAATAAATAAAAAAAGACATCAAGACCATTTGTAAAACGGCAAACTCCCTTTTTTATCACCTAAAAAGTAAGTGACATCATCTTCCTCATTAAATGTTAAAATAAAACAATAATTAGGCAGTTATCACCCTCAGCTTCTCTGTTCCAATAATTAATAATGAATATATGATTGTACTCAGAGTTGCTATGTAGTTGTTTTATTTGTAATAAATATTTAAGGTATTCTGGTAAAAAAGATGTAAAACCAAAGATAAAGCAGCTGACAGGCAGCTCCCTGAGGACTGAGAAACACGACAAGCTTTTCTTTAACTCTTTAGTCTTTGTTCAGATTTCATAGATTTTTTCACTGAATGCGTCTGATTTTCTGCCTCCAGATGGCAGAATAACACTTCTGATGTCTGCTGGTGTTTTCAGTGTTTTTGTCAGTGCAGCTTTCTCTGGTTGAACGTAAAAATGTAAAGGAATGAAGCTGACAGAATTAGGGATAAAATCAGAAACATATAAAAGCACCAATAAATAAATACACATAAAATGCAACAATTAAATTATAAAAATAAATATATATAATAAATAATTTATAAAAGGAGAACTTTACCTCATGTTCGATCATTTTATTGACCTTTAGATTTATTTTTCCAGCTTAGTTTCAATAAATTATATATTTTAGAACCTAATTTACATTTCACTGTTTTTAAAAATATATATTTTATTTTTACTTGTACATGCTGTGTCTTAAATGATTATATTACATTCATTTTTTACCATTTTTCCCAAAAGTCTTTTTATTTCCATGTGTTGCCTTTACATTTCTCAGTCTCCTGTTTTTACTTTATGCATTTCTGCCTCATTATAAATAAGGTGGGCGGAGCTTCTTGGGCCAGCTCCTCTCCTATTGGTCAACAGACAGGAAGGAGCAGGATCCATGTGCAGATATACTGTGCTGCTGTTGCCTCGGTTTAGCTTAGAGTTTGTCTGTCGACTAAACAAACAAACTGTTGCCTAGTTAAAAAATAAATTAGTGATAAAGTTTGAAAACTGTTTCAAAGGTGAAAGGATCCAGAGAAGCCATGACGGTCCAGGACTGGGCGGCTCAGCGCTGCACCATCTCTTACAGAGCTCCTGAGCTCTTCAACGTGGAGAGCCACTGCATCATCGACGAGCGCACCGACATCTGGGTAGCTGTACTCCTTTAGCTGTTTTCCTCCTTTAGCTGTTTTGGTCTGGTTCCTGTGTGACCTGTAGAAATAAAGGTTCTGTTTGGTTCTCCTGCAGTCCCTCGGCTGTGTTCTGTACTGCATGATGATGCTGGAGGGTCCGTACGATCTGATCTTTCAGAAGGGGGACAGCGTAGCCTTGGCGGTCCAGAATCCTGTCACCATCCCCCCGTCCTGCAGGTCAGGATTCAAACTCCCTAAAACTTTATCGGTTTGTTTATTTAGTGTAAAAAAACACTGATGTTTTTTAGCTTTCCTGTTGACTTTTTATAAAACTTTTAATTATTTTTAGCTTTCTTTTATTGTATTGCTAATATTAGCTTCTAGCTACACTTTTGCAACTTTTAATGTTTTGCTTCTGGGTTTTAAAATAGCCTTTTGTTACTTTAGCTTCTTGCTACCCTGTTTTCACTTTTAGCTTTTAGCCAACATTTTGCTACAATAAGCTCCTCAATTACCTTTTAATACTTTATCTTTTTGTTTCTTTTAGCTTCTAGCTACTGTTTGACAACTTAAGCCTTAAAGTATATATTGTATATATTTAGTATATTAGCTTTAAGCTAGCCATTTAATACTGTTAGCTATTTTTTTGCTGCCTTTCAATTCTGTATACTTTTCTGCTACTTTTACCTTTTAGCTAACCTTTTGCAACTTGAACCTTAAAGTAGTCTTTTATTATTAGCTTCAAGCTAGCAGTGTAATACATTTAGCTATTATTTTGCTACCTTTAGCTTCTAACTACTCTTGCTACTTCAGGTTCTAGCTTCCCTTTTTGTTACTTTTAGTAAGCATTTTGCTAATATTAGCTTCTGCTGGCCTCATGACATTTTTAGGTAACATTTTGCTTCTTTTAATATTTAGCGGCCATTTTCCCAATGCAGCTTTAAACCATCAACTTTTAGCTTATAGCCAGCCTTTTGTAAATATTAGTCATTTAATACCTTCAGCTAACATTTTGCTACTTTTAGTTTATGCTTTGATACTTTCGGCCTTTTGAAACTTTTAACTACCATTTTGCAGTTATAGGTTTTAGCTTGTTTTATGGAACTTCCAGCCTTTTGATATTTTTCGCGTTTGGTTACTCTTTAATATTAGTAGCTTTTAGCCAGCGCTTTGCTACTTATAGCTACCTGCTTGCTAATATTAGCTTCTAGCTAGCCATTTGATACTTTTAGCCTTTAAGTGCCTGTTTGCTCTTTTAGCTTTTAAGCTAGCCTTTTACTACTTTCACTTAGCCTTTTGATGTGTTTATCTTGTAGCTACCATTCTTCTGCTTTTAGCTGATTATAAACATGTATTGACGTTTTAGCTGAGTCTTTGTTTCACTTCGGCTGTTTGTCCCGTCTCCAGGTACTCTGAGGGCCTCAAGGTTCTGCTGAGCTCCATCATGGTGTCAAACCCCCAGGAGAGACCGAACATTGTCTGGGTCCTGGACCAGGTACAGGACCTGCAGAGTCGCAGTCCCAACACTCAGACCAACATGGTGTGATGATGATGATGATGATGAAGTCGTGGACTCTTTAATTCCAGCTTTAACTGTTTTAGTTTAAAAACTGCTTGTTTTATTGGATCATCTTGGTTTTATTTTAAATATTTATTCATCCAACCTTCAAAAGAACCGTTTTCTAGAGTTAAACTGAATCAGATGCCTTAAAGTGTATTTTCTACACACGTGCAATACTTTACTTTGTCATCAAATGTAAAAATATTCATTATCTCAATCTTTGCGAAACATCAGCTGCAGTTATACCTGACAGGTAGATTTAATTTAATTTATTTCAACTGGACGTATGATAACTAGTTATTGATTTAGGTTGTTTAAGAGAAACTCTTATTCTATTAAAAAGTTCATTTTTTATCTTCTTTAACTTCATAACATCTGCTCCTGAGGGGATAAATCCAACACCTTACATAACTGCTAAAAAATACTATTTATTAATATTTACGTTCAGCATAAACTTAACGTATTTCATGCTCAAATGTATGTAGAACAGTTTTAGTTTAATAAATATAAATAACGTTTAAAGCAAACAAAAAGTACAAACTTGTGCCGGATTTGGTTTCTGTAACGTTCTGTCTTTCATCTCGTTGGACCAAATAGTTCTGGTTCAGATTTAAAGAACAAACACTGACTTGTTTTCCACTTGGTTCAAAACAGTCGATCCACACCAGCCCACTGTCGGATGCTCCGGTTAAAATTTTAGAATTTTATTTTAAATTTCTTTTCGAAACCAAAACGACTTTTTCAGGTTTGACATAAAGTGGGGCCTCTGTGCCCACCTGGTCTGGAGGGTCCAGGGGATTTAGGGTCTTCCAAAAGCTCCAGACTGGATTTTTTAAATGTATAATATTTTAAAGAAGTGGCTATAAAATACATAGTTTATTTAAAATAAACAGAACTGTGGAGTTCAGTAGAACTAATATTTAAAAGGCTGAAATAAAGAAAAATATATAAAATTTTAATATTTTTATTTCAGACTGAGACTGCTTTAAAAGACTGAAGAGTTTATGATGAACAAAAACATAAATAAATATTATTTTTCAGGAGTTTTAGATGAACAGGGAGCTTTTAAAACTTGTATTTTAGTTTATTAGTGTAAAAAGGGAAATGGTAAATGGCCTGAACTTATATAGCGCTTTATAAGTCCTTCCGGACCCCCAAAGCGCTTTACACTACAGTCAC
>JARVJO010000164.1:7990880-8001858 GCA_031762555.1 Cynodonichthys magdalenae | reverse complement strand
TAGTAACATCGAGTCGAGATGTGTAACGTCAAGATGAGCTTAGAGAAAAGATTAGTAACATCGAGTCGAGATGAGTATCGTCAAGATGAGCTTAGAGAAAAGATGAGTAACATCGAGTCAAGATGAGCGTAGAGAAAAGATGAGTAACATCGAGTTGAGATGAGGAGCATCAATTCAGAGTTAGTTATGAGGAATGTCAATGATATTCAGTGTCGACAAGATGAGATGAAATGAGCGTCATGTTAAGCTAAACAACATCAAGACAAGATGATATCTCAAGTCAAGATAAATAGGGCTTTAATCTTGAAAGACCGAGTGGAGCTCTGGGAAATAGGCCACATGTTTTTGCAGCTGCATGTTTTCAAGAAACTCATATCTGTGAAATTTTATGGTAGTTGAATCAGGAAAATTGGCCCTTTCTTTTTGGTTTTTGTACTTTCTAAAGCGTTTGATTTAGGTTTTGGTTTAAAAATAAATGGCTCAATTTCAGTTTCAAAATAAAGGTCCAATCTTTTTCTGGTAGTTCCAGCCTGCTGTTGGCCGTTAGCCTCTCATCCTGTCGGGTGTAATTCAGCGAACAAGCTGCTTATGTTTCAGGATTTACGATCCTCACATCCACTCTGATCAACGAGATGTTACGCTTCTCCGCCGTCGCAATAACATTCAACGCTATTTCCTACCCTTCCAGGCACGAG
Source organism: Cynodonichthys magdalenae (assembly GCA_031762555.1). Lineage (NCBI taxonomy): Eukaryota > Metazoa > Chordata > Actinopteri > Cyprinodontiformes > Rivulidae > Cynodonichthys > Cynodonichthys magdalenae. Next base: position 8,001,163 of record JARVJO010000164.1, on the reverse strand, counting down.
TACACAAATATGACCGGTCGTAAATACAATGCACCCTGCCACGTATTTACAGCATGTGTGCCCTTTATTACACAAACACCCAGACATGTCCCGAGACTTGAAATTATCATAAAATCTGCTCTGATTTCTTCAACAAAAACTCTAGACCCCCTCAGTTTATGGGCCCAGATATCAGAACTCACGCATTCACACTCATCCTCACATTTTATTTTCTCAATCTGATCCTTATGAGCGGCGGGATGATGTCATACGACACAAACACAAGGTCAGCTCAATGTTTTCACTTCTTGTTTGGAGAAAAGCATCGATTTCTGACCTTTTTGGTTTCATTTGCAGCTCAGTCTTGAATATATCTTAGTGCTCATTTAAACCACTGGTCTTAAAATTCAGTAAAATTCACATAAAGACAGTTTTTCTAAAGCAAAATTATAAAATATATAAATAAAATGATCACAGGTCTTTATGGAAATCACAGTAAAGTATGAAAAAAAAGCTTGTAAAAATTACTGTAACTGTAAAAAATGACCACCTGATCTGGATCCTAATGAGTTCATGTGGGTCAGGAACCGTCGTCCACATTTTTACATTCCTGATTTGATTCTTCCTGACATCATGAGGGTCCAGAGATATGTCTTCATTTGTCCTGATCAGGAAAATTCATTGATATTTGGTCTGAATCCTGTTTTTATGTTCTAACGAGGGTTTTTTATGTAATTGGAAGGAACCTCAAACAATATTTAAATATTCAGATTTACCAGCTGGAAAGAAGAAAAGCTTTGTTAGCTCACTAAAAATATAAGGTTTTTCTGCTCAAAGCACAGCTTTAAGTTTATATTTCAGATAATTCCTTTAAAATATTTATTATATTTTAACAAAATGCAGTTGTTTTAAACATCACTATAGCCGCCTGTTTCTACAGAACCAGAACCGTTTCTGCAGCTGATTAAAATAAATTACTGTAAATAAAGAAAATGTGCACAAATAATAAAAATATACACCATAAATGTCTGGATCTGATCCCTGATCCAGTATCTGAGGACCGCAACGGCTAAAATCAATCCTAAAATTAATAACCGTAAATATGAGAAAATGTGCACAATTTAAAACATTTATTCAAATAAACAATTTTTAATAATTAATAATAAACATCAGCAGCTGTGAAGTAAATGAATCACAGAAACATGGTTTATGAAAAGAATGAAAACTTTAAAAAACTGTTTTTAAACTTTAACATTTTTTTAAAGATTAAAAGACAGTTTCTTAAAAATAAAAAATATATATATAAAGTTTAAACACTCAGTGCAAATATATTAACCTAACTTTAGATAATTTGTCTCGTCTGCTTGAAAGAAAAGAAACAAAGTCCAGATGTTTGTTTGTTTAAATAAAATAATCTCAGAAGCTTTAATGAAAATTATTATGATATAAAACACACTGATTTTTCTCTTTAAATACCTAAATTCAGTTATTTTGACTGTATATTTGCAACAAATGTTCATATTTTAGTGTTATAAATTAATCAGAGTTTGAAATGATGTAAAAAAATCTATTTGAATAAACTTTATGTGAGGAAACGTTACAACAAATAAATCAATTAGTGAATTATTTAATTATGGGTCAGAAAAAACTGCTCCTAAATCTCTTTAAGCCTTTGATGGTCTTCTTGTTGTTGTTGTTGACTTCAGCTGCAGGTCCAGGTTCTGCTGTCGCTCGGGTCCAAACGGGCCTCGGCTGAAGGCGGGAGATGAGTTACGACCCGTGTGTGGTGATGGGGGGCGTTCTCCTCGTTAATCCATGGGGAGCGTTCGGGTTAAAATGCGTAACGAGTTCATTAAGGGGGATTGGCGTAATCAGGAAAGGTACGGCCTTAATTACTGGCACCGAGCCAGGCCTGGCCATCCTCGGTGGGACCGGCCGCCCACCCCGACCACCGAGCTCGCTAATTTAATTAAGTGTACAAAAAGCTACACCCTAACGTCGCCCTCGGGGGCGATTACGGCACGAGGAGTTGAAGGATCTGTGCTGGGGGGGCGTTTTTACAGGTTGGCAGGAGATTGCTTGTGTCAGTTAGATGATTGCATCGATTCTATTGATTTGTAACAGCTTTTCAGGTAATTTCATCTCCAGAGGTGAGAGCAACACGTTGGCCCGGGGAGTTTCCTCTTTATTTATTCTGTCTTTATTTAGACGCCCGACTCTTTTGCCAAGTGATTAGATGAAATGGAGCCGCACAATAAGTCTTTTAAAGTGGGGGGAGGGAGGGGGATTGATGAGGTTTTATTTGCTGTAAGAGGTCAGAACAGGTGGAACAGGTTGGATTTTGTTAAAGGAAGGATCCACAAACCGTTTGTGCTGAAACGAGCAAAACGGCTCCTTAAATCTGAAAGTTTGGACAAAGATAGAACAACTTTAACAAAGTCATACCTGCACCGCTTCTGTTAGCAAAATATCTCATCAACCAGTGGATGGGTTTGACTAAAACATTTAGGAAGACTTGATTCAAGATGGCCGCCGCAGCTAACTATCCTCATTTGATTAAACTCAGGTTTGGTGTGGTAGTAGCTAGAGTCACTCACAACAAATAATCTGAGCTCATTAAAACCTAAAGCGAAGAGAAACTAAAAAACACAAACTTAATACAAAAAGTAACAAATAAAGCATCTAAATATATCAAAGCTAGTTAAATGCTAAAGGCAGACAAATGGCTAGCTAGAAGTTAATAGTAACAAATGCCGGTTAAGAGCACTAGCTAAAATGCTTTAAGTAGCAAATGCTTGTTTAAAATATTAATGGCAAAAATTAGCTAAACATAGCAAAGGGTTAACTAAATATTAAAAGTAACAAAAACTGGTTAAGAGCTAAAACTAGCGAATGGATCATAAAGTCAAAAGTAACACAAGACCAGCTTAAAGTATCAAAAAACTTCTTAAAAACTTAACGTAACAAACAGTTAAATGTTTAAAGTAGAACACAGCATAAGCAAGGTAGAAGCTAAAGCTGGTCAAATAGAAGCTTAAAGTGAAAATTCAGCTAAAATCTAAATGTAGCGCTAGAAGACAAAACCAGAGCAGCTGAAGCACAGATTTCAGAGAACAAAGATTTTAAGGAATTAAAGAGAACTGAATGTGTTTCAATGGGTAATAAATTTGCAAATAAAATTAAATATTTTGAAATTATTGAAAATTGCAGAAAAAAAGTCGGAGTGTCTATCTGCTGAGTGATCTGAACGTAACATATGAATGACTGAAATATCACAAAGTCTGCAGAAATATTTTAATTGGAAAAAAAAATCTGCAGAAAAATAAAAACAGGAAAATAAAAAGCTTACTCAGCATTTTAATGACCTCCAGGCAGCTTAAAGGCCAAATTAGCTGAGAAAATCATGAGTTTTATTAAGCAACACTCGAGGTATTTGGTCGTTAAAAACGCCACAGATTTGATTTCTTTTGCCAATTAAAGAGAGAAATGTGGCCCAACAGATAATTTTTAATTACAGGCTCTTAACCTCTGCCAGGGATAGCGGAGCGGAGGAGAAGCTAATAGTTTGATGAGCGGCTCATCAGCACTGATTAAGACCGCGCAACGACGAGATAATCCTAAAGTGCATGGTCTTCAAAAGGTGCCAAAGGAGAACAAATTAGTTGATTAAACAAGTCACCGCCTCTACAGCGGCAGGGGGCAATGATGGATTAGGGAGCGTGGCCAAAGTCTTTATGTCCCTCGCTGTTGGACTTGTCACTGAATGAGTGAAGTGGCTTCATCAATTTGGATCCATTATCATGTCAAAAGGCGAGAATGGTGCTGGATGGAGGGAGAGCGGGAAAAAAAACAATCTGCATAGTTTAAGACCTGCGGCCCCCCTACCCCCCACCCTCCCCGACCTGCCCCATTTACCGTAAGGCCGTTTAATTTTGCTAAAATAGGGCTGTGACAGCTGTGTCATGCTGATGAGAAGAGTGGCAGCCTGTCCTCCATCTTCTAGGTTGTTTCATAGGCCTGAAAAAAAACAAAAAGTAAACAAATGGACCCTTGTTTGGCTAGTTATAAGCCTAGCTTTAACAAAGACTTCTTCCCTTTGCTCCAGTCTATGATCCACAACTGATAAAGTACAAACAACTAGGATTGGGCAAAATCGTATTGTGTGCAATTATCATCGGTGCAAAAATAATATTTGGCACTTTTTGATTACTGCGATTAGTCATACAAGTCATTGCGGCACAGAGCTAACTCTAATGTGGCATTAGCAGTGTTAAGAGTGTTAACAGCATTAGCAGCATTAGCAGTGTTAAGAGTGTTAACAGCATTAGCAGCATTAGCAGTGTTAAGAGTGTTAACAGTGTTAACAGTGTTAACAGCATTAGCAGTGTTAACAGCATTAGCTGTGTAAGCAGTTTTAAGAGTGTTAACAGTGTTAGCAGCATTACCAGTATTAGCAGTGTTAAGAGTGTTACCAGCGTTAGTAGTATTAGCAGGTTTAACTGCATTATTCTAGAATTGTGCTGCTCAAGGTGGCAGCATGTTGGAGTAGCTCTGTTACATTCATTCAGAGATCTTGTTTTTGAACTTTTTAAATTCCTCTTTTCTGTATAAAAATAGCTGTTTTGGATGATTATTCCCTCTGCTATTAGATGCTGTGCAGCTGGAAGCATTTTTGCTAACACCTCTTTTGCTTTTGGACATTTGGACATTGCTATGATGCATAACCATAGAAACATGGTTGTTTCTTATAACCTGAAGCAGCTGATTAACATCTCAAAAGCTCAAATAATACCTCAACTACAGCCCCGAATCCCAGATGAGTTGAAAAAGAGGCACCATAGATGCAGAGCAGGAGAGCGATAGGAGGAGGAAGTTCAAACCATCTCTTCCATCAATCATGATGGGTGATGGGAGATTGTGGTTGAGCAAGTTGGAGAAACTCCAGGCCCTAACAAAAACCCAGCCAGTGTATCAGGAAAGCAGTATTATGTGTTTCAATGAGACATGGACATGGACTATATCCCTGACTTCAGCGTCTCCCAGTCAGGCCTTCTGACCAACCCTGAGCACCCTCTTCCTAAGACTGTCACACAATGAGTGTCTTCACTCAAGGCTTCTTCAGATCTGCTGTTAGACAGACCACTACAGGAAATGCTTCCTGACCACAGCGATCAGTATCTATAACAACTTTTTAAAGAAACCAGGATAATATGAGTTACTACAACTTTTAGTTTCCCCTTGGGATTAATAAAGTATAATTGAATTGAATTGAATTAGCAATGTTAGCAGTAATAGCAGTTAGCAATGTTGGCAATGTTAGCAGAATTGGCACTTGCTTTTGTCTGGATCCATACCCAAGACTTGTTCCATTCTCAAATATTAAAATAAATTTTTTAATGAAAAAATTTTTGCCTTAACACTTACATTTAATTTTCAAATTTAGATTTAGGATTTACCATTTAGACTTAGGCTAACATTTATTATTCAAATTTAACATTTAGTAAAAATAGCCCGTGTAGAGTTGAATCAGGTGAGACTAGATGATGAAAAAACGACTTCACACAGAACATCACTTTAAAACTGAGCAGACTCTGCCCCCTCCCATGATGCAGTTTTTCAGTAAATGCTGCAGTCTGTTAAACTGCAGGAAAAATGGGGGGCGAAACACAAAATGAGGACAAAACTAATAACTGGAAGCCGTTTTTTATTTCACCTTCATTGATTGTTATGGTTCTCTTTATCATCTGACCCAGCTCAATTATGCCAATTGGATCTCGCAGTGACACGCCGAGGCTGGGGGGGGGGGGGGGGTGACAATAAAATAAAGCACAGAAAGAGTGTGTGTGTGTTTAAAGATGTCTGCAGAAAACAGCTTGTTGGTGGAATCTGCATTACTTAGCATGTATTACTCTGCAGAGAGAAGGACAAAGATTCGAATTTTAGTGATGTCATTTCCACCTGTCAGTCACAGAGGGGCGCCATAAACGTGGAGCCATTACATAAATGAGATGTCAACGTGACCCTTCGTATCCTCGCGCATAGACACACACTCATATTATCTGTGGGTTTAAAATAAACTGAATACAAATCCAGGAAATAACCTGGCCCCAGATGTCAACGCTGCACCAGTGTACAGATGCTACATCAGAAAAACTTAACTTGTCTGAGACTTACTTTATAGTCTGTGTTTCTATCTGCTAATCATTGCTGTGACAGTCAGGGAGTGAGAGATCCAGGTTTCCATCGAGACCCTAATGAGGTGCTCAATTTGAATGTGTTTAATCAGTTAAATAGTTTGCATTCCCTTTAAGAGTTAAACCTGAGAATAACTGAGAACTCTGGGACAGAACCTGCAAGTTCATGCTAACCTGTAGCTTCATGCTAACTTTCAGGTTCACGCTAACCAGTGGTTTCATGCTAACCTTCAGGTTCACGCTAACGTGTAGCTTCATGCTAACCTTCAGTTTCACACTAACCTGTAGCTTCATGCTAACCTTCAGGTTCATCCATCCAGCCATTCATCCATCTAACCATCCATCCATGCATCCATCCATTCATCTAACCATCCATTCATCCATCCAACCATCCATCCAACCATTCACCCATCCATGCATCCATCCAATCATCCATCCAACCATCCATGCATCCATCCATCCACCATTCATGCAACCATCCATCCAGCCAGCCATCCATCCAATCATCCTTCCATCCATTTATCCATCCAACCATCCATCCAATCATCCATCCATCCATCCATCTATGCAACCATCCATCCATCCATTTATCCATCCATCCATTCATCCATCTATCAAACCATCCAGGCATCCAGCCATCCATCCATCCAACCATCCATCCATGCATCCGTCCATTTATCCAACCAACCATCCATCCATTCATCCATCCATCTAACTATGCATCCATTTATCCATCCATTCAACCATCCATTTATCTATTCATCAAATCCATCCATCCATCCAACAAGGCATCTGTCCATCCATCCAACCATCCATGCATCCTTCCATCCATTCATCCAACAATCCATTCATCCATCCATCCAAGCTTCCATCCATCCATCCATTAATACATCCATTCATCCATCCATCCATCCATCCATCCAACCATCCATTCATTCATCCATCCATCCATCCATCCATCCACCTGTTTAGTAATATACTAACTCTTTTTTTTTAAATTTACTTAATCAGTTCTTACTAAATACAAATTTAATTACCTTGTTGGTTGGGACCTGCCTGGGAGACATCCTGTTCTCTGGGTCCACCTCAGGCAGCAGGTTGGTTCCTACTGACACAAACTCAATCTAGAGTTTTATTTTAATCTGTTTCAGATTTTAAGTGAATATACGGCTGATTTTGAATCATTTTTTATATTTCAGTTGATTTTTTCAGCTGCAGAGACATTGAGTTTCAGGATTTTGCCTTTGGAGGTGAGCAGTGATAAGGAGGCAGGGTTGGAAGGTCAGTATCGGTCTTGCTGGGGGGGGTGTTGCAGGTGTGTGACAGACACACACCTGCAAGATGGACACACACCTGGAGGATGGACACACACCTGCAGGATGGACACACACCTGCAGGATGGACACAACCCCGCAGGACAGACACACACCTGCAAGACGGACACACACCTGTAGGACGGATACACACCTGCAGGATGGACACACCTGCAGGACGGACACACACCTGCAGGACGGACACACACCTGCAGGATGGACACACACCTGCAGGATGGACACAGACCTGCAGGACAGACACTCACCTGCAGGACGGACACAGACCTGCAGGATGGACACACACCTGCAGGATGGACACACACCTGCAGGACGGACACACACCTGCAGGACAGGCTCACACCTGCAGAATGGACACAGACCTGCAGGATGGACACAGACCTGCAGGACGGACACACACCTGCAGGACGGACACACACCTGCAGTACAGACACTCACCTGCAGGATGGACACACACCTGCAGGACGGACACACACCTGCTGGACGGACACACACCTGCTGGACGGACACACACCTGCAGGACGGACACACACCTGCAGGACGGACACACACCTGCAGGACAGGCTCACACCTGCAGGACGTTTTCTTGTCAGTTTAGTGGAAAGTAAACAAGCCTAAAACAATTTAAAGATTCTGTTTTTATTTTCAGCTAACACTAAACCTGAGATTGAGCTCAAAGCATGAAGCTAATTGTTGTGGAGAATAAATCTGATTGTTTCGGTTCCACCACCGTCATCAGGTCGTTTGTTTGTCAGTTGATCAATAAACTCACTGACAGGTTGAAGTATCAATCTGTAAAATCAGCTCGAAGGTAAATCACTGGATAGATTTAATGGATCTGAATCGATAAAAACATTCAACATATGGTTTGTCAGCAAGTTGATTTTTATTAACCTGGTTAAAAATAAACTAAATGTTGTTTTACAGTGTTTGCAGAAGGTAAGAATATAAATATTTGTGTCGATTTACAAAAACTGAAGCAGCTCAGATACAGGCGAACATCATGGTCCTAGCAAAAGACTAGCTAAATGCTAGTTAAAAGCTAAAACTATCAAAAACCGGCTAATACTAACAAAAAGGCTAAAAGAAGCAAAAGGCTAACTAAAAGCTAAAATAAGCAAGAGGTTAGCTAAACTATCAAAAGGCTATCTAAATGCTAAAAGATGCAAGAGGTTAGCTAAAAATATTAAAAGGCTAACTTAAGACCTAAAGAAGCAAATAGCTAGCTAAAACCCTCCAAAAACCAACTAAAAGCTAAAACTATCAAAAACCTAGCTAAATCTGACAAAAAAGCTAAAAGAAGCAAGAGGCTAACTAAAAATATTAAAAAGTTATCCAAAAGGTAAAAGTAACAAAAGTGTTAAATGTTGCAGAATAGTAGCTGAAGAACAAAGTTTTAAAGGAATTAAAACAATCTGAATGTTTCTGTGATGAAAATATTTGTGAATAAAGTTAAATAGTTTTAGAATTGTAAAAGTTACAAACACTAACAGCTGCAACACAACTGACTGAAACAGATTTTCACGCCACAAAATGAGTCAACATTCTCAGTTATTTAGTTTCGGCTCGTGCGTGGTGACCTTCGGCTCGTGTTTATGACGTCACCTGATCATTTCTAATCACCGGCAGGATCAACCTCAGAGGGGCGACCGTCTGCAGGTTTACGTGTTTTCTGATACGAGGGTTTTCGGCGGGAAAAGACCAACCGAAAGTTTGCGAGTTTTTCTGTGAAGAAGAGGAACAGTTAAAACCGTAAACAGCCGAAGGACGGAGATCTTCAAAGCTACTGATGGCTCTGAATGTCCTCCTAAGTGTTGAGATAAAAGCTAACGGAGCGATAAGAGGGTGAAAGTAATGATGCTTTGTTGTAGCTGATAAAGATATTTATCTTCTCGCTCACAGATCTGCACACAATGAAGCCTTTATGTGTGGACTGTAAAACCTGCGGCTGTTAAAGACAAGGACCCATTAAACGGTCATAAACGTCACGCCGGCCCCTCCGCGCTGAAAAGAAGCTTTTGTTTCAGCCTGCAGGAGAGACCAGGTGAGCCGGGAGAAACCACAGGGTGGAAATTCCTGAGCTTGGACTCTGGACCCAGACCGGGTTTTATCAGACGGAAGAAGTTTTTATTAATGAGCTCCGATTAATCAGAACAAACCTGAGGAAGGGCCAGGGTCTCAGGTGGAGGCTGGGTCTACAGACAGCCCTGTGGACTCTGTTCTGGTCTGTTGAGATGATCCTGACCTCACCTAAAACTGGTACAGGGTCCACCAGGTGTCCAACTAGAAGAAGACCTCAGGGAAGACCCTGGAGAGATATGGGCTGAGTCCACACTTAGGGGTCGCATCCTTTGTAAGACCCAGTCTAGGTGGGACGCATTCTTCAAAAGACCCTGTGTAGGTGGGCCGTGTCCTTTGAAGACCCGGTCTAGGTGCGCCGCGTCCTTCGAAAGACCCGGTGTAGGTGGGCCGTGTCTTTTGAAGGACCCAGTCTAAGTTGACTGCATCCTTCAAAAGACCCGATGTAGGTAGGCTGTGTCCTTTGAAGGACCCAATCTAAGTGGGCCGTGTCCTTCAAAAGACCTGGTGTAGGTGGGCCGTGTCCTTTGAAGGACCCAATCTAAGTGGGCCGCGTCCTTTGAAGGACCCAGGCTGTGTCTCAATTCATGGGCTGGGTCCTCTTGAGCACATAGCCCAGCTGAGCCGGGTGGGCCACGTCCTCGCTGGGCCGGGTAGGCTGCTCAAATCTGCTGTGAAATGAGACGGTCTACCCTTCGCC
>JARVJO010000164.1:7970947-7982599 GCA_031762555.1 Cynodonichthys magdalenae | reverse complement strand
GTTTGTTTTACTACATAATCAGCTGAAGCTTGTTTCTTTTACTACAGAATCAGCCGAAGCTTGTTTGTTTTACTACAGAATCAGCCGAAGCTTGTTTGTTTTACTACAGAATCAGCCGAAGCGTGTCTTTTTTTTATTAACTTTTATCTCTCAGGGAAATGAATTTTCTGTGTTTTTCTCAATTCCCATGTAAACAGCTGAAGGGTTATGGGCCTTGCTCAAAGCCCTCAACATTTTTGTTGTTGGGGATTTGAACTGGCAACTTTCTGATTACAGGCTCACCTCCTCTAATCTCTGCTCCACCACTCTCCCAATATGGAACCAGCTGAAACTTGTTTCTTTACCTACAGAATCAGCCGAAGGTCGGGACGTGTCCTGGTAGACCTGGTTTGGTCCGGCAGGTCCGAGGTGTTGGTTTGTGTTTAATTTATAAAAATAAATATTTTCAACATAACGAGACACATTTATCTCACAGAACGAGACGATTTTTAACAATATTCTTATTAAAAACATGTTTGTGTTCAATTTTCCTGTAAAATTAACTAAATCTGCCATATTGATCATAATTATCCTGATAAAATACTCGTAACATTTTAAAATTAAATAAAATTTTCTCAGTTTGACTTTATCCGTCAGAACAAACAGTTTTTGCTGGTTTGATCATTAAACCACTGGATGGATTTTAATAAAAGAATCATCAGATTTTCATTTAAAACTAAAATACATTTGGAGCCAACCTGATCCAAGATGGCCGCAGCGGCTAACCAACATTAGCTAACACAAAAATGGCGACAAGTCAGTGGAATTTACCGACCCTGAGGTAAAATTTCGTGTGTTAGCAGCTGTCAGTCAACCCTAACATCCTGTGACGTGGCGGGTGACGTGCATTCTGTCACAAAAAGCTTTTTTGATCCAACTGAAAATCAAGCGTCTTTTAATTTGCCTGATGAAAAATCAATATCAGCTCATTTATCAGCTCATTTATTTGTGACTTGTCGTCTGGTTTGACGAAAGGCCCGAGGGGCTGACACGAAACAAACCTCCGAGCTGATTGATGATGGCGGCGGAGCGACACTCCGAGGTCATTGATTCCTCTAATTTAATCCGAACACGGCGGCCATGTTGATTAAAACTTCTGCCCGGGAGTTATAGCTGATAACGCTGTCAGATTTCTGAGCAGAAGTGCTGACGGGCGTCTTATTTCCCTCATTTTTCTAGCCGATAATGCACATCGAGCTCGTGTCTTGCCATAAAAACCCTTCCTCCGCCTCTTGAATCACTCAGATGTCGCGGCGTTTACCAGAAATCCTCCGTTTTCTCCGTTACGCAAATAAATCGCCTCTATTTTTTTACTTTGTTGGGTCGTAAATCAAAGAATTTACACCCTGGAGTTTAATCAATCAGGAAAACACAGAGCTCATTACGTAAATATGAACAGATTGTGCGATCTTTTAGCGTAATATTGCTGCAGCAATCCCGGGGGGGCCGGGTGGGGGGCTGTCACTTAACTAATGGGGCCCCATAAATCCGCATCTGTCCCCTCGCTCAGACGCCGCTCCATAGCGGCAGAAATGTGGCATTTTTCTGCCAGTGAAGTTTAATAAAGACGTGTTGTTGCAGGAAGTTACAGGTGTTTAACCAATTATAGTGAGAGTAGTGCTGATCTGCACGTTAGTCACCTTCACTTCATCCTGATCAGCAGAAACATGACAGGAAATTTAAAAAAAACATTTTATTCTTTAATGTTATTAATGTGTCGACAGCGAAAAGAGAAATATTGTTTTAACCTCTGTTAGCAAAATATCTCACAAACCACTGGTCGAATTTTAACAAAACTAACAGGAAATAATGATTAAATCTGTATCTACAAATGATTCATATTTGGAGCTGATCCATTTCAAGATGGCCACCACAGACAGCTCAACTTGACAGATATGAAAAAGGCTAAAACCCAGCCAGTTTTACAGATAAAGAGCTAAAATTTGTTGTAGTAGTAGCTGAGAGTCATCCTCAACACATACTTTAAGCGCTGCTCATTGTGCAAAATATTTGCTTTAATCTTTAGCAATTAATAATGGTCAAATCTTGTTTGCTTGTTAGCAAAATATCTCAAGAACCTTTTAATTGATTTTATTGAAATTTACAGGAAATAATCTTTGGATGTAAATATACAACTGATAAACTTTTGGAGCAAAACCGATTCAAGATGGCCGCCACAGCCAACTCAACTCGGTAAACAATCAGTTTTATAGATACGCAGCTAAAAAACAGATACTCTGAGCTAAACATCAAGTTTTGACTAAAAGAGATTTTCAGCATTAGTTCATCTTAGTTCAGAACTCCTGCATGAAAGACGGCGGGCGACATGCATTCCTGCAAAGATTCCCACACGTTTCCTGCTGCAACATGCCTGATGTAGCTCCAGGGAGAACAAGAAAAGTCACTTCTTTAGGAACAAAACATGACTCAGCATTTCAGGTTTGAGTGCAAACAGGATTTAATGATTTGTAATTAAAGTGTCATAAAAATAATAATAATTTAAATATAAATAAAATGCAGGAATTTTAATATTCAGTTTGTTACAGACAAATATGGTTGAAAGAATGTAGAATGTCTGATCTATACTGCCCTCTGGTGGCTAAATTAAAGAGTACGCCTGATGTATTTTGTATTTTTAGTTTGCTGCAATAAAACTATTTCTTTGTGGGGGGGGGGGTTCAGTCGTTATGTCAAAATGTTCAGCTCATATGGGAGATAGGGCTGTTTTGTAACTTTTATACTTTTTAAAATATTTACCTTTTATTACAAAAATGTTGCTCAGAGATTGAGATATGTTGAAATCCTTCAAAAACAGTCTGTATTCAACATTTGCTCTGTTTTGCATGACAGTGCGCATGCGCTTCCTTGTTTGTGGGCGTGGCACTTGACTCAGAGGGCGGTTCTTTCTACTTTTTGAGTGCAGCACGCGCTGATGAAGTTTTGGAAAAGCTTGTAGATTTCTTGCTGCTTTCTCACTTCTTCACTGCTCTTTTCCGTTAAGGTAAGAGTATTTCCCCGGGGAAAAGTCAGCTGACCTCCAGATAAACCTCTACCGAAGCCGTTACCGTAAACATGGCCTCCGCGGAGCTCGGTAAGTAAAGTTTTATTAAAGATCCTCATTATAAAGTCTTGCTTCACGATGTTAGCTCTGAGGCTAACGTTAGCCTAGCCTGAGCAGCTTTTTGTTACTCAAACTCAGTTTTTATTCCTCTTATTTGAGTTTAAAGTAAGAGTTTCCGTTCATTTGTTGCAGCACTTCTGAGCGTCTCAGACAAAACTGGGCTGGTGGAGTTTGCCCAAAGGCTGGTGGGTGTGGGTCTGTCTCTGGTGGCTTCAGGTGGGACAGCCAAAGCTCTGCGTGATGCTGGACTGGCGGTCAGGTGGGTCGAACCCTGTCCTCCTTCAATCCCTGCAGGGCCAGGTGTCCTCTCTAACCTGTGGGTGTGTTTGCTGTGTGCGTGTCAGGGATGTGTCTGAGCTGACTGGACATCCAGAGATGCTCGGGGGCAGAGTGAAGACCCTGCACCCTGCTGTCCATGGAGGCATCCTGGCCAGAAAGACCCCTACAGACTCCGCAGACATGGAGAAGCTGGGCTACAGCCTGGTCCGGTGAGAGAGAAACAAACATTTAAATCATGTAAACGCATGTTTTACGGTGTCAGCCCTGTTCAAAGCAGAAAAATGAACCCCACCTGCTGTCCTTGGGTCATAATGCCGGGTCTCAGGGGGTCTTTGTGACCCAGGGATCATCTGAACTCTGGTCCAACTTGAGCTCGTTTGTGTTATCAGAAGCACGTGTTGTCGATTTAGTTCGTGATTATTGGAAACCTGCTGATCGTCTTGTGACTGTGGTTTGTTTTAAACAAGAAGAATGTGATTAAATCAGACTTTGCTGTGTTTTAGTAATAAATCAAACACTGAACAGCTGAGAGCTGAGCACATGTCCTGAATTCAAACATGTAAATAAAGTTATTAAAGGCGTTAAGAAGGCTCACAGGAGAAGTTTTAAAAATTACCTTCATACACGTATTGTTTATGAGCTTTGTGTTGCTCTGATATTTTAAAGTTAAAATGTTTATTTCAGATTGTTTGTTTTTGTCTCTTTTAAGAGTGGTTGTGTGCAACCTCTACCCGTTTGTAAAGACCGTCTCTAACTCAGGAGTCACCGTGGAGGACGCAGTAGAGCAGATTGATATCGGTAATTTCACCTAATAATCTAATACATTAATCGAACATGTGTTTAAAAACCTGAAACAAATGGCTAAATGATGCGTGAAGATGAAAATAAGCTTCTCTGGTTGTTTTTAGGTGGCGTGACTCTGCTGAGAGCTGCAGCCAAGAACCACGCTCGGGTCTCCATCGTGTGCGATCCAGTTGATTATTCCCGGGTTGCCATGGAGATGGAGAGCTCAGGAGACAAAGACACAACACTGGAAACACGCAAGACTTTAGCTCTGAAAGTGAGACTTCATTCATGTTAAACCTGTGAACCAACTTTACATCAGAACTGGATTCTTTGTTTTATTTGTCATATTTGTGGAATTTCTTTGTAGCAGTTTTTTAAAGTAGCGAAATGTAGTAAGCTTGCAAGCTATAGGTAGTAAAGTGTTATGTAAATGTGGCAAAATGCTAGCTAAATAGAGCAAAGTGCTAGCTAAAGGTACCATGTGATGACTAAAAGTAGAAAAACAAGGCAATGTAGCAAAATGCTAATTTAAAGTAGCAAAGTGGTAATTAAGCATAGAAAAATTGGTAGCTAAATGTAACAAAGTAGTAGCTATAGTTAGCAAAACGTTTTAATGTTGAAAATGTTTAAAACAACTAAATGCAAAAAAGTCAAATTCAACATTAAGTAGCAAATCTCTGACTACAGTTCAGTGCAGCAAAAAATTACCGTAGCTAAAAGCTAGCATTACCAGTATGAACAGTACCAATGTTGGCATTAAGACAGCTAAAATTAGCAGTTGTAGTATTAGCATTAGCAGAGTTAGCACTAGCTGAAGCAGCAAAATGCTAAGTAAGGACAGCTAAGGGCTAATGAAACGCAGCAGTCTGTGATTCTGGGTACAGACTATTTCCTGGCATTTTTTAACTGGCGTAAGGAGAGAAATCATGTTTGGTGTTTTTAGAGGGAAATATTTTAATGTTTTTTTTTATATATATACTGTAGTCTACTGAAATATAAAAGTTAAATCATTGTATTTCTGCCCTGAAGTTTAAATCTTTAAAACTTCTACTTTATGGTTCTACTGATTTAAACCGGGTCAAGTCCATCAGGATCAAAGGGTTATTTGTTCTGGACAAAGTCCAGACTACATTTTTATCACACAACATTTTAGGCCTTTTGAAATTTGACCTGATAAAGTTGGATGACGACTCAAAGTTACCCGGTTTGTTTCATCTTCCTTCCTGTTCAGGCCTTCACGCACACGGCGCGGTACGATGACGCCATATCGGATTATTTCCGCAGTCAGTACAGCCGCGGGGTTTCCCAGCTGCCTCTTCGTTACGGCATGAACCCCCACCAGGCCCCGGCCCAGATCTACACGCTGCGCTCCGAGCTGCCTCTGAAAGGTACGAAACGTCTCGACTGTCGACGAGCTCCATCTGAACAGGTTCAGTTGAAACATCCAAGAGCTGCAACGAGATGATTAATGTTTCATTTGCTTTTATCTTAATTATTTTTTATTGTTGACTTTATGCAACTTGATGATTTTCATTAGGTTTTAGATTTTAAACTAAATTTTTCATTTTCAGTGTTTTTCAGCAGGATATTAACCAACAATTTCAGCTAAAATTTATTCTGAAAGGCTAAAGAAGCAACATACAAGCTGAAAGTAGTGAAAGGCTAGTTAAATGCATCAAACACATTTATAAAAGTAGCAAAAAGCTAGTTAAAATAGCCAAAGAAAAGGGGCCATGTGTTGCTGAATATAGTTGAAAGTTTGCTGAATGTTGCTGAAAAATTGTTAAGTTTGCTGAATGTTGAAAATTTGCTGAGAGTAGCTAAATGGATCTTGAAAGTAGCTGAAACATTGCTGAAAGTAGCCATTTTCTAACTAGTTAAAGGGTGGTTTAAAGTTTTCTGAATGTAGCTGAAAGATTGTTGAAAGTTTGCTGAATGTTGGTTTGCTGAAAGTAGCTAAAGGACTGTTGAAAGTAGCTGAAAGTTTGCTGAATGTAGCTAAATAGTTCTTGAAAGTAGCTGAAACATTGCTGAAAGTAGCCAAAGTTTTTGAAACTAGCTAAAGGGTTGTTCGGTTTGCTGAATGTAGCTGAAAAAGGAAAAGTTAAAAGTAACAGAAAAGTTGCTGAGTGCATCAAATGTAGCTGAATTGTTTTTGAAAGTAGCTGAAACATTGCTGAAAGTAGCAATTTTCTATCTTGTTAAAGGGTGGTTTAAAGTTTTCTGAATGTAGCTGAAGGTTTGCTGAATGTTGAAGGTTTGCTGAAAGTAGCTAAAGGACTGTTGAAAGTAGCTGAAAGTTTGCTGAATGTAGCTAAATAGTTCTTGTAAGTAGCTGAAACATTGCTGAAAGTAGCTACAGTTTTTGAAACTAGCTAAAGGGTTGTTCAATTTGCTGAATGTAGCTGAAAGAAGAAAAGTTAAAAGTAGCAGAAAAGTTGATAAATAGTAACTGAAAATAGCTAAAGTACTGTTTAAGGTTTACTGCATGTTCTGTAGTTGAAAGCTTGCTGAAAGAAGCTAAAGTGCTGTTGAAAATAGCAAAAAGTTGCTTAAAGTAGCAAAGTATTGTTGAAATCTGAAAGTAACTGAAAGGTTGTTGAAGTTGCTAAAGGCTAGCTAAAAGTAGCAGACATATATTTAAAAGCTAAAAGTACCAAAGTAATAAAGAAGCTACAAGTAGCAAAAGGCTATCTGAAAGCATCTAAATGGTAGCTAAAAGTAGAGACAGCAGCTAAAGGAGAAGAATGTTTTGATGTTTTTGTGGAAACAAGCTGTAAATTTAAATCTAAAGTAAGAAAACTAAACGTCACATGAGCTGCAGCCTGAACGAGCCGAAGGTATCGAAGTGTTTTAATCTTCTTCAAAATGTAGCGTCTTCTGGTTTTGTCCGTTAGTGGTGAACGGTTCTCCGGGCTTCATCAACCTGTGTGACGCTCTGAACGCCTGGCAGCTGGTCCGAGAGCTGAGAGGCGCCCTCGGCACGGCCGCCGCCGCGTCCTTCAAGCACGTTAGCCCCGCAGGTAAAGACGGAGAAACGCTCCGAGGCTCGAGGACGCTTCGGCGACTTCCTGTTTGAACATTTCCTCTCTCTGAAGGAGCTGCGGTCGGAGTTCCTCTCACCGAGGAGGAAGCCAAAGTGTGCATGGTGCACGACCTGCTGTCGGACCTCAGCCCGCTCGCCACGGCGTACGCACGAGCACGAGGTCAAACAGCCAAAGTTTATAAAAGCCTCGGGAATTTTACCCGGGATTAAATAGTTTGTTCTCTCCTGCAGGTTCTGACAGAATGTCGTCTTTCGGGGATTTTATCGCTCTGTCGGACGTCTGCGACGTCCCCACGGCCAGGATCATATCCCGGGAGGTAAACACTGAAACAAGAGGGGGAGGGGCTTATATCTGAAATATAATCCAGTTAAATCTGTGTTTTAAATCTGGTGTTTTAGGTTTCAGACGGGATTATTGCTCCTGGTTATGAGGAGGAGGCGCTGAAGATCCTGTCAAAAAAGAAAAACGGGAACTACTGCGTGCTCCAGGTGAGTCCAGAACCCTGCTGGTCCAGTTCGGGTTTAATCTGGACCACAGGTGAGCAGATGAGAGGATGTTTGTAGAGCTTCTTTATTTAAAAGTAATCATTTGTAGTTAAGTTTAATAAGCTGTGGCGGCCATCTTGAATCAGGTTAACTCAGGATGTAGAGGTTCATCTGATGCTGAAGTCGTTTTGAAACTAAAGTATTTTGAACTGAAATGTTTATATTTTTATGTCTTTAATCCAGATTGACCCGGATTACGAGCCCGATGATTCTGAGGTGAGGGTTCTGTTTGGGCTTCACCTCAAACAGAAGAGGAACGGCGCTCTCATCAACAAGGAGTTCTTCAGGAACGTCGTTTCCAACGGCTCTGTGAGTTAGCGTTATTAAAACTTAAACGTCTGTTCAGCCAACAGTGCGTGCTAACCAGGTGGGCGTGTCCACAGCTGTCGGAGGGAGCCGTGCGCGACCTCACCGTGGCCACCATCGCAGTGAAGTTCACTCAGTCCAACTCTGTGTGCTACGCTAAAGACGGGCAGGTGAGACCGGCAGGACCAGAGGTAAGCAAGTAGCTGAATGTTTTGGACTTTCTTCATCCTCCTCCTCTTCCTCTGCGATGTTCAGGTCGTCGGTATCGGAGCGGGTCAGCAGTCCAGGATCCACTGCACGCGTCTGGCCGGAGACAAGGCGGACAACTGGTGGCTGAGGCACCACCCCCGCGTCCTGAACATGAAGTTTTGCAGCGGCGTGAAGCGGGCGGAGATGGCCAACGCCATCGATCAGTACGTCAGCGGCACAGTCGGCGAGGTGAGGCGGAGACGAGCACTTTGTGTGTCTTTTGTTTATAAAACATTCACATGATGTTTTTGTCTACACATCAAAACTTTCAGCTCCTTCAGAACTTTACAGCTGTGACTTTTGGTATTTCAGCAATTTATACCTTTTGAAATAATAACTTTTTGTCTTTTTCTCTTGTTCTTTTCTCTCACTGAAAATAAAAGCATCCGTCTTCAACATCCTTTAAAATGTGTATAAATGTTTTCTGCACTTTTTTAAAATTTTGTTCTGCTTTTTTTACTTTATGCCAATTCCACCTTCTTTAAACTACTTTTTTTCCCCTCGTTTTAGCTGTTTTCAGCATTTTTCAGCTTTGTGCTAATATCAGCTTTGATGTTCTTACTGTTATTTTAACCTTGTTTTGCTCTTTTCAGCTAATTAGCTGTTTTTTGCCAAATTGAGTCATTCAGCTAAACTCATGTTTTGGTGGTCTTTTCAGCTTAATTTAGCAAACATGCTCCTTCAGTTTCTGTCTGCTAATTTTAGCTATCAATCTATTTTGAATTTTAGAATTTGTTTTTTTGTGATTAATTCAATGACCTGTTAACAAAATAAAAGGTGAAGGTTAATAATTTTTCAGCATGTTTTATCTTGTCTAACATCCGCTTCATTCTGCTGTTTCATTTGTTTTTTTTTTGTGCTACTCTTTAGCTTTTGTTGCTAATTTGACTCATGCATATCGACTCAGGGTCCAGACCTGGACGTGTGGAAGTCGATGTACGAAGACGTCCCGGAGTCGCTGTCCGACACTGAGAAGAAGAACTGGATCAGTTCCCTGCAGGGCGTCGCCGTCAGCTCCGACGCCTTCTTCCCCTTCAGGGATAACATCGATCGAGCCAAACGGGTAACTGACACAGAACATCCAGGACCGCCAGACCCGGGTCGACTCTGACCGTCTCTCTTTGTTCCTTCAGAGCGGCGTTGAATTCATCGCAGCGCCGGCCGGCTCTGCTGCCGATGAAGTGGTGATTAAAGCCTGCAACGAGCTGGGCATCACTCTGGTCCACACCGGCCTGAGACTGTTCCATCACTGAGCTCCACTCTGGTTCTGACCCAGCTGGTCCTCAGACATTCCCTCTGGAACACTTCACATCCATTCCTGACACGATGGAGCATTAAAGCTGCTGTAAACCTTTATTTTACATCATTTAGGTAAAATAAACGGCTGAAGAGTTGATTTGGTTTGTTTTTAATCTTCAGTCGACCCATTATATTTTACATTTGACCAAAATACATCAAATATTAACAAGCTAACCTCGAACCAATTCACAAACTAACTCTAGTAAACCTAAAAAGCTAATCTGTAGCTACTTCCTAGTTCCTACCATAGATATATAGATAGATAGATAGATACACCAGGCAAGTCCCGTTGAGATCTCCGTTCTCTTTTTCAAGGGAGGCCTGGAGGCAACCTATTGTACATGTTTTTAGGGGTGGGGGAAACCGGAGTACCCGGTGAAAACCCACGCAAGCACGAGGAGAACATGCATATAAAAGAGAGAGAGAGAGAGAGAGAGAGATCTGTGTGTATGTGTATATATGTGTGTGTGTGTGAATATAGATATAAATTAGAATGAGTCGAAGCGGAGTCTCCGGCGTCAATCACTGGCGGCCATCTTGCTACAGGGCTTCCGTATCATGCTATTGTATCAGACTGTACTGAGGTGAGTGATTTCCACTAACAAAAATATGCGTAATTCACTGAAATCTTGATGGATTTACAAAGGGGTTAGTTTATAATAAATGTTATTAACGTGGCTATGATTTGGAGTAATCAGACAACAGTTTTTATTTTTTAAGTATGCCATATAAGATGTCTCACATTTACAACAAAACAACCCGTCTGAAAATTGATCAAGTTATGGTTATTTTAATAGTAAATGCACCACACAAATTCATGTTGAGTGGGAGTACTCCCTGTACCAAGATGGCCACCGTGTGATCTCTCAAAACTACAAGTTGAAATAAAAAAAAATCTTAATGATTAAAGACTTCTGGTTTAGATTTGCAATATAAAATGTTAAACTTTTAAAACATACACGATGACGATACACAATCAGGATCTCTCCAGCTTTATTAAAATAAGGGACTTCTTTTTGTCAACAATGTACAAAATTAAAACGGCTCATACTCACATCCTGATTCACTCAGAGATTAAAGGATAAGTTATTAAAAACCAGACAAGTAAAACCTTTCAGCCAATGAAAGGTTGAGGAACAGAAAAGCAAAGAAAATGACATTCTTAACTTCTGATGAACATGTCAATAGAAAACAAATTAACCTGTGGACCACAAAAAATCCTAAGTACCATAATTTCAGGGTAAAAAGTGAGATTTGAAAAGTTGCAACAACAGTGAACAGACTGGTAGAAACCATCGAGACAAACAGCAGGCTGGTAAACTAAAATAAACGAGGCAGGAAGTGAGCGAGAGCGCAGACTTGTTCCCACAGACGGTGTGGCTTCGATAAGGTGAGACAGTGCAGCGACAGGATGGCGAGGGAGCGGCCGATCCTTTATTTCTTAGTTTGGGTAGCGATGCCATCAGCCAGCAGGCCCGGTCGGAGGCACTCGATGGGGCAGTTGATATTCTGAGGGAAGAAAAAAAAAAAGAATTAAAGTCTCTCTATGAAATACAATTATTTTATGACAGAAATGGTTTATTCTTTATTCCACTCACTTTTCTCAGCGTGTTTTCTCCGTATCTGATGGGCTGAAAAAGACTGGAATCAACATCAGAGCCTGGTTTGTGGCAGTTATCGCATCGCCATCCCTGGTGCAACAAAACAGACGAAAATGACATTTAAATATAGTTTAAAAAACGTTTTTAAAGTTGGGTTCTGTGGAAAAGTTATAATGTTCTTTCCTGTTTCAGGTAGCTTTTTGAACGTCAATGTTAAAGCTAATGTGAGCATTAGCTAAAAGTTTAAGTCTATAGGGAGCATGTTTGTTAGGGTTTTAGTTTGTAGTTTTGTTGGGAGTTAGCTTGTGGGTTTATTAGGAGTTAGCTTGTGGGTTTATTAGGAGTTAGCTTGTGGGTTTATTAGGAGTTAGCTTGTGGGT
>JARVJO010000164.1:7937592-7951299 GCA_031762555.1 Cynodonichthys magdalenae | reverse complement strand
TTTACAGGTAAAATAAACCAATAAAATACCAGGCGGAAATTATGACCCATTTTAGCCTTAGTATTTAGAGGGTTAAATGCTCCATGGTGGTCATTTATGCTCCATAATGGTCCTTAAATGCTCCACAGTGGTCAGTAAATGCTCCATGATGGGTCATTAATGCTTTATGATGGTCAGTAAATGTACCGTGATTGATTAACTTATCTTGCTTGAATCCCAATTGTTTGCTAAATTTCAATTGTAAAACAGTTTATATTTTTACCTGAGGAGTTTTTCTAACATTTACAATAAATTATTTTATGTGACATAGCTTTTTGAGTCTTTACTGTACCAGTCTTCAAATGGCAGACAATGGTCCAGGTCCAGACCCAAATAAAGTTTTAACTGGACCCAGATTGTTCAGTAAGTTACAGCTTTATTTTTGTCAACCTTTGCATGTTTTCTTGCCTTTACAGTAATTTATGGTAGCAGTCCTTAAATGGCAGGACTGCTGTCCAGATGTGGACCCAAATCGAGTCTAGTTTTGACCCAGATTGGATGGAAAATTTTAATGAAACAAGTTTTTTCTTTCTGAGGACATTTTCTCACATTCGTGGTAAATAAATCTAAGTGGAGCTGACATTCCTGAGTTTTTTTTTAGGAAAACATCTTTTAGGTGGACTTTGCTAAATTTGTAATTGCTTTCAAGCATTTAAAATAAAGATGACCGAAGAACAGAAAAAAAAGCTTTTAAAAGCAAATATTTATCTTGAAATCAGCAAGAAAAACTTGTGTGTGAACTGTAACAGAGTTCATGTAACCTCTAATCACCATGTTTGCTCAAACTTTGGACAAAATCAACAAAACTTCCTGACATCATTAGAAGCCAACCTCTGATGATTTAAAAATCAAGTTTTAGGAAAAGAAAAATACTGAAAGAGGCCATTCATG
This sequence comes from Cynodonichthys magdalenae, assembly GCA_031762555.1. Lineage (NCBI taxonomy): Eukaryota > Metazoa > Chordata > Actinopteri > Cyprinodontiformes > Rivulidae > Cynodonichthys > Cynodonichthys magdalenae. The sequence goes on along the minus strand of JARVJO010000164.1, from coordinate 7,950,369 downwards.
ACTCACAAGTCTCCATTTGAGGATGTACTGTGAAACGTGGGTGGATGTTGGAGCGTTCCACTGGATGGGGCGAGAGTCTGGCTGTTTTCCCGTCTCGGTGATGATCACCTGGACCGGTCTGGAGCCGCCTGAGGAGCAGAAACATCAGAAAAGATCGCAAGGTGGTGTTAAACGCAGGAAAAGTGGGTGAGAACTGACAACCCTTCTGGTGGTTTTACATTTCTGGGACCAAAATCAAACCATCAGATGGTGCTAAACCAGCTCAACACCTGCTGAGAGCCTGAAGCCACACCTCAGCGTGAGATTCATCACATTTACCTGGACTGTCCTGTCTGCACACACTGTCCTCTACTGTAACGCCTCGGGCCACGTTTGATCTACGGCTCGGTCCAAAGTGCCAAATGAGACAACTTTATTCAAACAGAGGCAGGAAGCGACCTTAGTGTTTCCTATAATCTTTTGTTTAACAATTCATGTTTTTGCCATAAAAACCCAACAAATGGACTGAAAGTCCCATCAACACATCATGATGTTTGTGTTTGACTGTAATTAACCCTCAATTAAATAAAATACAAGAAAGAGAGGAGGAAAAAAAAACTACTAACTAAAAATGAGATGTCTTCACTTTACTAGATTAACTTGCACATTAAACTACACTCTCCTCCCTCCTGAGGGTCATCAGGGTCTTTGTTTCCTGTTGAGGATGACATTTTTTGGGAAATTCCACGGGTCATGTGATTCCTGAAGGATAGGACTCTACTTCACTGTTAATCATGGAATTGGGACAGAACAGGATAAAAGTTAGCGGGAGCAGACGGGAGTGGGAACCAAAACTGAATTGCCATTTTGTAGTTTTCTTTCACAAAACCTACACCAGGGATAGACCACTCCCCTGCATGTTTTACTTGTTTCTCTGCTCCAACACACCTGATTCAGTCATTGAATTCCCTTCTCAAGTTCTGCAGAAGCTGGGTAATCACACATTCATTCAAATCAGGTGTATTAGAACAAAGAAACCTCTAAAACATGCAGGGTAGCGGCCCTCGAGGACCAGGATTGCCCACCCCTGGTCTACACTGTAACACAAGTTAAAGACGTACACGGCCCAGAGGCCAGCAGTGCTTTTGGTTAGTTAGAGTTTCTGCCGGAAACAGTGACAATGGAGGGAGCAAACACCATCGGAGAAACCGATTGATGTGTTTAACGTTATGTTTTCATCATTTGACGTAACCTATTTCTTCTTTTGAGGCTCAAAATGTTCGGACGAGACAGAGTTTTGAGGGCAGGGAATAAGAAAATGTGTGCGCCGTCTTCTGCCCAAGTCCTGAAGATAATTTTTATATGTATAGAGGAATGGTCTTCTTTTTACCTGGGTAGGTCTGCAGAGGTTCACATCTCATTTCTCCATTCCCGTTGCCATAGCAATAGCATCTGTGCTGGATCCCGTTGTAAACTTTGTCCCACTGCTCTCCGATCTGATAGAAGACCTTGTTCTGTGGCTCATGACACTGATCTGTTGTGGGAAACATCAGGAAAGCAAAAAGCTGAGCCTCCAAAAGAACATTTGATTGGCAGAATAAAAAGCTACGTACAGGGTAAGGTGCAATCATTTCGTAAGCAATTAATCATCAGAAAAACTGCCACAGATTGATATTTGTCACTTGGCAATCATTGCTGTGGAGAGCTAACAATAACACTAATGCAGAGCTAATGCTAACTTGGAGTTAATGCTAATGTGGTGCTAACACTAACACAGAGCTAACAAGAACACTTTTGAAGAGCTAATGCTAACATGGAGCTAATGCTAATGTGGTGCTAAAACTAATGCAGAGCTAAAAATAACACTAACGCAGAGCTAATACTAACATGGAGCTAACACAGAGCTAATGCTAATGTGGTGCTAACACTAACATTGGGCTAACAATAACACTAATGCAGAGCTAATGCTAACATGGAGCTAATGCTAATGTGGTGCTAAAACTAATGCAGAGCTAAAAATAACACTAACGCAGTGCTAATGCTAACATGGAGCTAACACAGAGCTAATGCTAATGTGTTGCTAACACTAACACAGGGCTAACAATAACACTAAAGCACAGCTAATGCTAACATGGAGCTAACACAAAGCTATTGCTAATCTGTTGCTAACACAGTGCTAACAATAACACTAACGCAGAGCTTATGCTAACATGGAGCTACCGTAGAGCTAACACTAACACAGCGCTAATGTGTTTTGTGTTTTGTCTGTAACCCTTTCCTGTCCCCCAAACCCAGTCTGTCGAGGCAAATGGCCACCTGTCATGAGCCTGGGCTTCTTTAGATTTATTGTTTTTGTGTACCATGACTTGAGATGAGGTTTGCTGTGACTTGGAGCTATATAAATCAATTGAATTGAATTGAATTAATGCTAATGTGGTGCTAATACTAACGAGGAGCTAACGCGGTGCTAACGCTAACACTACAAACCTGTTTAATTACTTGAAACGCTGCCATAAAACAGGGAAAGTCGGAAAATGCAGACCGAGGTCATAACGTCGGCTACAACAAACTCTCATCCAGCAAACGGTGGAAACAAAACTTTTCATCTAAAAATCTAAGATGCTCTCAGTTAATCTGTCAATTATTAACCTTGGCTGTTAAAATTAAGAAGTGTGATGATTTGTAAGTATAATTTTAGAACACAGGGTAACTGATTTAGAGTCAAAAACGTGCAAGTGTAATTTTCATCAATTATTTCTCAAATTAATTGCCCAATTAACGCACCGATCGGGTCACATTTCCAGCGTCCACGTCCCTCTCCAAAGCAGGTGCAGTTCATCATGTGTCCCTCCGAGTGGCGCTTGGAGAATTCCTGGTTGACCTCATAGTACAGACCATCAACAAGGCAGCGATCTGGATGATTACAGACAGAAAATACATGTTTTAATGCTCTCTATTTTTTTTTATAGGTTTTCCTTTTTTCTTTCAAGGCAAACGCTGATTTGAGTTCGTTCTCTGACCATTCTGAGTTGCGTACGGAACACAGTTCCACTCGCCGCGCCCGTTCCCCTCACACGTGCACTCCATCGGGTGACCCATAGCGTGGCGTTTCTGCCACTTGTCCCCGACGCGATACATCACTCCATTGCTGGTTGTGCAGACCTCTTCGTGGGCTGATTACAAGAAGACAAAACTTTTAATAACCTCAAACAGTCCACACCGAGAGTTCCTTTTAGTTAAGACCAGTCCAGACCACAGTCCAGACTGTGGACTCAATAGAGTCTCAGCTATGGTAATTTAATCCCTCATTGTCCACAAATAAACCAGATATAATCTGAGAAAACACGAGGAGATAAATGTCTTGTTTGTTGAAGAAGGACCTTTGGAAAAGGGGTTCTGTGAAAAGATTATGATCAATACTATCTTAGCTGTTGTAGATAGCAGAAAAAAACAGTTTATTTCTGATTAAATTAGCGAGCTAGCAGCTGGTACTCACCAGCCATCGGACAGAACCCGTAGCGCTGGTCTGCGTCGTAGTTGTGCGTGGTGCCGCACCACCTCATGCCGTCGCGACGGCCGTCGGGGGTGCACTCGGTGTAGTTCTGACCGCTGTAGAGGAAGGGGAAGTGGCAGAGGGCGCTGTTGGAGTTTCCACCGCGGGTCACGACGCTGGCTGTGATTTTTAACAGGAAATCAGACGGGTTAGTTTGGCTCCGAGCGGCGGTGGCATCTGACCCCGGTTCCAGAGGCTCACCGTATTTTTCAGTGCAGAAGGAGTACTGCTGGTCCTGCTCGTAGTCCGAGGTCGTGGAGCACCAAAGCTGGCCGTCGCTGCGTCCGTCCGACGTGCAGGAGTAGTACGTTTTCCCCATGAAGACGAACGGGAAGACACACGGCTGACCGTTGGAGTTACCCCCGTACACGTGGCTCTGGGCCTCTGCACAAACAGGAGACGGATGTTAACCTGCGATCCAACGTCTTCATCCTGGTCCAGAGTCGAGTCTCATCAGATCTTCTGGGAGGACTCCAAGGTGTTCTCAGACCAGCTGAGAGACATCTCTTGTGTCCTGGATCTTTCCTGGGGTCTCCTCCTGGTTGGACATGTCCAGAACTCCTCCTTAGGGACAGTCCACCATTTACTGATTGAGGGCCTCAAGTTTGGAGGTTTTGGTCTTCATGTGAACAGCTCCAGTGAGAGCTTGAGACCACGACCCCATAGAACCAACAGGACCAGATCATCCGCAGACAGCAGAATCAAAATCCTGAGGTCATTGACCCCTTCCTTCTATTAATGATCATGTGAGCGTTACAACAGAAATCAAACTTGAACTGTTGCTAAAAAGCTTTGATTGAGTCAGAAAGATTTGTCTTACAGGGGACATATAACACAAAATACACTTTTTTTAGCCTTAAATACATTTTGTTTTGGACTTGGAGTCTCTAGAAGGCAGAAAAGTGAATTTAGTCTATCCTGGTGCTGCAAAGATATCTTTATATTCTGTTTGGGTCAGACGTTTCAATCTGTTTTCTTTATTACTGAACAATAACGACACAGTATTTGCTGCAGAACTGAAAAACAAGAGCTGTGTCCAAATTCAGGGGCTGCGACCTCTGTGTTTTTAACATTATTCTTGTCAGAAATCAAACGAGGTGGTGTAGAGAAATAAACATGCACCTACAGCAGGTCTACTAGTTCTTCAAATATTAACTTTAAGCTGATTTTGTTGTTTTATGATATTTATTATACATTTTGATAATTTCGATCTATTTTTTTTCTGTTTAGCATTGTCGTGGTTGCTAGGCGACAGGACCTACGCTGGTGTAAGGGCAGGAATAAAACAGAAGTCTAGACCGTCTAAATTCATAGATATTTTTTCTGGTCTTCGCGGTCAACCAAGGACCTGGCCCACCTAGATCAGGTCCTTTGAGGGACCCAGCCCCTGAATTTGGACACAGCAATAGTCGTATCTCTGCTATCAAACTAAAAAAATGTCAGAACGGAGTGGAAATGGGCGGGGTTTACAATTAAAGAGACAGCACCAAAACGAGTCGCTCTCAGAAAGAGGTGAAACAGGGGCCTGTGGAGCTACAAGAGCCAGGTATTTATTTTATTAATTATTTAATTAAATTTATTTTTCATAGCAATTTATTTTGCATTTATTTTCCACGGACTCACCCCACTCCTGACAGTTGACCCCGTTACCCAGACAGGTGCAGAGCATCTGCTTGCTGCCTTGGCTCCTGATCCAGCGCTGCCCGTCGTAGTAGGTGGCTCCAGAATCTGTCTGGCAGGTACCCTCGGCGGCGGGCACCTGATACAGCAGGGTCTGGGCTGGAACCGGATCAGAGGAGAGTCAGGAACCATCCAGGTCCGAGAATGTCAAGAGTAAAAGTAAAAATCAGAACCCACTTCGACCCGCGGCGTGACAGCTGGACTCTCCACGGCCGTTTCCCAGACACACGCACTGCATGGTGTTCCCCCTGGAGTCTTGTTTGGTCCATGTTTCTCCAATACTGTAGGACTTCCGGGTCACCGGGTCATTACAGCGGTCTGGTTGCAGAAAAGAAACGTTCAGCAGCTGATCCTGACATTAAAACTTTTTCATTTAGATCTCCTCAAATTCTTAAATAATTATTTTATCTCTTTGAATCTTCGGCAAAGTTTTGTTCTCAGTTTTTTTCAGCTTTGAGCTACTATTAAGCTTGTTTTTATTTTCAGCTCCTATTCTTCGTGGTTTAGATTTTAACAACTCTTTTCCTGTTCTTAACTTTTACTGTTTAGGCAGTTTGAGCTACTGGATATTTTTCAGTTGGTTTTAGCTTTTAGTTACTTTTCTTCTTTTTAGCTACTTTTTTTAGCTACTATTATTATTTGTTGTGTGTATATTATTTGTTTTGCTTTTAAATTAAATGAATAAACTTACTTAAATAAATTAAATAAAAATACTTTTTGCTATATTTACCTACTAACTATTGTTTTACCTCATTTTATAATTTATGGTAAATGGACTGAACTTTAGCGCTTTATCAAGTCCCTCCGGACCACAAACCGCTTTACACTTACAGTCACTCACACATTCACACACTGATGATGGCAAACTACACTGTAGCCACAGCTGCCCTGGGTCCCTAATTTTATCTTGTAGGTACTATGAAGTTGGTCTTAGTTCTTCTGCTTAGCTACCTTAAGCTTTTAGCTACAGTTCAGCTAATGTTAGTTTTTAGCCACTGTTTAGTTTTATTTTAGCTTTGAAATACAGTTTTACTAGTTTTACATGTAGCAATTGTTTTGTTGCCTTTAGCTTTTACCTACTGTTCTGTTAACTTTAGCTTTTAGTCACTGTTTGAACTTTAAAATACAGTTTTCATAGTTTTACTTTTTAGCTACAGTTTTAATATTTTCTTCTTTCAGGTAAATTTAGCTGGTTTTAGCTTTTTTATTTTGCTAGTTTTAGCTTTCAGCTACAGTTCTGACAGTTTTAACTTTAACTTACTGTTATGCAAATTTTTGTTTTTAGCTACAGTTTAGCTTCTTTCAACTGTGAAATACTGTTTTTCTAGTTTTACATGCTAGCCATTGTTTTTCTGTTTTTAGCTTTAAGCATCTGTTTTGCTACTTTCAGCTTTTACTATTTGTTTAGCTAATCTTAGCGTTTGGTAATTGCAGCGTTTAGTTTTTGTTTAGCTTTTTTTGAGCTAAGCAAAAGCTTTGTTTTTAGTTCTGTTTCGGCTACTTCAGTAAATTTTGGCTCTTTACTCACTTCTGGCGGTACATTTGACGTGTCCATTTCCTCCTCCTAAGCAGGTGCAGTCGAGCATCATCCAGCCTTGGTACGGTCTCTCCCAGGTGTCCCCGACAACAAACGATGCCGCAGCGTAGTTGTCATAGCAACGCTCAGCTGACATTAACAAAACAAAAGTGAATTTATAAAACTAAAGGATGAAATTCAAACTAAAATCACAGAAAAACCTTCAACACCTGCAGGATAAACTGTTCTACTACCAGCTACTCTTTTGCTAAACTTAGCATTTTGCTACTGCATTTCCTTTCAGTTTTCGATTTGTTTATTTTAGCTTTTTAAGTTTTACTACATTTGGCTTTTAGCTACTTTTCAGCAAATCTTTGCCTTTAACTACACCTTTGGTAAGTTTAGCTTTTAATTTGCTTATTTTAGATTTTTGTTTTACCATTTAGCCTTTAGCAACTTTTTAGCTTATCTTCAACTTAGATTGCATTTTTGCCAAGTTTAGCTTGTAGCTTTAGATTTGCTCATTTTAGCTTTTAGTGGTTTATCAGACTTAGCTTTTAGCTACTGTTAAGTCAATCTGTGTCTTAGATTGCACTTTTGCCAAGTTTAGCTTTAAGCTAGTGTTTTACTACATTTACCTTTTAGATAGTTTTGTTAATTTTAGCTTTTATCTGTTTTACCAAATTTTGCTTTTAGCTTCAGATTTGCTATATTTAGCCTGTAGCTTCCTCTGTTGCCCACTTCCAGAGGGTCCAAAATGCTGCTGCACATCTTTTAACTGGCAGAAAACAGCTTGAGCACATTTCCCCTGGTTTAGCCTCGCTGCATTGGTTGCCTGTAAATATTAGGATTTGTTTTAAAGTTCTTTTATTTGTTTTTAAAGCTTTAAATAGTCTTGCCCCAAAATGGCATGGCGTGGCAACAATTAAGCAAATATCATTGTTTTGCTAATGTTAGCTTTTAGCTAGCATTTTATAATTTTGAATATTTAGCTACTATGTATGAGCCGATTGCTCAAGACATTTGTTTAAAACTTTTGTGTTACCTGTTGGAGTCAACACTTGGCTCTGTTAGCAACATACTTGTTAACTTTTAAAGCAGCTTTAAACCAGGAAGTGATCATCATCATCATCGTACCGTGGCTCCGCCCACGTGGACTCACCTACAGGCTTGCAGGTCCACTCCCCCTTGTTGTTTCCCAGACAGATGCATTCCAGCATGGAGTCTCCGTTCTCATGGGGCTTCTGCCACGTGTCGCCGATTTTGTAGGACTTCCCGTTGTCGTGGCAACGATCTGTCAATCACAGAGCCAGGCGGGTCAAAGTTCAACGCGTTTAGAAGGAACGTCATTCCAAAGTCAGCAGATAACTATGGTAAATGCTGACTCAGCAGTTGAACTTTCTTAAACTTTAAGCTGTTTCAACCATCAAGGTATTAAAACATTTGGCTCAGTGGATAAATGTGTCGTGACTTTAGTTTTTTAAGAACTTTTATGCTATTCAAAATGTAAAATGTTTAAAATAAAACTCCCCATGGAAAAACACTGTGATCATTTTATTCCTTTGAAAACAATTTTCCCTTTGAAAGTTGATGTTTTTGTCTTATGTTACCTTTAGCTTTTAGCTACATTTCTGTTACTTTAGGTTTTAGCTACCATTCTCCTAATTTTAGCTTTTAGCTACATTTCTGTCACTTTAAGGTTTTAGCTACCATTCTCCTAATTTTAGCTACATTTCTGTCACTTTAAGGTTTTAGCTACCATTCTCCTAATTTTAGCTTTTAGCTACATTTATGTTACTTTATGTTTTAGCTACCATTCTCCTAATTGTAGCTTTTAGCTACATTTATGTTACTTTATGTTTTAGCTACCATTCTCCTAATTTTAGCTTTTAGCTACTTTAATGTTACTTTAAGGTTTTAGCCACAGCTCTACTACTTTTAGCTTTTGGCTAATGTTTTGCTTCTTTTAGCTTTTAGTTTTTCTACTTATGGTTTTGACTACCACTCAACTACTTTTAGCTTATAGCCTAATTTCTGCTTCATTATTCTCTAATTTATTCATTTCTATCTTTAGTATGTTTTGATTATTTATTGTTGATGCTTTTAGATTGTGTTCAGATGCTTTTAGGTTGTGTTAATGTAATTTTAGCCATTTTTTATGTTAGAACCTAAATTACCCCCAAACTAGAACAAAGGTGAATAAATTTAGGCTTAGTTATAAACTTTTACACTGTTGTTTATGTCTATTTATTTGAAATTTAACCTCTCAATTTTAGCTTTTTTTCCCATGAACCTTCAGCTGTTATTCAGCAGATTTTCTCTGGTTGAAGTCAGAGCTCACTTGCGATGGTGCAGGAGATCTTTCCAGCTCCGATACAGGTGCAGTCCCACATAAACCCCTCCTTTGGTCTCTCGTAGGTCTCGCCGACCCGGTATGTCCGGACATTGTCCTTATCGTAGCACGTCTCGTCCTCTGAGACAAAACCAGGAAACAGAAAGGTCGAGACTGAAGTTCAGAATAAAATCAACTTTCCTGTTTGAAACTTCTCAAAAAGTTTTCACATTTATTAAGTAACTTTTGGCTGTTTTGACACCAAAGTACAAAAAATATATTTATTGTAAAATTATCAACCAGGTGAAAAGAGAAAAAAAAAGACATTCAACTAGGACCTTGAAGCTGAAGCTCAACTAGTTCACCAGTTTATTAGCCCCGCCCCCCTCCACATAAGCAAAGGAGACTTTTCACTTTTTAAAAATACAACATGTCTGTTCACAAAATATCACGTGAACCACTGGATGAGCTTCTGTGACTCAGTAACTTCTGGAGTCAAAACAATTCAAAATGGCCGCCACAGCTAACTGATGACACTGAAATTAAGAAAACAGTTTTACAGATATTTCTATAAAAAAATCACAAAGTTTTGCCATTATGTGTTTATATAGATTTCTTTTTCAAACTAGCATTAGCAGTTAGCAATTGAATAGCTTTCAGGTAGTTATAGGGTATAGCGCTTTGCTAGAGTCACAGAAAATTTAAGCTCTGTTTTTCAAAAAAGGCTAAATTATAGCCATTTTAAATTAGCTTTGGTCTTGGATTTTATATTTGTATTCAGATTTTGTTGATTGTTTGGAAATGTAAGCTTTCAGCTGGCTGAATCCTTTGTAAAAAAAAAATTAGCATTAGCAGTTAGCTTAAACTGGGATTAGCAATCAGCACAAAAAAACAACAAAGTTTCATCTCAAACAGCTGAATTTAAGCCATTTGAAGTTAGCTGTTGTGGTGGTCCAGATTAGTTTTCGATATTTGTGCCCCCCTAGAAGCCCCCTTGGCCAATGGTGCAATAAAGTCTAGCTCCGCCCCTGCTGAGGTTCCAGAGTTGATCTGCAGAAACCTGAGAGAATATTGAAATAATCGCTAATACTTTGGTTAAACTGGAGTTAGAAGTGTGGATTAAAATGTGGACCGATGCGGGTCCTGCTGGACTCACCTGGTTTAGTTTTACAGTTGATGCCTGCGGCTCCGTTGCAGGTGCAGACCAAAGTGCTGCCCCGGTACTGCTTCTCCCACTGCTGGTTCTGCCTGTAGGTCTGACCGTTTTCCTCACAGCTCACTGAGAAGAACCAACATTTAATCCAAGGTTAAAAACATTCAGATTAAACAACAAAAACTCAAATAAAACAATTTTAAAATGAGTCTGTGGTTCTGACCTGGACTGAAAGCCTGGTCGTGAAGGTTCGGGTACACCTGGTACTGCCCGCTCTGTCTTTTGCCCTTCTTCGGTGCGCCATAAACTGCGCCAATTACGCACAGCGCAACCAGAACTGCGCTCAGTGTGGCGCGGGTCATTCTGGGTTTTAATGCAAAATAAAATAAAAATAATTAAAGCGTGGAGAGATCTGGTTCTGGTTTCAGGCGGTCCGCTCTGCCGAACCCCGCAGCTGCTGCTGTCTCCAGGCTGAGGAGACCCGAGCGCGTTGATTTTATACCAGAACCCCCCACCCACAGCCCTGCTCCTGGTCCCCGTGGTCCGGATCCTACAGGGGGAGGGATCTGACTGGATCCTGATGCACCCCCTCCATATGAGCAACACTTCCGGTCCTCCCAAAACAAACGAAAAGACAAAAAGCAAAAGTTTAAAGTCCAGATCCAGACCTAACAGAATCTCATCTGAGCCTCTTTTATCTAATTTATGGTAATTATTTTAATTCGGTGCAGATTTTATTTAGAAAGTTCTTAGATGGTGAACTTTGGTCCAGATCCAGAACCCTAGGTTTCAATAAAATGTTTATTTTTCCTCCTGAACACAATTTTTCTTATTTTAATAATAATTTTAAGTCTTGCTGCTTTCCCACTTTACGTTAGAAAAATTAAAATTCAGCAAATTAAATCTCTTAAAATCAGGTATTTTATTAGTTTGAAATCTGTTTTTGAACTGCACCTTCTCCATTTTTTTGAGTTAAAACTACCTTTTGACTTCTTCTCAATTATAAATACATTAAAACTCTGCAGTTGGATTGTGTATTCCTTCTTCATAACAAAATTTCTCTACTTCACGTGTCTAACTGAAGGCCCGCAGACCAAATGTGGCCCAGCGTCACATTTTATGACCTGTGAGTGCCTCAAAGATGTATTAATGTTTTAAAATAAGCTGTTTATTGCCAACATTGACCATAAACTACATCTCCCATAATGCATTTAGTTATTTAACCCGTGAATCGACATCATCCCACCACTAGGTGGAGCTGCACAGGGTTCAAAAGTAGTGAAATTTGCTGTATAAAATATGCATTTTTCACCACTTACTTTTGCTGCGGCCCAAATGGCAAGTAGGAATTTCTCATTTACAAGTCGTAAATTTAAACTGGAATGTCACTCTAGTGGGATTTCCCTGTGGGAGGTTAGAATTCACGTAGTTTTACTTTTAATAGTATTGCTGTTATTTTTTTCACATTTGGTACACGCAGTACTTTCAGTGTTTCTAAAAGGACGTGTTAAAACACGGTTTCTATACAGGAAATACCAGGTAGAGCTCAGTTATTGTTTGTTTGTGGGGCTCAGGAACGTGACGTTTCATGTTTAGTCCAAGTTAAAAACAAAACATCAGATTATTACAACCACGAGGATCATGTGACCTTCAGTGACACGCCTGCTCCACTTTCTAAATTTTAGACAACCTGCTTCGTAAAGTTAACTCCAAACTTTACATTTTTATGTCAAGTTTTCTGAACCCAGGTTTAAAGTAAACAGAAGAAAGCGCAGTTGTCAGATTGTTTTGGAGACGACTCCTCTGTTTGAGGACAGTGAGACAAACGGCCACACCTCCATCGTTTAACAAGAAGTGAAACTTTTAAACTCAGCAGACTCTGTGTTGTAAGACAGCAGGTGTCCTCCTGTCCAGCTGGAGAAAACAGACATTCATCATTTTTATGAACTTCTGCACCATGAGTAAGTTTATAAAGAAAGAAAATGCTGAGTCATGATAAAGAAACCCGAACAACTCTGAGGCCTTAAGTTCAGAACCTTAATGTTCTAATGAGCGGTGCTGAATGTTCTGATGATACTTCCTGTTAGTGATCATGATTGACTGCAGCTCTGACACGACTCAATAGATCGGCCAGAACTTCGCCCCCTTCAGATAAAAAGACTCCAGATGTTCAGGAATAACCCAGAAACCACCAACTGTCCACCATTGTCCATGTCCACTAGTGACTCTGTCCACCACTGTCCATGTTCACTAGTGTCTTCATCCATCAGTGTCCATGTCCACTAGTGTCTTCATCCATCAGTGTCCATGTCCACCAGTGTCTCTCTCCACCACTGTCCATGTTCACTAGTGTCTTCATCCATCAGTGTCCATGTCCACTAGTGTCTTCATCCATCAGTGTCCATGTCCACCAGTGTCTCTCTCCACCACTGTCCATGTTCACTAGTGTCTTCATCCACCACTGTCCATGTCCACCAGTGTCTCTGTCCACCACTGTCCATGTTCACTAGTGTTTTCATCCATCAGTGTCCATGTCCACCAGTGTGTCTCTCCACCACTGTCCA
>JARVJO010000164.1:7917682-7933941 GCA_031762555.1 Cynodonichthys magdalenae | reverse complement strand
CCTCAGCCAACATCAGAGGGACAGCAGCTGAAATACTAGCTAAAGTTTACCTCAGCCAACATCAGAGGGACAGCAGCTGAAATACTAGCTAAAGTTTACCTCAGCCAACATCAGAGGGACAGCAGCCAAAATACTAGCTAAAGTTTACCTCAGCCAACATCAAAGGGACAGCAGCCGAAATGCTAGCTAATGTTTACCTCAGCCAACATCAGAGGGACAGCAGCCGAAACACCAGCTAAAGTTTACCTCAGCCAACATCAGAGGGACAGCAGCTGAAATACCAGCGAGTATCTATATATATATTTTTGCCTTCTGTTAATTATCCTCTAACTTGATGTAAAATTAAAAAAAAATACAGAACTTGAAGAGTTAAAGCTGAACTCCTCAAAAAAACAGACATAAAAGCCACAGAACACTGATTCTATGACACAACTGCTTGCCGTACTTTTTCAATTTTTTTTGGAGTTTTTTGTTTGGAGCTGTTCGGTGATTCACTCGGGTTAAAGATTCGAATCCTTGCACTGAATCAGGACTCGGGAGTCCGAGGTCTGCAGACTTGCAAGAGTCTGGTTTATGATCCGAGTGACTCCAGTGAACCGGATCACTCAGATGAACACCAACCTCCAGATTATTGTAAACTGAATTCAATTCTGCTTCTTTTCCGTCGTTCCAGTTAAACCAAACCTGAGCTCGCCCTGGGACCGGTCTGTCTCTGACCCGGTCCCAAACATCTGCACCGATCCTCCACAGACTGTTACATTTAGTCAACGTTTAAATAAACTTCTCCAAATATAAATTCATTCTGAAGGAGGAAACAGGTTCAGGTTCTGTCTGACTGGATGACAGAACCGTACCTGGATGGAGGGTTTGTTCAGGTGACCCAGGTTGGATGTGGTCTGCCTCGGTTCGTGACCCAACACCATCATGTTGGCGTTAATCAGTCTGAAGGCGTCGATGACGACCTGAGCACAAAATAAATAAAATTAAACTCAAACTTACAACAAAAAGAAAAAGAATGTTTAAAAAACGTTCAGGTTCAGATCCTCACCTTTCCTTTAACGCTCTGAATCGGGTCGACCACCACAGCCACGGCTCGCTCCGACAGCGCCTCGAAGCTCTGCTGTGTGTTGATGTCCACCCCCGACAACCAGCAGCCGAACCCGGGGTGGCTGTGGTACCAACCCACGACCATCTCTGGTCTGAAGACAGAACCAGACAGGAAATATTAAAAAACATCACGAATAAGCCCTGCTGCTGCCCCCAGGTCTGACCCACCAAACTCAGACCCTATACCTTCCAGTCTGCTTCAGCATGTCCAACATCTTGGCCTGGAAGACCGGGTCCACGGCTTCCACACTGACTCCCTGTTGACATCGATTCATAGTTTTATCACCGTTCAGTCAATTTACAGGAAATCTAAAAACTTCTGCCACAAACAGTTCAAACATGAGACATTATGAGACAAAAACTAAAATAAATAACATTTCTTAAAGGGCCGTCTGTGGAGGATCGTTTATTTATCTGGATGATGGCAGATTCATATAAAAATTCTAATAAAAACATTGTAGCCTAAAATAAATAAAATTAGATTTAAAGGTTCTGTCTCTGAGCTCATGTGACTTTATTGAACTCAAATCTGTTAAAAAGGCAGTGATTTCCACCATCACCAATGTTCTGCTCAGGATCCTGTGATCTTCTACTAATTTATATTTTAAATTCAATAGTTGTGAACTGGTGCTTTATAAATATAACTCCAGTATTTTCTGATTCAGGTCAAACTGAGGTGTTGGTACGGACCGTTCCAGACTGAGGCATGGCGAACACGTCGATCACCCGCACCGTGTAGTCGTCCACAAACTCGCCGAGCATCAGCCCCATGACTTCCATCGGCACGCCGGCTCGGCCGTGCTTCAACATCTGAAGAGGAGCGGAACAAACACGAGAACTCAAAACACCTGCCGATCCAAAACAACCTCCTCCTGATGATGATGATTTACCTTGAGCAGGGCCAGAGAGGAGATGTAGACCTGCTCTGCTGTGTCCACAGCCGGTGCATCTGTGGGGGGTCCCTGAAGAGTCAAAGACCTCATCATCATGTGATCTGTTCCGACTTTAAGTTACATTAACTTACATTCTGATAACGTTATTGTCTGGACATTTATTTACCTGTCCAAGTCCCGGCATTCCACCCCCGAGCCTCAAGAGTCGGTCCATATTTAGATCTACAAACAGATTTATTATTAAACTCCAGCAGTAAACATGTTTAGAATCATGCTGTCATGGTTGTGATGTTTAATAAAAGGTTCAACTTATGAGTAGACATGTCTACTTTTAGTTTTATTTTAATTTAAAGTTTCATATATCAGCTGAAGTCTGCTAGTTTAGGCTTTCGACGACATTAAGGTCTGTTTTGTCTCAACTCACAGCAGTCATGTATTCGCTAGCTATCTGATAGCTCATTTTATCACAGTCACGAAAGGTAAAAACATCAGTAAACACCAAGCAGATTATAAAGACGATTCCGTTTACAATTTAAGTTATTATAACATCCCCAAAAGTCACCATTTGAATTTTTATCATCTTTAAATGGCTCGGTTTGTGTTGTCAAGCCCAACTTTACCGCTAGCTTGCTAATGCTAACTTAGCCTGCCCAATCTGTACACAAAGACAAATAAATATATGTATTCATTTTCTAATTTAATCAAATTAAATTTAATAAGAGCTTCTGGTTTTCTTAAACCAGAATCTCTACTCACCCGCTGTCAAATATTTCTGAGTTTGGATGATGAGTGTGTTTCTGCGTTCAGAAAGCTACAATGAATCAGCCCGAATCGACTTCTGTCTGAAACCACTTCCGTCGCGCCGATTACGTCACTAAACAGCTTCCAGTTGCAGAAACAATGCACTAGAGGGCGCCACATCCCTCATTTATGAAATAAATCAGTTGTTATCGATGAAAATAATCGAACATTTTTGCTTCAGTGTTTTTATTTTTATCTAATATTTTAACATGAATAATTAATTAAAAAAATTATCAACTTTAAAATTGAGAGGAACAGATGAATAAAAAGTATTTTAGCAATCTGTCATTTCAAAACACACATTAATAAGTGTAAGTGAATTACTTTTTTCAGTCTATTTCATGGTATAGAGCTTCACCTGCATATGGCACAAATTAATTTAACCTTTGAAGCAATTTTCGTATGTTTAATGAAATAAAAAAAATTCTCAGCACAATTCAAATATAATCAACTGACTTAAACACCTTTTGCTTCCATTTATTTAAATAACTAAATTTCTAACCTTTAATTGCTATTTCTGTTTTAGAAAATATATTAGATGATTTTATGAGGTTTTGTTTTAAAACCAAAAGATAAAACTAAAGTTTTTTTGTTTTCTTTTTGATGGACTTTAATCTTATTTCTTACAAAATCTCCTGAATCATCAGCAGAGTTAAAAAGGTTATAAACATCTGCAGCTGGAAAAATCTGACTCATTCTATATCTGCTTCTGTTTTGAGCTTCAGCGTGTTTATCAGTGAAGGTAAACTGAGTGAGTCCGACTCTGATTTAAAGAAATTTCCCCGCAGGCTTCAGAAAATTAATGAACTTTCAGATTAAAGACAGGAACTCAGTCTGGGCCACAGAACTGTAGAAACGTCAGACGCCACGCCTTTTTAGTTTTAGTTTTATGTTCGACTTTTGAAGAACCAGACTTTCTCGTAATCCTTCAACTTCAGACAGAGTTCCTCAGGCTTTCTGAAGAGCTTTTTAAATTCCATTTTCAAAAGAATTTGTTTGTTTTTGTTTCTAAAACCACTCAGATCTGAGTTTGTTTGATCTGCAGAACTAACGAACCGTCTTTAAAAGATATTTTAGGTCATAAAGTGTCACAAAACCACAGTTTGTTAACTAATTAGAGGTTTAAAATTCTTGTCATTTATTTCAACCACTACTGTTTGACTAAAAATGGATTTGTAACAAAATATGATGGTGTTATAATCAAATAGTTGATTATAACACCATCATATTTTGTTACAAATTCCTCAACTATCCTTATCCTCAGCTACTACCACTCTAAATTTAAGCTCAACATCTGAAAAAAACTGACTGAAATATAATAATTTCTGTGTTTTTGAAGTCTAATTAGCTGTGGTGGCCATCTTTAATTGAATTGACTCCAAAGATTAATCAGCCATAGATCATCAAAATGTATCCACTGGTTGATGAGATATTTTGCTAACAGACACAAGTAGAGTTGTGTTGAGGTGTAGACTGAACTTGAGCTAAAATAAAAACATAAATAAACCTTTATTTTAGAAAACAGAACTCAGAAGGCGCCGAGGAAAACAAGGAGACTGAAAGAAAGACGACGATGACCCGACGTGATCTGAAAACCAAATTTAACTGGTGAGAAACAGGAAATAAAAAGTCACTGGTGTGATGAGAGGAGTGGTTGCAGCTGTGACTAATGGGAACAGGGAACAGGTGCAAGTGGGCGGGGCACAGCTGAGGAGCAGAGCCTAAATGTGGAAAGGTTCTAGGAGAAATGGCACACAGGGAACACAGGAGAACAAAACAACAAACAGAAAAACAAACTCAAAACAGAAAACAAAAACACGTTTTTACACCAACGGGTCGATTCTCAAATATTTATTAGCTGAAAACAAACCAAGAGGACAGAAGATAGGTGGAGGTTAACCCTCCTGCTGCCCTCGGGTCAAAATGACTCACAAAGTCTACTAAAACCAAGTCTGAGTTGTAGTGAACAACGCTCTGCTAATCCACTAATAGTGTAACTAGCTTCTCCTTTAGGGGATTAGCTGTTTTGCTAACTTTAGAAACCGTTAGCAGACACATTAGCTTCCACTTAATTGAGTTCTGCTAATTTTAAGTCAACAAAAAATTCAGATACTTCTACTTTTATGCTGTTTATTGTGAAATACATAAAAACTATCCCCTGGACATATCAGGAACTGTGTGTGTAGCATGTAGCATCTTTAGCAGCTAAACTTCAATCTAAGAGCATAAAAAAAAATAAACAACATTTAACAATGTTTAAACAACAAATACAAAGTTTTATTACATATAAAATACGGTAGAAAAAGTATTTTCTATTTGTTGTTAGACTAACTTCAAACGATATTTTTAAAATTACAAACTGGATCAAAGCAATGCTTTTATTCTGAAAGTATCACTAGTTAGGCAGAGTTATACCTCTGGTTTGGATTGGATGATCCCGCCCACCTTCTAATTAAACCAAGAGAAAACTAACAACATTAAAATGACAGTTAAACAGATAAAATTAGCACCAATGAGGAAAATCAAATCTTAGCGGTTAGCGTTAGCTTCCACTATTTTAAAAAAATCTTTTTAGTGGTTTAACGTTAGTGGCGCTAAGATTCTTGATGAGCAGATTATTTGCTGATTGTCTGGTTCTTCAGAGGTCTAACATCAGCTCATCTCTTGAGTTTGGCTGCTTTTTTTTAACCTGTTAAGTGGCTTAAAAACTACTGTAACAATACAAATATCTGTTGAGGAGAGCAGGGTTGCCAGATAAAAAACACTGTAATCAAATTTTGTTCCGTTGCTTTTCGACCCAAACTATCATAAAAAAAGCACCGATTATTGTTTATCTGGCAGCACTGGTGCGGCACAAGCTGGAACCTTTAGAAAGTCTGAAATAATTCAGATTTTAGCTTCTGGTCTGAAATTTAACCGCAGAACGTTTTTTTTAGAAACTGCTCTCGGCTGAGGTTCTGGTGGTTTGAAGAGTGTTGATTTCTGAAAACTGATAAACATTAAAACAAAAAACTCTATGTGAAACTAAAGTGATGGAAGACCAGTGACTGATATCCTCCTGTCTGTGTTAGCAAAATATCTACTGATAAACAAGAAGGTTACAGATGTAGAACTGATGACCTCCAGCTAAGCTAACTCAGCTAACACAAAACCAAACATCTTAAAATGTTTAGTTTTAAGATGTTTGTTAAAGATGTTTGTTTCTGCTTTAATTTTTGTTCTGTTTAATAATTTCACAGTTTAAGTTCAGATTTTGAACTCCTGAACTCCTCATCATGTGACGCTGAGTCAGCATTTTTCTGTTCTGTTTTTATTTTCCTGTTTGTTTGTTTTTTTATAAACTACTTCTGCAGACTCTGAGATATTTCAGCTCATTCATTAACCAAAACCTTTGGCTCGTTCAGGAGACTGCTGTGGATTTTATACTTTTCAAATTATTTAACTTTATTTTCAAACATTTGCCACTTTGAGATTTCTTCTTTCATAAACTGAACCAGTTCAGCTACCATGCTACCTTTAGCTACTTTAGCTTTGAGCTAGCTCTTTACCACATTTTGCTAATCTTTTGCTACTTTAAGCTTTGAAATAATAATTTGCTACTTGTATATATTTTATTCATGTATTTCACAAATTTAAAAAATAAATATAAAAGAAACAAGAAACATCAAGTTCTGAAAGAAAAGTGAAGAGTGAATCTTATCTTACTTCAGTTTGTAGCTAGAGTTTTGCTACGTTTAGCTAGTCTTATTTAATGCTTTGAGGTGTTTTGCTACATTTACATTTTTACCTTTTAGCTGTTTTAGCTAGCATTTTGCTACTTTTAGCTTTCTAATAGCATTTAGCTACATTTACTTTGTCCTCTCTTACTTTATCTTTAAAGTAACCATAGTTTGCTTTTAGCTAGCCTTTTGCTACTTTAGCTTTTAGCTCTTTGCCACATTTAGCTAACCTTAAGCTTTGACATAAAATTTTGCTACTTGTATATTGTATTTGCTGCTTTAAGCTAGCATTGTTCCATTTAGCTACTTTTTATTACTTCAGTTTGTAGCTAGATATGCTACATATATCTAGTCTTATTACTTTGTAATGTTTAGTAAAATTTAAAATTTTCACTGTTTAGCTAGCATTTTTTACTTTTAGCTTCTTTAGCTTTCATATGGCATTTTGCTACATTTGTCCTTTTTCTACTTTAAGCTTTTTAGCTAGCATTTTGCTACTTTTAGCTTTCTAATAGCATTTTGCTACATATACTTGGTCCTCTGCTACTTTTATCTTAACTTAACAGTAGTTTGCTTTTAGCTAGCCTTTTGCTACTTTAGCTTTTAGTTCTTTGCCACATTTAGCTAATCTTACGCTTTAAAATAAAATGTTTCTACTTGTATATTGTATTTGCTGCTTTAAGCTAGCATTGTTCCTTTTAGCTACTTTTTATTACTTCAGTTTGTAGCTACATTTAGCTAGTCTTTTATTACTTTGTAACATTTTTCAACATTTACATTTTACACTGTTTAGCTAGCTTTTTTTACTTTTAGCTTCTTTTGCGTTCATTTGCCATATTGCTACATTTGTCATTTGCTACTTTAAGCTTTTTTTTAACTAACCTTTTAGCTTTTAGCTAGTGTTGTGCTTCATGTAGGTATAAGCTCAGTTTCAGCTTCTATAGCTGATTTCAGCTCTGGACATTAAGCTGGATTTTACCTGCAGATATAATTTGTGTGGTATGTGATTCTCTGATTACATGTATGTTGGATGGGGGAAGGGCGTGTAGAGGAAGTGTGTGTGTGTGTGTGGTTAGGGGGGTGAGGAATGCTCGGTATGTGCGGACGGACGACATGAAAATCAGACTCGTTTCAAACCTTTAAATAAACCCAAAATAAAACCTTTCCTCCTCGCTCATTAACCGACCCGCGCGGATAAAATCACCTCTTTTTGCAAAGATTCCGAACCGAGGCGGGTCCAGTTCTAGTTCTGACTCAGTTGTTAGATGTGGATCCACCCTGCAGAGGCGGACATGGTTCGGTCTGTAGTAGGTGGGACTCCCGAACCGAGCGGTCTGCAGCAGGACGTCGTAGATCAATGAACCGGACCGGAGGCTCGGTCCATCTCCCGCTGTGGTTCTGATGTGTCAGAACACCTAAAACCGAGGATCTGGTTTCCTGTGGTTATTTGTTCTGGTACCCAGCCCGTCCAGGATGCTATAAACCCACCGGGTTTCATCGAGTCTTTCATTCTGATTTTATTTTTAATTTAAATAAAAAATAAATAAAAGCTCCAGGATGATTTTTGCAAACACAGGAAATCCTCTGAAAACAAGCATCCGAAAGCAGGTAGGTCTAAAACCCACATCTGTTTTCTTCCACACCTCAGATTTAATTCAACTCATGACATTGGAAAGCCCTCTCCGGGAACCAGATGTCATATTTTTAATTAATTCAGTTAATTAGTAAATGATGCTGTGATGCATGCAGCTGCTTGGATCTGCAGCTGGAACCAGACCCAAACGATCCGGTCCAGATAACCTTGTTTCGTCCGGCGTCAGCCCAACTCTGCTCTCTGTGTGACTGTGGTCCGTTTTGTAGGTTAATGAGTGGGTGAATCCAGGGAGAGGACTTCATGTCCTCATGTGATGTTCAGGATGTCAGAGTGCTGAGCCGGGCTGAGCCATCGCAGTCCGAGGGTCCTTTACCCCCCCCTTTTTTTAGATTCGGCTGATGTTCCGAGGAGACGGATAAATCTGGACGAATGTGGTTTTGTTCACCGCGTGGTACTTCATCTGAACCTGATCCCTGCAGGGAGGAACGTGTTTTTGGTGTTAATCGGCTGCGAGAAGATGCCCTTGTGAATGTCATCGTCAAGCTGCACCCCAGAGGGCCCCCTTCTCTGCCGGACGGAGACCGTTGGGCGAGTGTTGCACGCACAGATCTCTCAGCAGCAAAACCATCGCTTAGCAAAAATCTACGGTTTCCATGGAGTTCTACAGGAGACTAGAGTGACATAGAGACCGTGGTGAAACAACCAACGATTGTACCATCTTCGTACGGTATAGATCAGCAGTTCCCAATCCTGGTCCTCGAGAACCATGGTCCTGCATGTTTTAGATGTTTCCCTGCTTCTCAGCAGGTCTTCAGATTCTTGTTAATCACTCATTGATACAAATCAGTTGTGTCAAAGCAGGAAAACGTCTAAAACATGGATAGAGGTCCTCAAGGTCCAGGACTGGGAACCGCTGTTATGGATACCAAGATCATTCATTCATGCATTCATTTCCTCTCACTCATCTGTGGTCCGAGTGTAGAGGCAACAATTCTAGAAGGGAACCTCTCTCCAGCTCCTCCTGGGGGAACCAATTGCATTCCAAGACCAGAGAGATTAGTCTGTCCCTCCATTGAGTCCTGTCTTCTACAGGGATGCTACCTAACAAGATATTCAAACCTCCACAGCTGTCTCTTTTAGATGCAGAGGAGCAGCAGATTTACTCTGAGCTCCTAACCTTATCTCTAACCCATTTCAGACTCTAATACTCAAGACCTCCTTTTGGTCTTCATCTGCACCTCATATCTTTAAGTGAAGGTATGTGGATCATTAAATCGAGAGCTTTGCCTTTTTGTAAAACCCTTTTTTTTCCAGAGCAATGTCCTCATTACTGTGAACAAGTCCTCAATCTGTTGGTCCACCCCACTATCACTCAGGAACGCGACTCCCACATACCTGAACTCCTCTGTTTTAGGGTAAGACTCAAGTTGAGTCTTCAGTCCCACAATATCCATGTCTGAGCGTAGTCATTTTTGTGGTAGTCCTCATACTACCAATGAATGAGCTTTTAAGATCCCCATCAATCGCTGCTCCTCTGTAGAGACCATTGAGAGTTCAATGAGATCAGAAGCAGGTCATGTTGGACCAGCTCTGGCAAAGGGTTTGTCCTAGATTCACCAAAGCCAATGCCAACTAGAGAGAGGGTCTAAAAAGCAGGAACCAAGTTGGTTCTGACCCTCCAATGCTGCAGGTGACGAGCTGGGACTGAAAAGTCAAAGAAAATCTTGTGTTGATTGAGAGTCAGGCTTTTAGCTAGGGGGGTGTCGGTTCACAACCAGTAACGCCTCAGATTGCTGTCCTGATTTTTGAGTTTGCTGAGATTTAACATATTTTTGTCTTTGCCTTCTTCCAAAACCCTACCTAAAAGCCAGTTTAGAGATTGCCGAGAGATCAATTAAAAACTGCTTCCCCTGCTAGTCGTAGATAAAACAGTTCCTCAAAATGGCTACCCAGATCGGTCCGTCATTATGCTGCCTCTGGTTGTTCATTAATCGCAGATAGACGCGTGTTTTCAGAGATGAAATGAGCATTGTGGAACCAATACACCAGCTAAAAGTTTCACATGTCGACTGGTTTGACTCTGTTGCTACCTCGCATCAGAGGTGGGTTAGCTTCGACCCCTCTCACCCTCAAGGTCCATTTAGGAATCACTCAGAGGTGACCAGACCAGGTGACCGTCACAAGTCCTGGTCTGAGGTGGCTCATGAAAGAGACTTGGGAATTATATTTGAACCAGTTTAAGACCACGGTGAAGAGGGTTCAATAAAAGATCTTGAAGAAATTATTGGAAAAACTCAAAGATCTTTTAGCATTCTCTGAAAACACGTTGAAAGATTTGGTTAATTTTATAGACACTTCACAATCTCGCCTCTGTTGGAGCTGCAAAGGAGGTCTGGACCCTTGATGGTTCCAATACAAAGTTACTTCAGCACATACCAGACCTCATAATGTTTACCCATGAAATAATCTATCCTTTCTTTTTTAAAATTGAGTTGTGTATCTTTGGCTCTTGAAGTGGATTCTCCTTTAGTTCTGGACAGATGGTGTTGTGCTGCCATGTTCTGCCTTTGATCTGATCTGCAGAAGGTTTGGGGTGGCTGGGAGCGATTTTAATGAATGAGTAAAAGGAAGGAAATGCTTTGCAGGGCAACGTGGTGAGTAAGTGGCTTACAAGCAGGAAGAGAAAAAAAACGGCAGCTTTAATCCTGGTGTGATTCATGAATGTCTACTCACAAGAAACCATCTTTCTGCATTTAGACAATCATAGTTTTGCAAGAGATTAAATACCTCTACTTGAAGTAATATATTTTTTTTGAAGTGGGATTATAAGTAAAGATTGCAAATAATACCTTAGCTTTTGTAGATAGTAGCTCTTTTAGGAGCCTGTAAATCCAAACTTGTTCTTTCTGCTTTAATTTTCCAAAATTCTACAATATTCATATAAGAACTATTCCATTAAATGATGCATTAAATATATTTTGCACAATAGCAATTTCATGAATTTTGGCAAAAAAAAAACTGCAGAAAAATTATTTTAAAAAATCCAATCTAAAAGTAAATAATCCAAAGAAACTGCTCATATATTAAATTTTATATCACCAATAATTTTTAAAGACAAAGATGTCATGATTTTTTGCTATTGCAAATGCGATTCTGCAAATGTTTTTGTTACTGTAAATTACTATAAATTGTTAGAGCTCTTAAAGGTTGGCACAACGTTCCTTGGACTTGCAGTTAGCTTGTCACTTAGTTGTTAGCTGTTAACTTATTTGTAAGCAGCTAGTTTGTCAGTTAGCCATCAGCTCTTCAGTTAACTGCTAGCTCATCAGTTAGCAGTTTTCTCAACATTTAGCTGTTAACTCATTAGACATAAATTAGTTATGCTTTAGCCTATCAAGTAATAGTGCGTTTGTTAGCAGCTAGCTCTTTAGTTTATCAGTTAGTTGTTAGCCTGTCAGCTAGCATCAGTCAGCCATTAGTTTATAAGTTAGTTGTTAGCTTTTGAGTTAGCAGTTAGTAGATGAGTTTATCATTTAGTCGTTAGCTTTGCATTTAACCGTTAGCTTGTCAACCTGATCAGAAATAAACACTTTCTAACTGAGATCATGCAAAGAGATTTATAAAAACTGGTCATATTTTATTATATAGTAGAACATCTAAATATGAAATAAACTTGTTCCATATAGAATTTGAATTTGTATTTTGCACTTTTTTAATTAAAATTATGGAAAATAAAATGGTTTGTTTCAATGCCATCATATTTCTATCATCTAAAAACATCGCTAGAACATTGTATGTTGAAATGCAAAACGTAATAAACAGATTGTGTCATGGTGGTTGCTCATATGTAGTAGGTTAAGGGGAGTTTAGTCATTTGTAAGACCATACTTTTGTTATAGCAGGCCCCAAAGATAGGGGAAGTGTGGCAGAATATTAGTGCCAGTTTAGGTGTCTGATGGGCACAGTACTGTAAACAACCAACTCCATCGTTGATTATTGATGAGCGGCGCTTTAACATGGCGTGCTATCTTAACGTCAGATTTTTACTCCTGTGTGTTTCTGTGCTTCCATTTTCATGGAGACGGGATGTTCTTGTGATCGCTGTTGACCTGGGCTTAAATTAGGTTATCTTGGTCCCGTAAACAACATCCTAACAGAAGGTTTCCTGTGTGCAGTCGTACCCCATGACTCCGTCCAGTCCCAGCAGCAGCAGCAACAGCAGCAGCACAGGCCTGGAGCAGCTCAGCAAAACCAACCTGTATATACGAGGCCTGCCTCCTGCCACTACAGACCTGGATCTGGTCAAACTCTGTCACCAGTGAGTCACACATACACATGAACACACAAACATAAGTATCAGTTGAACATGATGTACTGTTGAATCATGGGGTCTTACCAAAAATATTTTAAGGGGGCACTATTTGGGGGGGTCACTGAAAATCTTGGGGGGCACCAACACCAAAACCCAGAACAGAATTTCAGGAGATTTCTATGTTGTTGTTATATTTAGGTTATTTGAATAAAACAATTTTCCTTCTGGCCATTGCCCCTGCTGTGGCCCTCTTGGTGATGTCCAAGGTCAAGTTCATTCAAGATGGCCGCCACCGTTAATTAGTTCTAGCAAACTCAAAAATGTCTATAACTTGTATATTATTACTGACACTGAGCTACAACTTTGTGTGGTAGTAGCTCAGAGTTACCACCCACATATGGTCACACAAGATCTTTGAATTAAATTCAAGGCTGATTGATAACATATTTTTTAAGTGCTTTTAACATTTTTACTCCCATTTCCTGACTTTGTGCTAAGCTATGACAACTAAAAAACTTTTAGCAATGACGTATTATATAATAAATAGCACTTCAATAAGCATGTACAGCAAATAAAACTGAAAAACTTACTTTACATAAATAAATATTTTTGAAATTTTCATGTTTAATAAAGAGTGCATAATAACATTAAAAAAACCTCAAGGTTGCTTACCATTACTTAGCATTAATGCTAACTTAACCACGAAAAAGCTAACTTGATTAAATTGTTTGTTTTTTAATACCTAAAATTAAACAAAAAAGTCATTACTAAAAAAAATATGTTATAATTAAAAATATTATGTACAATTATATATTCTTCAGACTTTCATAAGTATAGATGCTAATTTAACGTAAAAGTGCCATAGAAATCTAACACAAACAGTATTTTGTTTGTGGAACTTTAATCATATTTTTCAAAATCATTACTGATATCAGTCATGTTTTGATAACTTCAGCTGTTATTTGCTGCCATAAATAAACCAGACTAATCAAAGAAAACTGTTCAATAATTAACATTTAAGCTAATTTAATGCTGAACATGTCTAAAGCAAAGCTAATTTAGCAAGCATTGTGTTTATCATTGAAAATATATGCACAATAAATTTAAAAAAAATTTTTTATTAAAGAGCCATGTTCTCATAACGTCAACTAATATTTATAGACGTATCTGTTAGGGTTCATCAGAACAAAAGATCAACAATTAGCATAGATGCTAACTTAACATCAAAAATGCTAAAACAAAGCTAATCTGATTAGCATCCCATTTATCACTGAAAATTTATATAAAATCAAATGTGTCATTAAATATTTGTGTTATGACAACTTCAACTGTTATTTACAGACATAAACAATCAATGGTTTAAGGAAAACTGATCAGCAATTAGCATTGATGCTAACTTAACACTGAAAATGCTATGGACAAGCTAATCTTATTAGCATCTTGTATATAACAGGACACAAATCAAATGTTTCTTAGTCATTAATAAAAAATCACATTATGACAACTTCAGCTGTTATTTACAGACAAAGTATTCAGTATTAGCAATGAAAAGATAAAAAAACTAAACAAAACGTGAAAACCTTTGGGTTGTGCCCCTGAGGCATAAATAAACCAACATATCTCAATAAAACAAACATGTAAAAGCAGAAAGCTACGTTTTGGTGTTGTGAGCTGTGAAATAAATATGTTGTGCAACGGCTGATTGATACAAATTAAAACTACTGGCTAAAGTTTGAGTTATTCTTCCTGATTTCCTGTCCAAATGAAATGCATGTTTGAAGAAGGGGCAGCAGCAGCAGCTGGGTATGTTTTGTTTTGCTCGTGTTTTGTCCGTGTTCCCAGCCGTGTTTGGCAGCACAAAGCAGAAATGAAAGCGCTTTTCAAAGCAACAAGGCCTGCGTGTTGAAACGAGCGAGACGTAAAGTCTGAACGTCCACGGAGCGACAGAACCCTGAAAATATTCAGATCTGATGGAAAATATGTCAACATTTGGTCCTGAAAGCTCGTCTCAATAAAAATAAACATTTTCAGGTGTTGTTCTTTTAAGATGTGGCTCGTGTTTGTTTTCAGGTATGGAAAGATTCAGTCTGCAAAGGCCATTCTGGACAAGACGACCAACAAGTGTAAAGGTGAGTAAAACCATCAGGTTAATGCTTTTTAGATTCATTTCAACAGATTTATTAATAATATTGTAGTCAAAACATTGATTTTTGTGGCTTTAGACAATTTTTAAAACATCTTTCAGGCAGCTCTGTTTAGCTTTGATTTCTAAGGTGTTTAAAATCCAGTTTTGGTGACATGTTCCAGTTAATAATCTGTCACCACCAGCCGTTTCTGTCAAACTTCTGCTGTTTTGACACCATCGGCGCAGACGGAGCCACCGAGTCTCGCTGCAGCATTCTGTTGCCACGGCGATAAAAGTTTGACAAAAACAAAAGCAGATTAAGATGGATTATCAGAGACAGGCAGGTTTAGAGGCTCCACAAACAGATTTCTGCTCCTTATGATGATAAATGAGAAACAGCAACTGTGTAAAGAGAAACATTAAAGCCAGATTATTTATTTTACATTAAATAAAACAATTAAAATCAAGACTGTTGTCTGACCGTCTTTACTACAGTTTATTACAAACAAGCATTTGATTAATAGCAATTGGAGAAACTGTGTGAAATCTGAGTGCTGAATGATAAAATTAGTATAGAAGATAAAACTGAGCTGCTAAAATAAAACAAGCTTAACACAAGCTAAAACTGAGTTTTTTATTATTTTTATTAATTTTACCAGGAGAGAAAACTCACTGAGATTAAAAATTTTGTTTTCAGGAGTGTCTTAAGTTTCATAAAATACATTTTAGCAATAATAACATTTAACATTAAAACAAAACAACACAAAAACAATAAAATATAGAACTGGATGAACACAAGCTAAAACATACAAACAAGCTAAAACTGACAGAACACTAGCTAAAATAGACTGAAAATAAGACACAACAGACAGACACTGGTGGAAATGGACACTGGTAGATAAAGACAGGTGGACAGGGACATTAGTTGTAAATAGACACTAGTGGACATTGTCATCAGTAGACAGGGACACAGATGGACAAAGACTGGTGGACAGGGACCAGAGTCCAGTTCATGGCAGGTTTAAGTCTTGTTGGTTCCTTCTATCTGAGGGGACAGATGAGTTCTGGTCAGTCCAGTATTAATGAAACTTCAAGCTGCAGTCGATCACGATCACTAACAGGAAGTTAACAGGACTTTCCAAGTTAAAAGGCCTTCTAGAACCTTCATCTCCACTTATTAACAAATTCAGCTGAATGCGTGTTAATATTTAACTCTGTAAGCTGAACACGACTAACATCTATCATCAAACTGTTTGCTGCGGCTCATTATCTTTATTACCAACACGGGTTTATAAAGTGATTCTTTGATGTAAATATTATTTTATAAACAACAGGTTACGGCTTTGTCGACTTCGACAGCCCAGCTGCTGCTTTAAAGGCCGTACACGCTCTAAAAACCAGCGGCATCCAGGCCCAGATGGCCAAGGTGAGTTTCCTACAGCCGTGTGTGTGTGTGTGTTCGTATTAATCATGCTTGTGAACATTTCTTTAGAGTTGTGCTGTTTGTGTTGTATAAAGGAATATGACATGAAACAGGTCACATGTTCTCATGTGACCTGTTTCATGTCACTGTAGAAACCAGACGATGCAGAACGTCTCCCGCCCTTCTCCAGATCCCGAGTTTTATCAGGCAACCCATTCTCACTCCCAACTCGTCACATATTGACGCTTGGTCAGGTACCGTCTGCGTCCCAGTTTTGACGCGTCA
>JARVJO010000164.1:7879151-7903737 GCA_031762555.1 Cynodonichthys magdalenae | reverse complement strand
AGAGCTTCGCCTTCTGGCTCAGCTCTCTCTTCACCACGACGGACCGGTACAGCGCCAGCATCACTGCAGACGCAGCACCAATCCGCCTATCACCTGCTTCATTCTTCCCTCATTCATGAACAAGTTTCAACCCTACCCTTTTCTGGCTCAAGACCATGGTCTCGGATTTGGAGGCACTGATCCCCATCCCGGCCGCTTCACACTCGGCTGCGAACCGCTCCAGTGAGAGTTGGAGATCATGATCTGATGAAGCCAATAGGACCACATCATCCGCAAATAGCAGAGACGTGATCCTAAGGCCACCAAAACGGATCCCCTCAACACCTTGGCTGCGCCTAAAGATTCTGTCCATAAAAGTCCCTGGTAGTGGCAGAAATATTTTTTTCGACAGGGCTCCAACAACAACATACTTGCATTAAACAAACAAAAAAAACACTCAAAATGCACGTAAAAGAACATTAAAACACATAAAAGCAACTGTTCAAATAAGACATTAATACATCTGCCACATTTG
Organism: Cynodonichthys magdalenae; assembly: GCA_031762555.1. NCBI lineage: Eukaryota > Metazoa > Chordata > Actinopteri > Cyprinodontiformes > Rivulidae > Cynodonichthys > Cynodonichthys magdalenae. The sequence continues at coordinate 7,903,223 of JARVJO010000164.1, read as the reverse complement.
GCCTGCGGGCCTTGAGTTTGACACATGCACTAAAGTGATTGGGTTCACTTGAATGCTGCACCCCATTCTGCAGCTGAAAATTAAAAAATCTATGGAGGTGGTGGAGGATGTAAAAGGATCCACATTTGTATTATTCACAGATGTTTGTTTTACAAATCAATAATGTACAAACAAAAGTAACTTTACCATTTTTATGGTAAAATGAGTTTTATATATATATATATATATATACACACACACACACACACACACACACACACCTTTAAAATGCCAGAGGACCAGGTTCTCAGACATCGAGGACAGCCTTGTGTTGTTTTTTTGTCAATAATGGTTAAATTATTTTCATGACTGAATTCTGTTTTGTGTTTTTGCTTTTTAAATCCAGGCATTAAAACATACAAAAAGAGGAATGAATTTTTAAGAATTTACATTATTTTTTCTTGGTATTACTTAAAAAAACATACAGATAAAACAGAATATTTTGCCTTTCATTGCTTATTTAAATTCAAATATAATTTGAATGAAGAATAAATATTATAAAATAAGTTTATTCCATCTCGACAGTTATTGTTCAGTTGAACAAAAATACAAACTGACTTCAATTTAAAATAAAAACAAATCAGTGTATTGGCCGTCGGCTGCAGTGATTGCTGAAGATCTGTATGACATCAGTCGGCCTTTGATCTTTTGTTTTACAGTTTAGTAAACAGCTGATGTCATCATATGTCTCATTATAAAACCATCTCAGTCTCTGACCTGTGAACCATCTGTGACTCTCTCCTCAGAATTTCACCGGCTGGTTTTCGGTCTCAGAACGATGCGACTCTCTGGAGCTGCTGCTAGAAAAAGGCTGTGCCAAAGACCACCTGCAGTTCCCTGTTTCCAGGAGCCGGGTCCTCCTAGACCAGCCTCTCGGGAAGAAGAGCAACGATACAAACAGCACTCAGATCTCCCCGCAGAAGATATCCCTCCACCTGCGGCCAGGTGTGCAGGTTATTAAACTGATGAGCTGCTGCTGGAGTGGGTCCAATCAGAAACAGGCTGATTTCTGTTTGTTTTTGTTTCACAGGAAGTAAGGTGACCTTTCAGGTTCAAGTTCAACACACAGAGGATTATCCAGTGGACATTTATTACCTGATGGACCTGTCAGCCTCCATGATTGACGACCTCAACATGATCAAAGACTTGGGTTCTTCTCTGGCCAAGGAAATGTCCAAACTCACCAGTAAATTTAGAATGGGCTTTGGCTCCTTTGTGGAGAAACCGGTCCTTCCATTCATCCACATCACAGAGAAGGACTTGATCAACCCATGCAGGTGAAACCTCAACTGACCCCCCAAACCTCCTTTAATCTCCCTTAACCCGCCCCCCAACCCTGCTTTTATATTTATTTGTAATTCAAAAGTTAAAGCACATTATTACTTCTTCTCTGCTGTTCTGCTCTTTATAAAGAGCAGAAACTCTGACAAACTGATTTAAAGCTTTAGTTAGGTTCATGGATAGTTTGGTCGTTAGTTGAGTTATTAGTTAAGTCCTTAGTTAGTTTGGTCATTACTTAGTTGAGTCATTAGTTAAGTCATTAGTTAAGTCATTAGTTAGTTTGGTCATTACTTAGTTGAGTCATTAGTTAAGTCATTAGTTGAGTCATTAGTTAGTTTGGTCATTACTTAGTTGAGTCATTAGTTAAGTCATTAGTTAAGTCATTAGTTAGTTTGGTCATTACTTAGTTGAGTCATTAGTTAAGTCATTAGTTGAGTCATTTGTGAGTTGAGTCATTAGTTAAGTCATTAGTTAAGTCATTAGTTAGTTTGGTCATTACTTAGTTGAGTCATTACTTAGTTGAGTCATTAGTTAAGTCATTAGTTAAGTCATTAGTTAGTTGGTCATTAGTTAAGTCATTAGTTAGTTTGGTCATTACTTAGTTGAGTCATTAGTTAAGTCAATAGTTGAGTCATTTGTGAGTTGAGTCATTAGTTAAGTCATTAGTTAGTTTGGTCATTACTTAGTTGAGTCATTAGTTAGGTCATTAGTTAGTTGAGTCATTAGTTAGCTGAGTCATTAGCTTGGTCATTAGTTAGTTGAGTCATTAGTTAAGCCATTAGTTAGTTTGGTCATTAGTTAAGTCATTAGTTAGTTGAGTCATTTGTTAGTTGAGTCATTAATTAACTCAATAGTTAGTTGAATAATTAGTTAAGTCATTAAGTAGTTTGGTCTTTAGTTAGTTGAGTCATTAGTTAAATTATTAGTTGGTTGAGTCATTAGTTAGTTTGGTCCTTAGTTGAGTCATTACTTAGCTAAGTCATTAGTTAGTGTAGTCATTAGTTAGTTGAGTCATTAGGTAGTCCATTAGTTATTTCATTAGTTAGATATGTCATTAGTTAGTCTAATGGTGTAGTAATTAGTTAAGCTATTTGTTAGTAGTTAAGTCAATAATGTTAGAGATAATTGTTGGGATAATCTAGTAAACAAGTCATGACTGACTGAGTTATCTACTGGTTAAATTATACAACCAAAGGTTTTGGGGATGCCATCATACACAGCAGAAAAAGTCTCAGGGGAGCACCCCAACAACAGTTCAGAGAAAAGAACATAAAATAAAAAGAATAAAGTTTTGTCTCTCTGGTTTGTTTGTAAAAGATTTTTAAACAACAGGAACGAGTCAACAAAAAGATTGAGAGGGTTTGACTTTTTAACAACCCTTAAACAGTCCATGTCTAAAAGGAAATATGATTACACACATTTATTTCTCATTTCTGTTTTTATTTACTTCTTTCTGTCCCACAGTGACAGCCCAGGAATAACCTGCCTGCCGACGTTCGGCTACAAACACGGCTTGTCTCTGACTAGCAGAACCGACAAGTTCAACGAGATTGTTTCCAAGCAGCGCGTGTCCGCCAACATCGACATACCCGAGTGTGGCTTTGATGCCATCGTACAAGCAGCCGTCTGCGGGGTAAGGTTTAAATATCTTACCTGGTATTAGCTTGTCATTAAGTGATGACTCAACACGGTGATGTCTCTGCTGTAGGATAAGATTGGCTGGAGGAATGACTCGATGCGTTTGCTGGTGTTTGTCAGTGACGCTGATTCACACTTTGGGATGGACAGTAAGATGGCCGGAATCGTGATCCCAAACGATGGGAAGTGTCACCTGGATGTAAACAATGAATACTCCAAGTCCACAGTACAGGTAAACAGACAGGGCAATGCTTTGTTTTCATATGTTTCATTGTAATTAAAGTTTTCTTTTTTCTTTAGTTGTCTGGGATAAACACACCTACAGTTTTTCTTTGCAACTTTTTTTAGGAGTACCCAACTCTCGGCCAGTTGAGTGATAAGGTGGTGGAAAACAACATCCTGTTGATATTTGCTGTGACTGAAGAGCAGATAAACAATTATAAGGTAACAGTGCTTTTATATGAAGTCATTTCTCCAACAGAGTATATCCAAAGTGGAGAAATTCAAGTGTTTAGAGCATGCCTTTTGTGTATTTATTCAATATCCCTGATATTGAGCATTATTTTTGACAATTAGTTTGCAACTAAACAGCACTAGTTACACATTAAGTCATACTTGTTGAATATTTTAATGCATTAGTCCAACAAACCACGTAGTAGGATCCATTTTGCCAAACTAGTACCCCAATAGTCTCAACAAGTCAGTGTTTAGTTAATTAGTGGATTACTGGATCAAACTAGTCAATAACTGTGCTGTACAAGTTAATTAGTCAACACAAATTCTACTAACTAGCAGTGGTTCCACTAATCAGCTAACAGCTAGGGACTATGGAGAGTACTGGGAAACATTGGGAGTACTGGAAAACATGGGGAGTACTGGGAAACATGGTAAACATGGGGAGTATCAGGGACTATGGGGAGTACAGGTTAACATGGGGAGTACTGGAAAACATGGGGAGTACTGGTGAACATGGGGAGTACAGGTTAACATGGGGAGTACTGGAAAACATGGGGAGTACCAGGAACCATGGGGAGTACTGGGAAACATGGGGAGTACTGGGAAACATGGTAAACATGGGGAGTACAAGGGACCATGGGGAGTACTGGGAAACATGGGGAGTACTGGTGAACATGGGGAGTACTGGGAAACATGGGGAGTACTGGGAAACATGGTAAACATGGGGAGTACAGGTTAACATGGGGAGTACTGGAAAACATGGGGAGTACTGGTGAACATGGGGAGTACAGGTTAACATGGGGAGTACTGGAAAACATGGGGAGTACCAGGAACCATGGGGAGTACTGGGAAACATGGGGAGTACTGGTGAACATGGGGAGTACTGGGAAACATGGGGAGTACAAGGGACCATGGGGAGTGTACTAAGATGTTGAAGACGTGTAACCAAATGTAAAACTAATGTGGTTTAGTTGTAAACTAATGGACACAAGTGAAGCTTGATAATAAATAAATACACAAGCAACTTGCTATAGCCTACATTCCCGTTCAGCCTGTTAGAACTAGCCCATTTTGCCTCTAGTTGCCTTTTCCACATTTCTGTGTGCGTTTGGGAATATGATCAGGGCTAACCCACATGATGACTGTTATCTGTTTTGTTTGTCCTCCTAGAACTACGCAAATTTCATCCCAGGAGCCACGGTCGGAGCCCTGGCCAAAGATTCAAGGAACGTCCTGGAGCTGATTGTAACGGCGTATAAAGTAAATAAACAGTTCTGGTGACCTGGATGATCAGAAGTAAAGTTGTAAAACACCTGCCGGTGTCAGACTTGATCGTTCCTTCTGATTTACTTAGTTTTCTTTCCTCACATTTTTACCTCTGCCATCCTGCACCAACATGTTGGACTGCAGGTTTCTGCTTGTCTCATCTGTTTGATGTCCTCTCCTCTGATTCAGACTTTCTTTTCCACTTTTTCCCTCTCTGTCTTTATCCCTCGCAATGCTGTCGTTTTATAAATCCCCCTGGCAGCGGTGACTGGTGGTGGCGTGCAGTCCTCTAATTATTTCACAGGTTACGTCGTTTATAGTCACACAAACCTTCATCACGTTGATCGTAGATGTTGAGCTGAAAACAAACAGAGGAATATTTTAAACAGTAAACAGATAATCTGTATGGTTACCTGGATTTTTTTTATTTTAGTACAATGGTTTTTGATAATAAGTCTAACCTAAAGTATGTTTTTCTCAAACAAAAGTCCAAAGAAAAAGATATACATATATATATTTATGCAGAAAAAAATCTAAATTTAACCACACTTATAATGTTTGCAGAAATAAAGATAAAGATTAAAATAATGTAACTCTTAAAATTAAATACCGTAAATGCAGAAAAAAAAACTTGATTAAATATAAAAACAAGAAAACATTTGGCAGAAATTTACCAACCAATCTCTAGGTCCAGATTAGAAAGGAGTCTTGATTTGGACCAAAAGTAATGTAAATGATAAAATAAATAAATAACATTAAACATTCTAAAAAATTACCAACCGATCTACAACTGTAAATCTAGACTGTAAATCACTATTTAACAACACTAAGATAAAGTCTTGTAAATGTGGAAAACACACAAGAGAAAAAAAATGGTGAAATTGGTCAACTGATCTAGATCACAATTCAAATCAGTCATTATTTAAAGATCCTTAATATAAACTTTTGTAAAGGTGGGAAAACACAGGTTAAAGTTTACAACACGTGTAAAACAAAAAGCTTAACAAAACAAGAATCAGTTAAAGATAATAACGTTATTGAAAATTAATAGTTGATCAAGGCCTGATCTGATTCACAGGAAATGTGAAAAAACATGCACAGGCCAACTGATCTGATTGAAAACAGTGTTTAGACAAAATGTTTTTCAAAGAAACAGAAGTAAACATTAATATTTCTAAACCTCTTAATTAAAACAAATATGCACTTTTATTTACCATAATAAATTAAAGCTAACTGGAGTTTCTAACAATACAAGAGTGGACCTTAAATGGCAGACAGTGATCCACAGTCTGACCAAAATGTACTTTCTGGACCAACATTAGTTGGTAAAGTGCAACAGCACATTATGTTTTTCTTCTTTACTTGTATTTAAATGGGGAACTGTGTTTCAGATCTGGATCCATGGACTTACAGTTGTAGGTCAGTAGGTGTATTGTGTATTATTATTTGGACCTAGATTAGTAGGAAATGTTCAACAAAAGGTTTATTTGTTTTATCTGCATGTTTTTGTGCCTTTACAGAAATGAAATATAAGTGGGCCTTAAATGTTAGACCACAATCCACAATCTGATCAAAATATACTTCCTGGACCCAAATTTGTATTCATATTTCAAGGCATGTTGTTTTCTTTCATTTTTCTATATTTGTCTATAAATGGAGAACTGTGCTTCAGATGCAGATCCATATCCAGACCTTCTGTCCTAGATCAGTTGGCAAGTTTCGACAGCATGCTTTTTACCGGTAATCTTTTGCTCGCATTTACAGTGATTTATGTTAAAAGTTCTTAAATGGTGACCATGATCCAGATCTAGACTTGTTTAAATATTTTATTCTTATTTGGACCCAGATTGGTGGTTAAATTTCAACAAAATGTATACTATTTTTAGTATACTATATTTTTACTTGAACGTTTTCTTGCATTAATTGTACTAATTTACTGTTTTAACTAATGATGCTTTAAGCAACCAATCTGGGTCCAGGTAAGACTTTATTTAGGTCTAGATCCGTCTTAACACATAGATATTTGAGCCATCCTACTTTCAACACCCTGGAGCAGTTTTACTGAACAGTGGAGTCTTTTCAATCCGTTTCAGAGACTTAATCCATGTTCAGTAGGGTGTAACCCGTCAATATGTTCCTCAAGACAGAGTGCAGTTCCTAACCTCCAGACAATCTGTCAGAGTTCATTCGTCATTTGATTCATTCTTCACTTAAGGTTAGTTGTCATTCTTTCTCCAGGTGCTTTGTATGGTGAAATGCACCTGGGAAGATGACTCATCAAAAGGACAAAATTAGAAAGGATGGGAGGTTCAGCAGCTGGAACATCACAGGTCATAGCAGGGTTATCATAAAGAGTACACTTACAGGCCAGGAAATTCCTCTTCATGGCAACAAAAGTCATTTAGTTTTTTTGTCTGTTTGCTATTTTCTTCATGTGAGGGACTGAAATTTAAATTACATGCACTGTTTTCCAGGAACTGCGCTCAGAGATTGAACTTGAAGCTCTTGGAGACACAGAGGAGCTTCAGTTGTTCTTCACAACCATTTGTCCAAATGGGACGGTCTTTCCTGATCTGAAACGCTGTTCCAACATCAAACCAGGAGAGACAGTCCGTGACATGTTTATCTTTACACTTTTATTCTACAAGAAAATTACAATTTTATTATGACTTGATAACCAGGCTCTAGGTCATCCTTAGAGGTGAGGTAGATTCTGGGCTAATGTCTTCAGATCAACTTTGAGTCAGCCATTACCACCTCTCCTGCTTCATCAGACTTATTGTCACAGTGGGACTTTTCTATGGTTAGTCCATCAACATAGGCTTCTCGATTACTTTTTACAAACATGCTGGATAACAACCTGATACTTAAAGATGGGGAGTATTATAGGTACTGGGGACCATAGGGATCTGGGGATCATAGGGAGTAGCAGGGAACATAGGGAGTACTGGGGACTATAGGGAGTACTGGGGAACAAAGTTACTGAGGATCATGGGGAGTTCTGGGGAACATGGGAAGTACTGGGGACCATGGGGAGTACTGGGGAATATAAGTACTTTTGGAACATGGGGAGTATCGGGGACCATAGGGAGTACTACGGAACAAAGGTACTGAGGATCATGGGGAGTTCTGGGAACCATGGGAAGTACTGGGGACCATGGGGAGTACTGGGGAATATAAGTACTTTTGGAACATGGGGAGTACCGGGGACGATAGGGACTTCTGAGGAACATGGGAAGTACTGGGGACCATGGGGAGTACTGGGGAATATAAGTACTTTTAGAACATGGGGAGGACCAGGGACTATATGGAGTTCTGGGGAACATGGCAAGTACTGGGGACCATGGGGAGTACTGGGGAATATAAATACTTATGGAACATGGAGACTACCGGGGACCATAGGGAGTACTAGGGAACAAATGTAGTGAGGGTCATGGGGAGTTCTGGGGAACATGGGAAGTACTGGGGACCATGGGGAGTACTGGGGAATATAAGTACTGAGGATCATGGGGAGTACCGGGGACCATGGGGAGTACTGGGAACAAAGGTGCCGGGGAAAATTAAAAGTATTGGGGAACATGGGGTGTACTGGGCAATGTAAATACTGGAGATCATGGGGAGTACCGGGGACCATAGGGATCTGGGGAACATGGGGAGTACTGGGCAACATGGGCTGTACCTGGGAACATGGGACCCCCACATGAAACAATGCCATGCTAGCTTGGACATTACCAAGATTAGCAGTTTGTGTCAAATTTTGTAAAACCAGAACATTCTGAAGAGAAATCAACTGCTGGAACAAGAAGTATATTTATGTTGGACTTTAGTTTGTAAAATATTGTTTAGGCAAACCTCAGTCATCTTGAAATAAAGACCACCGGTGCAGTTTTATAACCACCTCTCTTTGTTTGGCAGGTAGTGTTCAATGTGTCTGTGGAGCTTCCAGCGTGTCTGTCAGGAGTCCGTCACTTCTCCCTGAAGCCGGTGGGCCTTCAGGACAGCTTGGAGGTGGAAATGAAGTCTCTTTGCTCCTGTGACTGCCAGCAGCCTCCCACGACCGACAGCAGCCAGTGTACCGAGGGTCAGGGGGGTTTCCACTGTGGCGTGTGCGTGTGTCACCCAGGCTTTCTTGGCGCTCAGTGTGAATGCAATGAGGAGAGTGTTTTGTTGAGTAACTGCCTCGCCACCAACGACTCTGAGATATGCAACGGTCAGGGGGACTGTTACTGTGGGAAGTGTGTGTGTCACACATCCAGCTTTGGTCGCATCTATGGTCCTTACTGTGAGTGTGACAATTACTCTTGTGTTCGTTTCCGCGGGGAGCTCTGCGGAGGTGAGTTATCTCATCTGAATGCCGCCACTTGTTTCTTTGGACGGATTTATGGCGGGGCATGCTTCTTGAATAGATTCTATGCTTTGTAGGTCATGGAGTGTGTGACTGCGGAGAGTGTCATTGTGAAAGCGGCTGGATCGGGGAATACTGCAACTGCAGCAGCAGCACTGAGGCATGCGTATCGGAGGACGGCGGCATCTGCAGCGGCAGGGGAAAATGCAAGTGTGGCCAGTGCGTGTGCTCTTCTCCTGGAGCATCTGGGGACAAATGTGAAAGGTGCCCCACATGTGGAGAGTCTTGTAGTTTTGCAAAGTGAGTATACCATAATACCAACTCTTCCTCAGATAAATTAGGGTTTTATTTAATGTAAAGCTGTATTTTATTGTCCAAGTGTCATAACGACTCATTCCAACAACTCTACTCGGGTGTACACGGTCTCTGATTTTCAATATAACTTGAGTGCTTTTTTGAGGTAGGCAGGATAGTCATAGGATCATGGCTGCAAAAACATTCGTAATGCTATTTATCCAAGGTAAATGATAAAATCATAAAATCTCTGCCATGTTTTTTCAAAAATGCCAAGTCAAGGCCACCTTCGCTCTCCCCAGTCAGAGATTGTAAATGAAATCCATTTGGCCTAGCTCTACTTGAATTCTGTTGTCAGCCAACAAGCACGGAAATGTCTGCGCCTGCTCATAGAACCACTGTGTTGGTTTACATATTGCCATTTGAATGGATATACTATGTTTGTTTTTAAAAAAGGAAATAAAAAAACAAAAGCCGTGGTGTTGAGGTTTTTTGGACTTTTTGTGAAAGACATGCTCTCTTAATTGATGTCGCTTTTTGGTCAATCAATGGGCTGCAGTGTGTTGACATCAAATCTTCAACTCAACTTGGCTTGCTTTAAAAATCTCAGCTGAATTGGTCCTAAGAGCTGAGCTGGAAGCAGGTGGAATCAGCCAATGGAATGACTCAGTCATTAAATTGAAGCACAAACCCATTTTGGTCCAAAAACAACTTTATTTGGGGTAAAATTTGGACTGTGGGCCACCATTTGACTTATTTTAAATTTACCATGCAATTTGGATATAAATATAAATTTATTGCACTAAATGCCAGATAATGTGCACAGATAGAACATTTATATTATGTTGAAATTCACCAACCAGTCTGGGTCCAAATATTTAGGTCCAGATCTGGACCGTCATCCTTCATTTCAGGATCCCCACAGTTGCTTTCCACTTGTGCCATATGATCCATCTCGTCTCTTGATACAAAAGTGTGCAATGTTGGGGATTTTGTCGGCTTTCCTGCTACAACTGATACTTTCTCACCTGAAAGATACCGTATAAGATGTTTTCTTGTGTGGCATGATCCATCTGTTCTGTCAAGTTCAGAGATATCAGGTTCTGCTCTCCTTGTTCACATGTGTCTACACCTTCCTTGGAACATCAAAAAACCACTAATGTCCTCAACACAGCACTAAGAGATTTCCTTTCTCCTTTGCAAAGCAGCTGTCAGGGCTGGTGCCATTTGATACCGCTGGTCTACGGAACCTGGTGACGGAGACTGAGGCGAGGTCTTGGGAAAATGATGATAATTGATGAACTCTTTGATTCCTCTGACTGCCTTCTGTCCGTAATGGGAGGTTCATAATCTAAAGGATCTCTGAAGCTCTAACCTGTTGTTTGTTGTGTGTTTTAACACCAGGTCCTGCGTGGAGTGCCATCTTCAAGACAAATATGATCCTGAGTTGTGCAATCAGAAGTGCAGCGCTGCTAAAATCTCCATCAACCACACAGAAGGTAAAGAACTCAACATGTTCTGGTTCTGAGACACACAAACTGCTTCTGAAAGATATAATTAAAAGGACCTTAATGTGTTTTGTTATGGCTGCAGAGCTATTTTAAACACAAGCAAAACAGTAGCTGAAAGCTAAAACCAGCAGTAGCTAAAAGTTAAAAACAAAGCAAGTTTGCTGAAGATTTCTAAGAGTAGAGGTTTTTTTCAATGGTTTGAAGAAATATCAATACATTTCAATGATATAAATACATTTAGTAAATAATAGGAGGAAATTCAAAAAGTCTAAAAGTTATAAGTATCAAATTTTGTAGCCAGAAGGCTCTCGAATGAGCTAAATAAACTGAAAGTAGTTGGTCTAAAAAATGTTTTGTTTATTTTTCTCCTGGTAACGAAAGAAATGAGTCAGCATTCTCGCAATAAATCTCATTCATTTGAAAAACTTTAGATATAGATTTCTTACTAAAGCAACTTTTACTTAAGAAGTTTATGGTGAAGCTAAAATGTTAAAAATATGTGAGTATCTGTTATTTGGGTTAGGGCTTGTTCATTCAGCAACAAATTTTAAAAAAGCTTTTTTGAAGCATTAACGGCTGCTTGGCACCAAAACATCGAAACTTCAACTAAAGACTTTCTATTAATAAAAATAATCTGACAAGGAAACATTTCCCAAATGTCTCAGCTTGCAACTGTCAGCACTACAAAATGATGTAACAGTGGCAACGAAGTGCACATTTTCTTGCTGAGAAAACAGGATCTCTGTCAAGTTCGTACAAGTTTCCTTATTTGTGTTTTTCCAGATAAGTAGATTAGAAAAAAAATCACTTAACAACTTGTCATGTACCGTGATGAACGCCCCAAGGTACAAAAGATTAGTTTAAAAAAGTAAAAGGTTTATTTAAGAATTTTGAAATATATTTTTGCATCTAGGCCCTGATCCTAATCCGTATTGAAGATCCACATAAAATTTTTTTATTATATATGTCCTAAAATGTTTTTTTTTCTTATGGTCAAGATCTGGAACACCAAAAACATTTTAGGACCACCAACAATAATAACGTCAATGTGGATAAACATGTATGATTAAAAAATTTAAATAAACAAAAATAAGACTTAAAAAATGTTGTCTAGGTTCTGATTAAAAATATTTATTTTTTTAGATCCACTGTAGTTGGTAAATTTCAATACCATGTTTTTTTTTAACTTGTTTTAGTTTTACCTGTTTTTTTTTTTTTTTTCACATTTACGGTAATTTACATACCGTACAGGTTTATATAGCTAACTATACGTATCTTTATAGCTAACAGCACGGGTCTTTATACCTGATTGTACAGGTCTTTGTATCTAACCATACACATCTTTATACCTGACCGTATGGGTCTTTAAAGCTAACTATACGTATCTTTATATCCAACAGCACGAGTCTTTATACCTGACTGTACAGGTCTTTTTATCTAACCATACACATTTATACCTGACCGTACTGGTCTTTATAGCTAACTATACGTATCTTTGTATCTAACAGCACGGGTCTTTATACCTGACTGTAAAGGTCTTTGTATCTAACCATACACATCTTTATACCTGACCGTACGGGTCTTTAAAGCTAACTATACGCATCTTTATATCTAACAGCACAGGTCTTTATACCTGACTGTACAGGTCTTTGTATCTAACCATACACATCTTTATAACTGACCGTATGGGTATTTAAAAGGAGAGCAGCAAGCCAGATACAGAGCCCAAAATTGATGCTTTTAATCTAGTTAAATTTTTTTTATCAATTTGTTTTTGTTTTTTTAAACCAGAACATTTTCTCATATTCTCACAGAAATTCTGCTATTTAACTTCTTTGTAAAAATGCTTCTTGGTAATAAATCCTATACTGTTTGAAAGATTGTTAATTTCCATTTTAAATGGGGCTACATTTGTAAGGAACATGCATCTGGTTTTTACTAAGTGTTAAAAGAGGAAATTTTCCCCCACAATCTCTAAACGTTACATAGTTCTTGTTTGCTCTTGTTTTCTGTCTGATTTGATATCTTTGTAGACATGATAAGTTTTATCTTGGATCACTGGTTTGAAGGAATGTTAACCTCCATCGACTCATGTGTCTCTCTGAAGTCTGCACCCCTTCTTTAACACAAAACCAATCATATCATTTTGAGTCCAATGGGACAATGGGGAACATATTATTTACCGTGTACAGGCCGAGCTATTGTAGCACCTGTGAATAGCCGAAGGAACTGGTCTTCCTTCAAAGAAGAGGTGATTTTAAAACCTCGGTTCGTGCACAAGCCGAGAGGTGTATCATCTCATCGCAGCGGGGTTCAGGCTTTGTGTAATCCACACATGACCACACAGCAGATTGTAATCTTTGATATGGAGGTCACACTGACAGCACAACAGAGGACAGAATATCCCTTTACATCTCGGTGCAACCAGCTGAAAAAGAGAGGATGATATAAATGTAAAAGATACGCTGTTCCTTTATCAATGGGTACGTTCAACTTCCTTTACAGAAAGCGACAAAAGCAGGTTGGTGGCATGCACATTGATGATGGAAAATGAGTGCTGGATGTCATTTAACGTGGTTGAAAGTGAGACAGGGTCCACTGCGTATAATCTCCAGATGTACGGTAAGGGTTCAAACTAAATAATAGATAAATATCAGAGGATTTCCGCTCTGGTTTCATTTCAATCTTTGTCCTTTATCAGGGTGCCCACAGACACCAAATATCCTAATGATTATTCTGGGGGTCTCCCTTTCTGTTGTGTGTATCGGCCTGATTCTGCTGGTCGTGTGGAAAGCACTGGTGTCGGTCCACGACCGGAAAGAGGTGGCCCGGTTTGAGGCAGAGAGAGCAAAAGCAAAATGGCAGACGGTAAGACTTCAGTCAACACACAACAGATTCCAAAAACTGGTTCCAGTCCTGCTACTTCCAGAGGATCTCAGAGGTTCAGGGCCTGCAGCTACAGGTGTGTGTTACCATGGTAACCCAACGCCAAAATGGAAAAACATCAGCAATGACCTCAGAGAAGCAACTGTTGCTGCTCATCAATCTGGGAATTTAGAGTCCATCATTCTACAGAGAGAGAGAGAGACTATTCACCCTGAAGGTCAGACAGTGCAGTGAGCTCCATCTCAGACACAACAGGCCTCAGTCAGCAAATTAAAGGTCAAAGGTCATGACCTCTTCTCTCTAAAAACATGACTGCACAGCTTGGTCTCATCTGAAGGATTTACAAGACCCAGACCAAAGGACAGATGTTTTACCCAGAATACACTGCAGCTGTCAGCACAGTGGTGGAGGGCTGATGGTTTGATGAGTGGACCATGAAGTTATCTGTAGACCAAAGGGTTCTAGATGTGAGTCCATCAGTCTGATAGCTGAAGTTCAGACCAAACTGGTTCCAACAGAACCCTGATCCAGAACACAGCAGCTGGTCTACAACAGAACGGATCAAAACGAGGAGAATCAAGGTGCAGCAATGGTCCAGTTAGAGTCCAGAACCAGAACCTGAACCTGACTGAAACCCTGGGGTGGGACCTTCAGAGAGCTGAGGAGGAACCTCAACAAACTAGCAAGAATTTATTGATACGATACATATTGTGACACAAGAATTGCAATATTTAAATTTTTTTACGATATGATGTATTGAGATATGATAAATCTCGATATATCACAAGCAAGGTGATACAGCGCCATTTTTCCTCCAAAAATTCTAATTCTATGAAACTCAGGATAAAGAGCACCATGCATTACATGCAATCTGATCTAACTCTTAATTATAAATCGATACTGTGCTTCTGAGATTTGATACAGTATCAGGAAAAAAATATTGCGACATATCAATGTATCAATATTTTCTTCTTCTCTTTTGTTATGTTGCATAATCAACACAGATGTTTTATGTTTTCATTAACTATAACAAACATGCTGAAAATCTAATTGATAAAATTATTTTACTAATTTTATGTTTTTGTTTCTCTGCAGGGTACCAACCCTCTGTTCAGAAGCTCAACGTCTACTTTTAGAAACATAACTTATATGAACACAAACAGAGAAAGGATTATCCCGGAAAATCACTACTGATGATGAACCGGCAGCGAAGCGAACATCCTGAGTGTGTTTGTGTGTGTGTGTGTGAACAGGAAATGTTTTACATGAATGTTTGTATAAATCCAGAGACGTTTCATCACAGAAGAACGCAAAAAGATTAATCTACTGCTGAAAACGTGCACTGCTGACCTCATACTGTAAAACTTAGAACCTTCTCACTATTTCTGACTACTGAAATGAAAAAGAAAAAAATGTTTATGTGTAAATATCCAGATGTTTTATACTTTGTTTGTTTTCTAGGAAAGCAAAGCTGAGCCTTTATTGGTGAAAATGTTTGTTGTGTTTTGTTGTTTTAGTGATGAATGGGGAACAGAAAAAGTAAAGTTTTTGCCTAAATTATGGGGCGGGCGATCATTTAAATGTTTGTGTTGTTTTATTTGTTGCAATGGGTGAAAATAACTAAAAGTAAAAATAAACAAAACTGTCTTAAAGCTAAACATAGCAAAATCATAGCTAAAAATAAAAATTAGCAAAATCCAGTACAATGCTATTGATATTGATGTTTTTGTTAGCTTTGATGAATAGCTTTCATTATGTGTTGAGGGATGTTCATGGCTGCTACCACACAAAATTTTAGCTCAATTTGTCTAAAAATGACCAATTTATAATCATACTTGTTAGCTTTGGCAGACATTTAGAACTTTTAGTTTAGGAAACAGCAATTCAGTTTGAGGTTAGCTGTATAGTTAGCTATAAATAGTTAGCTTCAAGATAAAGTAGTGAAACGCGACCAAAGAGCTGGAATACATTAGTTAATAGCAAGAAATTAGCAAAATTCTAACAAAAGTAGAAAGATGCTAGCTAAGTAGCAAAACATAAGCAGAAACCAGGAGAACACTTTCTTGGCAGAGTTAGCCAAATACTAGACCATGGTCGGCCATCTTGGGACCAATAAATTATTAAAAGTTAAAAAGGTAAATACAATTAAATAAAACCATTATTTTCACTTCTTGTTAGAAAGAATAATGTGTGTCACATAAAACCATTATGACAAACACACTTATCAATTATTCTTAAATTTAATTTCTGGAGCTCAATTCAGGACCTCCCAAATTGTAACTTACAAACACTCAATGAGGCCCTGACCCAGACTTTGGGGACCACTGAACTAATTTTATGCAACTTAATAGGAATTTTGTTTGCAAATCAAATGTTTTTGTTAGCTTTATAGTGAGAAATCTTCTGTCAGAGTTTTGTATTTAAAATTTTTGGCACAAATCTAATTCCATACTGACCCCCCACTTTGTTTGGTCGACCACCTGTAGGACCCCGAGCCAGACATTGGGCACCACTGAGTTTCTCTGCAGAAATGTTCTCCAGGTTTTATTTTTTTTTACAGTCTGTTTTTGTTGGTTGAAGTCCCGTGGTTGTGTTCTGGTCGTGTCCCAGCGGAACCGGACCGGACCGGCAGGAATGCAGCGTTCGGTCCCGGACAGCAGCAGACGTGACGTCGCATGGTTCCGTGCAGAAAAACCGAACTGGGTTAAAGTTTTCTGTGACGAAAGAAAGAGAGAGAGAGGGGGGAAAAAGTCCTAAAATAGTCTGAGTCTGTCCGGGAGGCGTCCATGTTTGGATGGTTCGGTTCGGTTCTGTGTGGAAATGTTCTCTGCAGCTGTTGTTGTTTGTTTCATCGTGTTTTTGACCCAAAGATGCTTCTGTGAGGAGAACCATGAGGTTCTGGAGAAAACCCAGCTCGGAGACTTTTACAGTAAGTTCCTTTCATTCAGCTCAGAAGTTCTGCTCTCCGAGTCCGGACCGGTTCTGTGGCTGAACATGATAAAACTGCAGATTTTTGTGTTTTAGGAGATGAGGATCAAAGTTAAATCTTGTCTCAGATTACGCCTTTATTTAAAGGGATTAAAAGCAAATGAAAACATAAAACGGTCTATTTTTTTTTAAATATTCAAATTTATACTGAAATATTTTAAACACAGCAGTTTATTTACTCCAATAGTTTTACAGAAGTGTGGATATGAAATGATGAAATGCAGGTCTGCTCTCAATGTAAACAAAACAATCAGCTAAACTGTGATTGACCTACATTAAGACTTTATTTTTATTTGTTAGAGAAAGGACGAATAAAATAAACGGTTGTTCCAAAATGGAAAACGTAGCTAAAAATGAAATAAGCAAAATGCTAGCTAAAAACTTTAAATAATGAAAAATTATATCTAAAAGATAATTGTAGAAAGAGGCTAGCTAAAGGCTTAAATCTTTAAAAGGGCAATGAAAAGCTAAACGGACTATAAAAAGCTATAATGCTAAATATAATAAAAAATGTGTCATTACCTAAAAGTATGCTATAAAAAAATACTTAAAATAGCCAAAGTTTAGCTAAATTTAGCAAATAGCTAGCTAAATGCAGTAAAAGGATAGCTAACAGTTTAAAGTAGAAGAAAGTTAGTTAAAGACTGAAATAATTAAAAAAGGTAATTTAAAGATAAACTTAGCAGAAAGCTTGCTAAATAGTCTAAAGGTAGTTAAAAGCTAAAAGTTGAAAAATACTAGCTAAGTTCAAAATGTGGTAAAAGGACAGCTAATGGCTTAAAGTAGATATAGGCTAGCTAATCGAAGCAAAATGATAACTAAAAATTTTAAATGGCAAAAGGCTAGCGAAACAACAAATGACTAGCTAAACACTATTTGTCTTAAAAGAGTTAAAGTTCCAAAATGCTAGATAAAAACCCAATCTATTTAAAGTCCAGCTAAAATTAGCAAAAGGATATAAAAACTCTTCAAGCAAAATGCTAGCAGAGGGCAGCTAAATGCTACCTATAACCTTTTACATTTTTTAGCTTATACCTAGCATTTATTAGCTATAAGCTAAAAATAGTAAAAGGTTAGCTGAAAGTGGCAAAACGCTAGCTAAAAGATCAATGTAGTAAAAGGATAGCTGACATCTTAAAGTAGGAAAAGACTAGCTAAAGGTAGCTAAGTGTTAAATATAAACTAAAAGTAGCAAAAGGTTAGCTATAAGTAGCAACATGTTAGCTAAAATGTCAGTGTAATTAAAAACCTAGCTAAAGGGAGTGAATTAGCTAGCTAAAATCAGCAAAAAAATAAAAAGACCAAGCTAAAATCCAAAGTTTATATAATGCTAGTTTGAAGCTAAAAATATCAGGTTGTTTTGATGTATTTTTTATAGTTTTGCAAAGTTTTAGGAGGAAAAAGAGTGAATCATCTCTCTGCTGATCTGAATTCTTACTGCTAATCTGAATTTTACATCTATAAAGAGACGAAGGAGAAAAGAAAAAAAAACAGTTTTGACCAGAACTGCTAAACTTGGACTGAGGTTCAGTGGAAAAAACGTCAGACAGACAGAAATGTGAAAGTAGTTTTAGGCCCCAGAGAGGCTGAAGGAGCATGAGTGAGCATGTAACCTGCTCCTCTGCTGGGTGAGGATCAACAGGAAGTGCCCTTGTTTCAGCGAACCAATGCTAAAACACGCTCTGCTGGACCTCTCTGACTAAACTCCAGAACTTTCTCTGCTCTACAAAAATAAAAGCATAAAAATCTTTCAACATTAAAAAAAATAAGAGTTGATTTATTTTTATTTTCTTCTCTCCGTTTCTCTGCAGGAAAGAGTTTTTTCATCCTGGAGAGTCTGCCACTGAAGCGCTGCGTCTTGGCGGACCGGTCCGGTCTGGTCCTGGAGGACTGCGAGCGCCCTACGCGCCACATGCTGTGGAAGTGGGTCTCCAGGCACCGCCTCTTTAACCTGGGCGCTGCTGCCTGCCTGGGCCTGAATGCGTCGGACCCAGCGCGGCCTCTGACCATGTTCGAGTGTGACGTGACCTCCCCCATGCTGTGGTGGCGTTGTCACGGTAACATGATGTACGGAGCGTCCGAGTGGAAGGTGACGGTGTCCGGGCGCTCGGTGGTGGTGAAGAAGAACATTTACCACGAGTGGAAACGACACGACACGCCGAGAGAAGGTCCCTGTTCACATCCATACCAAGGTAAAACTACCAAACAGTGTCTGTCCAAATAAAGCAAGAACGCTAAGATAAGAGCTAAAAGTTAGCTAATAGAGCTAAAAGAAGCACAACAATCACTAAAAGGTGCAAAAGACTGGCTGAAAGTAGCAATAGGCTAGCTAAAAAGAGTAATAGGCAAGTTACATGTAGCAAAACACTAGTAATGGTTGCAACAAGCTAGCTAGAAGCTAACTGAAGCAAAACCATAGCCAAAAGCTGAAAGAAACAACAGCCTAGATAACAAATAAAGCCATCTAAAAGCTAAAACCTAAAAGTTAAGAATGGGTAGATAAAAGGGGCAAAATCAGGCAAATCTAAAATCTAAAATGATCAAATCTATCGCTAAAAGTAACAAAAGGCTAGACAGAAAAACAACAGAAGTAAAAGTAAAAAAAAGCTAGACAAGATAAAAACATAACAGAAGGCTAACCTATACCTAAAGTAAAAAAGAGATGAATGATAAAAAGCTAAAGTAGCACAAAGTTCACAACCAGGAAAATAGTTCAAACGCTGACTCAGCGTTCCCACCTTTGAGGTTTGACCCAACATTAAGTCGTCCAACTGTTTGTTTTTAACCTTGATAATGTTTGTTTTTGATTGACAGAAATCCACACCTTACAGGGAAACGCACACGGATATCCATGTGTTTTCCCCTTCAGCTACAACAACAGGTGGTTCTCTGAATGCACCACTGAAGGCCGAGAAGACCACCTCCACTGGTGCTCCACCACTGACCGCTACGACCAGGCTGAGAGGTGGGGCTTCTGCCCCGTGGAAGGTAACCAGGACCTGCTCTTAGTGTGGTCCCGCCTTTTTAATCTGGGCCTTTAGATTTAATCTGGAACTTTATAATCTGGACCTTTGGTTTTTAATCTGGGTCTTTACATTTTTAATCTGGGTCTTTACTTTTTTAATCTGGGTCTTTACATTTTAAATCTGGGTCTTTACATTTTTAATGTGAGTCTTTACATTTTAATCTGGGCCTTTACATTTTTAATCTGGGTCTTTACATTTTTAATCTGGGTCTTTACATTTTAATCTGGGTCTTTACATTTGTAAACTGTTGTCTTTACATTTTTAATCTCGGTCTTTACTTTTTAATCTGGGTCTTTACATTTTTAGTCTTGGCCTTTACATTCTTAATCTGGGTCTTTATTTTTTAATCTGGGCCTTTACATTTTTAATCTGAGCCTTTACATTTTAAATCTGGGTCTTTACATTTTTAATCTTGGCCTTTACATTCTTAATCTGGGTCTTTATTTTTTAATCTGGGTCTTTACTTTTTAATCTGGGCCTTTACATTTTTAATCTGGGTCTTTACATTTTTAATCTGGGCTTTTACATTTTTAATCTGGGTCTTTACATTTTTAATCTGGGTCTTTATTTTTTAATTTGAGTCTTTACTTTTTAATCTGGGTCTTTACATTTTAATCTGGGCCTTGAAATTTTTAATCTGGGCCTTGACATTTTTAATCTGGGTCTTTACTTTTTAATCTTGATCTTTCGTTTTAATCTGGAACTTTAGTTCTTAATCTGGACCTTTATTCACAGTCCCAGGTTGTAATCACTTCTGGGATTCAAACCAGGACCTGCCGGCATGTTACCAGTTCAACCTGTACACCATCCTCACCTGGACTCAGGCGCAGTCCACCTGCCGGGCTCAGGGCGGGAACCTGCTGAGCGTCACCAGCCTGGAGGAGCACAGGTACATCAGAGGTACGCCAGACCCAGACCTCTGGATTAATGTGGTCACAGTTTCAGGTTTGTTCACGATCTCTGTTGATGTTCTGATAATTCTGTGCAGACCGTCTGTCCAGTTCTGGAGCCATGGTGTGGATCGGACTGAACCACCTGAAGGATGGGCGGGGGTGGCAGTGGTCTGACGCGGCGCCACTGTCTCTGGTGGATTTCACCACAGGTTCAGATTATTTTTGTCCTGAATGTTCGTATGTTGTTTGGATCAGAACCGTGCTGAACAGAACTTTTCTGCAGCTCTAGCCTCCAGCCCGTTGGAGGACGACCTGCAGTGCGGCGTTTTCACCTCGGCGTCCGGCGGTCAGTGGCAGAGTCTGTCCTGTGAGGCGGCGCTGCCGTACATCTGCAAGAAGACGCCGAACGTCAGCGCCGCCGCCGAGCCGTTAGGTGAGAGTGGGTCGACCGCTGCTGGTTGACATTAAAAACTTAAACGTGCCGGATCTACTTTAGTCTTTTTAACAAGTTTTAGCTTTCAGCTGTTGTTCTGCAACCTTAAGTTACAAATTTCTTTGTTTTAGCTAATATCTACGGTTTTGTTTATTTTAGGTTTTATCAAGATTTTGCTACTTTTAGCTTCTTTTGATTCTTTCAGCATTTAACTAACAATTTTTTAGCTGTGGTTTTGTTAATTTAAGCTCTAACTACAGTTTAGCTATTTTTAGTTTTTATCTATAACTTTATTATGTTTGGTTTTTAGCTTCCATTTTGCTGTTTTTATAGTTTTCTTCATTGTAGCTTTTAGCTATGGGTTTTGTTAATTTTAATTTTAGGTAAAGTTTTGATATTTTTTTGTCTACAGTTCAAATTGCACTTTTACCTTTTAGCTGTTTTTCAATTCTCGCTTTTAGCTATGGTTTAGTTCATAGTAGCTTTGAGATAATGTTTTACTAATTTTAAATTTCAGTAACTGCTTTGCTGATGTTGACTTTTAGCTGCTGTTTTTGTACATCATCACTTTTAGCTGTTGATTTCCTACATTTCTGATCATTTTAGCTTTTTGTAGCTAATTGTTAGTTTTTAATCTTTAGCTTATCGTCTTCTTCCTTTTCAGAGAACTGGCAGTACGTCCGGACCGAGTGCGCGGACGGTTGGTGGCCTCATAACGGGTTCTGTTACTGGGTTCTGCCAGAAGCCGAAGCAGGAAGCTGGGAGGACTCGTCCCAGGCCTGCGGGTCTCTGAGGGCAAACCTCAGCAGCCTCCACTTCCTGTCGGAGGTGGAGATGCTGCTCGGCCTTCTGGGAAACTGTAAGCATCAAACCCAGACCCCGGGGTTCTGCTGCTCTCACCAGAACCGTGTATAGTTCTGTGTTTAGTTCAGTTTTGGGTCTCGTCTCTCAGATTCTGGGTCAGGTACGGAGTTCTGGATCGGTCTGCAGAAACCGGCATCGTCTCCGGCTGTGGAGTGGTCCGACGGCTCGCCAGTAACCCTCACTTTGTGGCACCGGTACCAACCTGTTCACAACATGTCAGACCCAACGCTCTGCACCAAATTGGACCCAAAGGTGATTCTCATGAGCTAAACTCATCAGAACATAAGCTAGAATCAGCTGAACAACAGCTAAAACCTACAGTTAACAACAGCAGATTAAAGCTTTAAATGTAGCAGAGCTGTAGCTTAAAGCTAAAATAAACAAAACAAAAAACTAAATGCTAACATTAGCAAACAACAGCTATATGCTGAAGTAGGCATAACAGTTAAAAGCTAAAACAACTGAACAGTATCCACTAGCTAAAAACTAAAATTGACAACATTAGAGTCAAAAGCTAAAATTAGCAAACCTGTAGCTTAAAGCTAAAATAACAAATTACTATTTCAGTTATTATTAACAAAGCAATAGCTAAATACTGAACTTAGTGAAACCATAGCTAAAATCTAACAGGAATGAAACAATAGCTAAATACTAAGATACTAAGAGAACAGTTGCCAATAGCTAATGTTAGCAAAACCATAGCTAAAACCTAAATAAAACTAGTTAAATGCTTAAATTAGAAAAACAAAAGTTAAATACTAAATTTAACAAAACAATAGATAAAAGGTAAGATTAGCAAAACAGAAACTAAAAGCTACATTTAAGAAAACAGTAGCTTAAAGCTAAAACTAGCAAAACTGTAGCTAATTGATAAAATGTACAAATTACTGGTTAAGGTACATTTATCAAAGCACCAAGTAAAAGCTAAAACCAACCAAACAATAGTTGAGACTAAAACGAGCAAAACCATTTATGCTAAAGGCTAAACGGACAAAAAAAGCAACTAAAACATAAAGTTAATAAAACTGTTTTTAAACTCACAATTTCATAAAACACTGGCTTAAAAATAAAAGTAACAGTAAGGAAATGCTAAAATTAGCCTAACAGTAGCTGAAAGCTAAAATTTACAAAACAATAGCTAAACAATATGAACAAAACAGCAGCTAAGAGCTAAAAATAAAGCAGGAATACTGACGTACATTTTTAAAAGCACAAGTTTTTAAAGGTTTTTATATTCTTTTTAACAAAATGAAAGTTCCAGCTGGGATGTCCTGAACGAGCCGAAGGTTTTGAATGGATAAACTGTGTCTGAAGTCGGTACAGTTAAAAAGGAAAATGAGTTTATCATGAATTCACTTTTTAATTAAAAGTAAAATAAATAAACTTCTGTCTCAGACAGGAAACTGGATTTTAGCCTCGTGTGACGAGAGACACCCGGCTGTGTGCAGGAGAGAGAGTCCCAGTCCGGTCCAGCATCAGACCTGGGATGAAGGATGTCCTGCGGTATGAACACACACACACACACACACACACACACACACACACACACACACACACACACACAAACACATGGCTGAGCTCAGATTAGAGGTTCAGGGAACCTGTAATCATAAACTGCTGAATATTCTGCAAAACGTCACAATTACAGGTTCAAAAAGACAAAAAGCACAAAATGTTTGTTTTTAAACAAGTTAATTTGTATTTTCTTTCACTGTTAGGCTTCTTTTACAAGAAAACTGCTGATGTGTTGTAATAGTTCCTACAGCTTGTTGAATCCCTGTCTTAGTCTCTGTTTTTAAATAATATTCAGACATTTTTTAATGAGATGACATCTTATCCACCGTATTCCTGGGGGTGCTGCTGTAGAAATGATTGTACCATATCATTGTACATCATACCATGTAGTAAGCTTTGTTTACCCAAGGCTTGGACCGCGGTTTATTTGAAAGTTTTTTGCGTTCAGATTAGCAGAACATGTCTGCTTTAAGTTAAATCAGATTGTGTCTCACTTCTTTTAAAGGGTCAATATCATGTAAAATCAAAATTTTTGAGTTTTATATCGTGCTATAATGTTCTCCTCTCATCAAAAACATGTTCAGAGTCTTGCTTTGACTCATTCATGCATGTTTGAGAAATCCTGTGCTGTCCTGAG
>JARVJO010000164.1:7832535-7850688 GCA_031762555.1 Cynodonichthys magdalenae | reverse complement strand
CTAACGTTAATCTGCTAAACAAGAATCTTAGTTCTGCTAACGTTAATCTGCTAAACAAGAATCTTAGTTCTGCTAACATTAATCTGCTAAACAAGAATCTTAGTTCTGCTAACACTAAATCTGCTAAACAAGAATCTTGGTTCTGCTAATGTTAATCTGCTAAACAAGAATCTTAGTTCTGCTAAAGCTAATCTGCTAAATAAGAATCTTAGTTCTGCTAACGCTAATGTGATAAACAGAAAAATTTGTGGAAGCTGATGCTAACTGCTAAGATGGTTAGTGACACTGACGCAGGCTTGTTTAATTTGAAGGTGGGCGGGATCATTAGAGTCAAATTGGCCAATCCAAACCAGAGCTCTGTCTAACTTGTGATACTTCCAGTTGAACCCTTTCAGCATAAAATATTTTCTTTGATCAAGTTTTTATTTTTAAAAATACCTTCAGAAGTTTACCTTCTCATGTTTTTACCTGAGGACTGGTGACAGGAAGTGGAATTAAAAACCTGAACTCTTGACCCCCTCAGGGCTGGAGGAGACACGGCAACTCCTGCTTCCGGGTGAACACCACCCAGGTCTACTTCAAGGATCGCTGCAACATGACGATCAGGACCAGGTGAGACCTCAGAACTACATCAGGTTTATAAGGAAACCAGCTGGTAGTGCTTTTGTGTTGTCCAGAGGGACAACAGGTATATTGGTAAGATGTTAGCGAGGACATGGAGGTAGTTGGAGTGAGGACAGACGACATTGAGGAGGGAACAACCTAAAGATTATCAGAACCAGTACCATCAGGTCCACATTATGGAATGTATTAATCGGTGGTTCCTGTGGTCCTCCAGGTTTGAGCAGGCCTTCATCAACCGTCTCCTCAGAGGACACATCAGTAAGGAGCCTCAGTACTTTTGGATCGGCTTGCAGGACATCAAGCACACGGGACAGTATCAGTGGATAAGCCAGGACGACTCACTGGGTCGGGTCACATACACAAACTGGGGCTTTGCAGAACCAGGTCAGTACAGCAGAAAGAGGAAACCCAGAACCTGCACAGGAAGTGAGTGCTGGTGGGGCTGCAGGCTAATCTTAAAGCTGCAGGCTAATCTAAAAGCTGCAGGCTAATCATGAAGCTGCAGGCTAATCTAAAAGCTGCAGGCTAATCATGAAGCTGCAGGCTAATTGTAAAGCTGCAGGCTAATCTTAAAGCTGCAGGCTAATCGTAAAGCTGCAGGCTAATCGTAAAGCTGCAGGCTAATCTAAAAGCTGCAGGCTAATCTTAAAGCTGCAGGCTAATCTTAAAGCTGCAGGCTAATCTTAAAGCTGCAGGCTAATCATGAAGCTGCAGGCTAATCATGAAGCTGCAGGCTAATCATGAAGCTGCAGGCTAATTGTAAAGCTGCAGGCTAATCTTAAAGCTGCAGGCTAATCGTAAAGCTGCAGGCTAATCGTAAAGCTGCAGGCTAATCTAAAAGCTGCAGGCTAATCTTAAAGCTGCAGGCTAATCTTAAAGCTGCAGGCTAATCTTAAAGCTGCAGGCTAATCTAAAAGCTGCAGGCTAATCGTAAAGCTGCAGGCTAATCGTAAAGCTGCAGGCTAATCGTAAAGCTGCAGGCTAATCGTAAAGCTGCAGGCTAATCTTAAAGCTGCAGGCTAATCTAAAAGCTGCAGGCTAATCATGAAGCTGCAGGCTAATCATGAAGCTGCAGGCTAATTGTGAAGCTGCAGGCTAATCATGAAGCTGCAGGCTAATCTTAAAGCTGCAGGCTAATCATGAAGCTGCAGGCTAATCATGAAGCTGCAGGCTAATTGTGAAGCTGCAGGCTAATCGTGAAGCTGCAGGCTAATCTTAAAGCTGCAGGCTAATCAAGAAGCTGCAGGCTAATCAGCTCAAATGATCTGGGTCCATGAAGAACCAGCTCACAGAACATGTTTGGTTCTGAACAATATAAAATCTAATAAATAATTAAAACATAAGTTACTAATAATAAATTTTCTGTTCAGGGCAGGACGGAGGTTGTGCTGTAATGTCCACTGAGTCCCCTCTGGGCATGTGGGAGGTGAAGAACTGTACCCTCTTTAAAGCCGGCACCATCTGCAGGACCGACCTTGTTCCACTTCCGGAACCGGAACCGGAGCTGGATTCTAATGCAAACTGTTCTGATGGATGGGAGTCCAGACCAGGTGTCAAATACTGCTACAAGGTGCGTGTTTGAGAGTTTCAGTGAATGCTTTGATTATTTAATCATTTAAAAAGTTTCAATTTATTTATTCATTTTTCCTCAGGTGTTCCACGAGGAACGGCTGAGCAGGAAACGGTCCTGGGAGGAGGCCTGGAGGTTCTGCAGGGCTCTTGGAGCAGACCTGCCCAGCTTCACAGACGGAGAAGAGATGAACGTCCTGCACAACATCGTCAGAGACTCCATCAGGTTTCCACTTGAAACTTTTACTCACGGCTCACACAAAGGATTGTGGGTAGAGATTTCAGGCTTTAGCTGCGCTTTTGTTAGAGTTTCGGCTTGTTGACCTGCTTCTGTAGGACAGGAGGTTCTAATTAAAGTAATGGTTTATCTCTTCACTCATTCTTTAGTTTTAACTTCTGTCATAAACAACAACAGCTGCGGAGATTAAAAGGGGTCAGAAAGTTGGTTTTAAAAGTTTTTTGGAAACTGAAAGAAAAATTCTAAAACTAGAAAATGATTTGAAACTAGTAAAAAAAACTTCTTATATTATATAATTAAGTCTAGCAGGTCTTTGTGTCATATATGCTTAAGTAAGTATGGCAGGCCCTTTTATCATATAATTGCAACACATGTAAGGCTGTTATATAATAAAAATATGGCAAGCCTTGGTATCATATAATCAAAAAATATTTTGTTTTTGTTTTTCAGTTTCATAATTGTTCCTCGGTTTCATTGGGGTTTTTTTTTTCAAATTCAAAATTAGTTTTACAGTTACTTTTCACTTGTAAGCATTTGTTTTCAGTTTCAAAATATTTCTTTCAGTTTAAAAAAACAGCTTATAGCAAATTTTAGGGTTCCAATTTAGCTCCATAAAACAGTCCTGATTAACGGTGTTGATTTGTTTTGGTTTCAGTGATAACCGGTACTTCTGGGTCGGCCTGAACAGGAGGAATCCATCTAACCCTTCCTGGCAGTGGAGCGACGGCCAACCTGTGAGTACGAGCCGAACCACCCTGACTTAAAAACTGAAGAAACAAATTAATATTTGAAAAAAAACAGTGTAGGACAAAGCAGCGTTCAGTTGCTGCTTTCTTTGCTAAAGAACCAAAACGACGACTCTGTACCTACAAGCTAAATATATCAAAAAACAATAAAAGTCTTAAAAGGAGAGAAAACTTTATTAAAAGGCTAACTGGATGCTACCACGAGCAAAAGTCAAGCTAAAAACATAAATCTAAGAAAACAATTGCTGAAAACTAAACATAGCAAAAGGCTAACTATAAGCAAAATGTAGCAAAAGTGAGCTAAAAGTAGCAAAAGGTTAACTACAAGAAAAGTGGAAAAAGATGGGTAAAAACTAAAAGCAGCAAAAGGCGAGTTAAAAGCTAAAAGTAGTAAAAAAATAGTTAAACGGTAAAATTAGCAAAAGTCTAGTTATAAGCTAACAGTGTCAACAGATTAGCTAATACGTGCATGAAGATTAATGATAGCTTAAAGTAGCAAAACGCTAGATAAAAACTAACAGTTGCTAGAAAAAAGAGGCAAATGGTAAGTTAAAAGCTAAAATTGGCAAAAGTATAGCCATAAGCTAACAGTGGTCACTAAAAGAAAAAAATAGCGTAGCTGTAGCTAAAAGCTAGAAGTAGCATAAGAAGACAACCAGCAGCAGCTGAAGCAGATTTTAAAGAGAAAAAGTTTTTTAAGAAACTGAAAAGATTCAGATGTATTTTATTTGCAAATAAAGTTAAACATCAAAAGTATAAAAGTTATTAAATCCAAAACTCAGCATCCTTCTAAATGAGACGAACATTTGAATATGTGAACAGCTAAAATAGCACAAAGTCTGAGAGAAGACTGCAGAAAAAAACAAACAAATCTGAACATCTTTCGGCTACACTGATGATGATGATGATACCTGTGAAATATTTGGATCAAACGCCTCGTTTAGCTCAGATACGGTTAAACCTTCTGAGTGTTGTTTTATTGTTTTGAGAACAGGTGTCTCTGGACGTTTTACACCATGAGTTCCACGAGGACGACGCCTACAAACGGGACTGCACCGCCTTCAAGGTTCAACATTCTTCATCCGTACTTTTCATATCATAAACATGCATCCTCCTTCCATAGACGACATTATGAATTTTTTTTTTCCCGTCTGAATTGTAATCATTTTTAAACCAACCTGTGTTCCTGACAGTCCATGAAGAGCGGCTTGACCCACCTGTTGATGTTCCTGATTCACGACATCCATGTCGACCCCTTCTTCGCCGCTCCGTTTCACTGCGAGGCTCGGCTGGAGTGGGTCTGCCAGATCCCCCGCGGTGAGACCACTTATATGAGCTCTTTATCTTAATATAATATTATTATCTAATATGAGTTGTGTGTGTCAGATTTATTATGAACTTATATAAAACACAAACAGCAAAACTTCTAAACCATCTCTCATTTTCGCTCTTTGTTTCTTTAAGGAAATAAAATCCAAACTGAGTTTTAGCTCAAAATGTCTGAACATGTCAGAGATTTTGTTTGTTACTTTATGAACCTCAAATAATGTGCAGAATAAATGCAAAATATTTGTCATAGGTTGTGCAATCTGTGTAGCTGCTGAGCTACAAGTCAGCTTAAAACTAAACAGTGCTTTTTATGCTTTACTCTAAATCCAAAGTTTTAGGCTAAAATAAACAGACCATTTGCTGAAATCAGCAGAACAGGAGCTAAAATAAACAGACCACTTGCTGAAATCAGCAGAACAGGAGCTAAAATAAACAGACCATTTGCTGAGATCAGCAGAACAGGAGCTAAAATAAACGGACCATTTGCTGAGATCAGCAGAACAGGAGCTAAATTAAACCAACCATTTGCTGAACATAAGCTTAAAACAATGTAAAAGCATCAAAATAGCAGCTAAAAATTCAATTCAGTTTATTTCTATAACACCAAGTCACAACATACGTTGTCTCAGAGCACTGTACATGAAAAAAGAACAGAAAAAAAAGTGGGATAAAAACTAATAAAATATCAAAAACAGCAAAAAATCTATTAGTATAGTAAATTTGAGACTTGATTTCTTTAAACAAATAAGTGTAGGAATCCTGTTGTTTTTTTTGTAAATAATTGTTTGTGTTTCAACAGGAAAAACTCCACTAATTCCAGCCTGGTACAATCCTGGTAACGACCACCTCCTCTTAAATCCTTTTTAAATCTCCGTTCCTGCTCATGTATGACAGGTTAGATGCTGTTTGTTGTTCTCTCCAGGCGGGCACCACGGCACGTCTGTCTTTGTGGACGGGTCGGAGTTCTGGTTCGTGAAAGAGCCCAAGTTGACATTTTCTGAAGCGGAGCTCTACTGTCAGAGGAGCAACGGCAGACTGGCGTCTCCAACGTCCCTCAACGCTCAGGACAAGATCCAGAAAGGAATAAAAATGGTCCGAAGACTTTTTCACGTCATTATTTAATATTTATTTTACATTTAATTTAAAAAGAGTAAATAAAAAAACAACCAGTAAGAAGTAAATGACTAAACAATATAAAATGTTTCTGCTTTTCAACAGCTGTCGGACTCGAAAAATCTGAACTGGTGGATCAGCGTGAGTGACTCTGAGATCCTGTTTCCCAGGCAGTAAGCAACATTTAAGTTTTTAATCAAACAGATGGAGTTTCTGCACAGAACTGTGTTCAACATGCTGAAAAACTGTTTCAGGTACATGTTCACTTATCACACACGGTTCCTGGGTCGATGCACTTCCATCAGTCCTGACTCGTACAGTTAAGTCGTTTCATTTTCTACTTATAGATGAATAAATTATTTATTTTAATCAGTTTTATCAGCTTAGAAAAAATTTAAATGGGTTTTATTCTGTGTACTGTTCCACACGCAGTAAGTCAAATGTTTTATTTTTCCATAAAACGTAAAAATAACTTGATTTAAACCACTCTCTGGTAGAACTCAAAACTGCAGCTTAAACCAGACTTTGGTAACTACTACACACCCAGAGTGTTGCTTTGACTCATTCATGCGAGTCTCAGATGTGGAGCTGCCTAAACACTTCCTGGTACAAAGCTCCGCCCATTTACACAACTCCTCCCTCTAGCTCAGATGTCACCTGAGCTCCCGCCCCACAGAGCACCCCTCCCCCGAAACGTTGTTGTAAAGACGTGCTGAAGTGGGACTGTCAGAAACAGTAGGAGGGTCTTAAAGAGACTGAGGTCGATTTCAAGGTGTTCAGATAGACTGATTCAAAAACAAATTTATTTTTGATATACACAGCTTTTTATAATAGCTAAATGTAACAAAGTGACTTGATTGTGGTGTAAAATTGAACTACGTGCCTGGAAAATACACAAGAATACCCCCACCTTTAAAAGTTTGGTTGCATTTATGAAATACTTCTGAAGTGTGTTTTCTTCATTAAAACAAATCTAAAATATGATAAAAGACTCAATTCTCAGAGGCGACAGCACTCTGAGGCTTTATTGGAGCACAAAAGTACTTTTGCTGACGTGGTCATATTTTACTCTGCAGTACGCCCCTCGCTTTGTGATCAAAAGAATTCCTTTATTTGTGAAAAACACAACGTCACATCGGTGGAGATAAACCCTCTGGACCCTCAGCCAGGAGGACTTCCCTGTGAGAACACTTCTGTCCCCTTCAGAAATAAGGTCTGATTTAATAATAAATCTACTTCTTATGACCAACTACTGAGAAAACAAATAATATTCAAACATTTTATACAGTTTAATAATCGAATCACAGATAAATTCTGTTTATTTCAGTGCTACACACTGATGAACATCCAGTCTGCATCTTATAAATACGCGAGCGAGAAGTGCCAGTCTGTAAGGGGAACCCTGGTCACGATATCCGATCAGGTGGAACAAGGTGAGGAGTACAATAATAAGCAGATTTGAAATGCCTACCAGCATGTTTTTAATACGCATGTAGGAGTAAATAATGTCTTTTTACTGTAAATTCTGTTTGTGTGTTTCAGATTTCATCAACACTCTTTTGCCACAGATGGAAAGTTTGGACAGGATCTGGATTGGTCTGAAAATGAATCTGACCCACAGCGAATGGGTCGACAAGTCCTCACTGGGTTACGTCAACTTCAACCCTCTGCTGCACGGCATGCAACGGTCCATCAAAATAAACGTAAGCTTATTCCCTTCACCTCAGTTAACTTTAACAGAACGTTTACCATTTCCTGCTTTAATAACAATTAATAACACCGCAGTTTGCTTAACAAAAACAAGTTGCAATGTCTTTAGTTCTGCCTGCAAACATTTTAGAACTTTACAAAAAAATGACGAATTATCTGTGCACCCCCAGTGGGGACTATGGAGCTAAACTAGGGCCATAAAGTTTGTTCAAAAAATAAAAATTTGGAAACTGAAAAACGGTTTTAAGACAGAAAAAAATGATTTGAAACAGGTAAAATAGTTTAAAATTGTCAGATTGTTTTTGTAATATTTAGCTTCAAATATCTTTTTTCAGTGTTAAATATTTTTTGTTTTTCAAAAATCTTTTTTGGTTTCAAATCACATTTTTCTGTTTTAAAAGTGGAAAAATTGTTTTAAATTATTTTTCAGTTTTAAATATTTTTTTTTGTTTCCAATTTTGTCTTTTTTTTTACAAAAAATATATTTTGAACAAAATTTATGGTCCCACTTCAGCTCCATATAGACCCCCACCACAGTTTGAGAACACTGTTTTAGGTAGACCTCACTGAATTTTAATGGAAGTTCATCTGATTAGTTTTTTTCAAGGACTTAAAATACTTTAAAAGACTTTTTATTTGCCCAAAAAATAAAGTTTCAAGCAATAACTTCCAACTAGTGATGAAAATTTTACCATTTGGAAAAACTATATAATTCACATTTCAAAAGTTTAATTTCTGTATTTTTTTTCTATTCCTGCTAAGATGACTTCTATTTAGTTTGAATATACTTATTTTGTAGAGATTGATGCAAAGATTTTTTACAGATAAAATTCTCATTGTTTTTCTTTTTTTATTTGTTATTAGAGACTTGATAAAGAGAGTTGGGACCTGTGTGTTTTCTTGATCAATAATCCCAGCTCCAACATGCTGGGAACCTGGGATTATTCTCCCTGTGCACAACAACAAAACCTGGGCATTTGCCAACATTATGCAGGTAATTTTTGGTTTCTTCCAACAATAAAAATTGGTTTTATAGTATTTACCTCTTGCTGTAAAACAAAAATTTGGGATTTACAGAACGTTCATTCTTGCACATCTTTGTAATATTTTCAGAAAACAAAGCACTTAAAAATAAATAAAAACTGCATGTTTTGCTTAAAAGTAGTGACAAAGACAGATTATCTTCCACTGCAGGATGTTTTTTTTTCTGATTCCAGATAAGGTGGAGGAGCCGACGTTTTCCAAAGAGCCTTTTACTATCAACAACCACACCTTCCAGATCATCGCCAAAAACCTGAGCTGGTTTGAGGCCATGGAGGAGTGCAACAATAAAAATCTGAACCTGGCGAGTGTTGCAGACGCCATCGTACAGTCCACCCTGAGCGTGCACGTGAGCCGTGCTCGAACGCCCATGTGGATCGGCCTCTTCAGCGAAGACGTAAGCTTCCAGAAAAACCGCTTTAAATTATGATTCAGTGTTTCTGCAACATTTTCTAAAATATGTTTTTGTTTCAGGAAGGGATTCACTACAGGTGGACCGACCACAGTCACACGGTGTTCAGCCGCTGGTCTGAGGACCACACCAGCGGTTCATGTGTTTACCTGGACACGGACGGGTTCTGGAAGGCCACAGAATGTGAGGAGGAGCTCGGAGGAGCCATCTGTCACAGACCGCAAGGTGAGTATGGATTGGAGAAGAAAACTCAAAGAAATAAGACAAGTATAATTATTTATTGGTCCCTCATCCAACTTGATGAGAATTAGAGACATAAAGAAGTGTTTGAAAATCTGCAATTAATGTTCGTTTTAAAGTATCTTAAGCAAAAGCTTTAATTAGTAATTAATTTCTGGGAGAAATCAAAACTACAACTTAAACAACTCTCCGGTAAAACTCAAAACTTCAACTCTCCAGTAAAACTCAAAACTTTAACTAAACCACTCTCCGGTAAAACTCAAAACTTTAACTAAACCACTCTCCGGTAAAACTCAAAACTTTAACTAAACCACTCTCTGGTAAAATTTAAAACTAACTAAACCACTCTCCGGTGAAACTCAAAACTTTAACTCTCCAGTAAAACTCAAAACTTTAACTAAACCACTCTCCGGTAAATCTCAAAACTTTAACTAAACCACTCTCCGGTAAAACTCAAAACCGTAACTAAACCACTCTCCGGTAAAACTCAAAACTTTAACTAAACCACTCTCCGATAAAATTTAAAACTAACTAAACCACTCTCCGGTAAAATTTTAAACTTCAACTAAAGCACTCTCCGGTAAAACTCAAAACTGTAACTAAGCCACTCTCCGGTAAAACTCAAAACTTAAACTAAACCACTCTCCGGTAAAATTCAAAACTGTAACTAAAGCACTCCCCGATAAAACTCAAAACTTTAACTAAACCACTACCTGGTAAAATTTTAAACTGTAACTAAACCACTCTCCGGTAAAATTTAAAACTGTAACTAAACCACTCTTCGGTAACGTTTTAAACTGTAACTAAACCACTCTTCGGTAACGTTTTAAACTGTAACTAAACCATTTCCCGGTAAAATTTTAAACTGTAACTAAACCACTCTCCGGTAAAACTAGAAACTTTAACTAAACCACTCTCCGGTTGTTTAGTAGGGGCAGACACAATGTTTTTCTTCTTCTTTTTGCGCCTTTATCATCCAATAATTGATTTACTTGTTAGAATACACCAAAATGCAGGAAATGACATCTACTTCATTCAAAATTTTCAGTCCTGATCACACTTGTTGGCAAATATGCAGATTGAATGATGATGTTAATTAGCAACTTTTAGGAAAGCCAAAAATAACTTTTCTTACTGAGGAGTTGGCAGCAGAAATCTCAATCCGAGCTCAGATCAGAACGTATCCTCTGGGGATGTATTTTACCATCTTTTTCTTTAAAAAGTGTTATAGGTTTTATTGCTTTAAAACCATCAGGAATAATAGATGTTTATTCTTTTAGTTTAAAGAACTCTTTAATTGCAGAAGAGATCATCCCCAAACCAGAAGACGTTGCTGTGAAATGTCCTCATGCCATAAAAGGACCAAACTGGATCCCCTGGGGCAATAACTGTTACTCCTTCCAGCTGACCAAGGGCAGATGGGATGATTTTGACAAAGGCCAGGTTTCACAAACCTGTAAAAGTATTGGTAAGAGGTAGACAGCACTTTTACAGGGTCCCGGTTTGTAATAGAAGATAAAGTCATGGATTCTGTTTGTTTCAGACCCTCAATCAAACATCCTGACCATCAGAAACCAGCAGGAGAACGAGTTCATCGCCAGCCAGCTCAAACAGTTTGAGAGTTTGGTCAAGTTTGTTTGGCTGGGAATCTACAAAGATAGGAGTAAGTTGTTGTTGATCTTTTTTTATTTAGACTGAAAATTACCTTTAGGAAACTTCTACCATTTCAGTCTAGTAAATATATCAAAGTTTGAAAGTAAAAAGTTTAATCATTTACATGGTCTCTGGAGGGAATGTGGCCCCATTCTGGTCTGACAGAGGATTCTAGTTGTTCAGCAGTCCTGGGTCTAAATGTTCCACCTTTTCAGTTGGTGAGAGGTCTGGACTGCAAGTAGGCCGGTTCAGCATCGGACTCCTCTACTATGAAGCTTTGCTGCTGTAATGGATGCAGTTTGTGGTTGAACATAGTCTTGCTGAAATAAGCAAAACCTTCCCTGAAAAACATGTCTAAATGGTAGCAGATGTTGAACTTTGGTTCTGGATGGTGTGCTCTTATGGCCTCTTCTTTGCATGAAGCAGCGTTGAACAGATTTTATTTTGCTCCAGACAACGTGACAAAGTGGTACGATGAAACGACCGTCCAGTACTCCAAATGGACCAACGGTCGACCTATTCTCAATGGACCCTTCATGGCTGGTCTCACCCCTGACGGCTCCTGGGTTCTCACGAGACATTCAAGACTGCTCCCTGAGTTCAGACAACAATCGATCGTGGTCTGCAAGCTGGACAAAGGTAAATCCGTCTCTTTACATCGTGATTCAGACTCTACTCATAAATGAGGCTAACATGTTTTTTTTTTGTGTGTGAAGAATCCAAAGTGGAGTACAATCGGTCAGTCAATAATCTGAAGATGTACAAAAGCTTAACTTACGAGGTTCTGACCAAACAGCTGAGTTGGTATGCAGCTCTGGAGGAGTGCAGTCAGCGTGGCGGTCACTTGGCGAGCATCCATGACAAAGATCAAGATGACCATCTCAAGCTCATCGCAAAGACAGACGGCTTCCCGCTGTGGATCGGCCTTTCCGACCAGGATGTAGGAGTTTAGTGTCGAATCAAGAAAAATTATCCAAACTTTTCCTTTCAGACATTCATGGCGTTTTTATTTGTGCAGATCAGCGGCTCAAAGTACGAGTGGTCGGATGGAACGAAGCTCAAGTACCAATCCAACATCATTGAGTCACTGTCAGGTTCCAGCTCAGACCCACATGAGGCCAAGTGTTTGTTTATAAACCCCACTGGAGACTGGGTCAGAACCAGCTGCAAAACCGAACAGGACGGGGCCATCTGCTACATCACAGAGACCACGACCCCCTCCCAGAGTGAGACATCCGACAGAAGAGTTCTTTTCTGTGGAAATCTTATTTTTAATATATGAATTTTAAAAATTATATCTGTAATTATGATACGTCATGCCTTATTATTTGTAATTATAACAGCATGCCTAACATATGTTAATTATGATACAACAGCTTGCCATATTTTTTAATTATGACTCAACAGCATGTCATACTTTAATTATATGATGCAACAGTCTGCCATATTTTATTTTAGTATAAAGACTTGCAGTCCCTTGATTATATGATGTGACATGCCATGTTATTTAATTATACGACAAAACGGCCTGCCATACTTTAATTACATAATATGACCTGCCATACTTCGTTTATTAGGATACAACCTGCCATATTTTTAAATTATATGATGCAACAGCCTGCCATACATAATTAATTAAACATTGACACTAGTAGTTTTTAACTATATTTTTTTATCTGTTTCAAATGTTTTTGTCTAGTTTCAAATTTTTCTTTGTTTAATTTTTTTCAACTTTATGGCCCCAATTTAGCTCCATACTTTCAGTCACAGAGCAAAGGAAGTCCACCGTCATTCAGGTGTACAGTTCCAGGTCATCTGGTCTTTACAGGCTCTCAGATTACATCAGTTTGATCTGAAACCCCGAAACTGAAAGACGGTGGACTTTCTTTTTGTTTAAACCATCTTTCTTTGGTCCAGTTTGGTTTGGATCAGAATTGATTGTTGTTTTTTCTCAGGAGCTAAACTGAAATCTGCACCGGAGACCAATCACTGCCGTCAAAACCAGGGCCTGTCTAACTGGGTCCAGCACCAGGATCACTGTTATTTATTCAACGAGAGCTTCTACAACTACAGCATCTACAGGATGGACCAGGCCAGAACCATCTGCACTGAGCTGGGTCAGAAAAATAAACTATTTAAAAACATTATATTGAATATTTAAAGTCCGTCGAGGCATATCTGAGGAACCGTTGACTTCCTGTTGGCAGGTGCTCAGGTCCTGACCATCAAAACCCAAGAGGAGAACGATTTTCTGCTCCAGCACATCACGAACGACCCACTCATCACCAACCAGGTGTGGCTCGACGTGAAGTTCGATCCTCAAGGTAAAAAAAATTAATAAAATCAAAAGGTTGAAGTTAGGGAACATTTATAGGAACCAAACAAAGTTTCCCATTTCCTGTCAGGTAAAGCCGTTTCCTGGCAGGACGGCTCCACGCTGTCATACACAAAGCTGAATTCTGACACCACACTGAGGTCCGAACCCGTCTGTGCTGTCATGATGGCGGGAGACGACGGTGGCGGATGGAAGATAGTCAAGTGTGAGAACACCAAGAGTCGCGTCGTTTGCAAAACTCAAGCAGGTGAGTGTGCTTCAAAAAAATGAGTTCAGGATGCTCAGGACACAGGCTGTGTAGCATGTTAGCATTTAGCTGATCAGGAAGGATACTGTTAGCATTTACCTGCTGAGCCCTAATATTGTGTAGCATGTTAGAATTTACCTGATCAGGAAGGATACTGTTAGCATGTTAGCATTTACCTGATCAGGAAGGATACTGTTAGCTGCTCAGGACTAATGCTTTTTAGCGTATTATTTAACTAATCAGGAAGGATACCATTAGCATTTAGCTGAACATTAATGATAGTGTTTACCTGATCAGGAAGGATTGTTTTAGCATGTTAGCATTTAGCTGATTGGTAAGGATGCTTTGCAGCATGTTAGCATTCGGTTCGTTCCACTGTAGAAACAAACTTTGTTCAAACTTGTGTTTCCTCCTCAGAGTCTTCAGGCTCCCCTGTAGCTGTAGGTCTCTTCGTCATCGTTATCATCGCGCTCCTCTTAGCCGTCGGCTTCATCGTCTACAAGAAGAGACGGTACCGCTTCACCTCCTCCGTCCGCTACAAGCGAACCTTCGACGACACGGACAGCACCAGTATTCTCCCCGACGACGACTGAGCTTCGGCTCCCGGCCTCAGGGACGATCCTTGCAACTGCAGCCCGTTGTTTTTTGTTTTTTTGTTGCGACTTAAAACCATTTTTAATTTTGCGTTGAGCTGTAAATACTGAGATGTGAATCGCTGCCAAAGTTTCTTAATTCACCGTCTTCGAACTTTTACTCCAAAAGGGTTAAACTGCACTGACTTCAAACTAAAAATCAAACATGCTGTTTGTGTTTTTATACTTTAATCCGACGACAGGTTTCCTGAAAAATGCAGAAAAATATTTATTTTATTCAGCCTCAAGTGTTTAACGAGCCGGATGCTCCGTTAGAGAAACACCTGATTCAAGATGGCCGCCACCAAACAGCTCTAACACAGAAGTGGCCCAACCATGGTCAGTTTGAAATGAACTGAAACTCGGTGTGGTAGTAGCCGGGAGTCATCTGTGATCACGAGGGGGTTTCGTTTCAGACTTTGGTTCCAGGTGAAGGAATCCTACATTTTTGGTTTTAATTATGAAAAAATTGAACTCAAAGATTTAATAAATTGAATTTAAATGTTCAAAGCACAAATAAAACTTCAACCAAAGAAAAAAATCTCAGATGGTGCCTTTTAATATCGACTCTGGGACAAATTTAATTTAAAAAAGTATTTATTGCCTTCCAAAAGTTTTAATATATAGTGATGGTGAAAGCAATAGTTTGTAAATGTTCCTACTGATGAGCTTTAAAGTTGAAGCGATGCACGTCTCTAACGTTTCTGCACATAAAACTACTGAGTGAGACGCACTTTAATCTGTAAATATGAAGCGTACTGTGCTTGCGTGTGCTTCACGTTCTGCAGCTTGAATCAGGTACAGAAATCTTTAAAGTGCCTTTTTGTTTTAAAGACTTCATCTTCTAAAAAAATAAAATAAAATAAACCAGGAGAAAAGTCACCTTCCGATGTTTTTATTTTGTCGTTGCTAAAGTTTGCCATAAAATACTGACTCCACACTGTTATTGTAACAAATTAACTCTTAATTCTTCAGTTATGAAATTAAAGCTGATGCCTGCCAGACTGTTCAAACTTCCACTGGAAACATTTTCTAGGAATGTCTTAATCTAAAGAGCTTCTTTCAATAAAAACACTCAGTTCACTTCCTGCTGCTGTCTGTGCTTTATTATTAGTTGGAAATGTAAACAAACACATTTAATGGAGTATCTACATCAGGGTACTGAGTACAAACTGAAGTACTCATACTCTGAGAAAAACTGGTATCGGGACACACTTAGCTGAAGCGTTCTGTAACGTGTTCCAAGTTTTAATCTGTACAAGACGTCCTGTTTTAGAAGCTGATGCTGATTCATTTCCCACCCCCCTGAGGGTCATTAAAGGCTCACGAGACATGAGAACCAGCTCCACCTACTTTACAAACTGTCAACTCAGGTTGAAAAGTTCAAAGTTGCTCAGACAAAAAACTAAAAGTTTTAAAATTGCAGCTGATTTTTGATGCCAACCGATTGTTTTCCTTCCCTCCTGAGGGTCATTAAGGTCTTAGTTGGTTTGCTACGTTTTTGTCACATGCATGAAAAGGTATAAATTATATGAGTAACAAAAATAATTAACCTCTAAAGTTTCCCTCAGTGTCATAGATCACCAGATACGTAGCATTTTTATTTTTTCTCTCTCCACTCTGGAGCAACAATTTTAACTCCGTTGATGAAAAGCCCTTCAAGAGGACCTCACGTCCATCTTCTAATTTAACAATAAAATCTTTTAATCTGTAAACAGCCAAGTCCTGAAGGTCAGGCTCTCCTCAGTTCAGGTGGGCGGAGCCAAAAAAAGACCCTAATGACCCTCAGGGGGAGTGGTCTGCATGTGATTTCAGGTCACAAATGAACTCGCTGTGGTTTTAAAACCTGAATTTGAGGTCTGATGATTTAGACTCTGCATTTTGTAATAATTTCTTTGACAGAAAAATCGAGGTGTTTCAAAACCAGTCACAGTTTGAGAAAATGAAAAAAATGAAATAATTTGATGGACGTTTAGGAAGATTCTGGACCAACTGATTAAGAACTGAAGTGATATGAATTTTTCTTTAAACCAATAAGGAAACCAAACTTAAAAATTAGTTTTAAAAATTATCTTTATTTCAAAACCTAAAAGCATGAAACCAAATTTTTAAACAAAGCTTTTATGAGACAAAATGTGCTGATTGGGTACATGGATTATCTTTAAAATTTAAACATTTTCTCAAAACATAATCCATCAGATTTGAATATGACCCAAAAACTTAAAACATTTAACTCGTTAACATTGTCCTCATTTAACCTTTAAAGCACTTGTGGTAGAACCGGTGGACACATTTGCATCTTTAAATTATTTATCGGTAAATAAAGTGCACGATTCAGGACAGAAAGTGGTTTTAACAGACATGTTTTTTTTACATTAAATCAAAGTTTGCATATCCGCAGAACGAGGTGCGTTCTGCAGCGAAACACGTCGCCAAAGCATGCGCAGAAGAAAATTTTTTTTTTTTTTAAAGCGGACATCATGTGACCCACTTCCTGCTCCACGCCGTCAGTACTCCTCCTCCTCCTCCTCCTCCTCCTCCTCCTCCTCCGGGTCGTCGTCCAGGTCGGAGAAGTCGATGGAGGGTCGGCTGTCTCGCCGCTCGTCGTCACTTTCCCCGTCAGGAGCTGCAGGAAATAGTCAGATTATTAAACATTAAAAAAGTTTTAAAATTCTATTCATGGTTAAAGAAAAAAACAACTTTAAAAATGTAAAACTAAATGACCTACTTTCCAGATAGTCCATGTATTCATGAAGAGTTCTTGCCAGGTTGAATAACTGCTCAGAGAGGAAATATGTATTTTTTTCTAACATTTACCGTATTTATTCATGTATAACACAATCTCAAGTATAATACGATCATCATTTTTTGAGCTTAAAAAGCATAAAAATCTAATTATCAAATAACCTGTGTATAATACTATCCCCCCACTTTATGGATGATTTTTAGGGTTAAATTTCTAGTATTATACATGAATAAATACAGTAAACTCCGACAGCTTAACATTTATCAATCACGACCTTTAAACATCCTTCGATTTCAGCAGGAAGCTTAAAGTGCCGAACTGAAGGATTCACGGTTAAACATGCAGAGAAGTTCTCTCACCCCGGCTGCGTCCACGACTCTGAGGACGTCGGAGAACCTTTGCTCGTAGAAATGAAGCAAAACCACCAGGTAGAGTCCGCTGCTGATCAGCTCATCGTACTCGGACTGTAGAAACAAAACATTTTAACAGTGCAGGTTCTCAGAACCAACAAGAACGTCTCATTAAACTAAAACATCTGACAGACGAGAACAAAACACTTTTTGAATGAAAACTATAAATACATAAAAACACTACAGTTTTTAAAATAAACCAGAAAGGATTCAAGATGACCAGACCATGATTCCGGGTCCAGGAGGAGGACAAAAGGTCCTGGGTCCAAGACTATGGAACGGTATGAGGGCCAAAATTAAGACTATTGCACAACAAGTGGTTGCTACATCCTCTCTAATGCTGACACTAGCGTATCCATGCTAGTCGCTAGCCTCTCCAATGCTAATGCTAGCCTATCTATGCTAGTCGCTAGCCTCTCCGATGCTAACGCAAATGAAATGTCTCCTCATTTGCTAGCACTGGCCTCTCAGTTACCGGGACCAGCTGTTCACTTAGCGGTGCCGGCCTAATAATAATAATAATAATAATAATAATAAATAATAATAATTTGTTACGCACTTTTCATGAACAAAAATCAAGTGGCGGAAGATAAGACGCAAAATTAAAAAAAAAAAAAAGGAGCGCCCATCAATCAGATCAATAGCTGGTTTAGGAATAGATCTAGTCTCCTGCTACAAAGATGTAGAAACTGCTGGTTACACAATGATCTTAATTTTGGCCCTCATACCACACCATACAAGAAAAAAAACAAAAAAACAAATGAGGTCTTTGGACCATGATCCTGAGATTCAAGACTTTAGGAATATTTTTAAGCAAACAACTTG
This sequence comes from Cynodonichthys magdalenae, assembly GCA_031762555.1. Classification (NCBI taxonomy): domain Eukaryota; kingdom Metazoa; phylum Chordata; class Actinopteri; order Cyprinodontiformes; family Rivulidae; genus Cynodonichthys; species Cynodonichthys magdalenae. Next base: position 7,832,818 of record JARVJO010000164.1, on the reverse strand, counting down.
ACCTTATGGCCTTTCTGCTTGGTTGGTGAGAAAAGAACCTCCTACTGCTTCTGACACTCCCACTTCAGCACATCTTTACAACAATGCTTCAAGGGGGAGGGGTAATCTGTGGGGCGGAGCTCAGCTGCAGACTGAGCTACAGGGAGGAGCTAGGTACAAATAGCCAGGTGGAGCAAAGCTCCGCCTACCACAGGTGTATCAGGGATTTCTCCCACATGCCCCCCCCCTGGGGGGGGGGGGGGGGGGGGGGGGGGGGGGGGGGGGGGGGGGGGGGGGGGGGGGG
>JARVJO010000164.1:7790478-7812101 GCA_031762555.1 Cynodonichthys magdalenae | reverse complement strand
CAAACAACAGGTTAACTAACAACAGGTTAACTACTCCTACAGGTTAACTAACAACAGTTTAACTAACAACAGGTTAACTACAACTAAGAGTTACCTAACAACAGGTTAACTAACAACAGGTTAACTAACCCATGGTTCTTTCTGGGCTTTATTCAGATGAACTTGATGGAAACCACCAGGTTTAGTAACTCAGCTCAACTCAGCATTTGGGAGCAGGTTTAGCAAACGGAAAATGTTCTGACAATTTGTGCTGTGTTAGTGTGTGTGTGTGTGTGCACTCATGTACCGACGTGGATAAAGATGTTTTTTATTTGATTCAAGGTCATCTGGCGCTGCTCAGGTTGGGATGACATTTGCGTGTGATCTCATGGTTGGTGGAGAGATGCATCACGTTGAAGGCCCAGAGTTGTTTCTCCATTTTCCCGGCACGGATGACTCTTTATTCCCAGAAAAGGAAGATGCTAATGCTCTCTCCTTCTCCTCCAGGAGACAACATGTGCGCTCAGACTGCATCTCCTCCGGTGAATGACATGTGTGACTGTACCTCATCAGCGGATGACTCACTTTACTACTCTGCTATTATGATGATTTCTCCCTTCTGTGTATTACATCATGCAGCAGAAGGTTCTGCTCTGTTACTTTCACCACCATAAACACCCATTTAGGCCCAGCAGAGTCAGCCTCGCAACAAAAACATTTTCTGGCTCATCGTCTGAATCGCTCTGAGCTGCGCTTTATTAAAAAACTACAAACAGAGCGGAGAGAGAAACGTGGAAATGTTTGGTAAACAGATAAATCTGCTGTTTTACACCTTAAATAATTTTACAAACACAGTTTCAAAGATGAGCATTTCTTTGAAGGGATCAGTCCAGTGGTTCATGAGATATTTTGCTAACAGAATTGACCCAATACAATTTTCACTCACAGGATTAGATGAATATTACTCTTAGCTACTACCACACCAAACTGTAGCTTCATATCTGTAAAACTGTTGTGCTTTTACATGAATTATGTTTACGTTTTCAGCTACAGTTTTGATCATCTTAGCTTTTAGCAAATGTTTTGGTAGTTGTACCTTTTAGCTACTATTATGCTTGTCTTTGCTTAGCATTTAGCATTCTGTTACCTTTTTGAAACCTTAAGCATTTAGTTACTGTTTTACTGGTTTTAGCAATTAGCTAAAGTTTTGCTGGTATAAGCTTTAAGCTTCTCTTTAGTAGTTTTTAGCTATTATCAGCTGATATGTTTGTTTTAGTTTTAATGGTTTTATTTTCTTTGGCATTTAGCTATTGTTCTGTTATATCTTTTAGCTACTGGTTTGCTAATTTTAGCTTGTAGTTGCTGTTAGTTTATTTGAAGTTGTCAGCTTTTGTTTTGTTATTTTGGTATTTAACTATGTTTAGAAAATTGCAACTGTTAGATTTGGTTTTGAGAATTTTCCTTTTAGCTACTGTTTAGGTGGTCACAGCTTAGAGCTAATGTTTTGCCAATTTAAGTTTCTATGTGCTATTTTGCTAACCTTAGCATTTAGCCATTGTTCTGCTGGTTTTACCTTACCGTACTGTTTTGACAACTTAGCTTTAAGCTATTCTTAGTTTCCAGCTTTTGATTAACAAATTTTAGCATTTAGCCTTTGTTCATTTTAGCTTTTGGTAGGGTTAGGTAATTTGAACTTTTACATTCTATGTTAATGGGTTTTTTAAGCTACTTTTTGCTTGGTTTAGCTTTAGCTACTACTTTACTTGTTCTAGCTTTTAGCTAATTTTAGCATTAGTGAAGGTTTACAAATTTTAGCATTTAGAGAATGCTAATTTTAGCTTTTGTTAAGGTAATTTTTACTTTTAGTTCTTTAATACTTTAGTTTTTTGCTAGTTTTAGCAACATTACCGATGTTTTGGTAGTTTTAGCTTTTAGCTACTGTTTAGCAGGGTTTATATTTTAGCTAAATTTCTGTTGATTTTAAATTTCCCCTAACAAATTTTATTTTTACAGGATAAACGTCTTGTTGATGGTTGGAAAACATTTCTATATGTTAAACACCGTTACATTATCGCCAACTCTAGCAGGGATTTATTAAAAGCAGCCGAACAACAACCTAATTTAATTCAGCGGGTGTTTATTTAAGACTTGGACTAAACGCGTCCTCGGGCCAGTTTTCAGTGTTTTAGGCTTCGTTTATGGCATCAAAATTAAAGATGTCAGAGTAGCTGGAAGCTCGGCGTGTTAATGGAACATCAGCCGAAGGAAAGGAGCAGATGAATCTGTATTCCCTGAATGTGTCTGGGCCTAAAAATCAATAAATGCAAGCACAGCTCCTCTTCCTCTCCTCCTCCTGTCTGTGCACCTCGGACTAATAGAAAAATAATAATTAAATTTAAATCAGCAGATTAATTTGTTTTCCATCAGTCTCAGGAGAGATCCTCAGTTTTTTTCCTCCTGTTTCTTTAGTGGCTCATTATACTTTCTAATCAGAAAAAAAGAAGAGAAAAGAAAAGAAAGTGCTTCTTTTAGACAGACATGCTGTCTCCCTTCCCCCCGTCCCTTCTTCCCTGTGGTGAGCTGCTTTCTCGCGTTGCAGTCATTGTGCCGGCACTTATTATGTTACAAATGACCGAGGTACGGCGAGCAGGGTGAGGCGAACAGGCCCCGCCCCTCCACGCCACGCCAGCTCCTAACAGGCGGTCAGAAGACACTTAAAACATAAGGGGATGGCTGGTGAACAGAGGTTTGAAAGGTTCATTCTGCACTTCCTGTCTGCTAAAATTCAACAAGCTGATCCTGAATGTTTGTTCTGATGAAAATCTTTAAAACATGTTTTTTACCATCAGTCCTGCTGAAAGAAACATTAACGAGACACAAAATCCACTTTAAACAACTGAGGAGGTTTCATTATTTCTATCAAACATACAGAGATATGAGGGGTGTTCGTGTTTCCAAACGTTCGGCTCGTTCAGTAGATGTCACTTTTGGTTTATATTTTTTAATATTTAATATTATTTACAATAAAATTCCACATAAAGACATTTACATTTTTCATAATAAATGTAAACATTTTTCCTCTTTTGAAATTTGCTTCAGCAAACTTACAGAGGAACTTTCCCCAAAATCAACTTTTTTTTGCAGATTAACTGTCTAAACTGTGCCCTAAGGGTTATATCTTTCTATTTATGACTAAAATTCAACATTTCCATCTAAAATTGTTTAAATCTACAATATTTGGTCTAAAAACGTCTTTGTGCTGCTCTCTTAGGGTTGAACTGTGTGTTTTTCAAATTTGCTTTGGGGCGGAGTTATCCTTTCACAGGAGGGGTAAGTTCCACTTTAATTTACTTCTCTTTTCTTTTGCTGCATTTAGCTTTTAGCTACCTTTCTGCTACTTTGTTTTAGTTAGCTTCATGTTACTTTTTTGCTTAACCACCCTTTTGCAACTTTTAGCTTATAGCTACCCTTTTATATTAGCAAGCCTTATGCTATTTTAGGCTAGCCAATTGCTAATTTTAGCTTTTATACATAGGCCTACTTTAGGTTTTAGCTACCCTTTATCTACTTTTAGTTCTTAATGATCTTTTTGTTACTTTTAGATTTTAGTTACCCTTTACATACTTTAGCTGTTAGCTAGCATTTTAGTACTTTTAGATACCATTTTGTTACCTTCAGAATTTAGTAAAAGACTTGCCTCGCTTACCTTACCAATGCTACGCTTTTAGCTATTCCTTTTTATAGTATTAGCATGCATTTACCAATTTTAGACTAGCCAATTGTTAATTTTAGCTTTTAGTAAAACTTTTGCTGCTTTAAACTAGAATTTAGATTTTAGCTTTTATACTTAATTTTATTAGGCCTTAGCTACCCTTTATCTTCTTTTAATTTTTACTTATATTTTTGTTATTTTTACCTTTTAGTTACACTTTACCTACTTTAGCTGTAGGCAAGCCCTTTAGTACTTTTAGCTATTAGCTATTATTTTATTATTTTGAGATTTAAGTAAGAAACTTGCCTCATTTAGCTTCCCAACTGCTACTTTAAGAGTTAAGCTAACTATTTGCTGCTTCTAGCTAGCATTTTGCTATTTTTAAATATACAGCCTTTTGGTGCTTTTAGCTTCCATTTGGCTCATTTTTTGGCAATTAGCTTGTGTTAGTTTTTCTGGCTAGATGTTTTACAAAAGTAGCAAAACGGTCACTAAAGCCAAAAACTAAAACTAGAAAAACAATAGCTAAAGCCAAGGTGAGCAAAGCAGTAGCTAAAATTTTAAATGGACAAAACTGAAACTGTCAACTAAAGTTAGCAAAAGAGTACCTAAAAAGCTTAATGTGTACTGAAGTGGAGAGTAGAGTTCTCTGTTCATTTCAATGTGGAAAAATTTAAATAAATTCAGTAATTCAAAAAGAAAAGTTACACAAACCAAACTTCTTAGCCGTAATGTCCTGAACGAGCCGAACATTTTGATATATGAATAAATAAAAAACGCTGAAGTAAACCCAGACGTTAATAACAGGACAACCAGTCACAGGATGGATTGGTACCGATCAGAATATTTGTATTTATTATCATTTAAAAGCTAAAAATCTTCACTCACAGCAACATTTAGCTGTTTTGTGTGACACACAAAGAAACATTACCCGTTATTTAAAATGACGGCCTTTATTCAGGCTGCAGCAGCATAATGATGCTCAGAGACCCCCCCTGCCCCCACTTTCCGCCCCCATGTGCTCTCCTTAATGAAGATTCTCCAATGCAATTAAAACCTCGAGCTTCTCGCTGCTACTGTATGACAAACAGAGCCGGCGCCATTCCTCACGGCCTGTCATCCCTGCAACAAGAGGGCGGAGGAGATGGAGAAATCCACCGGGGTGCCGCCGGCTGCAGAGACAGAGATGGAGAGGACCGTCGAGGGGTTTGTGTGCGTCTGAAGAAGACCAACCCCCTCGTCTCAACAGGTAATGGAAGAGAGGAGGAGGAGAAAAATCGATGAGCGATGAACGTCAGAGGGAATAAAATGGCTTCAGCTGCAGCTGATTAAAGGCCTCTGTGTCCGTCCAACAAACCGCCATCATCATTAATGTTTGATCAAATCACATCACCTCTTCTTCTTTTAAAATTTAAACCTAAAATTCTACTGGGACGACCCTCAGCTACTATTATACCAAACTTTTATTTTAAATATCAATAAGCTTTGCTTACTTTACCTTTTGAGAAACCTTTAAGAAAGATATTTTGCTACTTATCTTTCAACAGGCTTTTAGCCACTTTAGCAATTAGCTAGTATTTACTACTTATAGCTAACATTTTGCTACTTGCTAACCTTTTGTTACTTTTAACTTTAATTTAGCCTTTTAGTACATTAGCCATTAGCAGGCCTTTTTCTACTCTAAGTTTCCATATTCTTAGTTTAGCTTTTGGCTAGAATTAGCTTAGCTTAGCTTGCATTTGGCAACTTTTAGTATTTAGCAAGTGTTAGGCCACTTTTAGCTAACATTTTTATTGCTTTTACAAAGCAATTGCTACTTTAGCTGTCAGTTAGTGTTTTGTTGCTTATAGCTAGCATTGTGCTTCTTGTAACTTTAGGTTAGCATTTTGCTACTTTTAACTTTCAACAGGCTTTAGGCTTTTTAGCTATTAGCTTGATTTTTGAGCCATAACTTGGCATTTGCTACTTTGCAACTAGCCTTTTGACACATTAGCTATTAGAAAGTATTTTTCTACTCAAAGCTGTCATTTTCCTATTTTGGCTTTTGGATAGGCTTTCAGTACCTTTAGGTTTAAGTAATTTATAGTTAGCATTTAGCAAAAATAATCCTTTAGATAGTATTTTGCTACTTTTCCTTAACTTTGTTACATTTTGAAAGCCTTTTACTATTTTTAACCCTAAACTATTCTTGGTACTTAAGCCGTTAGCAAGCCTTTTGCTACTCTTAGACAGTATTTTGCTACTTTAGTTTTGGTTAGCCCCTTGTTACTTTTAGAAAGCATTTTGCTACTTATGTTATTTGCTAATCAAAGCTATCATTTTTCTATTTTAGCTTCTGTCTATTCACTTTTTTTAGCTTTAAGTCACTTAGTTAGTTTAGTGACATTTAGCCTTTAGCTAGTGGTTTGCTACTTTTAAATGCTCTCTGCTTTTAAATTTAATTAGCCATTTCTTCATTTTAGAAGGCATTATTTTAAACTTTGCTACTTTAGCTGTTAGCTAATTTGTTGCTAATCATAGCTAACACTTGTACTTATGGCTTTTGCTACACGTTTCTTTTACCAGCTAGACTTTTATCTAGTGTTTTGCTAGTTTTGGCTATTAGCTAGGTTTTTTTAATAATTATTGGTTGATATCTGTAAAATTGTTTTTGCTAAGGTTGATTATCAGTGGCGGCCATCTTGAATTGTGGACGTACATCTAGTGATAATTACCCAGTAGTTTCACTGGTTAATATTTTTTTGCTAACAGACACCCAGAAGCATTGGAAGTCAACAGAGTGGGCAGCAGAGGCAGCCGCCGTCTTATTTATGATCATTTGTAACGATTATAAAGAATTAGTCTAAATGTGCTTGTAAAGCAGCTCACAATGAAATCATTGTGTGTGATTTATGAGGTGCCTGTAAACTAACAGAGGACAGTTTGTTAATCCGCTGTAATACCTGTTCAGATGAATACAGCCATGAGAGCGGCGCACCAGTTGGCTCCGGTTCTGTGACCCATCGTGGTCCGGGTGGGGCAAGTGAGAACAGTTGCCCCACTCCATCTGTAAAAACCTCTCAAACAGCGCCCCCTCCACCCCCCCTTGTTGTTTTCCAGCTGAATGAAATAATCCCCCCCCCGTCTGGAGATCCAGTCTGGGTCAGAGGGCCGGCGTTCGGCTCGTTGCTCATTGTGTGCTCAGAAGAGGAGGTAAAGCACACAATTAGGCACAGATGGCTGTCTCTGCCAGGCCCGGTATTGATCCCGCTCCCAGGAACACACAACCCGGTTCTACCTTTCGTCTCACAAACGCCATCTGATTCATCGTTCATTTATATTTGTTTGATCGCATTTGACAAAAAGAAGATCAAAATAAGGAAGGACTTCAGATTCAACTCTTTACGGAAGGTTCTGCACGTTTGGCCCACTGTTTCAGGCACAAATCTTTAAGTTAAAACTTCCACTCGTACCTGGAAGAGACACTTTTACCATTGTTCCGGGTAAAAAACATTTGTTAGGAACAACAAACTTAACCCTTAAAAAATATTTAAAACATTTTTTTATGTACTGTAATTATATACTAGTTGGGCTGAGTCGGCATTCACAGTTGTTTTCTGTTTATTTTTATTTTTACACACCTTTTTACGATCTAATCTGCACTCTTTGCTCTATTTTAGCTGTTCATAAATCAAAATGTTTGGCTCGTTCAGGTGATGGAAGCTGCAACTTTTGTTTTTTGCAACTTTTAGAAGGTGATGGAGGTATTTTCAAATCCTTCTATGATATTCTCGTTGAAATCTGTTTCTGAAAACTGTCCGTTTGTCTTTTTAAGCTCCTTTTACCTTTTTACTACAGTTTGGGGTACTTTTTTACCAAGTTTTCTGTTACTTGTAACTTTAGCATTTTTGTACCTTTTAGCTACCATTTTGCTACTTTTAGCTTTCAACAAATGTTTTCCTGCTTTTCTGTAGTGTTTTGATACTTTTAGAATTAAGCTACTGCTTTTCGACTTGTTTATATATTTCTTTTTGTCAAATTTATCTTTTAGCTAGCAATTTTCTACTTTTGCTAACCTTTCGCTACCTTAAGCTTAGAGTCTCTTGCTACTTTAGCTAGTGTTTGGCTAATTTCAGCTACTCCTTCCCTGCTTTTCTGTAGTGTTTGGCTACTTTTAGATCTTAGCTGCTTTTTAACTTTTAGTTTGTAGCTAGCTTTTGTCAAATTTAGATTATCTAGCATTTTAGTATTTTACCTATCTTTTTGATGTTGTTACTTTAACTTTTCCAGTTGCTACTTTAGCCGTTAGATTTTGGCTGACTTTACGTTACTTAAAACATTGCTACTTTTAACTTTCAGCTCCCTTTTGATATGTTAGCCATTAGCAGGTCTTTTGCTACATAAAGATACTATTTTTCTATTTTAGTTTTTGGCTAGCCTGTCACTAGTGTTAACTTTAAGTCACTTATAGCTAGCATTCTGTGACATTTAGTCTTGAATTAGTGTTTTTCTACTTTTAGCTAACATTTTGCTACTTTTAGAAACCATTTTTCTACTTTTAACTTTCCACTAACCATTGCTATTTTTGCTGTTAAATAGTCTTCTGCTACTCATAACAATTTTCTTACTTTTGGCTAGCCTTTTGCTACATTAAACTTTAAAGACCTTATAGTTAGCATTTCCCAACTTTTACCTTTTAGCTAGTGTTTTTCCTTCTTTTAGACAGCTTTTTTTAATTTAAATTTTCAACAAGCCATTTCATACTTTAGCCAGTTACCCATAGCTACCATTTTGCAATTAAGAACTTTTAGCTAACTTTGATACTTTTAAATTTCAACTAGCTTCCTGCTACTTAAGCTAATAGTCTCATGCTACACGTAGCTAGCATTTTGTTAGTTAGCTTTGAGACAACTGTTTGCTACATTTCACTTACAACTAGTTTTTGTTATCTTAGCCATTAGCTAGACTTTTGGGACTTATACTAGCTTTTTGCTCCTTTTAGCCTGCTTTTTGATACTCAACTTTTTGCTGTTTTAGCTATTAGTTTTTGCAACACATAGCTAGCCATTTACTTTTTTCATCCATTGACTAGCCTTTTTCTATTTTTAGATAGCCTTTGGCTACTTTAAAACTTTATTAGCATTTTTTTACTTTAGCCAAAAGCTAGAATTTTGCAACTCATAGCTAGATTTTGGCTACATTTAAGTTTTGACTAGCCTTAGGCTACCTTTAAACTTCAATTAGCCGTTTGCTACTTCAATAATTAACTAGAATTTTGCTTTTTCATATCTAGACTTTTTCTTTAAGCTACTTTAGCCATTATCTAGTCTTTTGCAACACAAAGCTAGCTGAATAATATTTTTAGCTATAAGCTAGCCTTTTCATATTTTAAAACTTCAATTAGTCTGTTGCTACTTTAGCATTTAGCTTGTATTTTACTTCTTATATAACATTTTGAAACTCTTAATTTTATTAACTTTTAGTTTGTGTTTTATGTTTTAATTTGCTACATATAAAGCTAGCTAATAGTAGCTTTTAGCTAGTTTTCTGCCTATACTCAGCTTGTCTGATTAGAGAAGAATCATTTATTTATCAATTATAAACAGATAAAAATAAAAGTCTTTTTTGTTTTAAATAGTGGTTGGTGTCTTGTTTTGAAGGACAGCTGGCTGCATTTTGTGAAGACAACAACAACAACAATAATAATAATGATAATAATAATAATAATGTGAGATTGAAAGTATTACCGTATTGTTTGTACTCAGGGCGCTGCAGAAATGTGAAGTTTTCTTTGTGTGGCAGTAGTGAGCTGACGTCAGGTCGGTTCCTTGAAGCTGAATAAACCTGAGAAGAGTCTCCTTCAATCTGCTGTTAGTAACTAACACACACACACACGTGCACGCGCGCACTCACACACACACACACACACCGAGACTCAATTACTGCCCAATTCCCTTCTTTATCACTCGACCTCTTCTTTCAGAACCAAAACCGACCGGGGAAAGATTATTAAAAAAGAGGCGTCAAGAAGAGTTAGCTGAGCCCGAATAAAAACATCCCGAACTGGAAATAAAGTCAAGTGTCGAAACTATAAAAAGAAGCGAAAAAGATAAAAGGTAAGTGTTTTTATTTTTACCGTTTTTTTTCTCGACCCCATCGGACTGAAGCGACGTAGCTTCGCTTCGCTTTACTTTCTTTTCTTTCTTTTCGCTGTAACCCGTTCGCCTGATAAGTTTATTTTTATTTAAAAGTGATTTATTTAATTTTATTTTTAACCTGATTGTGGGAATCGTCTTTGTGTGTCCTTGTTTTTTTTTTTTGCACCGTTCACTCACTCACTCTCCCGGGTTGGAGAAGTAGTTTATGGTTTAATTATTTAAACTTTTTACCGGTTTTTGTCGGTGATTTTTCTTAAACATTTTAAGTTTTCGGAGCGGGTTTTCTGTGGTTGGATGTGACCGAAGAGGGGAAGAGAGAGGAGGCGGACGGAGGAGAAGGAGAGAGGGGGGTCGGAGTGACTGCGAGCCGAGGCACCGGACTGCCGCTGGTCCTCGCGCCCGCTTGTCCGTCCGCTTTAACGGTCCCTCGACGCCACAAAACGAACACAATTCGCCACAAAACACCGCAAATGCCCGCCTCGTTTCGGGTTCAATCGAAGCGGTAACGTCGGGGAACGTTATCCGAACGGGTCGGAGGGTATTTCGTCGTGTTTCGGTGGCCGCAGCCCCCCTTTCTCCTCCTCCTCCTCCTCGCGCCGGGGGTTGCTGCTCGTGCTATCACCGCGCGGTCGCTTCCTCAAAACCGACACAAGCTAGCAGCAGCAGCCCGCCGCCGCTCCGGCCCGAGTTGTTGAAATTTATCCCTTTGTGTAAATTACAATATCCTCCATTTTTTTCTCTCTGGCCCCCCCTTTCCAAAACAACAAGCCTCTCGCCATCTTGGTTATTTTTAAATCCGTCCCTCAAGCACCGACTCTAACAGACACTCAGACCACTTTAGAAGGAAACGAATCCACTTTTTCTCAAGTTTTTTAATAACAAAAGTTTTAGAAAAAAAAGACAAGATGGAGGATGATGTTGTGAACATCAAGCCTTAAATAGGAATCTTGTATCGGGATGTTTGTTGTATAAAAACACATCTAGAAACAGATAATTTTACGGTTGTGTGTTTTTATAGTTGAGGCAGGTGGATTTAGTAGTACTTTTAATTTATACTCTAAAACGAAATATTTAATATATTTAACTTGGTGACCGACTTTAAATCTCTAAATGTGAACAAATACGAGCTATTTGAAGCTAGATGGTAAAGGATTACAGAGATATAATGAAGAAAGGTCAAGTTTGTTAAAATAAATAGTGCAACTACGGAAAGCACGTTAGGACATTTTATTCAGATAAAAGATTAGCATTTTAAGCTAGGTGACTAAGTTGGATCTATTTATCTGCATTTTAAATCTTAATATTGCTTTTAAACTACAAAACGTCTAATTTGAGTTTTAAGCATCCCAAACATAATTAGGATGAAATAATGTCACCCAAATCACATTTAAAGTGTAAATTCCTTTAAAAATAAGTCTAAATTTCTAAATGTAAACAAGTTCAGAAAACAAGTGCACAATATATGGAGCTGGATAATGAAGGAATAAAGAGATTTGTGAGTAATAAAGGTTAAAAATGGTTATAAATAGTTAAATAATGCATTTGTGGAACTACGGAAAGCACTTTAGGACACTTTTCATTCATAAAAATTAATAGCATTTTAAGCTAGGTGGTTAATTTGGATTTATTTAGCCTTTATTAGCTTTTTATATCTTATTGTTTCTATTTATTGAAAGATTGCATTTACCATAAAGTCAGGTTGTGATGTTTACATTAGGAGTGTACTTTGTGTTTTGTGGTTCAAGACGTGTGAATATCTGTGTAGTTTGATACACAATTTCACAAGTTTCAGAACACAAACAAACTAAAAGTTGGATGATTGTGTTTATGTGTGAACTGACGCGCTAATCAGTTTAAACAGGAGGATGTGTTAACGAGATGTTTGTTTTATAAAGCAAATATGAAGCTATGTTGTGTTATTTGTGCTGGGATTATATTTTAATGTGTGTTATAATTGTAGCTTTTATTGACACTCTTAAAAATGAAATGTTAGATATATTTAACAACTGGTTCCCCTAATCTGTATTGGATCTGGATGAATTGGGATTAGGGTTAGTGCAATGGAGTCAAATGATTTCTGAGTCTGCTTTGCAAACAATATTCAGTTTAGGGTCCCCAAATGGTGGCTTGTGGTCCAGATCTGGACATAAATGAAACCTATATTGGTTGGTGCATTTAAACATATATTATTTTTTAACTTGTGCACATTTTCTCACATTTATTCAATCATTTTTAAAGGGCACAGCTTTTCTAGTCTTTGTGGCTCCTGTTCCAATTTCTTTGTCAAATTTCAATTTATTACCACTGATCTAGTTTGCTAGGTTGGGTCAAAGTATTTAGTTGGTTTAGTAGCTCACATTATTGTTTTAAAACCTATTTATTATGGCTGTTAAACATTAACTGGAAGCATAAATTGGATTTCTTAGAGTGCAGCTGGTTGAACCTGCACATTTCTGCTGTTTTATGATGTTCAGTGTTTTGTGTTTGTAGCCAAACATGAAGGAAGGTTTGATGTTGGTCCTAATTGTCTTGAATCCAATTAACAGAACAAAATGAAATTAAATACTGAATGTGAGAAGACATTATTTTGATTTCTTCTTAATTAGGAACAAAGCTTGTTTCTAACAGGATGTGATGGATCATTGTTGATGTGAACCTGAATCCATCTTGAACTGATTATTGTGCCACTTTTAATCATCATAAAACCCGTTTGGGTCACGCCTGTGTGTGATACGTGTTTATAACAGAACCTTTTCAACAGATTTGTAACTAGTGATGCTGAGTCAGCGTTCAAACCATTGTTTTCCTGTTTTTTATATTCTGTGTTCTTCATATCTTCTGCAAACTGTGCTGTATGTTAGCCCATCATACATCAAAACGTTCAGCTCATTCAGGAAATTGGTTCTTTGACTTTTTGTTTTTGTAACCTTTATAATTTTCAACATTTAACTTTATTTAAAATAATATTTCACACAGAAATATATATATATATTTTTTTTTTCTTTAAAATCTGCTTCAACTTCTGGTTCTGTTTCTGTCTTCTTAGCTACTTTAGCTTCTAGACTGGGTTATGCTACATTTGGCTTTTGCTAGCCTTTTGTTTCTTTTAGAAATAATTATGTTGCTTTGAGATGGCAGCTAGCCTTTTGATAATTTTAGGCTGTTAGCAGTACTTTGGCTTTAAGCTAACACTTTTCTACTTTTGCTATTTTTAGCTTTTTAGCTCTTTGCTACTTTTAGCATTTGGCTAGTCTTTTGATACTTGTAGGTTTTAGCTAATATGATGATAATAACGATAATTTTAGCCTGTCTGTAGCTACTTACTTAGCTAGCTCTTTGTTACTCTTATATGTGATTTTTGTTTCTTTAAGCTAGTTTTTGATACTTTTTGTTAGTGTTTTCAGATTTTTAGATTTGGCTTCTACTTTGCACTTTGCTACTTTAGCTGCTACCTTGCTTATTTTATTATTCACATAATCCTTTGCTGCATTTAGTGTTTAGCTTGCATGCTGCTACCTTTGCTTTTAAGAAATGATTTGATACTTTTAGCTGGCTTTTTTGCTATATTTAACATTTAGCTAGCCTTTTGCTACTTTTAACTTTCAGCTACTTTTTGATATTTTTTAGCATTTTTTCCATAAGGTAATGTTTTGCTTTTTTAGCTTCTATTTAGCTCTTTGTTACTTTTGCTTATACCAAGTGTTTTGATACTTTTAGCTAGCCTTTTGCTACATTTGACATTTAGCTAACATTGTGCAACTTTAGGCTTTCAACTTACCTTTTTCTTCTTTAGCATTTAGCTAGTGTTGTGCTTTTTTATCTCATATTTTGTTTTTTATAATTTAGTGATCATCCTGCTTCGTTTAGCTTTAACATTTCAGCTTCTTTAGCAGAGTCTTTCAGCTCCTGGACCTCATGCTGGATTTTAACAGGAAGTGCAATTTTTAGTAGTTTACTTCCTGTAGTTTATTAATGGTAGTGTAATTCCAGTAGTTTATTTCCTGTAGTTTATTTCCTGTGCATCCTGTAAGGAGACAAATGAGGAAAAACAGAACACAAGCTTAAAAGTGGACAATCTAATGGTCTCACCTCCCGCCTCTTCTGTTTGTCCGTTTATTTCTGTGGCGTCGTTGAGCATGGGAGCAGCTGTTTCGCACATCACGCCGCCGTGCTCCTGTCCTTACGGGGACAGTCTTCCGTCCCTCTCGCCGATGCGTCGATGCGACAACTGCCTGAATTGACGAAGCCACTAAGAAACCATTAGCGTTCAAACGGAACGTCTTTAACTTTTCCCGTTGCCGACGCGTTGATCTCCTGTTAGCGTTTATTTCTGATCTGTTTTTTTTCTCTTAGCAGGCCGCTGCAGCTGAGCACACAGAGAAGCTCTAATATATTTGTGCAGAGCGTTTTCTCATAATTAGAAGGATTGAGCAGGAGCAAAAGTGAAAAAGGGGAACAGATCTGTCAGGGTTTGTTTGCTGTGTGGGTTAGAAAGGAAAACACACTGTGCCACCTCAAGCACACTCAAATCAGAGAAATCCTTTTCTTTTCCGGACCTCTCTGCTGGAGGTTTTTTATTTTTAAATTCTCTTTCCACGTCTTTTAATTGGAGCTGTTGTTTTTGACGAGATAAAGGAGGACTTCTGCTTGACTTGAACATTTAGGAATTAAGGGTAGACATAGCTAAGCCCCATTTGCATGTCTACCAAAGTCACAGCAAACGGTTGCTGTTGCCTAAGCTGATTAGGTGAAATTAGGTTCACGGGCTCGGTGCGTGTCGGGGCGCAGAATCTGACAGAACTCAGACGGTTTTTGAGGAGACGATCTGGTGTGCACACTGACGGGATTCCACCTTAATCCCCCTCTCTGCTACTGAATATGAAGCTATCATCTTTTCCTCAGGTGAAACCCCGAGTTTTTGTTCGTTTAAAGCCGAGTAAAGCAAGCTTTGTTACAGTAACGTCTGGGGCTGAGCGCTTCGTTCTGGAGCCAAACGACGGGACACAAAGTGGTTGTTTTGTTGTAAAATCACATTTTTTAAATCGTAAAGTTAAAAACATGATGACCGTCCATGTGAATGCCCGGAATAGACTTTGTTTCCTGTCTTTCTAAAACTTGTGTAATGCTTCGGTGGAGTTTATTTCCACATTTGTTCTGCTTTTTTTCTAACTTTTAGTGGTTAATCTTTAAGAACAAAGTAAACTGAGCACCAAGTTATATCAGAAGTGAGTCTGAGCGCAGGAAATGAAGAAATGCACGTTACCTGCCACTTTATATGCAAAGGTTTTAATAAATACCTAATGTGATCTATTAGTGGTTATAATATATGGTGGGGATGACTCTCAGCTACTACCACACAGAATTTCAGCTCAGTATCTGTAAAATTGATGAAATTATAGCTACTTCTGTGTTTGCAAAGATCCTGTACCTGTGGGGCCCATCTTTAATTGGGCCAGCTCCAAAATTAAATGAGTTTTAAATGTTTGTCTTATGTTTACATCCTGAGAGTTTCATTAAATTACATCCATTGGTTTGTGAGATATTTTGCTAACAAACAATTCATCAAATCTTTCATGGCGATAAAATCAATGTTAATTCCTAACAATGAGCTCGTCACCCAGAACTCGTGTTTACTAAATATTTAGCATAAATAGCATAAATTACTAATTTATTTAAATTTGTAAACAATCTGTAGATATTTAAATCCAAATATCTGCATGACAGCCTGTGTTGAGCAATACTGGAGAAAAAACAAATCATGATGATTTGTGGCAATAATCTGATAACATAAAATGGTGATCAATAGATGAAAACGTCACTTGAGTGTTTATAACTCTAAATCAGTAGAATGTGTTCAAAAATTACACTTACAAATCATCTTTAGCATTAGCACCACAGTTGCATTATTGTTTGCTCTGTGTTAGCATTAAAGTTTACCCTGCATTTTCTTTTGCTTTGTTAACAATAGCTCTACATTATCATTATTGTTAGCTCTGCATTAGTGATAGCATTAGTATTAGCACTGCATTTGTTAGCTTCATGTTAGCATTAATGTTACCTCTGCATTAGCTATAGCTTCATATTTGTTTTACCTCCACATTAACATTAGCTTGGTGTTAGCGTTAGCTCCACATTTAAATTTATTTTAGCTCTGTATTAGCATCAGTGATAACATTAGTATTTGCACTGCATTTATGTTAGCTTCATGTTAGCATTAATGTTGTCTCTGCATTAGCTCTTGCTTCACATTTGTGTTACCTCCGTATTAGCATTAGCTCTATGTTAGCATTAGCTCCACATTCCTGTTAGCTCCGATTTAGTGTTAGTATTAGCTTTGCATTGGCATTAGCGTCATGTTAGCTCCACACTTTTTTATTTTAACCAAGTAATATTTATTTTTTCTTCGTTTCTGCGACACGTAAAACTGTAAAGACAGATTAAATAACCAGAATCTGGTGACTTTATCTGGTTGGAGTTACAGATTAATCCCCGAGGAGGAGTGTCATTTTACCGATTCAACTTAAACAACTTAAAAATCTCAAAACATGGGTGCAAATCAGTCATTTTTTTCAAATATCTTGGGTAAGTTTGGTGTGGTAGTAGCTGAGAGTCATCTCTTATCTATGAATTCTGTTCCCAAAATGCTGTCATAAATGATTATGTTTGTCTATTTATGTCATGACCCACCAGAGGTATTTAAGGAGACTTTTAGGATATAGTCACGATGAAAAGTCAATCCAGTCCAAAATGGCCGCAACAGCTAACTGACCCCAGCAGACGTAGCTTTAACTCTGTCAGTTTTACAGACGTGAAGGTAAAAGTTGGTTTGGACCGGAGCGTCGGAGTCCATCTGTGCTGCGAGAACTCTGTTCTGAAAAAGCTGAGCTAACGAGACGAGGGCGCTCAGAAAACAACCGTTAATTAAGACAAAACAAATCAGCGCTCGTTTTCCTCTACGTTTCGTGGATTACATACGGTGGATTAATTACCCAACAATAAGCAGTGGAAAGTGCAAGTGGGTCACCCCGTATTGACTTTCAGGAGGCGGAGCGGCCAGAGTTTGGAGGGGAAAGAAGGCGATAAGCTGCTGCTTCTTTGCCGCTCATCCCGTGGGCCTCTGTTTATCATTCAATGTGAGAGTTTCCTTGATGAAAGTCGAGGTTGTTTGTGCTTCCTCTGTCTCGTTGGGATGCCGGTTTTTCCACCAGCAAGGTGAAAAGGTTGATTTTTTTTTTCTGTTTCCCCGCCCTCTGAAGATGCGGTGTGTTTAGAAAGTCCACGTTAGTTTTTTTTAATGAAGTCTCAAAAGGTCCTGATGTTTTTTTTTTCTTCAGGGCTGCGTTTGTTTGCAGCAAAGCAGAAAATCCAGATGATTTTCAGAACAGAAAGCCTGCTGGTTCTTATTATTCATCTTATATGAACCTGTCTCCACAGCACACGTGTGTTACTGGTATGACCGGGACAAACTGAGCTGGAACAACGTAAACATGTCTGTGTTTACTGTAAAAAAAACAAACAGTTATCTCTGTGCCTGTGTGTGTTTCTGTTTGTCTGGATGGGTTTTATTAAAACTCCAGAATCAACGAGGAACATGAGCAGCAAGAACTCAGAGTGCTGAACTACAGCCGAAATCTGCTGAAAAGGCTGAAAGTCGGCTGAAAAACAGCTGAACTTTTTGAATGTTTGTTGAATTATTTAAAAAAGTAAAGAAACAAGAAGAAGAGGGACGACAAAAACAGGACAATTCTGACGATGCTTAAGGAGACATAACAGGACATAAAGGAGACAGAAGACAACAACGACATACTGAAACAAAATGATGCACATAAAGACTAAAAGACAAAAAAGACATAAGGAGACATAAAAAGACAAGAATGTCAAATGGAAGACCACAAAGATGTGGATTAAGGAGACAAAGATGCAAAAACCAACACAAGGAGACATAAACAGACCAAAAGGACAAAAGACAAAGTGAACACAAGGAGAAACAAAGATTTTTAAATTAATTTAATTAAATCAAGTTTTCTGAAAGAACCAAACATTTTAATCCAGAATGAGAAACTAAAATTACATCACAAAGTTGTTAAATAAAAAAGACTAAAAGAGTTACATCAAAGAGTTACATCATGGTTAAAACCCGTGGAGCCGCTCCGATCCAAGATGGCCGCCACAGCCAGTCGACCTCAGCTGACAGAGATGGTCCTAACTCGCTCATTCAGTTGAGTGCCTTCAGCTGTTTGTTGTGGTAGTAGCTGAGAGTCGTCCCAGACGCACACTCTGACACATCTGTGGTCCTTCTGGATTCTGGACCCAAACGGAGTCTGGTTCAGAACCGGGGAAGGTTCTGGTTCTGTTTGGGTCAGAGACGGTCTTCATGAGGCTGTAGAATATGTTGATGCAGGCGAAGGGAGCTGTAAGCCTCGGTCTGTGTTAATACACACACATGCACACACGCACGCACACACACGCATGCACACACAGAAATGCACGAGTTTGCGCCTCGACAGCCTCGCTTTATTGATCTTCTTCAGCATTAAAAATCTGGTCACTGCTGCCACAAAGGCTTTTTATTTTAGCTGCGCTGGCAAACACCGGCTCCCAGCGAAGACAGAATTTAAAATATTTAACTCCTACGTAACTCCGACAGAAATGACAGGAAAACAACGTGTGTTTGTGTGTGTGTGCAGGAACATTGTGTTAATCAGAACGAGGAATCAGCTTGTTCACTTTAAACACAGATGAATAAAAGCTGCTTCCTTTGAATTTCTGAGTTTTTTTTTCATATAGAGCTAAGGATGAGCGTGTTTTCTCATGTCTGTCTGTTAGCAAAATATCTCAACAACCACTGGATGGATTGTGATGGACCAATCCGCACCAACGAGGTCATTTGTCACCCGTTGTACATGATTTCAGTGTAAAAGTCCAACACGATGCGGGCGACGTGCATTCCTTCATTTTATTAGAATATTTAAGTTGTTGGTTCTAATACGTGACCCGGAAGGGAAGGAGCGGGTGAAGATGACGGATGGATGTTGGATTTGAGGCTGGGTTCCTGCCGGCGGTCGGATTAGTCATCGCCGCTCGCGGGTCGAGCTGCTGAATTTAGCTTCTGAAGGTTCAGAAAGGGAAACTCGGTTCGAGCTCCACCCGTTTCTTCTTCTCTGGTCTCGATGTAAACAACAAACAAATCGAAAGGCCCACGTTTCCCCCTTTTCTGCTCAGGAAATGTTTAGTTAGCAGCAGGTGATGGAGAGGAAACGTCCCACCAGCTCGCTGTTTGGCTACGTTTCAGTAACAGAAACGCTGAGTCAGCGTTTATTTTCTTGTTTTTGTCTGTGGTTCTGCTAATTTTTTAAATATTTATTAATTTCATTTAAAAACAAAACAAATAATATACACAACAAATACTACAAATCACAAATAAAATGAAACCCTAACTCTAACCAACAGGAAGAAGAAAAAAAAATCTCTTAATTTTAACCTTTAGCTACTGTCTTGGCAACTGAAGCTTGTAGCTATGTTGTTAATTTGAGGTTTTATGTGCATTTTTGCTGTTTATCTTTAGCTACATTTTCCAACTGTTTTGCTACATTCAGCTACAGTTTTGCTAGTTTAAGCTGCAGTTTGTTATGTTTAGCTTAAAACTACAGTTTTGCTAACTACCTGTTATAAATTTAGCCAATTTAAGCAATTATTTGCAGTTTGGCTAGCTTTATGTTTTAGCTTTAGCTTTTCAATTTTGGATGAGTAAATTTCACTTTTAGCTACTGTATAGCTACAGCTAGTGTTTTGCTCATTGTAGGTTTGCTAGTTTTAGCTATTAGTTATAATTAGCTCAAAGATTTAGCTACAGTTTGGCTCATTTTAATTTTTGCAGCAGTTTTGGCTAATTAGGTTGTAGTTTTGCTCATTTAAACTTGTCTACATTTGTCTAATTTTAGCTTTTATTTACAGTTTAGCTAGTTTTATGTTTTTCTCTGGCTTTGCTAATTTTAGTTTTGTAATTTTCACTTTAGCTACTGTTTTGCTCATGGCTTTTGACTACAGTTTTGCTAGATTTATTTTTTAGCTATAGTTTGGTTAGCTTAAAGTTCTAGCTACTGTTTTGCTCATGGCTTGGACTACAGCTTGAATAGTTTTAGCTTTTAGCTATAGTTAGCTTTAAGTTATAGCTACAGTTTGGCTCATTTTAGCTTTTGAAACAGTTTTATTAAATGTAATTAATTGTGTTTGTATATCAGCTGAAACAGTTTTACTTAACTGTGGTTTGGCTAAATGTACCTTTTAGCTGTTGTTTGGCTAAATGTACCTTTTGGCTGTGGTTTTGCTAAATGTACCTTTTTAGCCATGGTTCTGCTTATTCAAGCTTCTATCAACACTTATGCTAGTTTAATATTTTGTTGATTTTAGCTTCTGTTCTGCTTGTTTTAACAGTTCAATTCACTCAAACAAATTTCAGCTGCGTCCTTGGCTATGTGTCAGCTGAAAGTGCTGATTTTCTTCAGCTTGTCTTGAAAAGGTCAAAGCGTGTTTTTGAAAGTGAAAGTGCGAGTTCCTCTGTCCAGCTCTGACAGATTAGCATCGTTAGCCTGTAGCATCGTCCTCCCTCCTGTCTCTCTGTCCTCTGCGCTCCTTGTCTCTTGTCTCTGAGCGATGACACTGGGAGACAGCTGTAACGTGAGACGCCGCTCCATCCTGGCGGGGGCTCAGAAAGCTGAGGCTGAGAGGAGGGAGAGGGCCTTTATTTGAGTCTGGTAGGGGGGTGGCTGACCTCCTTCATTCCCCCTCTCCTCTCTGTGTTTGCTCATACAGACACACACACCCACACACACACACAGCTCTTCACAGACACACACACCCACACACAGCTCTTCACACACACACACACACACACACACACACACACCCACACACAAAGTGGAACAAGAAGTGTTTTTGCGAACCCTCCGTGAATGAAACAGCTTTTTATTATTTTAGTCTCGCTCTTCTGTCCCCAGAATCTCTCCATCTTTAGACGGAGTCGGTTGGACATGAGCTGTGTAGTGTTTCATGAGGACATGTCCTCTCTGTTTGTGTTCATGGAGACGGAAACGTCCACACCTCCCCAGGACTCCAGGCTACGGTTGCTAAACCCTGCGTGAGAGCTCCCGTGTGTAATCCAAACATTTAGAGCTAATTTAAGCATGCAGGCAGAAGCTGCATCCTTTAAGAAACAACAACTCTCCTGTCTCCAACCTCCACACTGTGTGTGTGTGTGTGTGTGCGTGTTCGTTCGTGTGTGTGTGTGTGTACACTACACATGTGTTTGTGTGTGCGTGTCTTGTCGCTGGAGGGAAATGAAAGTACTCAATCACTCACCTGTCAGAGTGCTTCAAAATCCGTCCATAACACTCACACACACACACACACACACACGCACACACACACACATGGGCACATGTGTACGTGCACACTCGCCCCTGAGGGTTTGACAGGACCGGCCCTTTATTGACTTCCTTGATCAAGGAGACAGCAGATCCATTTAATAGAAGCTCCTCGCACACAGGGAGTGAAATCAAAGTGGGTCCACATCTGCTCACCATGTCGAGCAACAGAACCAGAGAGCAACAGAACCACTGAGCAACAGAACCAGAGAGCTACAGAACCACTGAGCAACAGAACCACTGAGCAACAACCAGAGAGCAACAGAACCACTGAGCAACAGAACCACTGAGCAACAACCAGAGAGCAACAGAACCACTGAGCAACAGAACCAGAGAGCTACAGAACCACTGAGCAACAGAACCACTGAGCAA
>JARVJO010000164.1:7769422-7781229 GCA_031762555.1 Cynodonichthys magdalenae | reverse complement strand
CGGCTGCAGCGCTCAACAACAAAGGCTCTCATTGGATGAGAAGCGCGATGAAGGCTGTCTAAAGCCAATAGTGATCAAGATCCCGCCTCCCCGCGGCGACCCGTACAGTGATTCTCCCGTTTGTTCAGCTGTAGCCTTTGTTTTCTTTTTCTGGTGTATTTTTAGCAGCAGTTCAGCACCACATAAAGGCCTGGTCTAGTTTTTACTAGTTTTTTTATGTTTCAATTCAGATGAAAACATTTGTAGAATTTGCACTGAGTTTACAAAGATATTTTTAGAAGCAACAATGAACTGATCCTTTAGAAACATTTCCTGTGTGGACAAGTCTTTAGTCTCGTCATTGAGACAGTTGCTCCGGTCTCTGTGCTGTAAAACACTGTGGGTGTTTGACTTGCTCTCAGACAAACGCTCCTCACACTTGTTCCTTTCTTCCTCCCTTTATTTCTGCCCCTGAACTTCCTCACTTGCTAAAGCGCTCGCACAGAGATTCCATTTTGTCAGCTTTCAGCCCCAGATCATGTAACGATAAAAGATGCTGCCCCGCAGTCAGACACTGCCGGTAAATCACGGGGCAAAGAAAGCTGGGAGAAGCACTTATTTTTAAGCAGCACCAGAGACCACACTGGGGCCGGGGTGAGACAGATAGGGTGAGACAGATAGAGGGAGGGAGCTTCTTTGTGTGCTGGCATTGTGTGTGATGAAGAGATGAATCACTGCTATTTAGGGATTGGTTTCCTGCGACTGATTGTGTGACGACTCGGCGGCGGACGGACTGTCAGGACTTGCCTTTTTTGTTCGAGGGGGCTTCAGGAAAATGTCTGCGGCCAAGTCTCCCCCCTCCCCTCCCCCCTACAGCTCACACCTCCTTCGGTGTGCCACAGATCAGCAGAGACAACAAACACCTCCCCGGTGTCGCTCCTCCAACAAAGCATCAAATATTAAAACAGGAGGGATTTTAGGCCCGTCTCAGCCTGTGTGTTTTCAGAGAACACTTGTTTTCTCTGCGCAGAAACACGGCCAGCTGCTAAAGATCAGAGCAAACACCTGCCTCTAGTTGGTGTTGGTGTTAGCAAAATATCTCACCAACCAACGCATGGGTTTTATTGAAACGTTTAGTGCCTAACCTCCGGATCGACATCTACAGCTGATAACCTTTTGGAGTTGACCTGACCAAGGTGGCCGCCACAGCTAAGCTAACTTTGCAAACAAAAAACACTAAATCTCAGTCATTTTATGTATAGTGAGCTGAAAATCCACGTGGTAGTAGCTGAGACTGATGCGCAACGCGTACCATGAGGACTAAATGGATCATTAGAGATCATAACGTTTGGAATCAGCTCAATTCAAAGCTTTTGTCATAACTTTGTTTAATTTACAGATTATAAGCTGAAGTTTAAGATTCTTGCAGAGTTTCTGTCTCGGTCGCGTGTTTCGGCGCGCGGCTTCGACCCGCCTGTTCAGCAGCGTGTAGATGTCAGAGAGCTACTGAAATAAAATCAGCATCTGTTGGTGTGAAGGAAGCAGCGGTTCAGGATTAGGAAACCCAAACAAGACGTTACAGCAGTTAGTGTCGCTCACACCCTGAACAAGAAAACTCATCAAGTATACAAACTTTTATTTACATTTCTATGATTAAGGCTTTAAAATGATGTTGGTTTAATTGTTAAACTAAAATATAGCAAATATTTGGTTAAATATGTATTTTAAAGGGTTTCTGTGATTACTTTTTTTTAATTTTTGTAGCAAAATATCCTAAACAATTGAACAGATTTTAATAAAACTCTCAGGAAATAATCACTGGATAAACATCTACATTGGAACAAAAGTTGGAGTTAATCCGATTCAAGATGGCTGCCACAGCTAGTCGACTTTATCAAACACCTAAACGACTCCAGCTCTGTGAGTTTTACAGATGATGAGCTAAAGTTTAGCTTGGTAGTAGCCGAAACTGATCTATTGCTCTAAACACAAACAGATCAAATGAAATATTAGTTTAAAACCAACTCTGTTTGTCTGTTAGCAAAATATCTCATGAACCCTCGTGTTGATTTTAATGAAACTCTTGGTGAGAAATATTTAGATGTACAGATTCAATATGGCCGCCACAGTTAATTAATAATTTAAAACAACAAAAATGGTCAAAAGTCAGTCAGTTTTCCAAATATTGTTGTTAATTTGGTGTGGTAGTAGCTGAGAGTGATCCCCAGCACACACTCAGAGGAGGATTTAACATTTTGACACGGTTGTTTTAAAAGAACGTCCACTTATTTTGTTAAAATAGGATTTTCCTGAAAATGTACTCATTTTGTCGTCTAATAAATGAAACTTCTTACCGTTTGAATTGTTGGATAAAAACAAAGAAATGAAGCAACAGTGAAGCAGCTGTGAGTGATTCATATGGAAAGAAACAACTGTTAGTCAAAATTAAGTTTAACATGATTTATGAGGACTTTTCTGTTGAATACAGGAAGTGTGTGTGTGTGTGAGTTATTTTCCTTCCATCTGCTATTGATGTAAAAACCACAACGATCTAACAGTAAAATGAGGTTAATAGACTAAAAGGCAGACGGCGGTCGGTCTCCCTCTCCGGTGGAATCTGTCCGCCTTGCAGCTGGACGGAGGATCTGGTTCTGAGCCGAAGTCCTGCGAGCTCAGATCCTTTAATCTTCGGCTAATAGGCCTTTATGAAAAAGCTGGAGATGAATTCAGCCTACTTGGCTCTCTGTTATTGTCTCCACCGCCATGAGTTGTCAGAGTGTGTGTGGGAAGGTATTCCCTACTATGTGAGGACCAACTGGTACTTATGGGGACCTAAGCCTAGTCCCCATGGGGGGGATGCCATTGGTGGGTCGGGGTTAAGTTTAGGGTCAGGTGTCAGGGTTAGGCTGTAGAAATTATTTCAAGTCAATGCAATGTCCCCATAAAGATAGCTGGACCAGATTGTGTGTGTGTAGATAACATAAGAAGCAGCTACAGTTTGTTCATTATTATCATTCAGGCCTAACAAGGAGCTAAACCCTTGGTAACTGGTTCAAGTAGCTAAAATAGCAAAGGAAAGTAGCAACAAGCTAGCTAAAAGTAGCAAATGGCCAACTAAACTGAGGAAAAAGCTACCTAAAAGTAGAAGATGGATTGCTAAAATAGCTAACAACTAGCTAAAAGTAGCAAAAAGCCAACTAAATGAGCAAAAAGCTAGCTAAAAGTGGAAGATGGATTGCTAAAATAGCTAACTGCTAAAAGTACCAAAGGGATAGCTAAAGTTTGCAAAAAAACAGCTAATATAAGTGAAAACATAGCTAAAAATATAGAAGATGAATTGCTGAAATAGCTAACACCTAGCTAAAAGTAGCAACAAGCTAGCTAAAAGTAACAAAGGATCAACTAAAAGTAGCAAAACACTGACAAAGTATCAAAGAACCAACTAAAATTAGCAAAAAACTAGCTATCAGGTTTGCTAGGAGCTAAAAGTAGCAAAGGAATAGCTAAACACTAAAGCAAGCTTACAAAAAATCCAAAATTAAAAGTTAATAGGAGCTAGAATTTAAAAGTGGCAAATGGCAAGTTAATCTTAAAAATAGCAAAAGGCTATCCCTAGCTAAAAGCAGCACATGGTTGGCTATAAGTTAAAAATATCTAAAAGCTATGTAGAAGCTAAAAAGTCAAAAGTTGTAAAATAGGAACAATAAGCTAAAAAAATCAAAAGGAGGAGAAGTTTTAAGTAGTTAAAGGCTAGCTAAAAGTTGAAAGTAGTAAAATAGTAGCCTGAAGCTAAAACTACCAAAGGACAAACTCCAAGTAACAAAAAGGTAGCTAAAGGCTAAACAAAACAAAAAGTTAAGGTAAGGCTAAAAGTATCATAGTAGCACAGATCCATGAATCTTGAATGACTCTCAGCTACTCTAAAATACATTTTTACCCAAATCTGTGAAGCCACAGTGTCATTAAAACTAAATGAAGTACAGTAGCTAAAGGTTTCAAATATAAGCTGAAAGAAGCACAATGGCTTAAGGTCAAAAGTAACAAAACATTAGCTAAAAGTGATTCCTTTTAGTGAGTTTCATTAAGGTCTCAGATATTTTGCTGACGTGCACAGAGAAAAGAAACATTCTCCGCCTTCTACAGAAGCTGAAGAACCACCTGTGAGCGTTTGTAGAACAGCTGATTGTTGTGCATGACCGTGCTAATGCAGCGTTAGCCCGCCCGGGTTCTGTTGGTGCTGACCAGATGGATGTGTTTACTGACAACAGAACCTTGTTAGATCTCTGCCCACACGCGCTGAAACACAGCTCCGTGTTGGCGCGTCTGCTGAGTGCTTCGGCTGCTTTCCCTTCACCAGCCCGTTTGTAGGAGCGGACCTGATGTTCGCAGCTCTGCCTTACCTTTTTAACACTTCCTGTTCTTTACACGGTGTTTACCTTCAAGAAGAAGTTGGACAAAGCTTGTAAAGTGTGTGTTTGTGTGTGTGTATGTGTGTGGTTTACACAAAGCAGGGTGGTGTCTGTTATGGTGAGCCGCTCAGATTAGGCTCAGAAGGTGCTCAGGAGGCCCTCGGAGAGACAAAGCCTGGGAGATGGGCGTGAGAACACCACTAAGGCTTGGTTCTCTGCAAGAACCGTCTTGTGTTTAGGGAACAGATCCTCAAAGCTCCGATGTCTGGATCCATTTCTAACAAACAGGTTTTACAGGAAAAGCTCAGGGAGAGAGGGGTGTGTGTGTCGATGTGTGTGTGTGTGTGTTTTTCTGCTTTGATGCCTCTCAGAAACGTAGATCTAGAAATGTGTAACTGGAGGATTTATTCAAGCAGCTAAAAAAGTTAAAGCTTGTTTAAAGTCAGGGTTATTAAAGCTGAACCTTTAGCTGTTCTACAAACCAGAGACGCATCAGATGCTGAATGACAGCTAAAATTTTACTGAAGAAGCTGAAACTGAGCTATTAAAGCAGAATGAAGCAGAATACTAGCTAAGGGCTAGAATCTCAACACTAGCTAAGAAGCAGAACAGTAGCTAAAAGTGAGTCAGATAAAATAGCAAAACACTCACAGTTGAGTCACAAAGGGCTAACTAAAAGCTAAAAATAACAAAACACTAGAGCTAAATAACTAGAATTAGTAAAAGGGTGGATAGGCGATGGATTTGGCAAAAGTTAGCTAAAATCCTCAAAAGATTAGTTCAATGTTAAAAGTAGCAACATTCTGGCTAAAATCTAAAATGAGAAAATATCAGAATACTAGCTAAAGCTAAAAGTGGCAAAAGCCCAATTTAAAGTAACAAAATGCTAACTAAAAGCTAAAATTATCATAAAAATAGTCAGAAGCTAAAAGTAGCAAATGATTGGCTAAAGCCAAATACTGTAAAAATAAATGCCAGCTAAAACTAAGCACCAAAAAGTAGTTTAATTAGACAAATGCTAGCAAGAGCTGAATGTAGCAAAGACATAGCTGTATGAAAAGACTAGCAAAAATTTATGTAACAAAAGGTTGTCTAAAAGCTAAAATAGCCAAAATGTACTTAATATATGAAAATACTTGGTTTGAAGTAGCTAAAGACTAATTAAAAGCTAAAGCAGCTAAATAATGACTAAATGTTCAAAATAGTAAAAAGATCAAATATACAAGGAGGCAAAAGCAGCAAGAGGCTAATTAAAATGTTAAAAGTAGCATAATGCTAGTAAAAATCTGAATTTAACAAATGTGTAGCTAAAAGTATCAAAACACTAGCAAGAATTTAAAAGTAACAAAAGGTTGTCTAAAAGCTAAAAAACAGATGAACAAGCTAGCTTAATAAATCAAAAGACTAGCTAGAAGGTAGAAGTAATAAAAAGTTATTTAGATAGTAAATGTAACAAAGTGCATGCTAAAAGCAGCAAAAGACTAGCTAAAGGCTAAAGGTATCAAATGACTAGGAGGCAAAAGCAGGAAGGCTTGTTAAAAGTTAAAATTAACACTCTGTTATCTAAAAGCTGCAACAAAGAAGCTAAATGCTAAAGTAACTAAATGCTAGCTAAAAGCTGAATGTAGCAAAGATATAGCTAAATGTATCAAAAGACTAGCAAGAATTTAAAATCAGCAAAAAGAAAATCTAGCTTAATAAATAAAAAACTAGCTAGAAGGTAGAAGAAGCAAAAGGTTATCTATAAGCTAAATAGAGAATGGCTATGATTTAAAGCATTTAAATAGTAGCTAACACACTGATAAAGGCATCAGAAAACATGAAGGCAAAAGCAGCAAAATGCTGGTTAGAAGCTAAACATTAGCTTAAAGTAGCAACAGTGAAGTTTAAATTGAAAAGTAGCAGCAGGCTAACTAGAAGCTAAAAGTAGCTAAAGAATACAAATATATCTGTTTGTTGAAACATAGTGTTTGTATGATGTAAAGTATTTGTAAATAAAGTAAAATACTTTGTAAAGTACAGAAGTCGTAGCTGTCATCTGCTGAACGAGCCAAACGTTTGGCTGTATGAACAGCTAAAACAGCACAGCGTAGTGAGCAGCTGAACGGACGAATAAAAGGTGCTGTAAACAGTTTGTGTTTATTTTAGCTGAACTGAAGTATTTGTTTGTGTTTTTGCTGCAGGTGTTCCAGCAGTTATGTCAAAGAGCTGAAGACATCTCTAACAGTGAGTACTCTCTTCTCTTTACCCCTCGCTGCACCAACAGCTCTGTGTTACAAAACAGCCGAAGCGTGACTTTTTTTTTTTCTTTTTCGAAACACGTATTGTCTCACACTTCTGCTTTTAACGCTTTCTTTTTTTTTTTTTTCTTTTACCACGGCGTGTCAAGATAAAAAAGAAATAAAAAATCCTGCAGACTCCTCGGGTTTTTAGGCCTAATTTGATTTTCATTCATTCGCTGAAAGAGGATGTTTTTTTTTTCTTTCTTCTTCCCCAATTAAATTTAACAAGAGCCCCCTTGAAAAGCAGTTGTTATGATTACATTACAAATTCGAGGTTCATTCAGTGAATCAAGCAATTAATTAGATTTCTCTCATTCTAATCAGAATATTTGTATGAAACGCCTAATAAACATCCTCTGAGTTTGCTGCTCAGGCGCTGACGCCGCTCTGGGCTCTGGATTCGGGGGCCGCACCGACTCATTGGTGTCGTTTATTTTACCACTCCGAAGGCGAAAGGGCGATCATGTTTTCACTTCGCTGCGACTGTTGGCAAAATATTTTACAAACCACTTCCTGTATCTTAATGGAACTTTAAGGGATTAATAATCAGATGAGCCTCTACAAAGATTTAACTTCTGGACTTGACTTGATTCAAGATGGCCGCCACAGACAGCTGAACTTAAAAAACACAAAAATTTCTCAGACTCAGTGAATTTTAACAATATTGAGCTAAAACCTGGTGTGGTAGTAGCTGAGACTAGTGAGCAGCAATTACTTTAATGTTGACACATTACTGGATATATTTGGTGTAAAACCTTTATGTTAACTATTGGTGACGGTGGTGTTAGTCTGTTAGCAATATATCTCATAAACCACTGGACTGGTTTTAATGAAACTTTCAGGAAATAATTGTTTGATTCATGTCTAAGACTGATAAAAGTTTGGATTTAGCCTTTCGCAAGATGGCCGCCACAGCTAAGCAAACATAGCAAACACAAAAATGGGCTCAACTCAATGAATTTTAAAGACGTTGTGCTAAAATCTGGCATGGTAGCAGCTGAGACTACTTAACACCTCATACTTCAAGATCAACACATTACTTAATATCTTTGGTGTAAAAACTGTATGTTAACTGTTGGAGTCAGCCGTGTTTGTCTGTTAGCAAAATATTTCACAAAACACTTGATGTATCGTAATGAAAGATTCAGGAAACAATCCTTTGTTTTACGTCTAAAACTGATCAAATCTTGGAGTCAGACAGATTCAAGATGGCCGCCACAGCAAAACAAAATTATCAAACACAAAAATGGCCCCAGCTCAATTTGAAAGTTACCGAGCTGAAATTCAGCTTGGTAGTAGCTGAGATTCCTCCTCAACACATATTCCCACCGTGACGTTTCGCCCATATCACGAGATGATGTCATCTTTACCGCTGGACCAAAACGGACCGTCTCAGACTCCGGTGTGACAGGATTCCTTCAAGGACTGCCAGAGCTTTTACTTTAAATTCAACCCGTTTGTTTCTTTTTCTTTCTTCTGTTTTTGAGAAACGTACTCAGGGGTGCGGCTGCATCCTCAAGGCTTCAGTTCACACAAACACAGAAATACACCAAGGTGGCCGTTTTTGTTCCACACACACACACACGATGACTTGCACTTTCTCTCCCCCCTCAGTGGAAGGCCTGGCGCTGACGAGTGTCATCAGATCAGATGTGAGCTTTTGTTGAACAGCTCAGGGAAATACTGGTTTCACGTGCGCCTCGCTCCTTTTTTATTTTGTTCCTGTTAGCAGACCTGATTCTATCAGGTGTAACGTTACTGCTTCATCTCTGGCGATAAATGATGCATTATGTCCCCCCTCAGGTTGAGGTGGGGGAGGGGGAGGGGTGTATCATTTGTGAGAAGTATTGATGAATCCTCTCTGGGGGAATCAGTTTGGAGCGGGGTGTATCCTTGAAGCTCAACCCCCACAGCTGGCTGCTGCTAACTGCTGCCTCGGCTGCTCGACTCCTCCCGCAGCCCCACCGAGAGGGGGGGCGGGCGGGGGGGATGGAGCTCATCCAAACAGCCATGGTGTAATTAGCTGACATTTGTTGCTTGGAAGACAAGAGGAGGGGAAAAAAAGGAGCTGCTCGACTTGAAACACCCAAAGGAATATGCAAATGTTGAGCGAGAGGAAAAAAAAATAGTATTTTGTCTAATGGCAGAGATATGAGGCGTTGTGTTCGTTACGAACCCGGTGAACTTTATGTGAGCGAGCGCTGTCGGTGTTTAGGAAGCTTAAACCTTTTCCTGAGTGATACGGTTGATGTTTTGCTTCCTGAATGCGCCTGTTGGCTCAGAACCTGCAGCCTCACTCAGAACAGACCTTAGTTTGGGTCAAAAAAAGGTTGTTCTAAAGCAGCACTTCAATATTTCATCACTTCCTATCTGGCAACCCTGCCTGGTGTTTTTACTCATGAGTAATGTCCCTGAAGGTGTCAGAATGCAGTCCTGATTCAAGACATCAATGTCTCGAATCAGGAGAGTTGATGCAAATGTCTTAAATTCGTTTCAGACCTTTTTGTTTTTTTTTTATCATTTAGGAGCGCTGAAGGGTTTTTTTTTTCTTGGAGTGATTTTTTGGCTCAAATCTTGCTGAGAGTTTGTGAACACGTGTCGTGAAGTGTGATGCAAAGTAAAGATTTGTTTTTCACTTTGTTTCTTTAATTAGTCCCCAACATTCAGAGGCTTCACAGATGCATTAAACCACCTAAAACCAGCTCAATCTAGACTTAAACCTCTCTTAATTTAGATTTTACCTCAAACTGGTTTTTAACCACCTCGAAATGGTTTTGAACTGGTCTGAAACCATCTCGAACCGGTCTTGACCGATCTTGAACCTCGTTGGTTTCCAAACCCTCCAGGTGAACCTGGTCCAGACCTCAGCAGGAGTTCATGTTTAAATGTTTGATGTGATTTCAGGTAAAAAGCTTCGGCTGTTTTCAGCAGATCAAGTTTCCAGAGGTGTTAGAGTTATTTTTCACTGAGCTGTAATTTGTTTTAGCTGTTAGCTGATGCATTTGTTTTAGCTGTAAGCTGCTGCATTTGTTTTAGCTGTAAGCTGCTGTAATTGGTTTAGCTGTTAGCTGCTGCATTTGTTTTAGCTGTTACCTGCTGTAATTGTTTTAGCTGTTAGCTGCTGTATTTGTTTTAGCTGTTAGCTGCTGTAATTGTTTTAACTGTTAGCTGCTGCATTTGTTTTAGCTGTTAGCTGCTGCATTTGTTTTAGCTGTTAACTGCTGTAATTGTTTTAACTGTTAACTGCTGCATTTGTTTTAGCTGTTAGCTGCTGTAATTGTTTTAGCTGTTAGCTGCTGTAGCTTCAGTTTGTGTAAACGAGTCGTTCTGTGGGATTTTCAGGAAAGATGGATATATTTTCTCACGTTATGCGTCTCCATCTAGTTTCAGAGCTGCAGCTCTGTTTATTTAAGAATTATATTTTGTTTTTTAGATCATTTGTCTCGTTCATTCATCAGAGACAGACTCAGAGTTTTACAGTTCCTTCAAAGATCTTAAAGTTTTATTAAAAATCTGTCCCGGACCGCCTCGGCCTGGTCTGACGGGGACTCCACAGACCGCTGTTTCTGGTTCCGGGTCAGCTCAGGAAAGGTTGAGCAGTGTTCACGTGAAGAAAAGATGCTGCAGTACATCTGTACCTAAACCCCCCCCCCACACACACACACACACACAAACACACACACAGTCACACACACGCACACACACCCCATCTGCTTGATCTGAGCTGGAAACGCAACGCTCTTTAATGACAAAACACTGAGTGGCTGGGAGGTGTGCAGAGGGGAGGAGTGTGTGTGTGTGTGTGTGAGTGACTGTGTGTGAAATAGAGAGGAATAAAGGGAGAAGGAGAGAGAAAAACATCTCGAAGGTCAGGAGCAGCGGGCGGCCGTAGGGGAGAGACACGTGAGACGGAGATAGTCTTGCGTCAGCCCCACAGCAGTCTGTTTCTGATGTGTGTGTGTGTGTGAGAGAGAGAGAGAGAGTCCTATGGGGCCAGCATTTCCATCCGCATCCTACCGTGTATTACAACTGAGCAACATTCTTCTGTTAGATAGATAGATAGATAGATAGATAGATAGATAGATAGATAGATAGATAGATAGATAGATAGATAGATAGATAGATACACAAATTGCTGCTCTGAATTACTCGCTCTCAGTCAATCATTGAGCTGCAGATAATGTTTTACTTGCTTCTTGTGACATAGGAAGGAAGGGGAAATTACACCTCCTCGCCCGAGGGGAAAGAATCTGTGTCTGTGCTCCTGTCACCAAACCTGAATAATGTTTCATCAATCCGACCAGCTTCCATCGTTTTTCACCTCTTATTCACCGGCTCTCTTTGCCTTTTATTTTTTACCCCCCACCCCTTGCTGCACCTCGCCTCGTCCTTTAAACCGGTCAGATTGAGGAAGTGTTGGAGATAACGCCTGAGCGTTTTGGTACTTTGTCCTCAGATTGTGAACAAGCCGGCAGCAGGGAAGTTTTCCTTGGGATACGCAGCATTGGTGCCCGCCCCCTCTGACTTGTCCCGAGGCACACCGACAGCGGCGTATTCGGGCAACTCAGGAGAAAAAAGAAATGTTGAGGTGGAAGTTGTTGTTTTTTAGAGTTTGAGGTTAAATTGACAGAGATGAAGTTATCTTCAAACAAAGTAGGCGGCGCTTTGATTTGTTTTGTTTTCAGTTAAAGAAGGAGGAGCTTTGATTTATTTTGTTGTTCTAAAGAAAAGTAGGCGGAGCTTTGATTTGTTTTGTTTTCAAGAAAAGTAGGCGGAGCTTTGATTACCTTTTATCAGATTCAAGATGGCCGCCACAGCAAAGACAAAAGTAGCTGTAGATCAGACTATTTTCAGATATAGATCTTAAACTTGATGTGGTAGTAGCTGAGTGTCACCTCCATCATATATTCAGAGGGCTTTCCATTTGCAGACTCTGTTAGTAAAATATCTCATTTCCCATTGGATGAATTGGTGAAGGTACTTTTGCAAAGACAAAACCGCTTTAGATTTCCCACAATCACAGATGAAGTAAGTTTGAATCTGAGTCACACGCATCACCTTTAGGTGGTCCCAGGTGTCGCTGCGGCGGGGGGGGGGGGGGGGGGGGGGGGGGGGGGGGGGGGGGGGGGGGGGGGGG
>JARVJO010000164.1:7710137-7727207 GCA_031762555.1 Cynodonichthys magdalenae | reverse complement strand
AAGCGCGTCCACCATTGACTTTGCATGTAAACCAGACGCTCCTGACGCTCAAGACGCGTTTGGTGTAAATCTAGCATGAAGATTGGACCTGAAGAGACCTAACCAATAAAGACTGGACCTGAAGAGACCTGACCTATAAAGTCCGGACCTGAAGAGACCAGACCTATTATGTCCAAACCTGAAGAGACTGGACCTGAAAAGAACAGACAAAAAAATTCCAGACCTGAAGGGACTGTACCTATAAATACCGGACCTATAAAGACCAGACCTATAAAGACTGGACCTGAAGAGACCAGATCTATAAAGTCCAGACCTGAAGGGACTGGACCTATAAAGACCGGACCTATCAAGACCGGACTTTATTTTTCTTCTATTTGTGATAAATCCGTTCTTCATATTTTTCATGTGAATTTTCTTTTTAATCTAGAAAACAAAAAAGAAAGCGGGCGGGGCTTCTTTAGCGAGCAACAGCGACTCAGGCACGTCCTCGGACAGCTCCAGTGACGGGTCCATCAGCAGTGACCTGGAGGACCTGGCTGAGGACGATGAAGATGACGACGATGACGAGGACGACGAAGAGGAGGACAAACAGAGTGAACTGTCGGACTCTGAGAAACGAACAAAGAAGAAAACTAAGGTGAAGGAGAGCTGAATGATAGGTGAAGTTAGCTCGCTCGCTAAAAGCTAAAGTAGCACAAGGCTAGGTATTAAATAAAGCTAGGAAAATGTAGCTAAAATTAACAAAAAGTGGCAAAATTCCATTTTATAATAAGTTATACTGGTAAAATTTAGCTCATAGGTAGAAGTAGCAAAAAGCTAGCTAAAAGTTAAAAGTACCAGAACAGTTGCTAAAGCTAAAAGTAGTATAACCAATAGCAATTATCTAGTATCAAAGTGCTAGAAAGTAACAAATCACAAGCTTAAAGTTAAAAGTAGCAAGAGGGTAGTTAAAAGCTAAAACTAACAAAAGGCTAAACACATTTCTAGGTAGCAAATTTCAAGTTAAAACTTAAAATAGCAAAATGCTACATCAAAGATATAAGTCCCAAAACCAATTTTAACTTCTAAAGTAGCAAAATAAAACCTAAAAGTAGCAGAATAATAACTGGGTTTGCTAAAACTAAAAATATCACATTCAATGTTAAAGCTTGAAGTAGTAGAGCAGTAGCTAAAAGTAGCAGAACAACAGCTAAAGCTAAAAGCAGCTAAAAAAGTGAGGCAGCAGCTGAAGCAGATTTCAAAGAGAACAGTTTTTTCACTCATGTCTCCGATTTTTATTTCCGCTGCAGTTTTCAAGTCCCGGTTCTGGACCAGGAAAGACTGACCGATCCCTTCTGGACAGAAGAGACCCCCAAACCAAGAAGCTGCCCTCCAACCCGCCAACTCTCGTGCCCCTCCCCTGTTCCATGTCCCCGCCCCTCCTGACACAGACCTCGCCCCTGCAGAGCTCCCGGTCCTGGACCGAGGGTCCTCAGCAGCACTTCAGCGTTATCCAGTCCACGGGTCTGGCTGCCAACCCAAAGCCCCTGGCGCTCCTGACTCAGCCCCGCAGGGAATCCTCCCCCTCCTCCCCCATCGCCCTCACCACGTCTCCCAGAGCGTTCTCTAGCTCCGCCTCCCCGAAACCTCCCAAACTGCTGCCCTCCTCCTCCCCGCAGCACCTACCCCTGTCCCTCTGCTCCTCGCCGAAGCCCCTCTCCGTCCCCTCCCCGCCTCGCTCCTCCCTCCCGGCGTCTACCTCCCCGAAACCGTTTGGACTAACCTCGTCGTTAACGAGCGCCCAGAAAGCATCGCTGAAGCCACCAAAGCACGCCGCACCTGGCGCCGCCAAATCCAACAAACGTAAGCTGCTGGAAGCGTCTCTGGCTCAGATCAACGAGTTCAGACTCAAACAGGTAACAGAAGTTTAATGTAAAATTAGTAATGACTCAGCACTTAGCTCACAATGAGCCGAAGAAGTAATTACAGCCGAACATTTAGCTTAATTGAGCAAAGCTATCCCAGCTAACGGTCTGTAAGGAAATCATTCTCTGCAGCTGTGTTCAACCTGCAGCTCCCAACTTTCAGCTGTTTTCTCATCAGAACATGAAAATAATGCATTTATTAGAAAACCACAGCTAAATGCTAAAATTATCAAAACATTACCAAAGCTAAGCAAAGGTGGCTAAACTATATTAGTAGCCAAACCTAAAAGAAGTACAACAGCAGCTAAAAGCTAAATTATCAAAAGAGTAGTTAACACACAGAACCAGCAAAACCAGAGCTAAATGTTAAAATTATCAAAACAATAGCAAACATCTAATGCCAGAAAAACAGTAGCTAAAAGCTAATAACAGCTAGACTATAGTAGTATCCAAACTTAAAATAAGTACAACAGTAGCTAGTACCTATAAACAACAGCTGAAAGCTAAATTATCAAAACAGTAGTTAACAGATAAAACTTGTAAAACCAGAGCTAAAAGCAAATAACAGCTAAACTATATTAGTAGCCAAACCTAAAATAAGTACAACAGTAGCTAAAAACAAATAACAGCTAAACGATAAGTAAAGCCGTAGTTAAAAACTAATATTTCTTCAAGAATAACTATTATCTAAAAACAGCATCTAAAAGCTAAATTAGCAAAACAACATGGTAAATGGTAAATGGTCTGAACTTATATAGCGCTTTATCAAGTCCCTCCGGACCCCAAAGCGCTTTACACTACAGTCATTCACACACTGATGATGGCAAACTACCCTGTAGCCACAGCTGCCCTGGGGCACACTGACAGACAGCTAAAACCAGAAAGACAGCAAAATCAGTGCTAAAAACTAAAAGTAGCAAAACATGACCTAAAAGCTAAACGTGGCAAAACAGGCCAGAAAGACAGTAACTGAAAACAAATTGCAGCTAAAAAAGCTAATATTTCTACGATAGCTAATACCTAAAAACAACAGATGTAAGATGAATTTTGCAAGACAATAAATAAAAGCTAAAAGTGTCAAAATGCTAAATGCTAAATTTTGTTAAGCAGTAGCTAAAACTTCCAAAAATGCTGTCTTCAAACCTAAAATTAATGCAAAACTAAATAGAAGCTAAGATTGGGGAAAACAGTAGCTAAAATTACCAAATAGTAGCTAAAAGTTAAAATTAGCAAAACAATAGCTAAAATAAAAATGCAACTAAATATGTTACATTCTGTGATCAGTTAGAATTAAATGATCATTAATTAATTAATCTGTTGTTTTTGACACAGAACTGTTTGATTGATGTATTTAATACAAACCCGTCGATCTGAAGTTATTTAGTGAAAATCGTTTCCTTTTTTTTGTTTTGGCAGAAAAGAGAAGTTTACAAAAAACTAAATTCCCCCTGTGGTTTCAGCTCCGTTACTGTTCTTCATGGTCTGTGAAATTGATTTGTTTCACTTCGAATCACATCAAGTTGAAAGAGCGGCGTTAAAGTCTGACCTCCCTCTGCTTAAAACTCAGCTGAAACAAACTTATTAAAAAAAAAAAAAAAAAACGACCCGGGAGACGATAACGAAGAGGCAGACGAGTGAACACAGATTCAAACTGCGTCTCCTTTTATCAACTCCACCAAAAATAAAAAGATTTTAGTTACTGTCGAAACGCTGAGTCAGCATTTATTTTGTTTATACTTTTTTTTTTTTTTTTTTCAATTATGTTTTACAACCTACCTACTGCTGCAGCTAATTTAGCTGTTTGTATATCAGACTGTTCGGCTCATTCAGCCGATGGGTCCTGGGATTTTAAAAACCCTAACCCTGATTTTGTCTTCCTTTGCTACTTTATCTATTTAGCTACAGTTTTTTGTCTTTTTTCAATTGCTGTCCCTTTACTAACTTTAGCTTTTACCTACTCGATTAATAATTTAGCTTTTAAAAACTTTTTTTAACAGTTTAGCTTTTAACTAGCCTTTTGCTATTTCTCACTGTTCTAGCACTACTTTCACCGGTCAGTTAGCTTTTAGCTGCTTTTAACTTATTATTTGCTACTATTAGTTATTTGCTAGCTCTTTGCTAGTTTTATCTATTAACTACTCTTTTGTTAATTTAGCGTTTAACTAGCCTTTTGCTACTTTTATCTATCCTTTTGCTGATTTTAAATATTAGTTTATTTTCTGCTGGTTTTGGCTAATGTTATTTCTACTATCACATTTCAGTAAGATTTTTACTACTTTAACTTATAGCAAATTTTTGCTACTTAGCTTTTTACTAGTTTTTGGCTACTTTTAGCTATCCCTTTGCCTCTTTTAGCTAACATTTCACTATTTTTAGCTAACATTTTGCTGCTTTTAGCAAACATCAATCTTCTCTCACCTACAGCTCACATTTAGCCTCTTCAGTAAACATGTTGCTAATGACTTTTCAGCTCCTATATCAGTATATTTTAGCTTGTTTCTGTAAAACTGAACATTTTTTTTAGTCAGGTGGTCGTGGCGGCCATCTTGAATTGTCTAAAAGTGAATCTGTTTTTCGGTCTCTCCCTTCAGACTCTCATGTCTCAGACGCTCCCAGTAGAGCCGAAAAAGCAGCAGCAGGGTGCAAACAAGTCGCCGAAGAGAACATCGCTGTCCTCGCCACCGCTGCCTCCAGCTCCGCCTCTTCCTCCCCACAACAATCACTCCAACCTCTTCCTGTCAAGCGCTCTGCTGGGTCTCCCCGAACCCCACCACCCCAACGGGGTCATCCAAAGCACCACTCAGGACGCACCTTTGGCCCTCATCACCAAACCTCGCAAAGACTCCTCCCGAGGGCGGTCCCCCCAGGCCAACCCGGACTCCGGGTCCATGCCCGTCAACCTGAGCACGGGAGCCAGCCGGACCCAGGCCGGTCCTCCGTCACAGCCTCCAACTACCTCACCCCCTGCCACGGGTCACGGATCCAGGAAGACCAAGACCCCCCGGAGTAAGGGGCCAACACCGGGTCTGGGCCAAGCGGACCCTTTAGCTGCCTGGAAGGGCTTCTCCCAGAACCACCTGGTCCAGTCTCTGGTGGAACTGTTTCGAGGAGGAGAGTCCGGCATCGGGCTTCCCGGGGTCAGCATCCCGGGCGTGGGCATTCCTGGGGTGGGAATCCCCGGAACGTGTAACCCCACGGCTGCTCTCCCCGCCAACAAAGAATCTGACGACTCAGGAGACGACGATGACGATGATGAGGATGACGACCTCGAAGAGGAAGATGAAGAGGACTCAGATGACAGCCTTTCAGGTGGGAAGTTTCAAATCTATTTTTACTGATATACATAAAATAAATGTAAATATTTACACCTAAAAACATTAAACTTCTAAAATTACAGTTTCTGTAAAGGCTGAGCGCAGAAAGGTGCTGGAGATGATGAAACTGTTGTTCAAGCTAAAAAAGAAGCTAGATGAAATTTAAAAGGAGCAAAACACCAACTAAAAGCCAAAAAAGCTAAGCTGTTAGCATCTCACTAACTCAAAATTGGTAAAATCGTTGCTAAAAGTAGCGAAAAACTAGCTAAAAGCAAAAAAGCATAACTATCATATCGTTAACTCAAAAGTAGCAAAATGCTAAATTAATGTAACAAAGCAAATAGCTATAAACAAAAATTAAAAAGTACTAGCATCTTGCTAACTCAAAAGTAGAGAAATGCTATCCTAAAGTAGCAAAATACTAGCTAAAATCTAAAATAAGCAAAATGGTAGCTACTAGCCAAAAGGAGCAAGATGGTTGATAGTAGTAGTAAAACACTAGCTAAAAGACAAATGAAGCAAAATTGTTAGTATCTTGCTAACTCAAAATTGGCAAAAGTTTTGCTAAAAGTATCAAAAATATGGCTAAAAGTAAAAAAAAAGCATAACTATCAATTTGCTAACTCAAAACTAACAAAATGTTAAATAAAGGTAGATAAACTGCTAAATAAACTGCTAGCATCTTGCGAATGCAAAAGTAGCAAAATCCTAGATAAAATCTAAAAGAATTAAAATGGTAACTACAAGCCAAAAGTAGCAAGATTGTTGCTATAAATATCAAAGCACTAGCTTCATATCAAAAACAGCAAAACACTAGCTAAAAGTACATTTGGCAAAATGCTATCTAAGATATGAAGTGGCACAAGGCTAGCTAAAAACTAAAAGTAGCAGAAGTCTAGGTAAAAGAATCTTTAGATAAGCTAAAATTAGCTAAATGCTAGCTGAAAGCTAATATTAACAAAGTGGTGACTTTGTAAATGATGAGTCTCATGAAAGGTGATCTCAGAGTATCTGTTGAAGATGACTCTCGGCTACTACTACATTTGTAGAACTGGTCGAGTTTCAGCTGTTTTTGTGTTTGATTGTTTTTGTTGTTAATTCGTTGACCCTAGAGTTTAATCTTATATAGATACACATATAACTTTTTGATGGTTGTAATAAAATCCTTTTCTTGTTTTATTTGTTGATATTTTGCTAACAAACAGATATGAGCACAAACATCAGCCATAAAAATGGCAAAATAAATCCATCATTTAGAAAATAAACAAAGCTCAGAATTCTCAGTTTAGATCAATAAAAATGTTGTTTTTAAATTGATTTGCTGTTTTTATTTCATCTAAAATCTTAAACTTCAGTAAAAAAGACTCTAATTGATTCGTTTTATGTCTTTGTTCAGTAAATTAATTTTTTTTAATTTTATTTTCTTGTTTTTTGTCCCGTTTCAGAGTCGGACAGCAACTCAGACAGCGACATCTCCGGGAAGAAGGCGAAGGACTCGAAGCTGCTGCTGTCCGGACCCTCCAAGAAGGACACGCCCCCCCACAGGCTCGCCAAGGGTCCAGAACTCCTCAACACCTCAGCCAATCACAACGCCACCAGCTGCTCGCCACTCAACCTGCAGGTCATCAAGAGTCCCTCCACCGCCACCAGCTCCAGTGCCTTGTCCTACCACAGCCCCGCAGGCTCCTCCTACAGCCTGGCCTCGCCGTTAGGTGGGTCTGAGCCTGGGTCCAGTAGAACCTAGTGCTGGATCAGGTCTCATCAACGATGACGAAATTAGGGTTTGTTGAAGGAATGTGTTTCGCCTGCTATCATTTCAGATAAGACATTGACCTTTAGCTACTATCAGCTACTCCATTAGCTGTGGCGGCCATCTTGAATGGGTGTACTTGAGATTTTGCTATTTTAGGCAAAACTGAGAAAAAAGTTTCAAAATAAAACAACCAGTTTGTGATTTTATACATTAAAATACACTTTATTAAATACTTTTGAGTATTTTGATGAGAAGATTTTTAAAGAATACACTAAATACACTTTTAGCTGATTTAGTGTCAGAGATATTTCCAGGAGGGAAATCCGGGACAATAAAAGAAGAAGAAAAAAATCCCACAGTTGCAGTTTTTATTCCAGTAAAAGCATTTCAGAGAAAAAGAAAATGTTAAGAATCAGTTTTATTTGACTGGAAGCTGTTGGCAAAACATTTTATCTAAGTCGGCTGAAATAATGCAGAAGCAGCGCATCCAGTTTGTCCACTTTCACCTTCGTCACATAAAAAGATAATACCGTAAGTGAAAGTTGCCATTTCCCTTCTCAAAGAGGCAACTCAGCAATAAAATCCCTGTAATCCGGTTTAGATGCTCTTTATTTGACAGAAACGTGGAACGTTTGTCTCCACGGCGTCACTGTAAAGCTACAGCCACACAATGTTTTTAATATCAGTGATTATTTTAACTTTTATAAAACGTTTGTCGAGGCTAAATATTCTGATGCTGAGCTGTTGGGACTATGAGTTTCCCTGAAGCACGAGTCGGCAGCACGCTTCAGGAATGAAGGTTTTCCGTGTTGCTGAAGACCACGCCCGTCGTCCTCAGGTGGGAGAGGGAAGGGTTTGTTCCGTTCGGCAGGAAGGAGGCAGTTTGTTGCCACGAGTCGACTGCAGGTCCTGCAGCAGCATGCCCAGGAGCCCCGACGAGTCATCTGGCTCGGTGACAAGGTTCACTTCCGCTGCTTTCACCAAGACCAGACAGGATCAGAGAAACCAGGACAAAGGTGTTGCTCTGCCAGGAAGTTAAACATTTACAGTCACTTGTTCACTTCATTTTTATTTGTTGCTTTTTTTTTCTGTCAGTTTTATTCTGCCTCGACACGATAAGGGATTTAGATCCTGTGTTTTAAGATAACAGCCAGAGGAGAAAACAAGTCAATGTTTTACAAGTCCTAAATCTGTCCTCTTAAGTCTCTGGTCCAATTCTAAGTCAAATCTAGTGTCTTCTTGCTTTGTGTAATAACACAACCTTTAACAGGATTATTAAGCTCTGTCATAACATGCTGGCGTCAGTTTTCAGTCAACCAGGACATGACAGTCTTGTTTTTCACTATTGTGTGGATGCTGAGTCAGCCTTTGCTTTATTGTAATCCTGTTTCTCTTGATTGTGTGACTACATTGTCAACATTCACACTAAAGTTATCCAGTTTCTCATTATAGTGTTAATGCCGAGTCACATTTAAACTAAAGTGATCCTGTTTCTTTTTATTGTATGAATGCTGAGTCAGAATCCATATGATAGCAATCCTGTTTTATTATTGTGTTAATGCTGAGTCAGCATTCATACTATAACGACCTTGTTTCTTATAGTGTCAATGCTGAGTCAGCATCTGCACTATATCAATCCTGGTTCTCAATATTGTGTAAAGGCTGAGTCAGAATTCATGCTGTAGCTATCTTGTTTCTCAGTGTCAATGCTGAGTCAGCATCTACACTATATCAATCCTGTTTCTCATTATAGTGTAAATGCTGAGTCAGCATTCATACTGTAGCGACCTTGTTTCTCAGCGTCAATGCTGAGTCAGCATCTACACTACATCTATCCTGTTTCTCATAGTGTAAATGCTGAGTCAGCATTCATACTATAATGAACCTGTTTCTTTTTATTGTGTGAATACTGAGTCATCATTGCATCAAATGCCTCAAAATGTGTCCTTACCTAATTTTTGTTTTCTTGTGGCCTGTTTTCTCTCCGTGTCTTTTTTGTCTTTTCACGTCTTCCAGTATGTCTTTAGTGTTTCTTTTGTGTCCTCCTGGTTCATAAGTTTTGTTTTTTTGTGTCCCCCTTTTGCTTATTTTGTCTTTTCTCTAATTGCCTATCGTCTCTTTTTGTGTCCATGTTGTCTCTTTGTCCGTCCATGCTTTTGCCTCTTCCTTCTCTTTTGCATGTTCTGTCTGTTTTTCTTCTTCTTCAAATATTTCAGGTTACTTTGGTTCTGCATCACTTATGTTGTGCTTAAAGCTCTTTAACGAGCGCTCCAGTTATTTTGAACCAGCTTCAGTTTGTTGTAACTTCAGATTTCAGCAGAGTCAGCATTCCTTCTGTAGCTGTGAGTTCTTTAAGGGGTTGACGTTTGAACCGCTTGTCCGCAGGTTTGGGGAAGAGGAAGAGGACGATGGATGAGAAGGAGTTGATGGCGCCTCTGGAGTTGGGGTACGTACTCAGAGCTCGAAGCGACTCACTCTGGATTTCCTGTGCGAGGTGTGAAAGTACACGCTGTTTGTGGTCTTTTTTTTTTTTTTGAACTCCCAGGTGGCGGAGAGAAACGAGGATTAAATCTGTGGCTGGACGGCCTCAGGGCGAGGTGGCGTACTACGCCCCCTGTGGCAAGAAGCTACGGCAGTACCCTGATGTGATGAAGGTACCTGAGGCTTCAT
Organism: Cynodonichthys magdalenae; assembly: GCA_031762555.1. Lineage (NCBI taxonomy): Eukaryota > Metazoa > Chordata > Actinopteri > Cyprinodontiformes > Rivulidae > Cynodonichthys > Cynodonichthys magdalenae. The sequence continues at coordinate 7,717,566 of JARVJO010000164.1, read as the reverse complement.
CAATAATACAGAAGCAAATGTTTGTGGGCAAACTGATGAGCGGTTTAGTTTGTAACGAGAGCCGTGTTTTACTCCGGACAGCATCCTTCATGATTTATGGCTGTTTTATTTTTAATAAATGCAAACTGCTCCTCCACCTTGCTCACAGGATTGCTTGTGTATCAGTGTTTGTTATAAACTGTTTGCTTCTGCTTCAGCTGCACCCTGACCCCCCCCCCCCCCTCATCCTGCTGTCTGTGATTCTGGTAGTAACAGATCATACTCTTAGATTCACTTCCTCTGCCACTTTTTCTCCACCCCCACCTAATAAAAAATAAGGCTTACTTTTGGGATGCACAACTTTGGCTCCGTTTGCACCAAACAGTCTAATCTGAGTTTGTTTTTATCAGAATATTTGTCCAAACAGCCTCTGATTGAAGCTCTGCAGGGATAAAAACAGTTTCTCCTCATTCAGCAGGCAGTAAAAGAGCAAAAATGCCAGAGATAAATAGGAAAGGGTCTGAATTGTGCATCCCAAGGTCACAACCATTTTTCTCTCCTGAGAGCTTTTTGCTCTTTTTTCCCCGTCCTCTTGCTTTTTTTAATGCTTAGCAGCTCTGCACAAATGCTCTGTTAGCGTAGACTTCCTTCAATGTTGCTACGTTTTTTTTATGTTCCCTGCCTAAACCAACGCCAATATTATTCTCTCTTCTGTAGTATCTATCCAGAAATGGAATAAGTGGCATCACGCGTGATAATTTTAGCTTCAGTGCAAAGATAAGGGTTGGTGACTTCTATGAAGCCAGAGAAGGACCCCAGGTGACTGCCTTTCATCTCTCTATATCTCTTTCTGTCCCTGATCCTTGTTCAGTCAAAGCTTCGGCTGCAGTCACTGTCAGGGCACGGAGAGAAATCAGCCGAAACCCCTCTGTAGTCCCGAGTTCACAGAGCTCTGACTGTGCATGAAGAAATGTAATAATCAGTAACATTACTTCCACAGGTGACCAGTCGTTTATGTGTTAATGTGCTTCTCGTGATCCACCAGACGGATTTTAGTCAAACTCTCAGTCTTACTTTAGGACATTAACCACGATTAATTGATCTTAAAGACGTCTCCCGCCAGGCTGAGGCCGCTGGACACCGGTTAGTGACTTAAGAGTTCCTCCGGCCACGATTTCAGTGACTAAACAGTTCAAATCATGCAGTGTTTTGTCTTGTAAGCTGGCAAAACTGTGAATTTGTGGCTGCGCACATTTTTATTTTCTGAGGAAGTCCTCGCAGTTTCATCGGTCAAGTTTTAAACATCTTTTGAATATTAGTGCAACAAGTCGACACACGAGCATCTCAAACTCGTCTCTGAATATTGGAGATGAAGCTCAAACATTTAACTAAAATGATGGAAGGGGACACAATTTTACTCAAATATAATAAAACTGACATTTTAAAAATGTTTCTGTATAAACATATTACCAACATATAGTGCAGTAACACATATTTCAGCTCAGATGCATGTAGAAAAGTTGTTCTCTTGTTTTTTGACTTTTCTTTTACTTAAAAAAAGGCAAAAAGACATAAAAAATTGGAGGCGTCTCATTGGTGGGCCCGACGAAAGTCACTCTTAGGCCGGATATGGCCCGTGGGCCGTCAGTTGCTCATCCCTGTTTGAAGAACAAACTTTATTAACTTGAAATATCTTTTTATTTTTGGACAAAATCTTTGTGAAACAGCAAAGAAAATCTTAACACATCCTAACACAAGAAACAGCTTCGACGGAACATTTTCTTTAGACTATTTAAGAAGTTTGGTTCATTGGAAGCAAAATATCCAGAAAGATTGTGTGGCTTAGGACTTTTGCACAGTACTGTGTCTGAAACATAAAGAATAATTAGAAAACATAAAGACATTACTCAGAGAAAAACACAAAGAAACTTAAACATTTACTGAAAAACAAACATTTAATGAATCTTTTCTACATTAATTTGTTTTTAAGTTTTAATAAAATAAATAAAATTTCTGATTAAAAACAAAATTCTGTTTTGTTAATTTGTGCTCAGGTTGGAGTTTAGCCACCAGACGATTAAAAACATTTTTTAAAAACCTATTTCCTGTTTGGTCCCTCCTAATCCTCTCCTCCTGCTCGACTCCCCAGGGGCTGCAGTGGACCCTGCTGAAGGAAGACGAGATGGTCCCTCGAATTTTAGCCATGGAGGGTCGGAGGGGTCGCCCCTCCAACTCGGAGCGCCACCTGGCGGGAGACGGCTCCAAAGGCAGCCGGCGGAGGAAGGGGCGGCCCCCGAACGTGGGCGACCAGCTCGGGCCCGAAGGCCCCAGCCCCAGTGAGGTCAAACTTCTGCGCAAGCTGGAAGCTCAGGGTGAGGAGCCGAGTCCAGAGAGGTTTTCATCACAATAATCAGCTGTTTCCCTCCTTTAACTCAGGGGTTCCCAAAGTAGGGGTCGGGACCCCCTGTGGGTCATGAAACATCAAGTGACGGTCCAGAATTATTTCCAGATTTAAACTCAAATAAAATGCTAATGAAATATTTTCACCATAGTTAATGCAAGAAAATACAATAAAAATATAATAATAATAATTATTAACAACTAGAGAAATGCTTCTTGCTGAAAACCTCAGCTGAAAGCTGCTGAAATGGAGATGAAAATGTTTTATAGAAAACTGTTAATGCCAGTTCAATCTATAAATTGTAATAGCCGAAATGGCAGAAAAAAAGCTAAAATCAGCATAAAGATAAGCTAAAGGTAGCAGACACAAGTTTAAATTTGCACCCAGATGGTGAAAGGTGTGTAAAAATGTCAAACTAGCTGGGGAAAAAAGAATAAATGTACAAAAAAGTCACAATTTGTTATAAAATATCATACAAAATGTGCAGTAAAACAGTTAAACGTAGCTAAAAAACTTTTAAATTAGCACAAGGAAGCATAAGAGGCACAAGTTTGCTGAATTAAGCAGAAAAAAAGCTGAAATAGCCACTAAAAGGTGAATTTAGCCTAAAAAAGCTAACTTTAGCTAATAGCAGCTAATTAGCTAAAATTGCGTCAAATAGCTGAATATAGCAGAAAGCAATTGTAGGAATCATAAATAGCTGAAATTAGCAAAAAGAAGCACAAAAAACAGCAGAAAGAAGCAGAATTAGCATAAAAGTAGCTAGAATTAGCAGTATTAACAGGAGCAGGACAAACGGTGTAAAGTTCTGTAAAGACTGAAACGTTTTAAAGGATTTTAACCATGTTGAAAACAGCTTCATTCATTTTCAATGGCAAAAATGTTGGCGAAATAGTTGAAAAAGTATAAACAGCTGAAAAAGCCCTAGCAGGATTCAGATTGTGTCTGAATGTTCTGATGGATGAGTTGTTGAAATAAAAAATGTATCAAAGTTATTAGGTTTGTTTATATTTTATATTTTATTACCACCACGGTTAACAGAACGAATAGAAAAGTTTCTGCAGCCAGAAGCTAAAAAAGTTGAAAACCTGTGTTTGAGCAGTTTGGAGGTCATGACCTTTGACCTTGAACCAGCTGACTGAGGCCTGTAGAGTCTGAGCTCACTGCACGGTCTGACCTTCAGGGTGAATCTGCTGAGATGTCCACACTTATGAAAAGGTGGAACGTGTCGTGTTTTTGTTCTCTTGTTTTAGAAGCCGATAAAAATCAGTTTTATGTTGTGAAACCTCAGAACTGAGAGGAGCAGGACTTTCTTTTTCCTGTAGCTGCACTCGGCAGTTCAGAAACGAAGATTCCAGGAGAGTTTTGGTAATCCCCTGACGTGTTTCACCAACGACTTTCTTTCTTTCTTTTCTTCCTGCTCTGTAGAAATCGCCCGACAAGCGGCTCAGATGAAACTGATGAGGAAACTGGAAAAGCAGGCGCTGGCACGTGCAGCTAAAGAAGCTCGCAGGCAGCAAGGTGAGCGCGCGGCACGGTGCGGAGAGCCGTAAACGTGCCGCTACAGGTTCTGCGTCGTCGGGTCGGGTCGGTCTGCGGCCTCGGCCCGCTTTGATTAGAGCCCGAATACCAGCAGGCTCTCTTTGTTTGTGTCTGCTCACATTTGGTTCTTCAGCTTCAAAGCAGCTTTCATCTTCATTCTGCTCAAACATTCTGTGCATTAATGCTGCTTCTGGACTGTGGGCCGGTTCTGAACTCAGCTGTCAGATACTTTAACCAATCAGGACATCACAGCTACACCTGTAAAAACTAACTTTTACCATTTTTACCTTTTAAATGCTTTACAATTTCTGGTAAACTTTGTGAAATTTACTTCATCGTACTTTATTTGTGTCTCTTTACGCTTTTTTATTTCTCCATGTACGTCTTTTTGTCTCCTTGTGTTCCTCTTATATTGTTTTGTGCCTCATTTTTGTCTTAAAAGACATAAATCTGTAAAAGAAGGAAAGTCTTACCAACAAAAACAGAGTCATGTTTTACCTGGAGAGCAAACACTCAGTGAAGAGCACAGTTAACCAGGAAATTAACTTCACTAACCGCTAATACGCTAAACAAGAATCTTAGCTAACGCTGAACAGATAAAAGATAAGTGGAAGCTAACGCTAATCGCTAAGTAATGAGAACTGTCACTAAAACCTGTTGTTAGTTTTCTATTGGTTTACTTTAAAGGTAGGCGGGATCCTCTGTGGCAAATCGGCCAATCCAAATCAGAGTTGAGGCTCTGCCTAACCTGTGATACTTCCACTTTAACCCTTTCAAAATAAAAGCATTTCTTTGATTGAATTTGTATTTTTAAACAATAAATACTTTCTCTACTATATTTTATAGTCAATTTCACATTTGTTGTTTAAATATTGTTAAATATTATTTTTTTAATTTATTTTTGACACTGAGTTTGATGTTTAGCTGCTAAATATGCTACATGCTAACACACGTCCAGCGCTGCCTGTAATGCTACATTTACACCAAATGCATTTTGAGCGTCTGGTTTAAATGCAGAGTCAATGGTAGACGTGCATCTAGTGGCGTCTAGAAGCCGAGCAGCTCGTCTGGCGCGTGGGTGCGGCGCGTCCAAAGCGTCCGACACTCGAGTTGGAAAATCTGAACTTTTGCTGCCTGACTCACCACATCAACCAATCAGAGACTCTGCTCTGTGATGTAGTGGTGGATTTTTCCATGTGATGGTTTCCTGAATGTTGCTCACTAACCTGAAACAGACGGACAGGAGCTGAAATCAACCGTCAGTAGTTGGTGTTCTGGCTGGAGATATCGGCACCGATCCGGGTCAGCCGCTCGTTAAACTGGGCTTGAGACAAAAATAGTTCTGAAAGTGAGCCTCGTCAGCTCGCAGCTCCTGTGGTGGAACTCACCGAGCAGACCGCCTCTGAATTATCTGGTGAATTAATTGTGAATTAATTATCTGGTGAGCACGACTTTCTTTAACTCATCTGCTTTTAAACAGAGACCGGCACAGGAAACAGGTTTTTTCAGACGCGCGTCTACGTTCACACTGAAAGCATCTGACCTGAAAGAGCACAAGCAGCCAACTGCACGCGTTGGGCACGTTTTTGGATGCTCAAAACGCATTTGGTGTAAATGTAGCATACGGTATAAAATAATTTAATAAGAGACTTGAAATGAATGAAACCTAATTTAGCGACAGCTAATCAAGCCGCTTCATTAGCAACAAAAAAAGCTAACTCGCTAAATGAGAAGCTAGCTCTGTGCTCACCACTGCAAATTCTGACTTCACATGACATTTTGTGGTTTTTCTTTTTTTCTGGATTTTTTGTTCATTTTTTGTCTCCATTAAAACAAAACTACAGTAAAAATTAGTTTCTTTGTAAGTTGAATAGCTACAGTATTTGTTCCACCTTACAGGAGGTTAAAGTGGTCTGAATGAGGCGATAAAACTAAAAATGACGGATAAAAGTAAATATTTTTTAGACACTAATATAATGTCACCTGTGTCCTGCAGCGATCATGGCAGCAGAGGAGAGAAGAAAGCAGAAAGAGCAGATCAAGATACTCAAACAGCAGGTTTGTCTTTTTACTGGACATTTATTCAAAACATTTAACCTAAAAAAAAAAACAGTTTAATGAATATTTCCAACTTTTTAATTAACCACCCGCTCAACTTCTCTGCATCTTTGTGCCCCCCTCTTTTGGGAACAGAGCGATTCTATCTGTGGGTGTTTTCTCGTTTCCTAATTATTAAAAGATTTATTTATTTTTTTACAGGAAAAGATCAAGCGCATTCAGCAGATTCGGATGGAGAAGGAACTGAGAGCGCAGCAGATTTTGGAGGTAGAGAATCTGATCCGGCAGCACCTCTGATTAAGCGGAGCGTTCCTGGATAGCTTCAGCCCCTCAGTCTATAGTGTTTTTAATCTTCCTAAAGCTCATTACTGAACAGCAGCATGCATTGGAGGGAGTTGTGTCTTCTTAGGCATAATTCCACATGGAACTAATGCTAAATTGGTCTTGGTTGACGGCTGTTGAATATTAAAATGGATGCTGCTGCCTCTTCAGACCTTATTTAAATTGGACAGAAAAGTCTTTTTTTCATCAGACAACAGTAACAGTTTAGCATAAGTGGGTCAAGAAAAAAAACTGTTTTCCACCCATAAACTCACATCCCATACATGTGCATACACACACAGTTACACTGCAGGAGCTTCAAAGTGTTTTACCAGGACTACATCAATTTTGAGTTGACACGGTTGGCGAGCCACACTTAACAGGAGGCTTCAGCGTTTTCACAATTACGCGTTAAAGAGATACATTATTCATTTTCCATGTTTTACAAATTTGACTGGCATTCAGGAGCGTGAAATCTTTGCTCAAAAACAATCGCTTTAAGTGCAACAAAGCCCTCAGCCAAGACGGATTGATATCTGTCTGCGATTGACCGTAATCTTTATTCATAGGCTAAACGGAAAAAGAAGGAAGAAGCCGCTAACGCCAAAATACTGGAGGCTGAGAAACGCATAAAGGTTTGTTTGCTTTTAAAATAAACTCCTGAAAAATGTATTATAGATACAGTTGGGGTGAGAAGTTTGGGGTTTCCAGGGTGGAATGATTATACAACATACAGCTTTAATAATTAAAAAAACAAACAATTATTGGCTGCACAAGTTTGAATTTATTATGGATTTACCAGAATCCAAACCAGCTACATTCCTATTTGCACCAATGTTTTAAAGAAATGGTGCTGAAGGTTCTAGAGCAGAGGTCCTTGACCACCGGCTAATTATCTGTACCAGTCCATGGATTGTTTACTATAACCCTACAAACAAACAGTAAACAAACAAACTAACCCTGGAAAAGCAAGCTAATTCTAACAAACCTACTAGCTAACCTTAACAAACCTACTAACTAACCCTAACAAACCTACTAGCTAACCCAAGCCAACCTACTAACTAACCCTAACAAACCTACTAGCTAACCCAAGCCAACCTACTAACTAACCCTAACAAACCTACTAGC
>JARVJO010000164.1:7662018-7675160 GCA_031762555.1 Cynodonichthys magdalenae | reverse complement strand
GCTAACCGCTAAACAGATTACAAAATTAGTGTAAGCTAACGCTAACCGCTAAACAGATTACAAAATTAGTGTAAGCTAACGCTAACCGCCAAACAGATTACAAAATTAGTGGAAGCTAACGCTAACCACCAAACAGATTACAAAATTAGTGAAAGCTAACGCTAACACCTAACAGAAAACAAAAATTGGTGGAAGCAAACTTTTTCAAAATTATTACAAAATTAGTGCAAGCTAATGCTAACTGCTAAACAGATTACAAAATTGATGGAAGCTAATGCTATGTACTAAGACGATTGTCATTCTTCACCTCTTTCTGTTTCTGCTTTTTTATTTATCTTTTGAAGTTAGTCAAACAACAAATAGCAAATACTTTCTCTACCATATTTTATACTTCAATTTTTGTGTTTATTTAAATAGTGTTAAATGTTTTAATTATTTTTGATGCTCTTAGTTTGAAGTTTAGCTGCTACATGCTACATACAGTGCTTGTAAGCATACAGCTCTGCTTGTAAGAGCAGATAATTTTTATTTAATTTGGGATAAATGGTTAAAAAAAAGAAGTTTAACACTTTAGTGCAATCTAATTTAGGGGAAATTAATTAATCTGCTTATTGTTTCCAAATTTAGAAAAAAAAAACTAATTTGCTTAATAATCCACTATTAGTGGAGCAATGAACTGTGCCCACTATTGATCATTGGTTATATATATCCATACAGCTCATCTATTTAATGAATATTATTCTACGTCTTAAGGTATTAATTGCAACTGTGAGAAGTTTTGTACCAACATTTTACATAGCTTTTTTATTTTATTGATTCAAATGAGAAAATGTTTTTTTATTTTTTGAAGAAATGTGCTTTATTCCTCCCTTCCTTCCGCTGAAGTTCAGTAAATCTACTGTGAACCAATTACAACATTTGGTTATTCATAAACCTAATATAAAAATACCAATAACATGCCTTTTAATTGTAATACCGTGGATCGCCACTAGGCTGATTTATACTCGCTGTTCTGTGGCTAAAATTACATGTTTTTGTTCTTGCCTCCAAGAACAAGTTCTTTGCACAAGCCACAAGCAGAACGTTTTTCTTGCACCAAATATCATTGGAATGGTCAGAACTTTGATTGCACTGCTCTCGTTTCACTTCAATTGCTTCACTGAGGGGCTGCTGGCCGAGGCTGTTAGAGAATACGGTTGTCTTTACAAACAACTGTTCCAGCAAAACTTCTAAAGGTAAATTTAAAATTTAACATTTATGGTCAAAGAACTCATGGAAAGAGACCAGACCCGATACCAGCCTCAAATACTCATATTTTTCTCAAAAAAAACAACCGGATACTTTGGACCGGTACGACTTTCATGCTTGATGATGTCATTTCCTGTTCAATGTTGCAAGCTGCCGAAGGGCAAAAATTAAAAAACATATTTAGTTTGGAGATATTTTAAGATAAACCAAGGTAATGTTAGGACAGCAGGCTGTTTGCTTTGTTCTTTTAAATACTCAATGTGTTTCTAAAGTCGTGTAATGTTTAAGTACTTCTCAGTAACTACTCTGTATCGATACTCAGTATCGTAGTATATGTATCTCTTCCTCAGTTACCAACAGGAATAACCAGATTTCCTCTATTATCAACTGAAAAACCAACATTCAGTCTGTCCAACGTGTGTTGTCGTTTGTGCACGTGACCTGCAGTGGGAGGGGCTTACTAGGAGTTCTTTCTACGGTTTCTTTGAATACAAAATGTCTAATATAAAGTTTTAAAACGTCTCAACAATGTGAACGAGAATAGGTTAAGTATGCTTCCAAAGCCGCAAATCAGCTTTCATTGACGTAATTGCGAGACAAAAACTGCGTAATTTTGTTCTTGTTGCAGTTTGAGCCACCCCTTTTCTACACAAGGTCCGGGTCAAACTTTGGTCAAAAGTTTGGGGGCGTGTTTTTTTATATACAGAAAAGTGTTTGGACAGCAATGGCGCCATCTTGCTTCAACTCTTTTGCGTCCAAACATGGATATTTTTGAGGAACAGTTGTCAGAAAATACGTCCATCTATATTACTGTTCCGTACAGTCAAATCATCAAAACCTCAAGACAGCACAGACTTTGTGCATGAAGGAGCCTTAAAGCCACTAATTTATCGTGGGGCAGAAGAAAACAAAAACTGGTCAGACTGTTCAAACAAAAAGTCTGATCAGTTTGTGTTTGTTTGTACTTAACCTCAAACAGCAAATTCCAACATTCATTAAAATGTTGGTAATAACCAGATATTTTCATAAAACCAGTGACAATTGTTATATGTTGAGTTCCATTTATCTGTTCACACACTTTTCCTGAGTAAAACTGTGAAAGCAGTAGATGTACAAACATTTTCTCCATTCTTCTTTTTATTTATTAAACCACACGTATACGGTGGTAACATTCTGTTTATTGTAGTATAACTCTGTAAAGGGTATATGACAACTATGAACATAATGCAAATGGAATAATTCTTAAATCCTACATTCTGTGTCCAATAAAATCCATAAACACTTCGTCTGAATGTTTTCTCTGCTATGCAAAAATAAATAACATACTGTGAATATTGAAGCAATAACGTTAAATTAGAAGTTTTACATTAAAGTAATTTACAATGCCTTTTTTTTATCAAATGTACCAATCTTAAGTACGTAAAGTTTTTTTTTGTTGTTTTTTTTCAAGCCCGTTATGCTGACAGGTGATCATTGCAAATATAGTGTCCACCGTACAAATATAAATGTTTATTAAAAGACAGTTGACAATAAAAATGGTCATAACCTGCAGCAAGAAGCGTGAGGTTTTTGTAAATTTGTGTGCAAAGCTGCTTCTGTCTAGTTTTATATTATTAGTTAAATGTTTAGACAGAATACAAATGCAGTTCTGGAAAAGTCAGGTCGTCGTGTAAAATGTCAATAAAAACTGAATTACAACAATTTCAAAATCTTATAAACCCATTCATTCACAGTAGAACATAGTTATCAAATGTTATGAAGATATTGCTTAAATTTTTGGAAACCAATTCTGCAGGTTGTAGAACATCAGCCAGACTTCATCTGACTCAGGTAAGACTTTGCTTTTTTCAGCAAGACAACACCCAGCCACAAACTGCATTTGCTTGTTTTTTTTTTAATGCTACAGTTTTATAAGTATTTTTAGAAACAAATTCTACAGGTTTTAGATCACCTAATCTCATCCAAATGGCAAGGCTTTGCATGTTTCAGCAAGGTGTTACACCACAAACATTACTTTAATGGTACAATTTCTTAAACATTTGACACGTTTAGTTTTAGAAACAAATTCTACAGGTTTTAGAACCTCTACTCTCATCCAAACAATGTCTTTTTCAGGAAAGACTTTGCTTATTTCAGCAAGACGTTAAACCAAATATTGCATTCACTTTTTTTTTTTTTTTTAAATACCATTTCTTAAACATTTAATATGTTTACTATGTTCCACAAAATTTGGGTTTATGAGATGTAAAATTGTGTTTTTATTTACTTTTTACACAACGTTTCCTTTTATACTAATTCTTTTAAATTCCTACCTGTCTAACTTCAGTAAACACTAGTGCAGCTGTATACATGTAAGCAAAAAGCATCGTAGCCTGAGTTGAAGACTGGTTCTAGATTGTAAATGCAGTGCAGCAGCATAAATCTACAAAACAGGTTCAGGGGTTTTGGGTCGGTCCCCCTTGCTACCGCTGTGGGACAGAGTGTAGACGGCCTCGGATCGGCTGCGTTCACACGTTGGACTCGATGAATGAGCGTTTGGGTTTAATGGGAGCCATGTGCAGAGCCGGGTTGTCTCTCGTCAGGCTCGCCTGTCTGTGTCGGCCCTCGGGGAAAAGGAGCTGGGAGGACGAAGAGCCCCTGGTCTCTCTCTGATGGGAGCTGAAGTCCCTGCTCTGCTGTTCCTGGAACGAGGCTCGTTTGAACTCGTTCTGACCCTGGAACTCCATGACCGACATGCTGAAACTCTCCGCCCCTCCTAGACCCTGTCGACCCGGGCCCGAGGTCTGCTGGCCCTGAACCCGCACCGATTTGTCCATGACGCCCATGAAGGGCCGAGGCTTCAGGTCGGGTTTAGCCTTGAAGCTGCCGCCGCTCTTTAGCAGGCAGGGGGCATCTGGTCCTGGCTGCTTGCCCCCGTCCGACAGGTTCCCGCTGGAGGCCTGACTGGAGCTGGAGCCCCTCGAACCTGCCGTTCCCCCTCCACCGCCGTCGCGCCGGAGCTCGATCCCGGACCCCAGAGCCAGGCTATCCAGAGGCGGGGCGTGGGAGGAGAGTCTGTCGGCGCCTCTGGAGAAGCTGGAGGAGCGCGGCTGGTACATCTGCAGGGGTCCGGGTGGGGACGAGCTGCTGGGGGACAGGGGGTGATAATGCTCCGTGGGACTGTGTCGAGAGTGTTCACTGCCTGACCCGAGACTCACGTCCATGCCCGCCGCAGGAGCCGGTCTCAGGGACATGTGCCTGCCGGGCAGAGGGCTCGAGGGGCCACATAGAGACATGGGCCGGACCCCGCCCCTGCTCCCTGACTGCAGGGAGTGACAGATGTGGTGAGTCCTGCTGCTCTGGTTCTGTCTGTTCATGGCATGGACCAGCTCATCTGCAAACACCTGGTTCGGAACGTATTCCTCTGGGGGCAGCGGTGACTGGTCCCCCAAACCGAAGCTCACTGCTCCGGGGAGGGTCCTGTTAGGAGCGTAGGGATTCAGCGGCCAGAAGTCAGGGGTTTTCCCAGACGGAAGCCCCACCTCCTCACCTTCCTCCACCTCTGCATCCACCAGTTCCAACGGGATCTGCCTCTCGAGGCTCCCCTGTGAAAACGCGTCCGTTTCCTCCTCCGCGGGTTGGTGGTAGTGGGTGTGAGGGTCCATGTCGTAACCCTGCGTCGATCCTCCGCCGCATATCTTCTGGTGATGCTTGCATTCCTCCTCGACTCGCACCAGCAGGCGGCGGATCTCCCGGTTGGACGGGGAGAGGCGAGCTGCCTCGTGGAGGTCTGCCAGCGCCGCGGCGAACTGCCTGGAAGCGACAAACACAAACCTCAGCAAATAAAACTTTTAAAAATACCTCCTTTTTATTGTGCCTCAGAGATGCTTCTGTTTCCAAATCATTTATTATTTTTCTACCGGCTGCTCCTCTTGGCTCGAGCTCTGGCGTAAAATGCTTCATAAGACCGCGGCTTCAGCTCCAGGGCTTTTGTTGCAAACTCCTCGGCGATGCCAAAATCCTGTGTTCAAGAAAGGAAACTATATTAAACAATGTTTATTCTGTAAATGAAAAGCATGCAGCTAAACCATTTTTTCAAATTTAATTTAAAGGGTTTTAAATAAAAAACAGTAATTTTAGCTTCATTGAGTTGATCTAAAAACTCAAGTCTGTAATGAAAGAAAACCAACGCTGCAGGTTTCACCTCAGGTGAATATTTAATGAACATTTTTTTACTTGGATGGGAGTTTCTGAACATGTGCAGCTAAATATTTCACAGCGGTATCAGGTTGTGTCCTTGCGTTCTCCTGTAAAACGCAGATTTAGCCGCCCCACTCAGACGTCGGCTGTAAATAACGCCGGTGTGGCGAGGGTGACCTTATCACTTCACATTATCTGCCCCATTTTTCATCAGCAGCAGTGACCCTAAGGAATGGCATTTTTAACAGTCTGTTAGGACATCTGTCATCAGCAGGGTGGGATCCAGAACTAGCCGTGGGTCACACACATCCATCTCCACACTAATGACACACACATTGTCTCCACTCACTGCGGGGTCCGACAATTTTTATTCTACAAACTTCATTCTGAAAAAAATTTAATTCATAACGGCACGACGTAAACATTAATTATCAACAGGTCGGTCAGAGGAAAAGCTGAAGAGGTTCAGCCGTCAGAGGAAAAACTGACTAAAATTAGTGGAACAATTTCAAAATAAAGTTCCTCAATGAAAGACTTTAAATCTCTTATTATAATCTGGTTCTGTGCTGAAACTGCTTAAAGAGCCTGTGACATCAATTTTTTGTAATAAATATGAAGGCATTTTTGGAAAGGTAACATTAACTACTTATTACAAAATAAATTTCTCGCTGCCGAGATGAACAGTTGTTGAGATATTTGCATGTGAAGAAACAGGAAGTGATGTCAAAGGGGAATGCCTGCATGTAAACAGATTGTTGATAAAATGACGGACTTTAAAGAAAATTCAGATGTTTCTTTAGATTATTTTGAGTCACTATCTGAGAGATGAATCAGAGTTCAAATAATAATGTTCCAGTAAACAAAGACAAGGAAGTTTTTTTTATAAAGTTCCCCTTTGATGTCACTTCCTGTTTCAATTTGGTTGAGCCAAGTTCAAAAGAAAATAAGACAGGTATGTGACAAAATGGCTAAAATCCTTTATATTATGCAAAGTTTTTTAATATAAAGTTATATCTTTCTTTCTTTAAAGTATTTTAAGGATAGGCAGGTCACAGACCCTTTAAAGCAGCTGTGGTGGAGTGGTTAGGGGAGTCAACCCATAATTGGTAGGTTGCCGGTTCAATCCCCCTTTCCAGTTGTCTCAGTCATGGTGTCCATAGGCAAGACACTTCACCCATCATCATTTAAAATGGACCAAGGTGAACAGTTCTGTAGTCAGATGGATCTAAATCTGATATTAGTATTTTTAAAAAACAGAATTTAGAACGTTAGAACACAACTTTTTTTTTTTTCCAGGGAAGACTTTGTCATTTACCATTGTCTTACTGAAATAAGCAAACTAGCCATTACAACAACATGCCCTCAGAGTCCAGGTGCTGGACTGGTCTCACCTACTAAAAACTTTTGGTGGAAGAAGACCAAGAACTGTTGAAGAGCTAGAATACCCCAACAGACCAGAACGGGACATTTCCTTCAAAATTTCTGGAACTGGTGTCCCCGCGTCCTGGATCTTTACAGATCGTTGCAAAAAAAAAAAAAAAAGGGAAATGTGTACCTGGAACAATTTCATTTGTTTTTTTTGTTTTTTTGTTTTTTTTAGATTTGGGAATCATTTGTGTTTTGAAGTTAATAAGATCTAAAATAAAGATCTAAAATGGATCCATATTTCTCTGATTTGTGGAGATGAACAATAAATCTGGCAGAAGCGTGGACCTCACCTGTCGTCTAACCCTGAACAGTGGGAGTGTTTTGGTTCAGCTCGGAGCCTTACGTTGGTTTTCCTGCGGCAGCGGGACAGGTTCAGGTAGAGGGAGACCCGCAGGTCCCTGAGACCCTTCAGCTCCTCTCCTTGGACCTCCCGAGGGAGCTTCCTCAGAGCGTACTGGTACCGCTGGCCCGCCTCCTTCATACGACCTTTCTGAGAGACACACAGGAGAGCCGGCTCAGTTCTGATCCAAACTTCTTTAGAACCGACCCGTCGGTGCAGATACCTTGTAGAGCATGTTGCCTTCCTCCATCAGCTTCTGCAGCAGGATGAGGAGGATGTCAGGTTTGGAGGACGCCATGGCCCACGTGGCGTGACCTGAGAGAGTGGGGGGGGACAAACGCTCATCTGGTCATTCGGCTCGACTCGGCACTTTTATTCTGTAACTAAAATAAATGTGGTACCTGATCGATCGTGCGGAGCCGTTCTGTAGCCTTTGTGTCGATGAAGCCGGGCGATCGAAGGAGAGAGGAGAGAGAGTTAGAGATCAAAAACAAACCAACATCTCATCGATCGGCTTGTGTCAGATACAAACATGGCTCCTACCGGGTTTGGATCCTTTCTTGAGAAGTGAAGCCACCAGAGCCGGGTTCTGGCAGCCGGCCGCCCGGTCCGAACCCCTGGTTCCGTTGTTCTCTGCTCGCTCCAGCACCGCCCCGTGCTCTACCAGGTTGTGCACCTAACAACAAATTCCAACGTTAAACTTCAGGAAGCTCGTCAATCTCAACAGATTCACGCTACAGTTTTGCTAACTTTAACTACTGTTATGGAAAATTAAGTTTTGAGCTACTGTTTTGCTTAACGTAGCCTTTAGCTAAAAATGAGCTATTTTCAGCATTCAGCTAGTTTGTTAATGTTAGCTCATTTAAGGTTTTACCTAATTTTCACAAAATGTTTTTACAGTTTAGCTATTTTTAATTTTAATCTACAGTGCATTTTCAGCTATAGTTTTGCTATCTTTAGCTTTTAGCTTTGGGAGAAATATTAGCTAATGTTTTGCATAGTGTAGCTTTTTGCCAAGGTTTTGCCATAGATTTCAGTTAGTTAGCTTTGGCTCACATTTTGATTTAGCTTTTAGCTACTTTTAGCTGCAAGCTATGAATGGCAAAACTATTAGCTACAAAGTTTTGCAAAGCTAAGCTTTGAGCTACTGTTTTGCTTAATGTAGCCTTTAGTTGTAGTTTTGCCATTCTTAGCATTCAGATAATTTAAAATGTAATATAATTAGTTAATGTTAGCATTTGGCTCAGGTTTAGCTCAATTCAGGTGTTACCTAATTTTCACTAAATGTTTTTACTGTTTTACTGTTTAGCTACAGTTTACCTATTTTTTACTTTAATCTATAGGATTGTGTAATTTAATTTTCAGCTACAGTTTGGCAAATGTTAGTTTTTAGATTAGGTTTTGCTAATTTTAGCCATTTTCTTAGCTGCTATCTTCAGATCTCTCAAGTTTTGACCTGAGCTTGAAGTGAGATTTTGAGCCGCTAAACATTGTTTTTTTTTTCTTTTCGCTAAACACTGTTCTAACGTTAAACTTCAGGAAGCTCGTCAATGTTCGGCTGATTTCACGCAGCGCCGCATCAATGAGCCGAAGTTCAGCTCAAAGAGGGTTTTTAATCAGGAGACGGTCCTCCTGGTGATCCACAGGGAACCAGGCGTTTGTTTGAAGCTCTTCTGACTCTGCAGGAAGTTTGATTAAACCAGGAGAAAATGATTTAATTATGATTCTCCTCATGTGGCTAAAAATATCCTGACAGAACGATTATGTGAAACAACAATCACATTTGGCTGATTGTCAACAGATTCACTCCAGAGCAGCTAAAGTGTCGGGTTTTAACAGTGATATTTGTATATACAGCATCAAAACTGAGCCCTGAAAGCTAAAACGAGCAAGAGTAAACAGCTAAAATAGCTAAATGAAACTGTAATTATTAAAATAATCAAAATTCTACAAATAAAGTTAAAATCAGCAAAACAACAAAGCTAAAAATTGCAAACCTTAGCTAAATGCTTATATAAACAAAACTGTTAAATGTTTAAAAGTAGCTAAATGCTAACATTGGCAAAACGATAGATAAGAACTAAAACTGTCAATACCTTGCTAAAAAGTTAAAATTAGCTTACTAGCGGGATTATTAGCATAATCACAGCTGAAAGCTTCAATTGACTAAACATAAAAACAAAAATGGCAAAATGAGCTAAAACTTCAAATGAGCAAAGTTTAGCTAAACAAACATTAAATTGGCTAATTTATAGCTGACAGCTAAAATTGATAAAATGTGGCAAAAATCTAAAACTAAAAAGTTTGTTGATCAAAGCAAATATCAGCAAAACTATAGAAAACAAAAATCAACAGCTAAACAGCTTAGCTAAAACATGAAACTTTTAAAGGCTAAAAGTAGCTGAATATAGCTTAATTTTACCATGTAGCTAAAACAATTTCTGAAAGCTAAAAGTATCCGAGGCAGTTGTTAAACCCACCGTATCTGCGTCTCCGTTCAGAGCAGCGAGGTCCAGCGGAGCCCGTCCCTGTCGGTCCTGTTGGTTAAGGTCCGCCCCCGCCTCCACCAGAACCTGGACCACGCCCTTCTGACCCTTCATGCAGGCCCAGCTGAGAGCCGTCAGGCCCTCCTGGTCCACAGAGGACACGGGGGCTCCTGGGGGCCACAGACAGACAAATATTACTTGCTGCACAGGAAGCACCGTTCAGGAAGCTGGGGGCCCCTCACCGTTGGCCAGCAGAAGCTCCGTGGTGCCGCTGTGGCCCTCGGAGGCGGCCAGCATCAGCGCCGAGCGGCCCAGTTTGTCGGTGGCGCTCATGTCCGCGTCTTTCTTCAGGAGCAGCTCCACGACCTTAAAGAAAGGGGGAGGAGCTTCAGATTGCAAACAGGTAAATGAAATAAATAAAGCCAGAGTCCTGCTCACCTGAGTGTGCCCGTGTTTGGCTGCGCTGAGTAACGGGACCATCCCTCTGCGGTTTGGGACCTCAAGCCCCGCCCCCTGCTCCAGGAGGAGCGCGCACACCTCCAGCCTCCCTCTTCCTGCCGCCGCCGTCAGCACTGCCAGGAGGCGGGAGAAACAAAGAGATGTAAGTGTGTCATTATTAACTGTTTATATTCGTTATTTTAACAAATGTTTATGGTTAAAATTATTCTTAAATGTGCAAATTAAGTGTATTTTTCTCCATCAAAAACCAGATCAGGATCGTTTTTTTTAATTACTTTTAACTTTTTAAAACTTTTCCTTCATAGAAAAACAAAAATTTTAAACAAATTCTCTGAAATCTACTTCAAAATACTCACTCTGTTTTTGTCCTCTTAAGTTTATTTTAGTTTTTAGCTGCTGTTTGGCTATTTTTTGCTTTAGCTACAATGATGCTGATTTAACAAATTATCCATAGTTTTTATTTTTTAGCTACAGTTTTGGGCTTTTATCTATGGCTTTGCATATTTTATCTTTTAGCTCTTGTGCTTAGCTATGGTTTTGCTAACTTTAGCTACTGTTATGCAACAGTAAGTTCTGAACTACTGTTAGCCTTTAGCAAAAAATTAGCTATTTTCAGCATTCAGCTAGTTTGTTAATGTTAGCTTCTGTCTCAGATTTAGCTCATTTAAGGTTTTACCTAATTTTCACAAAATGTTTTTACAGTTTAGCTACAGTTTAGCTATTTTTTTACTATAACCTACAGTGTTGTCTAATTAAAATTTCAGCTATAGTTTTGCTAACTTCAGCTTTTAGCTTTGGTTTTGCATGCTTTTTGCCAAAGTTTTGTCAATCCTAGCTTTCAGTTAGTTTGCTAATGTTAGCTTTGGTTTTAGATTTAGGTTTTAGCTACTTTTAGCTGCAAGCTATGAATGGCAAAATTATTAGCTACTGTTTTGCTTAATGTAGCCTTTAGTTGTAGTTTTGCCATTTTTAACATTTAGCTAGTTTGCTAATGTTAGCTTTTGGCTCAGGTTTAGTTCAATTCAGGTTTTACCTAATTTTCATTAAATGTTTTTACTGTTTAGCTACAGTTTAGCTATTTGTTACTTTAATCTATAGGGTTGTGTAATTTTATTTTCAGCTACAGTTTGGCTAATGTTAGCTTTTAGATTAGGTCTTACTAATTTTAGCCGTTTTCTTAGCTGATATCTTTTTGTTTGTTTTTGCTATGGTTTTGTAATTACTTAGCTTTCATCTACAACTTTTAGTTTTTCTTTGTTTTATTATGATTTGGCAGTTTTAACTCATAGTTTTGCAGATTTTAGCTTTTAGATGATGTTTTGTAAATCTTTGGTTTTTGCTATGGATTTGCTATTTTTTTATATTTTAGCTACAGTTTTGTAATATTTGTTTTTAACATGAGTTTTGCTCATTTTATCTTTTAGCTATCATTTTTCTGCAGGCAGAAAAACAAGCTTCAGAAAATGGACCCGACAGCAGCTTCATTATCACATCTGGGATAAAAGTATCTAAATTAAAAAACAGCCGAACAAAATCTATTTTTCTTGTTTCAGTAAAAACAAGGGAATTAAATAATCTGATCTCAGCAGAGTCTTGTAAAAAAAAAAAAAAAAGTCCTGGGTCAGTGTGTTCAGATCAAGCTGGGTTTTAGCTGTTCATCGTGACTGACGGACAAAAACCAGGTGAGAAAGACGGAATCTGTGACGGAGAGAAGAAAAGCACCCGTTTCTCCCCAGAGTGAGTCGTGAGCGTCCATCTGCACCGCCAGCTGCTCCTCGTTCAGCTCCAGGAAGCTTTTCACCACCTGCAAGAAAAGAATACAAAAACTGCTTCAGTTTGAAATTATAAAAAAAAAAATCCAGTTGAGAATCTAAATGTTAAAGAAGCCAGGATGAATTTATTAAAGTTAACTCCAGGAACAAAACTAAAATGAACAAACCCTTCACTAAAAACTAAAATTAAAATGAGTAGCTAAAATAAAAAATTTAGAAAACCAAAGCTAATATCTCTAATTTGTTAAACTGTAGCTGAAATTGTAGCTTGTATTTGTGGCTACAAGCTACAATTATCAGAACAATGGTAGAAAAAAAAATTAGCAAAACAGTGGCTAAAAGTAGCAAAATTGTAACTAAAGGTTAAATGTCGAACTCATTGGAAAATCTATATTCAGCAAAATGGTACCTAAAAGTTAATAGTAGCAAAACAGAAGCTGAAAGCTAAACGTTTAGCTAAAAGGAAAATAAGAAAACAGTTTTTGCTGAAGTGGAGTTCAAAGAGAGGAATGTTTTTAAAGAAACTGAGACTTTAATGTGTTTGTTTGAAGATTGTTGTTTTATGCATTTCAAAAAGAATAAACTTTATTTAAAGTTTCGGCGGGTGAGATGCATTCCCTCCAGCCCTGATGGACTGAAGTTTCTGACCTGTGTGTGTCCCACGCTGGCTGCAGCCGTGACCGCCTGCTGGACCGCCACTGTTTTTCCGGTGGTGGTTTCGTGGTGCTGTGGTGGATCACACTGGACCTCGGGTCCCCAGTCCTGGACCAGCAGGATGTTGATGATCTCTGCGTGGCCCTTCAGCGCCGCGTGGACCAGCGCGCACTGCCCACTTTTATCAGCGTGACCCACCTGGCACACAGAGAGGGGGACACACAGAAGGACTCAATGACCCCGATCCTGGACGGTGCCGGTAAAAACCCTGACCCAGATCGGCCCACTTTGTTTCATCCAGGGCCCAGAATAGATCCTCAAACTGGGGTGAGTCTAAAACCGGATCAGTTCAGTCATTGCTGGAGGTAAAGTTCTGAGAGACGAGGACAAAAACCTGATTTATCTCTGATGATCAGGCAGAATTCACACTATCAGCTAAAGACAGGACATCAGCTAAAGACAGAACATGAACTAAAGACAGGACATCAGCTAAAGACATGACATCAGCTAAAGACAGGACATGAACTAAAGACATGACATCAGCTAAAGACAGGACATGAACTAAAGACAGGACAT
>JARVJO010000164.1:7646489-7661918 GCA_031762555.1 Cynodonichthys magdalenae | reverse complement strand
AAGACAGGACATCAGCTAAAGACAGGACATGAACTAAAGACAGGACATCAGCTAAAGACAGGACATCAGCTAAAGACAGTACATGAACTAAAGACAGGACATCAGCTGAAGACAGTACATGAACTAAAAACAGGACATCAGCTAAAGACAGGACATCAGCTGAAGACAGGACATAAACTAAAGGCATGACATCACCTAAAGGTAGAACATTAACTTAAGGCAGGGCATAAGCTAAGGACAGGAAATGAGCTGAAGGTATGACCTTAACTAATGCCAGGCTAAATGAAGAACGTGAGCTAGAGGCAGGACCTAAAACCAGAAAAATAGCAAAACGCTGTGATTAGCAAAACTATATTTAAAAAGTAAAACTAGTAAAGCATTTGTTAAACAGCAGAATCAGCAAAGGAGTAGCTAAAAGTTAAGATTAGCACAACAGTAGTTAAAAACTAGATCCAGAAAAATTGTTTAAAGCTAAAATCAGCTAAATAGTCGCTAAAAGTTAAAACTGCTTAAAAAAATACTGAAATAATCATACCTTAAAATCCACATTTATTTCAATAGAATAAAAAGTTTAAATAATTTTAATAAACTTCAAACTAAAATATAAAAATTAAAAAGTATAAAAAGCGCTCCTGGTCGCCTCTGACCTTCGCTCCCTTCTTGCACAGCAGGTTGACGATGTCGGCGTGTCCTGCAGCGGCTGCCAGACTCAGGGGCGTCATGCCGCTGCTGGTGGTCCCATCAACAGGAGACGACATTTCCAGCAGCAGAGCAACCATCTCCAGGTGACCCAGGTGGGCATGGACCGCCAGGATGGGGGCGTGGCCTATCACCTCTGTGGACCAGGTGACGCTCGCTCCGCCGAGCATCAACAAACGACTCACCTGAGAAATCAAAACAAAAAGAGTCACAAACCTGTCTGTCGCTCCCTGACTGCCTGCCATGATAATGAAAGGCTGACAGAAAAAGCAGACTGAAAAACGAGCCTCAAACAGTCACCGTGTAAAAACTATAAGACTTTTAAACAGGAAATGATAAGGAGCAGGAAGTCACCTTGATGTTAGGTGTGTACAGGTTTCTCAGGGAGCCCAGAGCGGCGGACAGACTGTCGGTGCTGCAGTTGATCCACATGGCCTGAAGAACGCTGGAGGACACACCGGTCCTCTTACTCAGACCCTGTGGAATCAATAGGAACCTGCTCAGATCTGCAGCTCCAGTAAGAAGTTAAACACGCAGCATCGCGGCGCCTCAGACCTTAAATATGTGGGCCTTCAGGATGTGGTGACCCAGTTCCATCGTCTGCTGCCGGTTCAACTTCCCCTCCTGTCTGGAGAACATGAAGGCCAGGAGGGCGTGGCCACTCCTGGGAAAGCATTCACAACATCCTAAAACGTCTAATTTTCTGTGAGAATTCAGCAAATTAGCTGATTTTGTCTCGATGAGCTCATATTTTGTTCCATTTTTAGCTTCTAGTTAGCCTCTTTATAGTTTTAGCTATTATTTGATACTTTTTAGCCAGCCTAGAGGAACTTTTAGTTTAATTTTTAATTTAGATTTTTGAAACATTTTGTCTTTAGCTGATTGCTACTTTTAGCATTTATTTAGTGATTTCCTATTTTTGGCTAATCCTTGATCATTTTTAGCTAGCTTTTGAACTACTTTTACCTTTTATCTTTTGCTACTCCTTTTATAATTGAACTAGCTTATTGATACATTTAATTTTTAGCTAGCCAGTTGCTACTTTTAGCATTTACTTAGTTTTCTTTTACTACTTTTAGTTTTTATCTTTTATCTAACTTTTTAATACACTTTGCTTTTAACTAGCTATATGCTACTTAAGCTTTTAGCTATTGTTTTACTGTTTTTAGCGAGCATTGTGTAACTTTTAGCTATTTTCTTGCAAACCTTTTGCTAGTTTTAGCTAATCTTTGATACTTTATGCTAGTTTTTAATTACTTTAGATTTTACTAGACTTTTGACACTTTTAGCTAGCCTTTTACCACTTTTTAGATAGCTTTTTGATACATTTTTTGTCAACTAGCTAGATGCTACTTTTAGCCTTTAGTTTGTGTTTCCCTGTTTTTACCTACGGCTTTTCTACGTTAAGCTCCTTTCATACTTTTAATTAACCTTTGTTTTAGCTAGCCTTTTGCTAGTTTTAAACAATCTGGATTGTTTTAGCAAGTTTTTAACTACTTTTAGCTTTAAATTAGCATTTTGATTCTTTGTTTTTGTCAACTCTGTTGCTACATTTTAGCTAGCTAATTGCTACTTTTAGCATTTAGTTGGTGTTTGTTACTGTTAGTCAGCATTTTTCTGCTTTAGCTAGTGTTCTTTTTACTTTATTATACCAACTCAATTTTTGCTTCTTGAGCAAATTTCAGGTAAACGTAACTTGTCTTGTTTAATTTGAAACAATAGATTTTTGTTCCTGTATAATCTTCTATGGAGACTGTTTGACCTTTGACCGTACCTGGGGTCACAGAGATAGTCTGTACTCTCCCCATCAGCTCTCCAGACCAGCCACTCCCTGAAAGAGGGGTGACACAGCATCCGTGTGCCATCTCTGCGCCTAACCTTCAAACGCAGGATAAAAAAGTGTTTAATATAAATTAAATTTCACTGATGAACCAGACGAATTTAAACTTCTTCACCTCCAAACTCCAAGATTAGAGTTAATCCTCTGCATTCGAGCTTTGATCTAAAGAGCTGAAGTCTTACCATGAACCTAGCCAGACTGTCTAAACTCTGCTGGAAGTCGTTCCACTCCAGCTCCCCCTTCACGCTGCCTGCGTTCAGCGCCCTGAACATTTGTTCATCAGTCAGCGGGTGCAGAGAAGCCAGAGCCACATTTAGCACCAGAACAGCCCGCTCAAAGACCTCCTTCTCAGGAAAGCTTGTACGGCACATCAGCAGGTACACCTGACGGTCAGAAGGGGACAAAGAGTTTTAACTTCATCATACATCGTCTGGCACGTCAGATGTTTGTCTTATCTGGGTTTGTTTAAACACTAATTAGATCATCTGGACCACAGAAAGCATCTGCTGCGTGAGCGAAACAACAGAAGAGCTCCAGCTTGTTGGCCTCCTTTTCCTCCCCGGGATCCAAACCGCCTCGTCTGTCATCCGTCCGGCTTTTAGGATCTTTGAAACGTTCATAACCGGGTCAGACGTCTTGCGTAAATAATGAGCACAGGAGTGAATTTCTTCTCGGTTCATTGAACGACTCAGTGGGACCACCTCTACCTATACAGTTGTGTGTAACCATGGTAACACCTTGCCATGGTGGAAAGACATCAACATCGACCTCAAAGAAGCATCAGTCTGAGAAGGGTCAAAGGTCATTTAGTATGGTGAGGTATGAGGGCCAAAATTAAGACTATTGCACAACCAGTGTTTGCTACATCCTTGTAGCAGGAAGCTATAGCTATTCCTAAGCCAGATATTGATCTGATTAATGATAGGCTGGCACCGCTAACTGAGTAGCTGGACCCGCTAACAGAGAGGCTGACAAATGAGAAGATTATTCATTTGTGTTAGTGTCCGAGAGGCTAGCGACTAGCATAGATAAGCTGTTTTTAGCATTGTAGAAGCTATCAACTAGCATGGATAAGCTGCTGTTAGCATTGGAGAGGCTAGTGATTAGCATAAATAAGCTGCTGTTAGCATTGGAAAGGCTAGTGACTAGCATGTATAAGCTGGCATTAGCATCAGAGAGGCTAGTGACTAGCATGGACAAGCTAGCATTAGCATTAGAGAGGCTAGAGACTAGCATGAATAAGCTGGCATTAGCATAAGAAAGGCTAGCGATTAGCAGGGATAAGCTGGTGTTAGCATTGGAGAGGCTAGGGACAAGCATGGATAAGCTGGTGTTAGCATTGGAAAGGCTAGTGACTAGCATGGATAAGCTAGCATTAGCATCAGAGAGGCTAGCAATTAGCATGGATAAGCTGGTGTTAGCATCGGAGAGGCTAGCAACTAGCATGGATAAGCTGGCATTAGCATTAGAGAGGCTAGAGACTAGCATGGATAAGCTAGCGTTAGCATTGGAGGGCTAGTTGCTAGCTTCTCCAATGCTAAACTGCTACACAATTTACTCAATTCAGATAACATCATGGTGTCAGTTTTACAGTCAATAACTACACTTCAACACAGGAGGCGTGACGACCAGCTTCTGACTAACGAAGAAGAATAAAAGCCACAAGTAAATTGAAGCCTTTCAAATCATTTCACTATTAATTTAAACACTGTTAACGCTAAAATACAAATATTTGTATGCCACAGATTTAAACTGTTACTTTGCGACAAACGTACATAGAGGTTTTTTTCTCATTTGTGCCTGCAAACGTTTTTCATGTTTTCATGCTTCATAAACGCTTCAACACATTTTCACACAGGTAGCTAATCAGGATGACAGAAAAGTGAAAACTTGAGAATTGATGAGGAGGAAAAGGGCAGGTTCAAAAGTTCAAGTGTAGAATTTTTTTTTTAAGGACCTAAAGGATTAAACTGTGAGCGGATGTGTAATTAAATCCAAATGTCTGACCTCTGACAGGGAGACCGGCACCACCAGATAGTTCCCTCCTTTCAGAGCCAGGTGACCTCTGTGGAACAGATCCAGGGTCAGCTGCAGGTAGAGGATAGAGCCGTGGCTCCGGGTCGACAGGTGGCTGCTGAACTTGCTGAGGAGCAGCGGGTCGGGGGCGGAGCCCGTTGGCGTGGTGACGTTGGCAGCGATCTGGCCGCTGCTGCTCACCCGGTGGTGGATGTAGTCGCTCAGGTCGGCTCCCAGGTCGCTGCTATCTGGAAGGATGTCCAGAGAGATGCCGGAGAAGGGAAGGAGCGTGGTGATTTCCTGCGCGACAGGCACAAACAACCATGTCAGAGAAACGTCTTTGATGCATTAACAAAAGAAAAGAACCAAAACCAGGAGCCATTACTCAGCTGCCGTCGCCTCTGACTCATGCAGAGCCACAAGGCAGAGTACAGTAAATCGTGTGACGGTGACTCAATCCTCAATGTTGCTCACAGGCATCTCTCATATTCACATTTCAGCTCGGCGTCCTCCAGGCTGAGAAACAGCTAAAAAAAAATAAAATAAACCTAAAAAAAAAACATTTTGGTTTAAAGACGCAATTTATGTGGCGCCAAATATAAAATAAAATGTTAAAATACACAATTTTATTTAGCTCACTTTCTAAGTATAGAATCCTAGTTAAAACTTCCGCAAACATTTTATCATTATTTAGCTTACTGTTCTTACATTTAGCTATTTTTTACTAAATGTTAGTTAAATCTAATTAAATCCTAAATCAAAATATAAAAGTTAAATCTAAAATGTTAAAGTTTCAGTATTTCAGAATGGAACGCAGACATTACCATAAGTGCCCAGCTTTAGTTGTGACATCATCATCCTGCAACAAAAGCAACCGCTTACTCTACTAACGCTGCTAAAGATGGCATTTAAAATCTAAATTTTAAATGTGTTCACTGAAAACAACATTTATGGTACCTGTGCCCCGGCAGTTTGAAGTGCAGCTCGGACAAGCATTAACAGAGTTAGCAGTGTTAGTAGTGTTAGCAGTGTTAGCAGAGTTAGCAATGTTAGCGGTTGCTTTTGGCTGTGTCCAAAACAAGAGGCCTGGTCCTCCAAAGGACGAATTCGTTGGCCGCTTATGTCACAGCGCCTCAACAGAGGCTGTCCAAATCTAAAGACTCCTCTGATGCAGCCGACAGATACGTCCTTCCTTTGCCCCGAATTGAAGAACTGGTCCGATGGATCCTTCCCGGCCCACCGTACCACATAATGCATTGCGGGCCGACCGGAGATTTTTTTTGCTAGTAATGGCGGATGAAGCGAGAGAAAACAATACATTTTAGATAAAAACCTGGCCGTATAAAAATAAAAATTTTCAAGCGGTTGTGTTGTTAATGCTTTTATCATTTGTATAGACATGATTTTATTATTTTTGTCAGAAAAAAAACTGATCTGGTTTAGCGAAATAAACATGTAACTACGGCAGGTCCATTACTTCTTCAATTATTGCCTTTAAGTCAATATTATTGTTTTGTGACTTTAAAAACGCTAATACATTGATATTTTTCTCATTTCAATCTAATTGTGCATCTGTTTAGCGTCATCACGGTTGCACAATGACTTTCTTCCGGTCTACCAAGGACCTCCCGTTTTGGACACAGCTTTTGTCACGCATCAACGGCAAAGGCTGCCTTAGAAGCTAGTTTCACTAACTGTGCCCTCTACTGAAAATCTGCATTTCACTGCATTTTTACCGGCTACTTTTGCTGCAACCCATTTGTATTCAGAAGTTGGAATTTACAAGTCGTAAATTTAAACTGGAACTCCAGTGGGAATTCCTATTTGGAAAGTGGGAGACTTCAGAATCCAAGATGGCAGCCATTCAGCACAACTCAACAGTGAGTAAAACGCACTTTTACTTTTAATAGTATTTGTTTTATTTATTTCACATTTATTCAGTCATACACATAGTACTTTTCAGTGTTTATAAGAGGACGTGTTGAAACACTGTTTCTATGTAGGAAATACCAGGTAGAGCTCAGTTAGTGTTCAATAGCAGTGCTCAGGAACGTCACATTTGTTTTGGTCTTTTTTTCTTTTTTACATTAACAACATTTGACCAGGTGTGGTAGAAGGCTCGTTACAGAAAATGATTTTGTCTTGTTTTAATATAATCATATGTTTATTTAAGGCTTATTGTGCACCTTTGGACTGACTGCATACAACACATATAAAGCATTAACAATCTGTGGCTTCAAGCCAAGGAACAGCTAAGTGATACATGCAGCACCTAACAAGATGACGGCCTCAAACCCCGCCCTTACAACGTTTCTCTATTTTAGAGTGTAAACAGAGAACTTTATGGTGAAAAACCACGGTCAAATCAAAATGAAAGAACTTATTTTTCATTTTAGATTTTAAAAGTTTAAGTTTTATTGATGCGTCTTGAAGAAAACGACACCTGAGCGTGTTTATTTTACTGATTCATTACGTAACCATCTAGCAGTCTGACAGGCCGTTAGAATCCCAGCAGGATCCAGGAAGCATTACGGAGCATTCGGGCTGTAATCCTCGCAGCATTTGGAGGCTCGGCTTTGGCGTCAGACAGATGCGTCTGCTGTTTGGTGGGATTACCCACCAGATTGAGAAAACACATCAGACTGGAGGGAGCAGCGGCGCCAAACGCCGCACCGCCTGTAGCGTGGCGGGAAAAGGCACGGTGGCTAAAAGAAGCTGCATCTTCCAGAGGAGTTCATGGCTGACCTGACTGTGTGAGATAAAAATAAAAAGGAACAGAAAAAACAGCATTTAAGCTGCTGCTTTATTTTTGTTAAATGGAACCAGACTGAAGCTTTAAAGGTTTAAACGAGCAGAGATGATTTATTTTAATGATGATTTATCATTTTAAGATAATCAGGACTGACTGATTCTCAAAGGAAAATTATCAAAGAGCAGATCAGCGAGACGGTTGTGATAAAATGTTTTCAAACGTCTCGTCGGTTTAGATTCAGGAGAAAGAAGCTTTTTAACAAAAAATTTTAAATTAAAACATAAAGAGTCTTAAATGTTTTTCAAAGTGTGA
The DNA here is from genome assembly GCA_031762555.1 of Cynodonichthys magdalenae. NCBI lineage: Eukaryota > Metazoa > Chordata > Actinopteri > Cyprinodontiformes > Rivulidae > Cynodonichthys > Cynodonichthys magdalenae. Next base: position 7,654,299 of record JARVJO010000164.1, on the reverse strand, counting down.
AGATTTATACTGAGTCAGCAATTACGCTGATGTTTTTGTTTATTTTGCAAAATGTTTTTCAAATATTTTCTGCATACTGCATATTTTAGCTACTTATGGATTAAAATGTTCTGCTTATTTGGGAGTACATTTTTTTATTTTGCATGTTTTTTCTTAATATTTCACTTTTTTCTGTAAAAAAACATTTAAATCATTTTAATTTATTTAAAAACTTTGTTCTCTTTGAAATCTGCTTTTTTGTTTATTTGTGTGAACATTAGCCTTTAGCTGCCGTTGTGCAATTTCTAATTTTTATTTAGCTTTCTGCTACTATAAGCTTCAGCTGACTATTGATATAATATCTAGTGTTTTGTCACTTTTAGTTTTTAGCTCATTTTCTGCTTCTTTTAGCATCCCCAACTTAATTTAAGCTTTTTAAAGCAAATTTCAGCAACATAGTTCAGCATTTTTATTATTTGATTTTTTTGTGATAATGCTGAAAAAGCTGAATGACAGTTGAAATTAGCTGAAGAAATGAAAACAGAGTTGTTAAAGCTACAATAAGAACAGAGGCTAAAATTAGCAAATTAGCACACTAGAAATAAACAAAATACAAGCCAATAGCAGCCTATCAATAGAAATAAGAAAAAAGATGCTAAATTTAGCACAAAAAAAAAAGCAGCTTGAATTAGCAAAACATATGCTAAAGCTAAAATTAGCAATCCAGTAGCAATAATTAGCAAAAGCTAGAGCAAAAAGATTAAAACAGAAGTTTTGGCTATGTGGTTTTGCAACTTTAAGTAGCAAAACAATTACAGCTAAAAATAGCAGAATAATAGCTAAATGCTTTAAGTATCATAAGATGACAGAACTGTAGCAGAAATTAGCAAAATATAGTCAAATTAAAATTATCAAGAGATGTTAACTAGCAAAATTTTAGCTTAAAAGTGATAAAGTTAAAAGCTGTTCAATAGATGCTAAAATCTTTTCAATAGATGCTAAAATTCATAAAACTGAAGCAAAAAGCTAAATTTAAAAGAACAATAGCTAAAAGTAATAAAGCAGTAGCTAATAGCTAAAAATAGCAGAGCAGCAGCTAAAAAGTGAGCCTAAAATGGCAAAAATGCAATTTATTTGCTAAAACAGACAAAACACATTTAGATTTTAATATTTTCCAATATTTAAAAAAAAGTATAAAACTTTCAAAAATCCCAGCACATTATTCTCAATCAAGCCGGACGTTTTGATGTATGAAAGGTAAAAACAGAACAAAGTTTCTGAAAGCAGTGAACAAAAACCACAGGAAGGAACAATAACTGCTGACTCAGCGTTCAAGCCTGAATGAACAGATTCTAAACTTTTTCTCTGATCCTTTTCTCTGAACATCGGGACTGCTGGAGTTCATCGTGACCAGCGAGCACAGATGTGTGGAAGCAGAGTGGGCGGCGAAAAGAACCGATCTGATGTGGTTGACGAGCAACGCCACCTTAAAGGAGCCAGCTTGGAATGGATTATTAACCGCTGACAGAACGCCAGCTCCCCCTGGACCACCTGAGCTTCAAGGAGCTCACAGATGTTTCTGAAACCTGAACAACTCACCACCAGGCCCGTCCTGACCGTGACGACCAGCTTCAGCCACGCCGGAAACTTGGAGATGATTTTGGTGATGAAGGTGGCGATGGTGTCGCCGTAGTCGGGTTTGTGAAACTCTGCTTCGTTGAGACTGTCGACCAGAATGATGTAGTCTTCCTCAGGCAGCCTTCGTTCTGAAATGATTACGATTAAACAACCAAACAAACAACAATAAAATATTTATATAAGGCAGCTAAAGTGAAAAACATCTAAAAAGATCTTGGGCTCTGGTTACCATGGTTACCTTTGCGCAGTCCAGCGAGCGGTTCCAGGACTCCCTTCCTGAAGGCGGCGATGGGGTCCTGAACGCAGGAGCGTAAGCTAAGTGTGTTCTGCAGGTGAGGTTCTTGGACTAGCAGCTCTCGGTACGCGGCCAGCTGAGGCGCTCTGGCCAGCAGGGCGGCGACGCTGTGCACGAACTCTGGAACCAGGCAGGTGTAGGTGTTGTCCGCCTGGCAGAAGTGGTACGACACCACCTGAAAGGTAAACAAATATAGATGTTACAGTGTTGTGTCCATCCATGAGTTTTCATTGGTAGTAGCTGCTAATTGTAGCTACAGTTTTGCTCATTTTAACTTTCAGCTAATAGCTTTGCTAGTTTTAGGTCTTAAAAGTTGTTTTTCTAGTTTTAGCTTTCAGCTATGGTTTGGTTAATTTCAAAACTTAGCTACAGTTTTGCTTTGTTTAGCCATTAGCTACTGTTTAGGTATTTTTTCTTTTTGCTAATTTCAGAGTTATGCTGTTCTAATTATTTCATCCATTACTTACAGTTTTGCTAGGTTTAGCATTTAGCTACACTTTTGCTATATTTACTTTGGAAATTTTAGTTTTTAGCTAAATGTTTGCTTTGTTAAGCTTTCCATGACTGTTTCTCAACATTTTGCTTTAAGCTATTGTTTTGTTATTTATAAAGTTTAGCTACAGCTTTGCAACATTTATCTTTTAGCTAGTGTTTGGGTTTTTGGCTTTTATATGTAGATTTGCTTTCTTTAGCTTTTAGCCACAGTTTTGCTACTTTGAAATTTTAATAATGTTTTGCTACTTTCACTTAATGTATAATTTAGCCAATTAAAGCTATTAGCTAATATTTTGGTTTGTAGTTAGTTTTACTAATTTTAGCTTTTAATGGTTGTCTTATTTCAATCTTTAGGCTACCTACTGTTTTGCTAAGTTTATGTTTCAGCAACTGTTTTGCAACATTTTGCTTTAAGCTGTTATTTTCTTAATTTTTAGCCTTTAGCTATAGTTTTGCTACATTTAACTTTTAGCCAGTTTTGGGGTAATTTTGTCTTTTAGTTTTAGTTTTGCCACTTTTAGCTTTTAGCTGCAGCTTTGCCAATTTGAACTTTCAACAATGTTTTGCTACATTAACCTTACGGTATAGTTTAGCCAATTTACACTTTCAGCTATAATTTTGCTCATTTTAGCTTTCAGCTACAGTTTCAGCAAGTGTATTGTAACATTCTGCTTCAAGCTATTGTTTTGTTGTTTTAAGCTTTTACAGCTTGGTTTATTTTAGTTTTAGGCTTCTATTTTACTTGTTTTAGCTTTTAGCTAATATTTTTCTTTCTTTTAGCATTTCGCTACTGTTTCATGCTAAAGTTTCAGACTAAAATCATTTTCTGCTGAGCATGTAATCGCACTCAGATTGTGAGTTGGGGATGACTCTCAGCTATGACCAAATCAGATTTTAGCTCATAAACAGCCAAAGGTTTCCCTAAAATCCACCCAGTGATGCCAGTGATATTTTGCTAACAGACAGACACATTGAGGTAAATATTCTGGAGGTGCAGGAGGACTGCTCAGCAGGGTTCTGGTTTCTGGCGACACTGATGTCAAAGTGTTCTTCTCAGGTTCTGGGCTCATGTGGAACACGCTGCAGAGCATCACACAGATGACACGGAGGCTTCTAAATTTACTAACTTGGCCTCAATAAGAGTTTCCATGGGAACCGGTCCGGCTGCCGTTGACGGCGAGGAGGTTTGCTCAAAAGCAAAAATATATATAAATAAATCATCCACGAGGTTTCACATGGAACGCTTAGACATTCTGATTATTATTAAAACATAAAAATATAAATGTTTATCGGTTCTGTAAAAATTATTTATCCTCTAAAACGATGGATCCATTTTTCTGATTTTGTTTTAGCTCCTGAACCGAAAACCTTCAGCATTGTTTTTGTGTTTTATTGTGAATGTTTAGCTGAAATACTCTGAATTTAAAAAATAAATAAATAGAATTTATGACTCACTCTGCTCTACAATTTCTGTGAGCAGCTTTGTGCGAAAGTTTTGAGCCATCCATTCGTTTGCTTTAAGACACTGTTTCACTAATTTCAACTCTTTTTGGTAAAATTAGTTTTTAGCTATTGTTTGGCTACATTTAGTTTTGAGCTACTGTTTTGGTCATTTTTGTTTAAGCTACGGTTGTTAAATTTTGCTTTTAGCTACATTGTTGCTAATTTTAGCTTTGAGCTGTTTTTTTATTTTAGCCTTTACCTACTGTTTTGCTCTTAGGTACGGCTTTGTGACATTTAGCATTTAGCATTTAGCTACAACTTTGCACATTTGAAGTTCATTCTTGCTACATTTAGCTTTTAGTAACTGTCTTAGCTTTAGGAAAATGTAGCAACACAAACTAAAACATAGCTGAAGTGAATAGAATTTTTCCCTTTCAGCCATAGTGTTGCTAATTTGAACTTATAGCCACAGTTTTGCTACATTTAGATTTTAGCAACTGGCAACATTTAGCTATTAAGCTGTTATTTTGGTACATTCAGCTTTTAGATACAGCTTTGCTACTTTTAGCTCCAGATTTGGTCCTTTTAGCTCAAGTTTTGTTCATTTCAGGTTAGCTTCAAGCTGATTCTTCGGCTACCTTGGCAGCGAGGCCTCTGACAGCCTCCTTCCTCTGAGCTGGACTCTCACTGGTTCCTGCAGCAGAGTTCTGGTCGGACTGGACCTCAGCCGGATGCTTGGAGGCTCCTTTTCCCAGCTTCTCTCCAGCTGCAAAGAGCAACAAGCCACCGTGACTCAAACAGCTGAAAATAATGACAACGAGCTAAAACACAACAGAGTGTGAGAAGCTAAATAAAAAAATGCAGCTGTGCTGAAAAATAAATGAAATCCTGTTTTTTTTTGGTTTTGTTTACTTTAGGACTCTTTAATCTGACAAGAACTCCTCATCATATCTTATCTTTAAAGCAAGAATTATAAAAATACAAGTTTTTTAGCTGTTTCTATTTTTATAACATGCAAGACTATTTTATTAAAAAAACATCACAGCAGGCCGTTATGTGCACGATCCATCCATACAAGTTGTTTATCTCTTCTTTTAGTTTCTGTTTTTCAGTTTAAAGTGCCGCTCAAGAGAGGAAAAATCAACAAACCAAATCCACTTACGAAGCAGCAATCAGCAGCCGAACCTCAGGGGAGGACTTGACCCACTTCCTAAATTTTTACAAGAATCTGACTTTACTTGAACCACAACTAAAAAACTTTGAGTTAATTAGAAAATGTATTAAATATTTCTTCAAAAACATACTGTAGTTCTAAACTTGCTTTGTTTTCTCTTTTGCTACTTTTAGCATTGGTCATCTAAATTTTAGCTACAATTTAGCAAATTCCTTCACCAATTTTAGTTGCAGTTTAACATTTTTAGCAAGTGTTCTCTTAATTTTTGCTACTTTTGGCTACAATTTTTCTAATTTTGGCAAATGTTTAGCTTATTTTCATCACATTTAACCCTCATTTTACCTGCAGTTTTGCTATATTTAACATATTTTACTAATTTTAGCTGCAGTGTCGTTTTCTAATTTTAGCTACTGTTTTGCTACTATTAGCTACTATTCTGCTATTTATAGCTACAGATCTGGTTGTCTAAACTTTAGCATTCTTTGTTCAAGTGTAATTTTTTTCTCTACTGTTCTTATCATTTGTTTTAGAAATTTTAGCTACGGTTTTGCATTTTAACATTTTTGCTTGATTTTAGCTACTTTTGGCTACAATTTGGCAAAATTTAGTTTATGTTTACCTAATCTTTAACTGCTGTTTAGCCATTTTCAACATGTCTTACTAATTTTAGCTACAGTTTTGCCTTTTTGCCATGTTTTCCTAAATTTAGCTGCAGAGGGATGATAGATTTAGCAACTGTTTTGCTAATTTCAGCTGTAACATCTGATCTGCAGCTTTTAGCCTCTAGCTATTTTTCTGTTTTCTGTTCATTGAAGCCTCTGTTCAGCTAATTTTAGTTCTTGGTAGTTTTCAGCTCTGAACATTTAGAGTTCAGTTTTACAAAAAATGTATTTTCTTTATTTTTGTTCATTTTTTGTTCATGGAAACATTTAAACTAAAGTTTAAAAAAAGTTCAAGGATCACAGTCCTACATTTCGGCGAAGAGCTGGGGCTGTGAGGCATGCTGGGAACTCCGTGTGGCGTGCGAGTGCCGTGGCAGCTGAGTGCCACCAGCCGCCAGACAATGGCGGTCTTGCCGGATCCGGCGTTACCCACAATGACGGCGCCCCGCCCCTCACAGCTGCTGGTTTTTCTCAGGACCTCTTCCAGACGTGTGAAGAGCCAATCCCGGCCAACAAACGGCGTCTCGGTTGTAACGCCGGGTACTTCAAACAGCAGCGGTTTGAGCATGATGTCAGCTTGTTTTATTGGCGCCAACCTCACCGGTCCTGGAGGTCAAAAGTTCAAACAGATTGAAGGTGGATCATTTTTCATCTATTCTGTTTATTTTAGCTTCTGTTCAGCTACCTTTAGCATCTGTAATTCTCTCTTTAGCTTTGGTTCTGATATATTTAGCTTCTGTTAGCTCATTTAAGCTTCTGTTCGGCTAACTTTAGCATCTGTACTTGTCACTTTAGCTTTGGGTTTGATATATTTATTTATTTTCTGTTAGCATATTTAAGCTTCTGTTTGGCTAACTTTAGCATCTGTACTTCTCCCTTTAGCTTTGGTCCTGATATATTTATTGTCTGTTTGGCTAACTTTAGCTTCTGATTGGCTAATTTTAGCATTTGTACTTCTCACTTAAGCTTTGTTTCTGATATATTTAGCTTCTATTAGCTCATTTTAGCTTCTGTTCGGTTAATTTTAGCATCTGTACTTCCCACTTCAGCTTTGGTTCTGATATATTTATTGTCTGTTTGGCTAACTTTAGCTTCTGTTTTGCTCTTTAAAGTCTCTGTTTGGCTCATTTAAGCTTTGGTTCCAATCTTAATTTTTGTTCTGCTCACCTAAGCATTTGTCCAAATTATTTTAGCCTCTGTTTGGCACAATTCAGCTTCTGTTCTCTCTAACCTTTGTTCAGCTCATTTTAGCTTCTGTTTAGTCCATTTCAGCCCTTGTTTTGCTTATTTTCCTCTGAGTGTGAGATCTTGTATCATTACATTGAAATGTGTTTAAGCATGAGAGGTGGTGGCCGATATGCAGTCCTTTGTTAAATGGCAGTGGGCACTAGATGTTTTTTCATCAAACTGAACTCTAGTTTTATATTTTACTCTAAAGTAAATTCACAAATGTACCTTTGGAGTCATCACTTGTGCGTCCAGCTGTGTTGTGTTTACGGACGGACCCCCGGTGCCCGGCGGACCTCTGGTGGTCCAGAAAACCCAGATCCTCCAAACGAGTGGAGCTTGTGGCTGTGCAGAGCGAAAAGAGTGGGAAAAAGAATTCAGAGTGTCAGAGAGAGATGTGTTTAAAATAAAAAACACTCACATGCTGCAGCTACTCCTGTCAATTACCGTATCCATGGAGATGGAACACACAAACAGTCTTTGCTTTTACTGACACTCGCAACCCATCCTTGAGGAAACGAGACGAGAGGGAACGATAAGAACTCGTCTCACGACTTTGTAAGCCGACACGAATATGAAATGACCAAATGTTTCGTGCCGTGGCAGGACACCGGATCTGTGAGAATCAGCGCTGAAACAGATCAGCTGTTTGTGACGAGATCCACGAATGACCAAATGACCAGTTTAAAAAAAATAAAACATAAACAACTTGGAGTAAGAAGAGCAGAAGAAGAAAAACAGGAAATTCCTTAAAGAAATGAGAGTCTAGAACCTCAGTCCAGAACAAAAAGCTGCAACAAAACTGACCCAGAGCCTAAACCTGGAGACCTTCAGCCGGTCTTAGACTAAACCTGGAGACCTTCAGCCGGTCTTAGACTAAACCTGGAGACCTTCAGC
>JARVJO010000164.1:7630415-7642295 GCA_031762555.1 Cynodonichthys magdalenae | reverse complement strand
GGAGACCTTCAGCCGGTCTTAGACCAAACCTGGAGACCTTCAGCCGGTCTTAGACCAAACCTGGAGACCTTCAGCCGGTCTTAGACCAAACCTGGAGACCTTCAGCCGGTCTTAGCCTAAGCCTGGAGACCTTCAGCCGGTCTTAGCCTAAGTCTGGGGACCTTCAGCCGGTCTTAGACTAAACCTGGAGACCTTCAGCCGGTCTTAGCCTAAGCCTGGAGACCTTCAGCCGGTCTTAGACCAAACCTGGATACCGTTGGCAGGTCTTGATCCAACTTATTACATTTTGAAGTCATCCTAATCTAATATTGCTGCCACAGCCAATGAGCAAAATAAAACACAACAAACAGTTACAACTCGTTGAGTTTTAGAGACACTGAGGTAAAACTTTTGGTAGTAGCTTAGAATCCCCCTCAACATATATCTTGAAGACACTGTGTAACAAAGCTGTATGTTTATACTGCTAAATATTCTGTTTTTACCAACATGTAGTTGTAAAACCTGAAGGGTTTTATGGTTTTAGGTTATTCCAGTGAAGACCGTCTGTGTTCTACTTTAATCTGGTTGTAGTTTCCTTCCTTTCTGAATCTAATCCAAGCGGTTTATGAATCCAGGCAAAGAACCAACTAAACAGATTACATCCTCTGGAACTACACCACTCTGCTCACCGGGACAATGTTAGATTTCTTTGTCCTATTCTCATCAAGTTAAACAGTTGTATCTATGTTTTACATTAGGAAAAATATATTAAAGAAAAAAGTACAAGACATTCATTTGTTGATTTTCTTTTTATTTATAAATATAGTAAAAAATCCTGTAAAATCTGAAAATCTGGTATTACTGCAATCTCTAATCTCTTCAGAGCAGGATGACTAAAAAGACAAAATCCTGTTCGAACATAAAATCATGCAGATAGAGCAAACAGGCCAAGAAAATATTCATTCCCCATAAAATGCCCATTATTGTCATTTTTATTTTTAGTACTGTTGCTGTTGTTATTATTATTATTAGCACTTTAAACAACCATAGGACTAAAGTGCGGTACAGTCACAGTCAATAAAACAGTCACAGTGTATATAATAAAAGCCTAAACTAAAATTTTTAACTATATAATTGAATCAAAAACACACAAAATCAATTAAAAATAATCTCAAATCAAACTAAAGGTCAACATCTCAGATGGTGTCAACAGCCAAGGAGAAAATATGGATTTTAAAAAGTTATTTAATAGATTATTATTATTATCATCATCATCATCATCATCATCATCATCATCATCATTATTAATATTATTATTATTGTGATTATTATTATTATTATTATTATTATTATTATTATTATTATTATCTTCTGAAACAAAATATCTGAGGTCTAATGGGCTTCAGGTTTATAACCATAACAATGTCAAGAAACATCTTTAAGAAATAACGAAGCTGCTCCACAGTCTGACACAAAAATTAAAAGATCAAATTTGTTTGAATTCATTAAACGAAGTGAGTAAAGTAGAGAGAGTTTAGATGTGTGCAGAGGAGGGACGATGGACATGTTGGATAAAAGATAAAAGCTGCTGAGGAGGAAGAGAAGAGGAAGACCACAGAGTGATTCATGGATGAAGAGAAGGAGGATGTGCTGACAGAGACGTTTACTTTTAGAAATAAAACATTCCTTGAAGAAATACCACCTGCAACATTTAAAACTGGAAGCTAAATGAAACCAAACTGCAGCTAAAAATTAAAATTAGCAAAACAAAGCTAAAAAGAAAAATGTAGCAACTCTTGCTTAGTGATATATTAGTAAAACTGTTAAAACCTAAAATTAGCAAAACCATACCTGAAGACTTATATTAGCTTAACAATAAGTAAATGACCAAAATTGTATCTGAAAGAAATCAAAACAGTGGCTAAAAGCTAAATGTAGCAAAACCATAGCTGAATACTACAATTAACAAAAACTAAAATTAGTCAAACCTTAGCTATAGGCATAAATTATCAAAAAAGTAGCTAAAAGCTGAATGCAGTCCCCTAAAAGAATTTGTTAGCAAAACAGTAGCAAAAGCTAATATGATCAATACTTTAGCTAAAAGCCGAGTGTAGTAAAACTAAAGCTAAAAACAAAGATTTTTATAAAGCCTAGCCAACACCATAGATAAATGCTAAATGTATAAAAAAAAACTACTATTAGCATTACTGTTGCTAAAAGCTAAAACTACCAAAACACAAAAGTCGTACTTACCAAAACTTTCTCTCAAAGTCCAATGTAACAAAAATATAGCTAAAAATGAAAATTTTAATGCAACAAAACAATGTCTAAAAGATGCGATGACAAAACCTTTAGCTAAACTGCAGCTTAGAGCAAAATATGTTAAATGAGTAGCTAAAACTCAAATGCAGCAAAACCATAGCTAAAATAAATTAAAGCAGTGGTTAAAAGGTAAATGTAGCAACCCTGGATAAAATACATAAAGAATGTATTAAAAACCTAAAATTAGCTAACCGTGTCAAAAGCTAAAATGACAAAAGCTAAAAACTGTTTAAAACTATAGCCAAAAGCGACATGTATTAAAAACAGCTAAAACAACTATTAGCGAAACTTTATAAAAGCTAAAACTACTAAAACAAAAAATTTCAATGATCAAAGCAGGAGCTAAACGTTTAACTTAGCAAAACAGTTGCTCAAAGCTACAATTAGCAAATCTGTAGCTAACATCTAAAAAGGAACAAATCTGACAGTAAAAATTAGCAAAAATAATAAGAATTACTAAAAGCTCAAAGGAGTGTTTGTTGTTTTTTGAAGTAACTGAGATATTCTTTATGCATTCATGGAAAAAAATTTGAAAATAACATTAAATAATTTATAAAGTATAAAATATACAAAAACGAAAAGTCAGAGCTCATTAATACTGATTGAGCCAAACGTTTTAAAATTTATGAACAAGTAAAAAAAAAGCATCTGAAGCTGTTTGATTTAAATTCTGACTCAGCTCTTCTTATAATAAGGTTTTCATATCATCTAAAGCATGAAATATTTTCTAACAGGTGAAGAAAGGCTTGAAACGCGTGAAAATCAGGAACAGGAAAAATGTGGCTTGAAAGAACATCCAGAGTGAGAGGACAGAGGACCGTCTGCAGCCGAACAGTGTGAAGGAGGTGTAGAGAGAGAGAGAGGGAGGAGAGGGGGGAGAGAGAGAGAGAGAGAGAGAGAGAGAGAGAGAGAGAGAGGACCGTCTGCAGCCGAACAGTGTGAAGGAGGTGTAGAGAGAGAGAGAGAGAGAGAGAGAGAGAGAGAAAGAGAGAGAGAGCCTGGCCAAATGTCTGAGTAAAAACATGTTTTCGGCCAGTTTGACACACAGGGACACCAGGACAGCTCATCCTTCCACCCGTCCCACACTCGCTGCCCACCTTTATCCACCCTGCTGCTGAGCCGGGGCTGGTCCTTGTTCATCCATCAGCACTTTAAAGTTCACCTGACACCCCCCCCCCTCCCACACACACACACACACACACACACCCACAAGTACTGGTCCCTGATCAAACTTCAGAACTGGTTCCTGATTGGACAAAACAATCTAACATTAAGATTCTGGACTGGCCTCGTAGACTAGACCTGAACCCATAGTAAATGTGTTGACTGATTTTCTTCGGCTGTTTTTTGGTTCACAGTTCTGAACAGTCAGTGTTTCTGTTTTACAGAAATTCAGCGTTTTCCTCCAACATTTCCGTAACATCAGATCATCATGAGAACATACGGCCACTTGGCCTCCGTCTATCTTAGACCTTTAAACCTGCACTGACTGTGAAATTAAAACCTACACATTTACATAATTACTTCTCCACTGAGAGCCAAATGAGCTCAGATGTATTGTTTTTATCGTTCAGGTAGTTTTCCACACCTGAACAGAAAGCCAGTTTAATAAAACTCACATTGCTCTAAAATAAAATGTGAGATTAAAACAAACTGTTGTGTCCTGAGAGTTGATTAAAATTAAATCACTGGTTCATAAGGTTTGTTGCTAATAGATCAGCTTTTAGCTATTCTCTTATTTTAGATTTTATCTAGGGCTTTGCCAATTTTAGTTTTAGCTCTGTTTTGATTATTTAGGCTCTTAGTTATTGTTTTGCTAATTGTAGCTTTCAGCAATTTTTTGTGTAGCTTTTGTTTATATTTTTGTAATTTTAGCTTAACATGTGGTGTTAATTTTAGCATTTAGCTACAAATTTTCATATTCAGATCATTTTAATTTTAGCTACAGTTTTCATTATTTTAGCTTTAGTCTTGCTAGCTATAGCTTTTAGCATTTTTTAGTCTAGGTTTTAGCTACAGTTTTGCTCATTTTAGATTTACATGCTATATTAATGTTAGCATTTTGCTACAATTCTTTATTTTTTAGCTACAATTTTCATGATTTTAAAATGTTAGCTATTGTTTTGCTATAACTTTTAACATAGCTTTTTGTGTTTAGCTTTCAGCTATTTCTTTGCTTTTTTTAGGTTTTCTCTGGTTTTTGTTTATTTTTTGTTTTTAGATACAAATTTGCTTAATTTAACTAAGCTACATCAAAATTCAAAATTTAGCTTTCACCTAATATTTTGGTCATTTTAGCTTTTAGCTCCGATTTAGCAAATTTTTTTCCTATTAGCAACTCTTGGTTATTTTAGCTTTTAGACAGTCGTTTTTTCATTTAAGCTTTTAGCTATAGTTTTGTTTTATTTAGTTTAAGTAGGTGTTTTGCAAATTTACCTACATTTAGCTACTGTTTTGTTCATTTTAGCTTTTAACTACGGTTTTACTCATTTTAATTTGTAACTATGGTTTTGCTGATTTTAGCTTCCTGTCTTGTCAAAAGTTCATTGTTTGATACATTTCAGTAGCTCTTCGGCTCATATGCTGTGCTTTTTCTTACAGAAAACGCTGTTTCTCTTGACTTTATTCTGAAATGAATCCTTAGAGTCTGAATAAAAGCTGCAGCTGAGTGAAGAAACTGGCAGCTTCAGTGTGAACCTGCTCCTCAGGGAACTTCTTCCTTTGCTTCCACTACAAAGAACTGACATGTAAGGAACCAGAACCGAGCCTAGTGGACCAGCAAACATCCTAACTGTAGAGGAGGGGAGGGTGCGTCCTGACAGCCGAAGGCCTCTCAGGACCTTTAACTGGTTCTGCTCGCAGCTTCAGAGGAAAGTGGAGCAGCAGCTTAAGGTGTACAAATTACTTTTCACTGTATTTAGATAGGAGCCAAAGAAAAAAGAACAATCAAGTCATTTAATTTTCCATTCAGGTGAAATTAACGGCTCCGTTAATTAATGAGCCGAGGTCACAGCTGCTGCATTCAGCCTCTCATCAGCCGAATTCATCAACGGTAAAATGGAAGCTTTGGTATGTTGCTCTGTCGGCTGATATCAGCTCGTTTTGTTAGAGGCGTAAAACTGACACGCTGGTTTTTATCAATTCTACCAGCTCACCGGCAAGTAAATGAGAAAGTAATTATTGAGCTTTGTATGCTGCAACAAGGCATGTGGGTGTGTGTGTGTGTGTTAGTGAAATTTGTGACGGTGTACAGGTTTGATTTACTTTTGGAGTCAACTCAGGACAAGATGGCCGCCACAGTTCATCATAGCCAACACAAAAACAGCTACAACTCAGTCATACAGTTTTTCTAATTTTAGCTTTTAAATGCAGTTTTATTATTTTAGCATTTAGCAATGTCCCATGTTTTACATATTTTCAGTCTTACCTAAAGATTTGATGATTTTAGCTTTTAGTTATTGTCTTGCTAGCTATAACTTTTAGCATATTGTTTAGTTTAGCTTTAAGCTAGCATTTTGTTAATTTTAGTTTTAAATGTTTTATTTTTAGCATTTTGCTACAATTTGTCATGTTTTACATACTTTTAATTTTAGATGCAGAATTGATGATTTAGCTTTTAGCTATTATTTTGCTAGCTATAGCTTTTAGCAATCTTTAGATTAGATTCAGTGCAGTCTGATGGCTTCTTTAGATTTATTGTTTTATGTGTACGGGGTCCTGAGACAGCAATTATTGTGATTTGGCGCTATACAAACTGAATTTGATTTAATTGAACTGAATTGAATTCAATCTATATTATTTACCTACAATTTTGCTAATTTTAGCGTTTCATGCTGTTTTGTAATTTAGCTACAATTTCCCATATTTTAAGGTTTTTTTTGCAAAGGTTTTGATGTTTTTAGGTTTTAGCTATTGTTTTGCTAGTTATAGCTTTCAGCAATCTTTTTAGTTCAGCTTTTAGCTACCATTTTGTTATTTTTTAGCTTTTCATGCTGTTTTGTTAACATTGCTACAATTTTTTATATTTTGGGTTATTTTTTGCAAAGGTTTTGATGATTTTAGCTTTTAGCTATTGTTTTACTAGCTTTTAGCAACTTTTTTAGTTTAAAATAGCCATTGAGAAAGTGGTGGTTGATATGCATTCCTTTAGCTACTCTCATTATTTCCAGTAGCTAGTATTTCCCTGGTTTCTCATCATATTTTCTTAGATTAAGCAGCTAATGATAAAAGCAACCTTTCTTGAAGAAATGCATATCACCCACAGCTTTGTGTGATCTGTTAGTGCTCAGAGTACGTGTTGTGAATGACTCTCAGTTACTACCACAATAGGATTTAGCTCAATGCCTGTAAAATTGACAAAGCTGCAGCCATTTCTTTGTTTACTAAGTTCAATCATGTGTGGCGGCCATCTTAAATATGGTTGAAATTTCCTTCCTGAAGTCTTCAATAAAACCCACCGACTGGTTCAGGAGATATTTTGCTGACAGACATTTTAATGGTATAAAGATAATTTACCTGCCACTGAATTTGGACGGGGCATTGCAAGGGAGGAGGTCCCGTGACCATGGTGCTGGGGCAGTGGTCTTTTTGGTGCCGGCGGAGTCCGGAGCTCTATGATCTCGGTTTTGGGCGAAGTCTCGGCTTGTTGGGCCGACAGATTGTCCCTGGCGAGCCAGGGGTGTCGGTCCTCGACTGCGAGGCCCATGACGCTGGAGCCACCACACGGGCCGTCGTCCTTCGTCAGAACCTCACTGGATGTGCTGCGCTCCTCGTTCTCAGAAGAACTGGTGATGGTCGCTGAACAGAGCAAAAAAACCTTTTTGTTAAAAGCAGCCACAATCAACAAACTGTTATCAACATTTCTAAAATTCACAGGATCCTAAAAAATATTTTCTGCAAACTGAACACTGAATGGCAACTAAAACAGAGTCGCCATAACTATGAAAATACTACATAAAAGTAGAGAAACTCTAGCTAAAAAGTAAAATTTACTAAAAGCTAAGATGAAAAGACTAAAATCAGCAAGAAGTTAGCTAAAAGCTAATTTAAAAAGCAGCAGTAGCCTATTGAAAAGCAAAACGTAGCAAAACAAAACCTAAAGCTAAATGGGGAAAACTGTTTGCTAAAAGCAGTAGAAAAAAAGCTAAAAGTAGTTGAATAAAAACTAAAAACATGCAATGGTTTGCTAAAATTACCAGAATAGTAGCTAAAGTAACAAAAGGTTAGCTAAAGCTACTATAGGTAACTAAAAGTCCCAGAATGATGACTAACAGTATTAATAAATAGCTAAATGCAACAAAATTGTATAGCTAAAGATCCCAGAATGATAGGTAAAAGTATCTAAAGGTTAGCTAAAAGTAGCAGAAAGATAGTTAAAAGATAGCAGAGTGGTAGCTAAAGTAACCAAAATGGTAGATAAATGTATCAAACAGCTTGCTGAAAGTAGATGAAGAAAAGCTAAAAACATCAAATGGTTTGCTAAAAACAGTCAGTTTGGTAGCTAAAAGTGTAAAAAAATCCAGCTAAATGCAACAGAATGGTAGCTAAAAGTAATCAAAGGGTACTTAAAAGTAGCAGAAAGAAAGACGGAAGTATCAAAAAGCTAGCTAAAGGTATAGGAATGGTTGATAAATGTACCAAAAAGGTCGTGAATGTATCAAACAGCTTGCTAAAAGCAACAATCCAAACTACAAAGTATCAAAAGGATAGCTAAAAGTGTAACAACTAGATTAATGGGCAGGTAGGAAGGTAGTTTATCACAGAGGGAATTTCTACATTCAAAAGCTAAAAGCAGCAAAGGTTAGCTAAAAGCATTGAAATGATAAAACACATTTCTTTAATGAATAGTAAAATGAACTGTGGGATCAGTGAGTTTTGAGGCGACTGATGTGTCTTTTGTAATAAACTATAAATAAAAGTTCTATTTAAAGAGCAAAAAGTGTCCTATTTTGAGAGTATCGGGTCCAAATGTAACAAAGACAGCAGTGTCCCAGATTTGACAGGAGGCAGCCGAAGCCTTGAGGCTGAAGAGACACAAACCAGAAACAACGAGTCGCTCTGGGTTTGACTCAGACTTCTCATCAGTCCTTAAACGTGTTGGAAACATACAGGTGAGTCTTGTTTTGCCTCAGTGAAGGTAAAGAAGATGAAATGGAACTACAGTGATAAATCTCACCTATAATCCCACTATCTTTGCTCTCCAGGGTGGAGTTGGGGCTTTGAACTGGAGGTCCAGGGCTCGCAGGGATGAGTCCAGAAGTAGGACATGGGACTGGGCTGCGTGCCGGACTGCGGGCAGAACTGCGGCCGGGGCTTCGTGCAGGACTGCGGGCCGGGCTGGAGAGGGTTCCCCCGGGACTGGAGGCGGAGCCGCAGCGAGGCGAGGACAGGGGCAAGGACTGGGGTAGGGACGGTCCTCCGGCGCTCAGGGTGGACGTGGGGCTCTCTGAGCACGGAGAGGCGGTGCTGCGGGTCAGGGTGGAGCTGGGACTCCCCACGTGGGCCGAGGTGTCACACTGGAAGAGAAAAAAGAAGTAGTGTTAGAGTTTTGCTACGTTTTTTTCAACTTTTACATAATTTTTAGCTTCTATTGGTTTTCAGCTTTCATTTTACTTTTAAACTAGTTTTTACAACTTTTAACAACCTTTTTCTGTTACCTTTAGCTGTTTACTTGGTTCCTTTTGGATTTGCTCTAGCTACTTTTGCTAACCTTCTGCTAGTTCGCTTTGCCAGTTTTAGCTAGCCTTTTATTACTCATAGCTGCTAGCTACTGTTAAATTTAAACTTTGCGTAACTATTCTACTACTTTTGGCTAGCCTTTTGCTACTTTTAGTTTTTAACAAGGTTGTAGCTATGTTTTCAATCAATCTTTTTGCTACCCTTTAGCAGCTTTTAGTCAAAGTTTTATTTTACTACGTACAGCTGCTAGTTGCTATTTTGCTATTTTACATAGCCTTTTTGCCACTTTTTGATAACTTGCAACTTTTAGATTTTGTTGGCTTTAGTTACTTTTCATATGCTTTTAGTTAGCATTTTACTACTTTTATGTTTTATCTAGTTTTGGTAGTTTTAGCGTTTAGCTAGCTTTTAAATAGTGTTTTATTACATTTAGCTTGTAGTGTATGTTCTGCTTTTTTATATATTTTTAGCTTGAGTTAATTTTCTTTTTTATAGTTTTAACCACAAAGATTGCTGTGAAAACATCCCATGTTTTTCTGAACTTTATTTTGTCTTTCTTTACTGACGCAACATTTCTGCAACAAAGGAGACAGTTAAAAGGCAAAGAGGTGGAGTTTATCCAGAACCACGTTATTCCCTTTATACCTCATCTTCCTCTCCTCTAAACTGAGCTCTCAGTAAAGCTGAGCTGAGCTGTTGGAATCAGGCTGAGAAAGTGGGCCAAATGGAGGCAGAGCCGCTCGATACCTTACAGACGAGTAAAATCTGAGCACTCAGAGTGGAGAAAAGGAGCCAAAGAACGACACAAAAGTAGAAAACTTTAAAATAATAAAACTGTAAAATAAAAACTAAAACTCTCCAAACGGCAGCTCAAGCTCAATTTGTTGTCAGGTCAGGGAACCAACAGTTTCAGGAGGGAAACCCAGACCTCCTTTTCCCCAGAGACTCTCCAGTTCCTCCTGGAGGACCCCGAGGATCTATAATCCCTCCAGAAGGAGTTCTGGGTCTTTAGCTACAATTCTGTTAATTAAAAACATTTCTGATACTTTTAGCTAGCCTTTTTTCTACATTTGGCTTGTAGACACTGCTTTGCTACATGTAGATATTTTAGTACTTTAAGCTAAATTTTTGCTACTTTTAGCTCTCATTTTGCTATAATTAATTAGGTTGAAATGTAGCTGCTACTTTTAGCTAGACTCTTTCTAATTTTGCTAACCATTAGCTGCATTATTGGATTTTTACTGATATTAGATAGCATTATTATTATTATTATTATTTAGTTATGCATTTCTTTTTGTGTGCCTTCTGCTGCCTTTTAGATAGATTTTTGCTATTATTAACTAGCTTTTTTTCTTCTTATAACTTCAAGCTACTGTTTGTCCTGTATGGAGCTAAAATGGGGTCATAAAGTTTGCTATTTTTTTATTGAAAGAAAATTTGAAATACAAAATAGATATACAGTAATTTCAAATAATTTCCAAATAAAAAAGTTTAGAAACTGACAAGAAGTATATATATATATTGTCTGTATTTTTTGTTTATATGGTACAACAGCCTGCCATATTTTTATTTTTATGATACACTGGCCAGCCATACTACATGAATTATATGACAAAACAGCCTGCCATACTTGGTTAAATAAATGATACAATGGTGTGCTATTATTTTTATTATATGAAACAACAACCTGCCGTACTTCTTCAATTATATGGTGCAAGTAATTTTGAACTTTTTTTTCAGAATATTTTCTTCTGTTTCAAAAAAAAAAATTCAGTTTCCAAATTTTTTTCCATATTTCAAAAAGTTTTATTTCAGTTTCAAAATATATTTTTTAACAAACTTTATGGCCCCCAATAAGCTCCATAGACCCAGCGTGTCTTATCAGTGGGAAATGAAATCCTCTAAAAGGAGGCATCCTGATCAGATGAACCACAAAATGTCCCAAAGACACAACAAACAGGCAAACAAACACTGACTCAGCATTCTGTGATCATGGTCAGTGGTCAAACAAAGTGCTTAAAAAGGAAGTGAGAAACAAAATTATGTTAAATGATAAATAAAGAGAAATCAGCATTTATTTTCTATCTATTGACAGCAGAGAGATGTCATTCAAATCTACATCCCACCTTCTTTTCCCTGCGGTCCTCCATAGGAGAGCTAGCGGAGCTGGATGTTGCTTCTCCCAGTAAGAAACATAGTCTGGTCATCAGTTCCTGGGAGGACAGGGAGGAGCTGAGGTGGGGCTCCACGTGGAGGTCTGACAGAAACACACAAGTTCAGGACACAGGGGTTAACGAAGTAAAGAACTAAGTGAAAACCTGAACTAGGCTGCTGCTCCTCTTTTTATCCAGTGAGATTATCAGCAGGGTCCATGGGTCAGGATGAAGGTTTTCCAGTCTCAGGTAAGCAGCAGCCTGGCGTCAAGTTTCTCTCTGCCTGCCAGGTACTGCCGGGAGATGAGTCGTCGATATTAATGACTGTTAAATCCAGACTCCCCTTAGATCCGACACAATCCACGATCCCCGTTCATTCATGAAACCTCCCTGATGCTCTGATCCTGATCCTCTGCGATCCGTGAGGCAGTTCTCAGATCTCAGCGCAGTCCCACGTTCCTCACACCTCGTGTTTGTACTGTTCTCAGCTGAGTAACATGCATACTGAGTAGGCAACCAAACAGGATGATGATGACGGGACATCACAGATTACAGAAACAACTCACTCCTCCTCACAAACGTTGGTTTCTCACTCCTGACTCCTCGTTTCAAAGATCCTGCCTCACGTCCCCTGAGACAGGACTCTTCAACAATTTCATCAACGATCCAAAAGTCTACAACCATTTCACCAACAATCCTCTAAACCAGGAGTCTACAACCATTTCACCAACAATCCTCTAAACCAGGA
>JARVJO010000164.1:7613546-7627179 GCA_031762555.1 Cynodonichthys magdalenae | reverse complement strand
CCAGGAGTCTACAACCATTTCACCAACAATCCTCTAAACCAAGAGTCTACAACCATTTCACCAACAATCCTCTAAACTGCATGAAGTGGGGAAAAACAGTTTCAGTCTAAACATCAACCAGGTTCTTGTCACTTTTTGGTGGCCACTCGAGTAGGACCGAAGGGCCCCGTGTGGCTCCAGAGCCGCAGGTTGCAGATTCCTGGACTAAACCCAAAAGAATTGTATTGAGAAACAAACTGATTATCGGCAGCTTTGGTTAGAATAAATGTTTGAAAACTGCTAAAATCTCATGGATGATGTTGATTCTAACCAGGTGAGTGTGTGTGTGTGTGGGGGGGGTTCAGCAGAGCCGTGAGACCCAATCTGGAGCAGCATGAGGACATTCTGAATGTCCAGTGCTATTCATCAAACCACCTGGCAGTTGCCAATGGAAACGGGAAGCTGAGAGATGCCTGGCAACAGAAGGATGGAAGATGCCTCAAAAAAAATCTGCTCCGCCTGAGGGGAGCCCTCCGGTCAGCAACACACGACGACAGACAAATTATTTTAAAAAAAATTTTAAATAAGAGCTGCAGGAAAATCCATCTCAGCGCGGTGGCTTTGGTGTTTTACTGCAACAAACATGTTCTCTCTCTAAAATTAAAAACACACATCTTAAAAGGCAGAAGTTAAACCCTTCAGGGTGTGATTAAAAGACTCACTTTCTGCTCTCCTGTCAACATCTGGGGAGCCAGACACAACCCCCCCACAGCTTGCCCCGTCCCACCCTGACCCGCTCTCACCTCTGGGCTCCGTCCTGCCGTGGCGTGAGGTGAAGACGTGAGGCTCCCTCGCTCCGGAACACCGGTCCACATCCTCCGGCTTCCTCGGCCGTCCTTCGGCCACGGGAGGGAGAGAGGAAGAGAGAGGAGGAGAGGGGAGGGGGGGGAGAAAGTGAGAGAGAGGCAGATTAACTCAGCCCAGATGAGATCCGCGGTGCAGAATTTGAATTGTGTCCCAGGAGTTCTACAGCCCGAGCGTGCGTGTGCATGCAAACACGCCGAGCGTGGGTGTTTCTATCTGTGATATATGACCGCTGCCGGCGTGCGAGGAAGGCATCGTGTGTGGGTGTGTCTCTGATTATGCACCAACGTCTTCGGCTGGTTGGAAGCAGCTTCAGCTGCAGGAGAGCAGCTGCTAAAAACACTTTCACATCATGCATGTTCACTCCGTGTCAGCTCAGTCACTAAAACTCATGTCTGCAAAAAAACAGGTAATAGGACCAGTTTTGTTTTTTTTTCTGAATGGCTGGCTGGACCTGCTGCAACCCACCGCCACCTAGTGGTGCTTTGATGAATGATTGATTAAAGAGCTGTTCTCTTCTGTTAATTCACTTTTTATGGCTCAGGGTGATCGGTTAACTTCATGTACAAATTACACAGTACAAATACTTTGTTACTTAAGTAGAAAGTTTGGTTATCTTCACTTTACTGGAGTAATTATTTTTCAGACGACATTTGAGCTCTACTCCTTAGCCTCATTACTCCTGTTTCATCTCTTCAACGGAGAATTAGAGATTTTTTTATTTATTTAAGCTATAGTATTATGACAAAAAAAAGTTCTACGTTTAAAATACATTTTTCTTTCAGCATTATGAGTTTTTTCTTGTAATATTATGATCATTCTCATATTATTATGACTTTATTCTCATAATTAGAGAGAAAAAGATTACACATAATATTTTCAGTGTTTATAAGACGTGTTAAAACACTGTTTCTGTGCAGGAAATACAAGGTAGAGCTCAGTTAGTGTTTGTTAGAGGTGCTCAGTTGTAGCAATGAGACGAGGAACGACATGATTTCTGTTTAGTCGAAGTTAAACACAAAACTAACGATGTGTAAGCTACCAATGGCGAAAGCATTAATGTACCCCCATACCATCAGAGAGGCAAGCTAATGACAGACAGGATGGACCATATTTTTAATGTTTAAACATTTGATATATTTACTTTGTTCCATTGTAAAAATAAAAGTATGGGTTTAGGAGATTTGCAAATCGTGTTTTTTTTATTTACACAACCTTATCTATAACTGATTATTTGGCTGACACAGCTAATTAGCCTCAAAAAACATTTTATATAAACATAACTCCATTTCTGTGTGGTAGTAGCTGACATGCTGAATGATGATGATATTGTTGCTAACAGATAATTGTTAGCATCTTTTATACATTTTCTATAAGAAGGTCACAGTTTAAAGTTTAAATTTTCTGAATATTTTCCAAAAAGATTCATTCTAACCTAACTCTATGGTTCTTTGCCTCCAGTTACTTTGGTGAATTATTTACTTTGACAATCTGTTTTATGTTTTTTGGGCCCTGAGGACACCGTCTGGACGTTCTTCATGTGTGGAACAACAGAAGCCAGCAAAGATCCCTCCTAATCGGGGGAAAAAGCCGAGCAAACATTCGTTTTTTCTCTCTGCAGCTGCTCCCTCCTCGGCTCTCGCTTCTTTTGGTTTTTGTTGCGACCCACCTGTGAACCGGACACACGACTGGGATGAAGCGAAGTCGGCCTGGTGAGGGAGGAGGGGGGAGGAGGGTAAGGAAATGGACACGCCCTTCGTCAGCCGCTTCAGCTTTCTCGGGGTGCAGACGTGGCCACCGTTACGGCCGTGGAGGTGGGCGACCCGGTGGCTGCCCCCCTTCTGTGGTGCTCCGGGGGGGCGTGCCTCGCCACCTGCATGGAGAGAGAAAAGATGGAGGAGAGCTTTGACTTCACAAAACGCGTTAACTGAATGAGTTGAGTCTATTTACAGAGATGACATCATGTCACATCTGTCACATTAAAATTCAAAGTTTCAATCATTTTTATACTCAGCACCCATTAAGCCACTCAAACAGACATTATGCAACACGAGGAAACTTTACTGCAGACTATAAGGATTGACACCGCTCTGCTTGATGATATAACTCAGCCTTTCACCTCCATCTGGGAGGACAAGACGCTGATTTTCTGTTGCTACATAAAAAAATGAAATAAAAACAATGCTGTAAATGTCTATGATATGAACAAGATTAAAATGAGATTAGATTAGATCAAGATTAGATGAAATAAGATGAGAAAAAAGGAAGATAATGGAGAAAATAAAATATGAGGATGAGAAAAACCTGAATCAGAAAAGATCAGAGATGACAAGATGAGATAAGAAATGATATGTAACCTTAAAATATGAAACAAGGATAAGAAAACATGAGAATTGATCAAATAGGATGATATGAAATAAGAAAAGAAGGTTAAAAAACTTATTAGATGAGATTTCATGAGAAAAGAGAAGATGAGAAGATACAAAATTAAATTAAATAAAATGAGATGAAGAAATTTGATCAAATAAGATGAGAAGAAATAAGATGAAAAGTTATGAGGTAAGAAAATATGAGATGGCATCAGAGATGAGAATTGACAAAGTGAAATGAGATAAAAGAGAAGTTTAAATAAGATTTGATGAATAAGAAAAGGTATGAGGTGAAATCAGAAATGAAGAGATTTTATCAAATAAAATGAGATAAGAAGAGATATGAAAGTATGATATTATATATCGATTGGATGAGATTTGAAAAGAATGAATAAAAATGAGATTAAATAAGATGATAGCATAAAGATATATGAAATGAGAAAAAAATATGAGATCAAATAAGATAAAATAAAAAAGATGAGCTGTGAAAAGAGAAGAGATATGAAGTAAGAAAATATGAGATGGCATCGGACAAGATAAAAATATATAAGTTGAGATGTGACAAAAGATGAGAAGAGAAAAGTTAAAATGAGATAAGAAATTACGAGATGAGATGGGATTAGAAAACTAAGATGAAAATGCAAGATAATATTTAATAAAATGAGATGAGATGAGATGAAAAAAAGATTAAATAAAATAAGATGAGATATGAACACGTAAGATATAGAACATGAAGAAAAGAAGAATTCAAATGAGCTAAAAAATAAAAGATGAGGTATGACATTAAAAAGTAAAGGTATGTTAAAATATGAGAAATTATTAAATAGAACAAGAAAATAAGATGAGACAAAGAAAAATGAGATGATTAAAGAAAATATTCAAATGAAATGAAAAATAAGGGATGAGATGAAGAAAGTAAAGGTAAAATGAGATGAGATGATGTCATGAAGCAGCATCTCTCTTCAGAGTCAAGCTGTAAACAAATAACTGTAGGTGAATTTAATGAGACTGACACAGTTCTCATCCTCCTCTCATTTCTTTGCTTCCCAGTGCAGTGAATTATTAAATATTAATGTGCAACATGGTTGCTCTAATCCCGAGCTCCACTTATGTTCACGTATCTCCTCTGAGCTGCAGCGATTCGACAAGCTCAACCTGTGAAAAATACATGAAGTCACTGATAAAAACACACAAACCGTGTTCACAGGTTTTCCTCTTTTATTTACAAACCAAATGACTGATGGTTGTCTTTTAGTAGGTCAGGATGTTTGCTTAACTTCGCCTGACACACTTAAAATAAAAGCAGCGGGACACTTTGTGCAGGACGGAGCATCACTGCTGAATTAGGCTAATTGGAGTGGATCTTCTCATCTCACCCAGGAGAAGACAACCTGAATATCATCAAAAAGACTGATGCAACAAAAAATACTCAACTGCATCGTTTCATTTCAGCTTTGCCTCTTTTGTTTTTCTATTTCTGTGCAGAAATTCCAACAATAAATAACTAAATCCTTTGCATTTGTGACACCCTTCAGGGTAAAAAGTGTTATAGCTTGAGTTAAGAGTTTTTACCTGCGTGTTTATGGCTCTTTTTCTCTCCACGTTTCCCTCCTCCTTCCTTCTTGTTTCCAAACACAGCTTTGAACATTTTTTCGTTTTTTTCTTCACTCACCGGAGAGAAAAAAAACAACAAAATTGGCATCATTCTGAAGATTTCTGAAGATATAAATGTATTTTTAAATGTTCTATATTTTAATATAATTAAAGCTGAACTCACCTGTTTTAGGTCTTCTCTGATGCCTGCATGAAGCTGCAGGGAGAGGACCCCAACCTGAGCGCGCGGAGTCCAATTAAGAAGTGAAAATGATGAAAGGCGGCAGGCGGGCGCGCGCGTCCTGCTCATGCGCGTGTGCATCGTGATCCATTTTTGACGTATCCCCTCCCCAGATGAGTTTGTTTTATTTTAGTCCTTTTTATGCTCTAACCGGAGGCGTAGTCTGTTTTTTTTCTTTATTTGAACATCATTAAAGCTGCAATTTTTATGATAATCTGCGTCACTGTTTTATTTTTTAAAAACGTTCTTAAAACAAACCAAAATACAAAACATATTTAAATTACTTTACCTAAACGTGCTAGTCCAGCAAATATTTCATGTAGATTATATTCAGTTAAAGAATTTAGAGTGACGTAACAGTTTTTGTAATTTCTTCTTCCGGCCACCAGGAGGCGACAGCGTTACACTTCTTATTTACACAAGGGGGCGCTAATGACAATCTATAAAAACTAGAAGCTCACGTTCCAGCGGTCCTTTTCACTTCCTGACTGGTCCAGTGCAGTACTGTAATCGGTCCACTTCGATTCATAATGTTAAAGAGTTTTAAATCTTCTCTACCTCCTGACATCGTGGCGTCTGGTAAGTGTTCCTGCTACTTCAACGACGGGGTCGGGGAACAAAGTAGCAGTTTCTGCGCATGCTCTGTGTTATTACAATAGCCGGTGGAGACCAGCACGTGCATTCGTGGCTAGCTAGCTACAGGCTTAGCTAGTATAACTATTATTAAACAAATAATGGGACTGGAATAGATCGTGACAGTAAAATTATTAATAATAAGCGTTTAAGTTGTCGAAATAATGTTGAGCTGTAGTTTGGTTAAGTTAAGGTGGAAAAGCGGACCCAACACGGAGGTAAAGTTAGCATGTTAGCATGCTAATCGCGACTGAATGTCATATTTTTCTGATCGCCGTTTCCAGATTTGATGAATGCTGTCTTTAGATTATCACTTTTTATGCTCAGACTGTTGTTGGCAGGTACCACTTATTTAAAGCAACATATAGTTGTACAAAAACAATGGGATATATGATTTTGACTCTTTGTAGAGGTGATGGATGACTTGTGGTTTTAGTACCTAATTTAATGTCTTCTTTTTCAGGTGATCAGATGAGACGCCTGTTTGGAGCAGGTGGAGGATGATGAATGTGTTGGAGCTTCAGTTCATAGACCAGATGTTTGTTCTGTAGCAGCTAAAGGAGTCTGAAGCAGGCTATTAAAACTGCAGGAAGACTGAATTGTGCAGGTATTGTAGATTTTATAAAGTCAAGCTTTCTGTTTTGGATCTTTAACCAGTTCCGGCTCCGCCAGGTCGCATCTTTGACAGCCTGGGCTCTCTGTGGTGAGATGTCCTGGGTTTTATTTTTGCAGATGCAACATTAAAGCATCCCCGCGCTTTCTGCTCGCCTCTTTTTTGTGGCGTCTCGGATTGAAGAGGGGAGAACAACCTCAATGAGAAGTTTCTAAACTATGTGTAATATTTAACAGAACAAGTAAAGTTTCCTCTTCTCTGATCTCAGAGCCTTTAAACTCTTTAGGCCTTGTAAATCATCAGACTCATTACAATCCTCTTAAATTATGCTTTAACTTTGCTATTGTAACAAAAACTCTTATTTTTCCATGCAGACGGAGGTCGAGCCACCACTGGATCTCATCTGTTCCAGCACCAGAATCAGCTGAATGTGGTTCAAGTTTGACTGTTTAATGTAGAGAAGAAAAATATCTGTGCATTGTGTGTGAAAGTTATCATTCCAGGAGTTATTTTGGGATTATTATTTCTGTCTTTTTTTTTGTCATGTGAAATTTGTTGATTAAAACTGAGTAAAAACAGACCTTGCTGTGAGGTGTCTTGCTGCCAATTTTTGAAAAATGTTTTCAATTTTATTTCAAGGTTAAATAATTTAAACCCAAAGCTTTGACGGCTTGTATTTTTAACAGCATGATTTACTCAACTGTAATTTATACAAAGTCTGCAGGAAATCATCTTCCCAATGCTGACAGTTTGTCCTGCATTTAACTCGTTACAGTTGGGTTAGTCCACAATTAAACCTGTGACTTTCAGGTCTCTAGACAAATGTCCTTCAAGTTGCCTCCATATTGGCAGATAAATCAGGATTAATATAAAAACATTCGTAACCCCAGGAATTCTAAAAAAGTTTATTAAAGTCAAATTTAAAATTACAGCAAATCTAAATCAGCAGGAATTCAAATGAGATTAAAATCTGTATTTTACACCCAAAACTTCCCTTTTAAACAAAAGGAGAAAAAAAAACACTAGTTTGTTTTGATCCATCACATTAACAGAGTCTGGAGGAGTTTTACCTTGAAAATCAGGCAAAATAAATAGTAAACTTTCCATTTTCTCTGAAGAAAAGCAAAAACTAATCATCGGGCTTCTCCTCCTCCCCCTGGTAGTGTCTGTACTCTGGTTTCAGCTCCCAGGTGTTTTTGTGAGTTCCCTTCACGTTGTAGATGCCGATGTCTCGCAGGATCTCCTTCAGGTACGTCTGAGGAAAAATAAAGCATTTTCTTCAACACAGAAAGACGGCTGAAACATTAAAATGCTCAAATTAGTAAAACCACTGATGACAAAACTGGCTAAAATTAGGTAATAAGCTAAAAATCAGATTTGCCATAAATGCTAAAATGAGCAAAATCATAAGACTAAATGGATCGAGTTGTAGCTAAAAGCCAAAACAGCAACTAAAATGTAAAATTACTAAAACTGTCTAAAAGCAAAAATTTACCAAATATTAAAATGAACAAAAATAGCTTTGATCAAACTAATGAAACAGTAACTTTAAGCTAATATTAGTAAAACTAGTGTTTAAAGAAATTTGCAAAACCATAATTAAAAGTTTAAATCAATTAAATTGCTACCAAAAAGCTAAAATTATTAAAGATTAGTTAAAAACTACAATTAGCAAAATTTTCACTAAAAGCTAAAACCAAATCTCAAATTACCCCATAAGTAGCAAACTGTCAAGTTTGCACAAATCTGAAAACTAGCAAAAAAATAAATAAAAACACCAAAACCTGAACCAATATTTAAAATGTGCAAAACTGGATAAAAGTGAAAAAGAACCAAGCAGATGCTAAAATATCAAAACAGATAAAAAGCTTTAATTTGCTAAACTAATAACTAAAATGTTTAATTTGGTAAATCCGTAGGTAAAATCGAAAAAAAAAAAAAAACAGCAAATATGTAGCTAAAGGCCAAGACTAGCAAGACAGAAGCTAAAAATGAGAATGAGAAAAAATTGAGATCTTATCACCGTCTATGAGATAAATGGTTTTAAACAAAGTTAAACTAAAACGATCATTAAAAATCATTACAAATAATAAAACAGACGAATGTTTTGATAAATCAGTGTCCTCACCACAGGCTGTTTGGTGATGTCCACCAGGTCTTTGATGTTGTAATACTGGTGCTTCTCAAAAGCAGAGAACAACATGTCCAACACCTGCTGCTTCTCAGCTCGAGCTCGCTTCCCCTCCTCCTTCTTTTTCCTCTCGTACTCACGCTGCAGCAACAGAAAGACAGAAAAAAAACAACTAGAACCATGAAGCACACAAGAGAAGACAACGTCCTCACGGCCCAGGTTGGGGGCGGTTCTTACGTTGTACTCGTGGTTGGCCACAGGTTTGTAGTTGTTGGTGACGGCTTTGTCCAGCTGCTGGGACAGCCGGGCTGGTTTGGAGGATTCTTCGATCTGTAGCCTGTTGGACAAAGATTTTATTTTAAATAAAAAACTCTCAGAGACATCCTGAATGAAGAGAGACAACTCACTTCTTTAACTTCATGTAGCTTTCACTAACAGCTGGTCTGCACTCGGCCCGCTGCACCACCACGCCCTCCAAGGCTATTTTATCTGGAAAAACAAAATTTAATTACATTTTTTTTTTTACATATTAACTGTTATAATGTACATATACATCACTGGTAAGAAAAAAAAATGATTAAAACAATTAAAAGTAAGTTACTTCAGAGAAATCATAATTTTAGTGTTTATGATTTAAAGCAAACTTATGACCCATATATAAAATTATGATGGGCTTAGGTGTACCTTTTTAATCCCTGAATCACTTTTGTTTTGTTATTATTTAAACATTATTTTTTATGCCTTAATGTTTTAAAACCAACTTGTGCCAGGCTTGATAAGAATGGTCTTTAATAAAGATTTAAATAAATAAAATATTTACTGGCTTCTGGTAACAAATGGAGGTCACATAATAAATGGTTCAAATATGAAAAGCATGTTATTGACAGTTTGTCTATTTGTTAGCAAAATATGTTATGAACCAGTGGATAGATTTAATTGAAACTCAAAAAAGTCGTTCTACAATCATCTCAACCGTTTTGTTGGCGTTTAACTCCAAATTATTTTCTGTACACCACGCTGTCGGCTCTGAAACTTAGTTCCTGTCGGCCGTCTCATCGTTGTTTGTGATGAAGCTCGGGATGATGTCAGTGACATATTTTACATACTTTACAATATGTAGATCTTCAAACAGATACGGACCGAGTACACATCCCTGTGGCACCCCTGTGAGTCTCATCGTTGTTCGTGATGAAGCTCAGGATGATGATGTCATTGGCATATTTTACAAACTTTACAATACTTAGATCTTCAAACAGATACGAACCAAGTACACATCCCTGTGGCACCCCTGTGCTTCTCATCGTTGTTCATGATGAAGCTCAGGGTGATGTCATTGACATATTTTACAAACTTTACAATATGTAGATCTTCAAACAGATACGGGCCGAGTACACATCCCTGTGGCACCCCTGTGCTTCTCATCGTTGTCCGTAATGAGGCCTAAGAGGAAGATGTCATTGGCGTATTTCACAAACATTGCAGTTTCGTAGACAGACTACAACCAGCTACTACAGACTACAACCGTCGCCAGGAGCCGGTCCTGTTCTCAAAACGTCCAAAGTTCACGTGAAGTTCACGGCAAAGATCCAAAAAATAAAACCTCTGTTTAGTTTGAACTGCAGCAACATATCTACCAAAGAGTTGATTCATCTTTTTACTGTCGTGCCACAAATTGGAAATAGAAAATAAAACGCAACTTCTGTCTCTTTCCGCTAAAAACTTGAGGACTCACCTGGACCTGCCCCCGAACCTGAGCTGCTGCCATCAGATCTTTCTTCTGACTGGCCTACAGGGAGGAAGGGGATGGATGGTAAACATGAAAACACACGGGAATGAGGAGCGAAGGGAAAAAGCCCACACACTCCACCGCTGACGGAGAGGTTAAAAACCACACAGCTTCACGGCACAAGAGCAAAGCCAACTGAAAGAAGTCCGACACACACGACAGGACAGGGCTGCACAAATGCTTTTTATTAACTGGATTTTAAAAAATCTTTTCTGTTTGAACACAGCAGCTAAACAAATCGACCCTGAATCAATTTATTCCAATATTTGCTTTTTAAAAACAGCAACTGTGCAGAAACGTTTCCATCTCTGAAAGTCAGCAGCGCAGCACGAGTCCACCAGAACCAAAAGCAAATAAAACCTCACAACATAAAATAAAATAAAATCCAAACCAAAGAAGCCATGCAGAAACAAATCAAGTCCAAACTCGGCGATGATTCGTGTCAACTCGATGTTATTCCCCAAGAAAACACACTCGATTAACAGAAGTGATTAGATATTAAAAAGGAAAACCCACAAAGAACTGGAAACTAATTAAAGAGTGAAACAGCAAATTGTGTAAAAAAAAAAAAAAAAGACATTATTTTATGCTCAACATCCTAAAAAAAAGCTGGGATGTTGAGTAAAATGTTAATAAAAACAGATTACATCTTTTATTCACAGTGGAACATAGTAACCAGGATTTAGGTAGGAGTTTGGAGGAGGGCGTCAACACCGAAGAGTCAAGCTCCTCCCACCGACAGTTTCTGAGTTTAGACATTTTGATACATTTCTAATGTTCCACTCTGAATAAAACATGGATTTATGATGTTTAAACATCTTCACTCTGAAGTTCACACACAGAGACGATGACGAAGAGCGACAGAAAAATGAAAACGTGAACAAAGCAAGCTGCACAAAAAGCAGAAGCTCTGGACCCAGAGGTCTCAGGATGCAGCAGACGAGCGTAAAGCAGACACTTCAGGTCCTCCGACCGGGTTCGAAGACTCACCGGATGACGTTTCTGTGAAGACCGTCAGCATCTGACCGCCCACCGACTGCATGGTGAAGGGATGTTCGCGGGGAGCCGACACCGCCTTGTCTTCCAGACCTTCGATCACCGTCAGCTCTTCATTTAAAGTGAAAGAAACCTGAAGAGAGCACGAAGAGGTGGGTTTTATTTTAAACTTACACAAACTCTGATGTCGGAACAAAACCTCTAAGAACTTTGTTAAAATATCTAAATTATTACTCTTGTTCTGTTTTACTCGTTTACTTTAAAACTCTAAATAAAAACAAGTTTACGCAGTATTTTTTATGACAAAGTTCATATTTGATGTTTTTTTAAATAACTAATATTTATTTTAACAACACAGAATGAACATTTCAAACTTAAGGAAAGACTTTTTAAATCTTTCTGTACGGTTTTTTAATTTGATGGTTTTAGTGAGAAATAAATCAGGACGCCCTCATGTTTACTCAAACTTGTAGCAGTTTTTGAGTCTGGTAAAAGATTTTAAAACAATTTGAAATCAGCCAGTCCACTGTTTTGGAAAACAATCTACAAGTGGAGAACATTCAGGGTGAAAGCAAACATTAAAACATTACTTCAACATTCAGATTTTTAGGAGAAATGTGAGAGAAAACAGAGTAAAAGATGTTTGATGTTTTTGCAGTTTCTTACCTCTGGTTTTCCTTGATTTCCTTTCCTTTAAAACAAAAGCAAGAAAAAAAAAGATTTTACTTGATCTAACTGTTAAATCAAGTTATTTAAAACCATTTAAAATGCTTCAGTAACAGTGCATTAATGCAACAATCCATGCAGCCTTTAAAGAACTCTGTCCAAACATTATCACCCATGTTTTAAACATTTTCTCTGCAGAAAAGCTGCTTTACAGAAACATTTATTTACTTGCAGATTCGGAGTTTCCCGACCTCGCCTCTTCCAGTGGCCTTCGCCCATTGCTGAGAAAGATATTTTGGTACCTGGAGGTGGAAATAAAACAGTATTTTAGGAGTAGTTTCACAAATTGTGATGTTTTGTTGGGTAAAAATGTAAATGAAGGTGGAGCTATATTCATTCCAAAATATATAAATATACAAAACGATAAAACTCTATTTCATTTGCTTTGTTAACCAAAATAAAAGCAGGAATGCCACAGTTTCTGCAATATTTTTTTTATAAATAACTTATGACAGATGTTCCCAATTATTCTACTCCAAAACTGTTTTAATAATATACAAATTTTTTCAAAGGATAATATATACAAATATTAACATTTAGCCAAATTCCTACGTGATGTTATGGTCGACAGTATGACCCTAAAGTGGTTGTAGAGAAAAATGTATTTAAATGTATTTTATTCTGTTTTTGACACTTTGATTTCATTTTGATTGCATGTGAATGAAATCTGTCCTAACTAAACTGTCATTTTGAAATGAGTTTTTTATTTTAAAAAAATAACTGCAAAAAAACATGTTAAACAAAAACGGATGCTTGTATAAACGCGTTTCCTCTTAAGCTACCAAAATTAAAGTACGTATACGTAATAAAAACACATTTCTTGTATGAAATTGTACTTTACTTATTATGTTTTGCACTGATTATTTATTGACGTAATCCAAGCTTGAGTTTAAAAATGTTATTGTAATTTTTAGCAGTTAGCTCTAACTGGGCTGCTTCATCTAAATAAATTAACCAGTGTACACAAGTTTTAACCTAACTCAACAATCGTATTCTAATTAGTTTTATTCTTAGTTATGATAATTTACTTTTATCAGTCATTAATTACACAAACATAACAGTTACTACAAGCTAGCAGACTGAAACACCGCACGCTAAGGCTAAGCTAAGCTAACAAACACTTAGCCTAATACAGCCTCAGGCTGCGTTTAAACAAAATAACCAAGACTTTAATCATTTTATTGACAAAAGAAAAACTTGTCACAAACGTACCTTTACGAGCCACACGCCCGTGTTCTGCTTAGCACCCGTTAAATCCACCTCTCCTTTCTCTGACATGTTAGAAAGATTGCTAAGTTTTAGTTATCGCGATAATACGCGTGAGGATGACAAGAAAACTTCTTTGCGCTGCTTTCAATGAACCTCGGAAATTTAAACATTACTTCTAAAACATTTTTTTCCCGTCACGTTCGTCTGACAGTATTTATAGTTGGGCCAAAAGAATAAAATAATCAAATAGAGAGCCAACAGAAATAAAATGCTCATTCAAATAATTTAAAATTGTCAATTTATCAGATACAACTTTACTTTCTTTCAATACAAAATTTGGAAAGTCACTCAATGGCGCTTGATCAGAAACAGATTTCACTGTTTTCCAAAATTTCTTTGGATCATTTAGTATTTTGTATTTCATTAATTATATTATTGCATTTGGCCCGCAGCCCTCGGATAGATTTTCATTTTGGGGAAAAGGTTTGGGCAC
>JARVJO010000164.1:7599899-7613446 GCA_031762555.1 Cynodonichthys magdalenae | reverse complement strand
ACGGCGCAGGGTAGTGACGTAAGTGGCCGACGAATGCGGTCGACGTCGGTTGCAACCAACGAATTGAGACACAGCCATGTGTTTATTGAAAACAATATAAATGACACCTGTGGTCCAACCGTTGGAATTGCAGTTTGGACTGTGATGTCTTGTAGCGAAGAATTAGCAGCGTTAGCAACATTAGCAGAATTTGCTTTTGTCGCAGGATGATGACATCCCCATAAAAACAGCATCAGCAAAATGAGTCTGCATTCTGAAATTTTCAAATGTAAACTTTGACATTTAAACATAACATTTAGTAAAAATTAGCAAAATGTAAGAACAGTGAGCTAAATAACAATAAAATGTAAGTGAAAATTTTTAACTAGGATTTTACACTCAAAGTGACCTAAATAATGAAAATAAGTGAGATTTTTTAACATTTTATTTTCACTTGGCACCTCATAAGACTCATAATTCACCACAATTTATATTTTAACTTCTGTAAAACAAAAAATACTTTTGCATTATAATAAATAGCTTTGCTGTTGTTTGTGTAGGAGGTGCTGCTACTTTGGTTCTGACTCCTGCTCTTGTGACTTTGATGGGTTTCACAACAAGTGGAATAACAGCAGGCTCCTTTGCTGCCAGGTTGATGTCATATTTTGCTACTGCTAATGGTGGAGGAGTTGTAGGTGGTGGTCTAGTCGCAATCTTGCAGTCAATTGGTAAATCTTTTCATTTTAAAAACATGCAAACGTAAGGAACTGATCTATGTGAGGGACAAAAAAAATGATCTTTTACGTAAGAGAACTTTAAAGGGCCTGTGACATAAAATCTTTGTAATAAATAGGAATGTATTTTTGAAAAGATAACATTAATATGATATTGCATAAAGATTTTCATGTGGCTGAGATGAATGGTTGTTGAAGTATTTGTATGTGAAGAAACAGGAAGTGATGTCAAAGGGGAATGTCTGCATGTAAACAGAGCGTTGCAACAATCGACACAGAAGAATCTGATGATTCTTTAGTTTATTTTGAGATGAAGTAGAGTCAGAGTTCAAATAATATTGTTTCAATAAAGAAAGAGCAATGGTGGGCACATCTAACCAAAAAGCTAGCTTCACTAGCTACTAATTTGCTAAACAAGACTCAAACAAAGATTTTAAAAACTTTACAGAAGCTAACGCTAATAGCTAAGACGATTGTCAGTGTTAATCTTCTTCCAGAGACTGGTGGGAGTGATGCAAACCTGTTGTTAGTTTAAGGTGGGCGGGATCATCTGTGACCAAATTAGAGAAACTTCCAGTTTAACCCTTTCAGAATAAAAGCTATTCTTTGATCAAGTTTGTATTTTTATAAATACCATTTGTAGTTTGTCAAACAACAAATAGTAAATACTTTGTCATATTTTATACATGGTCAAGTTTTTTGTATTTTTATTTAAACATTGTTTATTTTGGATGCTCTTAGTTTGAAGCTTGACTGCTAAAGATGCTACATGATGCTACACACACTGTGCCGTACGCGTCCAGCGCTGCTTGTCAGATGGAATAGTTTTTATTTAATTCAGGAAGCTAATCGATCTGCTAATGGTTTCCAAAGTTAGTAAAAAAAAGCTAATTCACTAAATGAGAAGCTAGTTTGACTGTTAGCAGATTAGCAGAGCCACACTTGTCACTTCCTGTTTCACTTTAGTTGAGCCAAGTTCAAAAGGAAATATGCCCATAATGTCATAAAATGGGTAAAATCATGTGATTTATGCCAAGTTTCTTAAATATAAAGATTTTTATCTTGATTTTTTTGTAATTAAAGGATATTCACATCATAGGCACTTTAAAGCTGGAAGTGTATTTTACATTATTTTTTATTGTAAAATGCTTTAAAAGGAGGAAAACAAAAATTGTGGCTGATAATCTGCTGGATATGGATGTTGTTTACAGGTGCAGGTGGTCTTTCATGGTCGGGATTTGGACTAACGGCTGGTACTGGAGGTTTTCTGGGATGGATGCTGTCGTCTATTTGTAACCAAACAATTTCCAGTGTGGAACTTGTGTAGTATAAAAACTACACAGGCCGCTTTCAGGATGAGCTGAACATGGTCTTGGTGATGCTCCTGTGCTTCTGCAAACGAGCCAAAATAAAACATGTACAATGAAACAATTGTTTATGCTTTATTTTGTGGTGATTCACTTGTGAATGTTTAGTTTCAAACTACAGGATTTGGTTACAACCCTTGTAATTAATTCATCTTGACTAATTGTGTTTATCAAACAGTTAGGGTTCAACACAATAAGCAGATATTTTAATTCTAACAAATAATGCTTGGTGGTTAAATCAAAGCATCAATGTGCCTAAACTTAAACATCAAAGTTTAAATAAAAAAAAATCTTATATATTAAATTTTTTGTTCATTTACAGATTAGTGCAAACTCAATGTGGAAATGAAACCTAAAAGTTTTTTCAAAAACTCATTTAATCAGAACAATAGAGAAGATTATAGGACTTTGTCCTCTGTGTCTCAGCTCTTTGACCATCATGACTGACATGGATCCATCCTGTGTTTCATTCCAAGATCTACAAAGATAACTAGTATAAAGTAATAGCTAAAAGATAATACTCAATCCAAAGAGCAAAAGTTAAAACAGTTTACTACACGTAAGTTTGCCAATATTCAGAGTCAAAGCCAAATAACTACATCCTAAAGCAATCTGAAAAAAATAATTCAACATATTCACATTTCACAAAAAATACAGTAATTGAAGATTTTTGGCTCCTATGTGTGAAAAGATGGACAGATATAAAGAAAGTAATTTTTATTTCTCACACAGGAACATAAAAAGAAAAAAGTAACAAAGCCAAAAACAAAAAGTCAGATTGAACTTTGGCTTGTTTTTCAGAACCTCTTAAATACAAACAGATTTTAACCAACCAGCTGTGCTTAAACTCAATTACTCCAAATTAGAGTTTACACATGGCTTATTCTGTTGGTCACAACAGCTTAATGCAACAAAACCTGACATTAAACATGTATAACAAAACATTTACGCAAAAAAAAGAAAAAAAAAACATGTCAAGATTAATATTAAAGAAACTATAGCAGTTATTATGCCACTGTATCTACAAACATATTCCAATCTAAAAAACGACAAAATTATTATTTCTATCCAGATACATAAAAAATACATTATTTGCTGGAATATTTCTCTATATCATCCAGTCCCGATTTAAAAATCCAGCTTAGCCGGAGGCTAAGACCGGAGGCTACAGGAACATGCGGTCCTTGCTGTGGGAGAACCGCGTGTTCAGTTCCTGAGACTTCTTCAGCAGCCGCTGCTTCTGGGCTTCGTCGAATCGATTCACCTGCAGGTCTGCGTCGCGATCAAACGGCCTCCTCTCCACCGGTTTGTCTGCTTTCTCCTTCGCTTTCTCCTTCATCTTCTTCGTGTGCATGGTCATCAACGACTCGGCCCGCTTAGACTCCTGAAAAGAGAGAGAAAGAGGGGGGCGGGGCTTCAGTCCTGAGTTTGACGTAAACAAGAACGTTTCAGTAAAATAAGTTGGAAATATTTACGTTGTATTTAGACACTTTCTCAGCCGTTTCAGAGTCCTTCTGGGAAACTTGAGGGGCTTCGTCTTTCTTCGCCTCGCCGGTCTTCTTGCCTTCGAGGCGCTCCTTTATAAAAGAACAAACTATAAAAAACAGATACAAGCAACTAGTTGGATAAGAGGTTTATTTTTTTTACAAACCCTGGCCTTTCGCTCTCGGTCTGCCGGAGTGTCAGTCCACACAGAGCGATCCTTGTTCTCCGGACCGGATCTCTTCTTGAAAGTTCGAGCCCCTAATCCGATGTGCTGCAGCTCTGGTGGGAGCTCCGTCATCCACGTTTCTCTGGTCACCACCTCAGGAGCGTCCTGTTCACAGCAAGTGTAGAGGATAGGCTTTAGCCGCTCGACCTCTCACGGCTCAGCTAAGCAGGTCTTTAGGTTCTGTTTGTTCGTAGAAAATAAAAAGAATCACCTCGTTTGTCAGCTTCTCTTTCATCCTTTGAGCTCTGCGCTCAAAATCAAGAGCCACAGAATCTTCAATAGGTCCTTTAGCCGGCATGGGTCCGATCACATCCTCCCCCTCACTGCTGGAGGGCTCGGCTTGGTAGCCCGGGGGCAGTGCTGGTCCTGGAAGAGCTTCTTCATCTTCATCATCGCTGTCATACTGAGCTCGGGAAAACCCTGGGGGCAAAGCTGGTCCCAGCGCAGGTGGTCTGAGGGAACACAATAAATTTATATTTCATCCTGGATGTATTTAACAGAACAGGTGTTTTTGTTTACCCTTCTGGTGAGCTCTGTTGGTTTTTAAATCCCGGTGGCAGGGCTGGTCCAAAGAAACCATCATCATCATCACCTGTGTTCACACTGATGGGAGAAAAAATACTTAGTTTTGTTTGTTAAAATATTTTATTTACATCAAAAAACATCAGTAAACCCACTCTGGTCCTCCAGTTCTGACTCTTTTGGCCTCCGGCTCACTTTCATCCGAAGAGCTCGACGGTTCGCCCCGTTTATAACCAGGAGGTAAAGCAGGACCAGCGACTATTGGGTTAAAAATGTATTCATTCATAAATGTAAAAATGCAACATGCTAGGACATATTGGGTTAGCATACTAGCTAAAATAGCTTTATCTTACAATCTTTGTCGCTGTCGTCGCTTTCAGAGCTCTCTTTTCCGAACATCGGAGGTAACGCGGGTCCAATGAGTTGATCGGAGTTCATATTTATCAAGAATAAATCAGTCCAGTAAGTTCAGGAGCTGAAACACTGCAAAACAAATAGCGCTTGACGTATGACCGTTCAACCAGGAAATAAACAATTGAAGCGGAGGTATGCGCATGCGCGGCCAAAATAAAAGCACAAGTGGAAAAGATTTTACATTAAAATTAGACAATTATTAATTATTATTGTAAATAGTTCTATTTTGCTATCTAGGGAAGTATTTTACATAAACACTCAAAAACATTCTTTAAAAGTTTGAAAGATGTATTAATTTACAACGAATCAAATGTGATCAGTCCTTTTAAGTAGAAACTGAAGAGAAGGGTTTAAGATTACAGTTATATTAAATACATGTAAAGTAAAAACTTTTGTTGTGGACATATATATAAAAAACATCTTCACTATGAACAAGTACAAGTAGTGATTGGGCAAATACTTTGGCCCAGATCCTGTCTCTAAATTAGGAAATAATAAATAGAGGGCAGAATAACGCCATAATCCCTTTCCTTGAAGTAGACTTTTATTTTGAACATTCAGACAGGAAGTACGCCAGTGCTAGCTTTAGAGCCTTTCTCGTGCAGCATTTCATAATAATGTAGCCTCTAATTATCAAATATTTTAACTTTTAAGCACCTTAAATGACTTGTACATAAAATCGGGACTTTATTTTGACGATTTGCTCATTTTATCGTTTTAAAATGGGTAAAAAAGACAAAGGAGATCGGGGTAAGTTGCTAATATTTTCTTTAATCTTTTGCTAGCTTCAAGTTGAAGTCGAATGCTGATAACCTTATTTTGAGTTTTATTACGTGTATTTAAACATAACTGCTGGTTATTTCATGATTGTACGTTTTAGTAAAACTGCTTGAGCTAAATGTCACGTTACGTGTGAGACATTTTATGTGGATGCTAACGTTTGCAGCTGAGCTAGGTCAGTCCTCGCCAAAAAACACTCAATCGGTTTAACTCAACCACCTCGTATTTTTTAAGAAATTTGGTATATTTGTCAATTGTGGTCCCATAGCACGGTATTTCAAATTTTAGGGTAAATGGGTTAATGGACCGTTTCGTGGATGCTGCTTAGCGCCACCTACCGGATGCGGCGCGCAATGGTTTGTGGGATTGTTTGAGGACAACTGACAGTGAGATCAATGATGAACAGGTTTCTCAAACTTTAAAGCTTTAGGTGTTTCTTTTGGTTCGTGATGGACAAACTCTTTATCAGAAAAATTACAAACTTGTCCAGAACTGTGACACTGCTCAAAAGTTGGGATTATTTAGCGCCTAAAATAGCAGTTTGTTGTGCATACATTTCACTAAGAATATAATCCATTAATTACTACAATATCTCACAATATTAAATATAATTCCTGAGAAAATACCAGTATAGACTAGAGTGATCATATTAACAAGATTATGACATGATTCATATAATTTTGAGCTAGATTTACCTAGGATTCATAATAACCTAATAATAGCCTATATGCTGTTTGGTCAAGCCCCTCCTATCTAACCACCTCTGTTGTGGTAAACAAACATTTCCAGATCTGACCTGTTGTCTTCAGTTATCCCTTTTATAAAATCCTTTGGACAGACTTCCTTCAGGTACACTGGAGCTAAAGTATGGAATGTTCTCCAGAAGCATAAAGTCAATACATTTAAATCTAAGGTCAAAGATTTAAGCTGTCTTTGTAAAGAACTTTCATTATGCCATAAATGATAAGTCTTTTTTTCTTGTTACATCAGTTTACCATATTTAAAGGCTGTATTTATTTTTGCTCTTTTCCTTTTTTTCCCCAAGTGTTTTTTTAAACATTTTTTTTCTATTGGACCACAATAAAAACGAGTGTTCTCACTTTCTAGTGTTATTAATAATGGATGTCTGTATGCAACATATCAATCAACTGAGTATAAAACATCCTTCTTGGCCACACGTCATAACTTTCCTTAAATTAAATCCCTCACTTATCTTAAACATATAAAAGTTTAAAAGTTGCAGTGTTTGTTTTTTAGGAGCAATTTTGTTTAAAAAAAAACCCCAAACAAACCATATCGGCCAAAATTAACCATGAAATGCATTCTAAATGTACATGTAGTGTGTGTCTTTGGATCAAGCTCATATTGGCTTTAGATTAACCTGTTGTGTAAAAAAACATTCTTGGAGTGACCTGATATGATTCCACTGAGTATATTAGGCTGACCTTTTCTAATTGATTACTTAAACTACCGTGATGAGATTTCTGACTTAGAGGAGGTTAGTTACCTGCGATGGGTTGGTACAGACGGCACAAAGTTAATCCAATGTGTGGGGAACATGTAAATAAATCTGACTCCTGACGGTACACCCTTACATCTGAAGATGTAACAGATGGTGCATCAGTAACACGCAGAACGTAATCTTCAATATAAGTTGTCCCTGTCCAGATAAAAAATAACTCTGAAGCTTCATCAAGTAGCCCAACTCATGTCTCACTGTCATAACACAACATTCAACCGTATCACCTTCAGAATCCATGATGGTAACGAGTTCTGGTGGCTCAGCTTAGGTTTGAACACAGAAACAATCGATTAAATTAGATCTTTATAGTTTTGGCTGCTTGAAATCTCTCCTGCAGTTTGGTATCATCCTCTGGTTGAAGAAGTGAATACCTGAAATATCCTTTGTTCAAGCAGATACACTAAATATTTGCACTTATTATGCATTTCATGGTTAATTTTGGCCGATGTGTATTTTTTCATTCAAAATTGCTCCTAAACAATATTTTTGCTTTTAAGGTTTTCAATTATCAATGGTTCTCAAACTTTTCAGCTTTTGACCCAGCAGCAGAGACCTGTGCCCCCAGCTGTTTTTTGGTTGATAAACATTGAATAAATAAACAAGCGTACCTTTTGGAGTGAGAACGATTTCCCTGTGAAAAGCTTAGGTTATAAAAGGTCACAGTTTAATTTGCAAGTTGTTTTACTTTGATTGAACCCAGTGTTCCAGACATGTTTTTATTTTTCTTCTCTTGCTCTGTTTTCTCCCAGACGGGTTTTATCTTGTGAAACCAGGTGTGATGAGAAAAGCTGAGTTTACAAAGACGACTTCCATTCCTTATCACGCCCTTTCTGTCAGACTGCACTTACCACACTCTGTGAGACCCTGTGTCTCTTCTGCAGAACAACTCAAAGATCATTTATTAGGAGTCCTTTAATGATTACACGTATTTCTAATTTATTTAATACATTTTTCCACATCAATACTTGGTGTCAGAAGTGAAATCATTATGCGTCTTTTATCCATTTTCAAATTCACTAACTGCATTTTTTTGTAACAATCAGATAAAAAAGTGTTGGTAGTCATTTTTAAATGTAATTATTCTAAAAATATTTTTACAAGCATCAACTTGATGTTTCAGGACCCACAGTGGGTTCACAACCTGAATTTTAGAAACCGCTGATTTAGATAAGATAATTTCAGGAAAGGTAATCTGATGGTCATATGATACACATGATCAATTTTAAGGTTGTAGGAAAGATCAAACATTTAATCGACCCTAACATGCTCAAACTGAAAAAATAAACTTAGAATCTTTATCAAATTCCCTTTCTAATGAAACCAATTTTATGAAAATTGGCCCAGTAGTTCCTGAGATGACTGGGATTGAAAATGGGCAGATGTGCCCATTTTAGCCAAGAATCCCAAAACTTGGGGCGACCATATCTTGAACCACTGGTCTAGTTGACCTAAAATTTGAGATGCTGTGCTGTGGGATCACCATTGACATATATGGCAAGTTTAATCAAAGTAAAGTGGTTTGACACGGACTGACAGCTAGTTGAGGTAAATAAGCTAAGTGTAGACTTGATGAGAGGCAGAAAAATGAACTTTTTTCCTGGACAATCATCAAGACAAATAGGATAAAAATACAATAAATAAATAAAACACTTTTCAAGATCAGAAGTATCCTACATATTAAAGGAATTAAGGTGGTTCAGTAAGAGTAGTAAGCAGCTGCCCAACTTTTTCGTTTGTCTGTCGGCCTGCAGAAAAGAAGTCCAAGAAAAGGTATTATGAGGAAGATGACGATGATGAAGAGGTGCCGGGTAATGAGTCTCAGGAGGCCGTGCCTGCCGCAGCAGGGAAGCAGGTGGACGAGTCGGACACGAAACGTGACGAGTACGGAGCCAAAGACTACCGCTCCCAGATGCAGCTGAAGAACGACCATTCCTCACGTCCGCTCTGGGTGGTAAGGCGTGGTTTTTTTGTTTTGTTTTTGTTTCCAGTGGTTGGCATGGCTCTGCTAATCAGCTAACAGCTAATAGTGGAACTGGTTTGTCATTTAGCACATTAGCTTTTTCACTAACTTAGAAAACTGTTAGCAGACCAAGTTAGCTTCTGCTAAATTAGTTTTGCTAACTTTAAGTCCGCTAACTGCTCCCACCCGTCTTTAAGTCAAAGGGCATGAAGACGTGTGAGACAAAGGGACAGTCAAATTTGTGGTCAGAGATTAGAAGTTGGTGTTAGCTTCTGCTAATTTATGGAGGTGTGTGACGCAGACTGACTGAGAGTCATATTAGTGGTTAGCAGTTGGTGTTAACTTCTGCTAATTTTTAAAGACTTGCAATGCAGATTGTTGGTCGTCTTAGTGGTTAGCCATTAACGGTTAATGTTAGCTTCATTTTTACTTGCTTAGCTGTTTAGCGTAAGCTTCCACTAATTTGATATACATTTTAAGTGGTTTAGTAATAGTGAATCTATATTTTTAGTTAGCAGATTATGAGTTCGTGAAGCTAACTCTTTGGTTAGCTCAGCTGTGCCCACCACTGCTCTCTTCTTGTTCCTCTCCAGGCTCCAGATGGACACATCTTTTTGGAAGCATTTTCTCCAGTGTATAAATACGCCCAGGACTTCTTAGTGGCTATTGCAGAGCCGGTGTGCAGGCCGAATCATGTCCACGAGTACAAGCTGACCGCGTACTCGCTGTACGCAGCTGTTAGCGTGGGATTACAGACGTCTGATATTATAGAGTACCTGCAGAAGCTCAGCAAAACGTCCGTTCCTGATGGAATCGTCCAGTTTATTAAGGTTAGATTGAGATAAAATGTTATTTTAACATTTTAAATTTTATTATTTT
Source organism: Cynodonichthys magdalenae (assembly GCA_031762555.1). Classification (NCBI taxonomy): domain Eukaryota; kingdom Metazoa; phylum Chordata; class Actinopteri; order Cyprinodontiformes; family Rivulidae; genus Cynodonichthys; species Cynodonichthys magdalenae. The sequence goes on along the minus strand of JARVJO010000164.1, from coordinate 7,603,578 downwards.
TGCTTTTATTCACTTTTGTTTTATTGTTTTCAGCTTTGCACTGTGAGCTATGGGAAGGTCAAGCTTGTGCTCAAACACAACAGGTAAAATCACTCCCAGAGAGTGTTTTTTTATGTTTGCACCTTCATTCTTAACTGTTTATTTTCTGTCACTCTCAGGTATTTTGTTGAAAGTGCCTTCCCCGATGTGATCCAGCGCCTTCTGCAGGACAGCGTGATCCGAGAATGTCGTCTGCGGGGAGCAGACGGAGCGGACACAGAACTGATTACTGAAGTTATTCACAGCAAATCAGCAGTACGCTCGTCTCATTTTCTTTTCTTTAAATTATATTTATTTTGTTGCAAAGTGTGAAACAATTGTTGTTGTTTTCTGACAGATCTCTAAGTTTGTCCCAGATAAAGGAGGTCCTTCCACCTCGCAGCAGCCTGGTGATGGACAAACTTCAAACCAGCAGGTCCCTGAGGACATCTTCAGCTATTATGAACAGATGGATAAGGATGAAGAGGAAGAGGAGGAAACTCAGACCGTGTCCTTTGAAATTCGTCAGGTATAACTTTCAACTTTTCCACAGTTGTACGGACAACAGAGGTTTGGTAGTTGGCATGATTCCAGCTCATCTCTGCAGGAGATGATCGAGGAGCTACAGAAGCGCTGCATCCAGCTGGAGTACCCCCTCCTCGCAGAGTATGACTTTCGAAACGACTCAGTCAACCCGGACATAAACATTGACCTGAAGCCCACCGCTGTGCTGCGACCGTACCAGGAGAAGAGTCTCCGCAAGATGTTTGGAAACGGCCGCGCTCGATCGGGAGTCATTGTGCTGCCGTGTGGTGAGAGAAACAACTCAGCGTTTCAAAACCGAAGAAATGAGAAATTCTTATAAAATGGAGCGTAAACACTGAGAGACTGATGAAGTGTTTGAGTTGAAATGAGCTGAATGTTCAAGTTCAAAGAAGCATAACGCTAGCTAAAAGAAGTGTAACATTAGTTAAATGCTTAAACACAACGTGCTAGCTAAAAGCTAATTGAAACAGAATTATACTCTAAAGCTGTAAAAAGCATAATGCTAGCTAAAAGCAAAAAACAAACTAGTTAAAAGTTAAAAGGAAGCAAAATGTAGACATAAAATTATAGCTTAAGCTAAGATAAGCAGAATGCTAACCAAAAGCTATAAGGAGCATGATGCTACTTAAAAGCTAAGAGAAAAATGCTAGCTAAAAGAAGCAGAATGCAACTTAAAAGCAAAAAGTAGTAAAATGCTAGCTACAGCTTCGATACAAAATGGTAGCTAAAAGATAATAGGTGCTAAAGCTATAAAAATGCAATGCTAGCTAAAAGAAACAAAATGCTAGCTAAAAGCTAAGAGAAGCAAAATGCTACTCAAAAGCTATAAGAAATAGAATGCTAGCTAAAAGAAGCAAAATGCAAGCTAAAAGACACAAAATACAAGAAAAATGTTAAAGAAGCAGAAAATAAGCTAAAAGCAAAAAGTAGCAAAACACTAGCTGAATGCTTAAACACAAAATGATAGCTAAAAGAAACAGATTGCTACTTAAAAGCTAAGAGAAAAATGCTAGCTAAAAGAAGCAGAATGCAAGTTAAAAGCAAAAAGTAGTAAAATGCTAGCTAAAGCTTCAATACAAAATGGTAGCTAAAAGATAATAGGTGCAGAATGCAAGCTAAAAGCTATAAAAATAGAATGCTAGCTAAAAGAAACAAAATGCTAGCTAAAAGCTAAGAGAAGCAAAATGCTACTCAAAAGCTATAAGAAATGGAATGCTAGCTAAAAGAAGCAAAATGCAAACTAAAAGCTAAAAGACACAAAATACAAGAAAAATGTAAAAGTAGCAAAATACTAGCTAAATGCTTGGGCACAAAATGATAGCTAAAAGAAACAGATTGCTACTTAAAAGCTACAAGAAGCATTATGCTAGTTACAAACAAGGAGATAAATGCTAGTTTAAAGCTAATAGAAGCAGAATGCTACTAAAAAGTTATAAGGAGCATAATGCTGGTTAAAAGTTCAGAGAAACCATGCTAGATGAATGCTACAAGTAGTGTAATGTTAGCTAAAATGTAATGTAAATAGGATGCTAGCTATAAGATGCTGAATGCAAGCTAAAAGCTATAAAAATAGGATACTGGTTATAGGAAGCTGAATGGAAGCTAAAACGCAAAAGTAGCAAAACACTAGGTAATAGCCAAATTAACTTAAGGCTACCTAAAAGCTAAAAGTAACAAAAAGCAGTACAGTAAAGCATTAGCTAATAGTAGCAAAAGGCCTAATTAATTTTTTTGGGGAACACATGTTTAAATAAGGTTGAGTATTTGGAAAATTTGCAAAAACTAAACGTCTCATTTCTGACTCTCAGGAGCGGGGAAATCTCTGGTGGGCGTGACGGCAGCGTCCACGGTGCGAAAGCGCTGCCTGGTGTTGGGCAACTCCTCGGTGTCCGTGGAGCAGTGGAAGGCCCAGTTCAAGATGTGGTCCACCATCGACGACTCTCAGATCTGCCGCTTCACCTCCGACGCCAAAGACAAACCCATCGGGTGCTCGGTGGCCATCAGCACCTACTCCATGCTGGGTCACACCACCAAGAGGTCCTGGGAGGCTGAGAAGGTCATGGAGTGGATGAAGACCCAGGAGTGGGGACTCATGATCCTGGACGAGGTGCACACCATCCCCGGTGAGACGAACCAAAACACGAAACGTAGTTTTGTTTGATGCAGCCAGATTGTGACAGATCTTTAAATCTGTTTTTTTTTTCAGCTAAGATGTTCCGTCGCGTCCTGACCATCGTCCAGGCTCACTGCAAACTGGGCCTCACTGCCACTCTGGTCAGGGAAGATGACAAAATTGTGGACCTGAACTTCCTAATCGGGCCTAAACTGTATGAAGCCAACTGGATGGAGCTGCAGAACAACGGTTACATCGCCAAAGTCCAGTGTGCTGAGGTGAGTCTTCATCGTTTATAGGCACGAGGTTGTGTCCCAGCTTTGTAAAAAACAAAACTGTCTGTGTTTTAGGTGTGGTGTCCGATGTCCCCGGAGTTTTACAGAGAATACGTGGCCATTCAGACCAAAAAACGCATTCTGCTCTACACCATGAACCCCAACAAGTTCCGGGCCTGTCAGTTCCTCATTCGCTTCCATGAGCGGCGCAACGACAAGATCATCGTCTTTGCCGACAACGTGTTTGCTTTGAAGGAATACGCCATCCGCCTCAACAAGTAAAGCCGTCAGCCAAAAAGATCTGTAAATCTTTTAACATGGTGGCTTTAAGTCTGTTTGTTTTTATTTTTATTTCCATCCTCAGGCCGTACATCTACGGTCCCACATCTCAGGGAGAACGGATGCAGATTTTACAGAATTTCAAACACAACCCCAAGATCAACACTATATTCATCTCCAAGGTACGGAGTAAAACTAGAGCACACATGGACCAAAACACTAAGAGCTAAACAAAGCTAAAAGTAGCAACACGCAAAGTAAAACAAGTAGAACACTAGCTAAAAGCTAAACAAAGCTAAAAGTAGCAACACGCAAAGTAAAACAAGTAGAACACTAGCTAAAAGCTAAACAAAGCTAAAAGTAGCAACACGCAAAGTAAAACAAGTAGAACACTAGCTAAAAGCTAAACAAAGCTAAAAGTAGCAGCACACAAAGTAAAACAAGTAGA
>JARVJO010000164.1:7556729-7567295 GCA_031762555.1 Cynodonichthys magdalenae | reverse complement strand
CATCCATAAACCTCACCATACATGAACCTAACCAGCCATGAACCTAACCATCCATAAACCTCACCATCCATGAACCTCACCATGAACCTAACCATCTATGAACCTAACCATCCATAAACCTTACCATCCATAAACCTCACCATCCATGAACCTCACCATCCATAAACCTCACCATCCATGAACCTCACCATCTATGAACCTAACCATCCATAAACCTCACCATCCACGAACCTCACCATCCATAAACCTCACCATCCATGAACCTAACCAGCCATGAACCTAACCATCCATAAACCTCACCATCCATAAACCTCACCATCCATGAACCTCACCATCCATAAACCTCACCATCCATGAACCTCACCATCCATGAACCTCACCATCCATAAACCTCACCATCCATAAACCTCACCGCATCACTGAAGAAGCGGGTATAGATGGATGGAGTAACAGAATGCTAGCTAGATGTAGCTCTGGTAGATGTAGGTCTCCAATATGTAAGACCCAAGTGTGTTTGTACGTATATGTATAATATAATTTGTGTGTTTAAGTAAAATTGGTAAATATTGCTTATTGGCCAAAACAGCAATAATTATATCAGATATCAATATCGGCTGAAATTTTCATATCGGCGCATCCCTACTCCTAGCAGCTAAAAGTAGCAGAGTGCTAGCTAGATGTAGCAAATAGCTAGAACCCCAAAGAAGTGACTAACCAGCTTAAGGCTAAAATAACATGACTCCTAGCAGCTAAAAGTAGCAGAGTGCTAGCTAGATTTAGCAAATAGCTAGAACCCCAAAGAAGCAACTAACCAGCAAATGGCTAAAAATAACATGACTCCTAGCAGCTAAAAGTGCAAAAACGCTAGCTAAATTATTAGCACATTGCTAGGGTGTTACAGCAAAGCTAGAACTAGTAATATAGTTAACATACAGAAAAAGGCTAGCTAATAAAAGCAAAACACTAGCCAAAAGTAGGCTAAGATTAGAAAAAGATTAGCTAGAAGCTAATCGAGCAAAAAGACCAATTAATAGCTAAAAATAAAACTGTAGTTACAATTGTAGCAAAGGTTTGGCTAGAAGTAGCAGAGGCTAGCTAAAAGTAGCAAATTAAGTAAATGATGTCAGTAATCTGATTTTAAAGAGATTGTTTAAAGTTAAGTATTTTGAAACATATAAAACCAGCGTTGTTTATAGATAAATTATTGATATTTGTTACTGCTAAGATTGATTAACTGTGGCGGCCATCTTGAATCAGATTAAAAGGTGATATGTCCGATGCAAATATTTTAATAAAATTAATCCTGTAGTTCATTAGATATTTTGCTAACAGACAAAAATATGCATACAAATGCATTTTCGTCCTATTTTTTTACATTTTGGCTGAAAGAAGACAGGGAAATTGGTATTCCACTTTCAGAGATCAGAGGGACCTCAAATAAGGCAGAACAAATAACCCAATCAGTGACCAGCGGTTGGTGGTTTGTGGGCCCCCCTCCTGGCGCTTGTCACACTCGCAGAGATAATTGTGAGGACTCAGATTTGCTTGTATAAAAATATATGTTGTTTATCACTTCAACCCCCCCCCCCCCCTCACACACAGACACACACACACACACACACAAGCCATACCAAAATACTTTCCCTCATCTCTTTGTCTGCCAGCAGTGGTGCAGGGGTGTTAAATGCCTCCTCCTGCCGCCTCATTTACCCACTGCGGTGCCGCCAAACCCAAAGCACGGCCGAATTCATGTTGGACAAGCACCTGAAGTCGTGGCAAAACCCTGTAGGTTTAATCCGTCACGTGACACCAATCATTGCTCTTTAGTTTGTTTGATGGAGAATAACAATATGGGTTTCTGTTGGAGGCCAGCTTCAGCTAAACTTTGGACCAGCAGGCAGAAACCTCAGAGCTCGGCCCCCCCTTTGGGTCTCAGTGGGAAAAAACTGTTCTTGTTCTCTGCACGAGCTCTGAAAACACAGGATAACAAGTTTACAGTGTCTGTGCCATCAATTATAGAAATCCTTAGTTTCTGATTTGTGTCAAAGAGACAAATGGCAGTAAAATTTGGGACTGGCTGAAGGCAGGCATTTCAATCTCATGAATCACAAAACGGATTTTAATAAAACTTGCAGAAACGGATCACTCTGTGTACATCTATAACTTTGGACACAGTTCAAGATGGCTGCCGCAGCTAATCTGCCTTAACCTGAACAAAAACGGTTATAATTCTATGAATTTTACAGACAAATTTTGGTTTGGAAACAGCCATGTTAGCTCGTCATCAAATAAAAGATAAACTAGAACCGCTCCTGGAGAAACTATGAAAGGGCTCGCTTTGTGATGTCCTAATTTAAACTAAGATTTGAGTTTACTGTGTGTTGGAGATCGCTGTTGTTGCCGGCCATCAAATGTCACCTGAATATGGCTAAAAATAACTGAGTTATGGTCAATTATTCTATTTATCTATGGCAACCATCTTGAAATTTTGATTTTGGATTCTGTGTGTGATGAGGATTGTTCTCAGCTACCAACACATCGAATTTCATCCCAATATGTCTAAAAATAGCTGAGATATTGCAGTTTCATATTAGCTCTGGTGGCCATCTTAAATTTTTATTGAGAATTCAGACTTTGTCAAAGCTTGTTCTTGGCTACTACTATACCAGTTTTCAGCTTTGCATGTCTAAAAATGTCTGAAAGTGGCACTTTGAGACAAAGCCGTTTGTCCTACAGAAAAACCTGGTTGTTTTGACAAAAAATCTAAAGGGGTGCATGCAGATTATGAGTTAGCAAAGCTAATTTTTTAGTTAGCTGTGCCCGGCACTGACTGTAGATAGTACAAAAGCTACGACACATAAAATAAATTACTGTAAACCATCAAAAGGCGGCACCACAAAAAAATATTTACTGTAAAAGTGGAAAGTTTTCTTCTACTGAAATTTAACAACAGAGCTGGATCCTGGTGAGGTTTTTATTATTGTTCAGGATCCAGACTTCAGTCCACTTTTTATGGACCCCCCTTCTAACAGATCTAAAAGTCTGACATATATAGTCGCAGGTGAAATCCATTCCTTCAAAAACTGCCAAGTTTCAATATTCGTCCTGTCTTTTGTGTATCGACTTTTGTTTGGCTGCAGTAAAAATGGTTTTTCAAAGTTCTCATGTTTGTTTTCCCTGAGATTTGTTGTTTATCAGTTTTCCTTTCGAAGCCCCTCGAGGCGTCAAGAAGTCGGTCAAATGGATATGAAACAGAAACATTAAACACTTTATTCTAAACTGATTCTGATTTATTTAAATGTTATCGCTGAGTTCTCAGAACACAAAAACACAACGTCATAAATATTGCTCCTGTACAAAACTCACCCTGATGCATTATTTTACTGCCATTAATCAGTTTAAGACAATTTAAAGAAAATGTTTGTGACTAGAAATAGGCAATGAACCCCCCCCCAAAAAAAAAAAAAAAAAACAGGCTTTGCCCCCGTCGCTACGATGCCATCTCTCTGCAAAGCCATTAATATTTGATGTGATCACGGGCCTCCATAAGCAAATTTTAGTCTGTAGCAAGTTGAGCCAAAGCATGATTAATTTAGTATTTATACCCCGACAACCCTTTAAACAACACAGAGTCCCAAACCAAACCCCCCACCCCCCAGCCCGCCCCCCTCCGCTCCACAAAGCAAGGCAACGTTTGCAACAAAACCAGCGGGCCCTAACTCATCATCATCATCAGCCCACAGTTATTCTAGATTACTTCAGTTTGGGGACAAATTAATTTTCAGTGAACACGGTCCGACAGGTGTGGAATCAGCTGCACTCGTTTCTGCTGAAATCCTTTCATTACTTTCAGTCTGTGAGGAAATGAGTGCTGTGTTCTGTGTCAAAAAGACCTTTAAATATGGAGATACATTAGTCTCACAATTCAAGCACACAAGATTAGAGTGTTCAACAAGATTAGAATGTGCAACATGATTTGAGTGCACAATGAGATTCAAGTGTGCAACAAGATTTGAGTTCACAAGATTAGAGTGTTCAGCAAGATTAGAGTGTTTAGCAAGATTCCAGTGTGCAACAAGATTAGAGTGCACAACAAGATTAGAGTGTGCAACATTTGCACAAGATTCGAGTCAAATCCCAACCCGGGGACCTTTCTGGGTAGAGTTTGCATGTTCTCTTCATGCATGTGTGGCTTCACTCCGTGCACTCCGGCTGCCTCCCACACACCAAAAACATGACCGTTAGGTTCATTGGTAACCCTAAATTGTCCCAAAGTGTGAGAGAGAGTGAATGGTTGTCTGTCTCTATGTGGCCCTATGATGGACTGGAGACCTGTCCGGGGTGTACCCTGCCTCATACAGTGACTGCTGGATATAGGCACCAGTGACCCCCGTGACCCTGAAAGGAAGAAACGAGTATAGATAATGGATGGATAAGTATTACACTTTAAGTATTATTGGCCTATGTTACGTCTGTTATTCAGACAGCCTTTTGCTACATTTAGTATTCAACTAGCCTGTTTTTAGTGTTTTAATTTAAACATAAAGATCAGGTTACCCCCCCCCCCCACCACAAAAAAAAAGCACAGAACATATAAAGGGAAAGTTTATTTAAATATATAGAACTCCCTGTTCTAACGCATCAGGAAATTCTTTATTTAGTAGAATGAATAGTACATGTGAAACATGTACACGTTAAGTGGTTAAATTGGATTTAATAAGCCGCATTTATTTAATGATAGTAAATAGATAGTAAAAATAGTAATTTTAATGATGTAACAGCAAAACATGTTGATGTTGGCTGTTAAAAATAGACAAAAAGCTTTAAAATCAAACTAAAATAGTGCAGGTAGTAGGCAGAGTTTACTGATCCACCTGAGGAGGGATGTGATGCAGGAAAATGGTGGAGAGCGAGCAGACAGGTAAGTGTCCAGGTGAGGATGAAAACTGTGACTCACTGCAGATCTGATATGGTTTATTTGACAAAATGTGTTTATTTGCATATGTGTTCTGTTAATATATATGTATTTTACACATATATACATCAGTTATATGAACTTCTACATTCAAAGGATTTCAGCAAACGGTTCCTCTGCAGCTCCCTCTGTAAAGATAAGTGTGTTTTATCTAATTAAACCGTAAACTAACCTGATCAGTGAACAGTTCGGCTTCATTAAACAGAACCTGACACTACTGAACGTGTTAGGCCCCGCCCCCTCGTCTTTTCTGCCGCCATCGATCCTAACAGTGATTTGCAGAACGTAATCGGCTGCTCTTTGACAGGCCTTAACCGAGGTTAAGGATGGCGATTTAATTATGTGTCAGAGGTCACATTAAAGGCTGACCTTTGACCTTTGGCCACAGGACTTTGCTGATTGTTGATAACCTCGTGTCACTGGTCAAGAACATTTGGGTCCGCTCAGAGAGAACTGACCACGGTGCAGTTCGTTGTTCAGCAACATTCAGCTTTTATTGATCTGTGAATTATTTAGAAGTGTTTGTCTTCTCCATGAATAAAATGTTAATAATAAGTTATGTAACCATCAACAAACGAGGCCACACACTGTCTTTATTTTACTTTATTGTGTGCAGAAATACAATTAACACAATCACATGATTTACAGCTTTAATTACCTTTTAAAGTGATGCCCAGTGAAACAGCTGATAAAGCTACTGTGTTGTTATTAGGTAGTTAAAGAGAAAATAAAAACAGTTTTGAATTGTAATGTAGGTAAAAAACAATGTAACGTTTAGAACAGCTTGTTTTGTCTTCATCTCCACATCTCATTCATAAAAAAAAACATTTATTTAGATTTTATTTTAGTAAGTTAGCTTCGGTTAGATTCACACAAAAATAAAAACATGTTTGTGGGTGACATAAGTACTCACAAGAAGCTAGATTTATCTACACTTAGCTTTTAGTTAGCCTTTTGCTACTTTTAACTAGCTTTTTTCTACTTTACATTTTAGCTACCATTTTTAAAATTTTTGTTACTTTTGGGCAGCGTTTTTCTATGTTAGCTTTTTGTTACTTCTAGCTTTAAGCTAACATTCTGCTACAATGAACTTTAGATACTCTCCTACTACTTCACCTTTTAGCTACTCTTTTGCTATTTTAAGATCCTAGTTATGGTTTTACCACTTTTATTGAAGCATTTGCTGATTTGACATCTATTTTACTTTGTTTTCAACTTCTAGCTTTTTCTCTACATTAACTTTTATCTAGCCTTTTCCTTTTTTTAGTCTAGCTAGCCATTTGAGACTTGCTTTTTGATACTTTTAGCTAGCATTTGCTTTAAATTTTTAAGTAGTCTTTCAATACTTTAGCTTCTAATAACCTATTAGAAATTTATATCAAGCCAGCTGCTACTTTAAGGCTCTAGCTACCTTTTTGCTACTTTTTGCTTTAGCTAACCTTTTGACACTTTGAAACACATCACTCATTTCAACTTTAATTTAGTTTTTAAAACTTTATCTCCTAGGTAACCTTTTGATACTTTAACTTTTAGCTAACCTCTTCTATATTTAGCTTTTAGCTAGCCGTTTTATGCTTTTAGCTTGCTTTTTGACAATTTTAGCTAGCCTTGTGCTTTAGTTTCCAATTACCCTTTTGCTACCTTGAGCCAGCATTTTGCAACTTTTGCTTAGCTTGCTGGTACTTCACCTCTTTTTGCTACTTTTAGCGTTGAGTTTGCTACTTTTAGCTAGCCTTCTGCTTTAGTTCCTTATGACCCTTTTGATACATTTATCTAGCATTTTGTGATTCTACCTTTTTGCTACTTTTGTTTTTAGCTAGCCTGTTGTTTAAACTTTTAGCTAGCTTTTTAGCACTTTAGCTTTAGTTGGCCTATTGTTACTTCTACCTTTCAGACAGCCTTTTTTCCATCTTTAGACAGCGTTTTGCCACATTTTGATTGGCGGCAGAACTGTGCGTTGATTGTACATTACATTACATTTAATTTTTCACCTAGCCTGTTATTACTTTCATCTTTTAGCTAGCATGTGGCTAGGTTTGGCTAGCTTCTTGCTACATTTAGAGCTTTACTGGCATTATGCTTAATTTAGCTGATACTCAGCTTGTCTTACATTAGTTTTAGCCTTTTCAACAGAACAGACGTAGGCAGGGCGGCCAACTTGTGTGTGGAAAGTTGCAGGTTCGATTCTTTGGGCGTTCACGTTGTTTCTCGCCCCTCCAATTTGGTGTGACTGGTCAACCGCAGAAATGTCATCACTGCAGAAACACACAACACATTTTTAAATCATTCAGCATTTCTTGGTTTATCATAGGGAATGTAATTTCTCTGGTTGATTATATTATTTTGGATCATCTAGAAGCAGCTCTGACTTGTTTACAGTGTTGTTGTTGTTTTGTCATGTCACCAGCCTCCAGGGTACAAACCTCCATCCAGCGTGTCGGCGCTCGGCCACATATGCAAATGATGGGGCAATTGTAGAAATACAAATATGTACCCTCGGTCCGTGCAGCCTAATGGCCTCCCTCCCCTCGGCTCATTTAGATATCTGCTGGGTTTATTACGTGAATAAGTCACGCCCGGCTTGTTACGGCCCTCTGGGTTCCTGTTTCTGCTGCGTCGCTGAGATGTGTGGCGCTCAATTAGGCCGCCTGCCTGGCAGAGTTAACCCTTCGCGTCGGATAAGCTGTTTTTTTTAGAGCCAGATGGGGTGGCACCGTGTGTGTGTGTTGGTGGGGAGGGCCTCCATGCAGGGATCAAAAGATCAATCCTAATACAGTGCTACCGGCCTGACCTCTCAAATGTAATAAAGGCGCCGCGTTTCACCCTTGGGTCCCATTCGGAGCCTCCCGGCCCGCAAACACAACCTGGTATCTTTAAATTAGCTGACTCGCTTGCCCTGCAGGTAATTGCATTAGTTTATCAATGTTCAACACAATTTATTACTCGCTCCGGCAGCAGGAGAATCCTGGTGTTAAGGTCCTCAGTGTGTGTGTGTGTGCAAATAAAGAAGAGTAAACACACAGAAGGGAAGTCACACTTTTATTGCTTTTATTCATACAGGTAACATCTTAATATTTAAACAATAACATAATGAAGAAATAATAATCTGTCGTTTATTGACCTTAAATGCACAAAAATGGATTTAACTCTGTTACTTTTACAATTATTTAGCTAATATTTGGCTTTGAGAGCTAACCAATCAAATTAGATCTTCATTAAAACTTCAATATTATTCACTGGAGTCAATCCTGTTTGAATGTTAGCAAAATATTTCATGAATCTGAAAATTCTGAAACAAAAATTCAGAAGTCTGAGATGAGTCATTATTCTAAGAAAAATAATTACATACCTGAGATTAAAGTCAGAAATGTGAGAAAACGTCAAAATTGTGAGAAATCAGAGATTAAATTCAGACTTCTGATGAAATAGTTTTAAACTTTAACCTCAAATTTGGAAAAAAGTCAAAATTCTGGAAAAAACAAACTCAGAATTCCCTAACTAATCTTTTATTTTTTTCTCACATTGCTAACATAATTTTCTCTGAATTTTAACAGTTTCCACAGAATTCTATTTTTCAATTCAATTTAATTAAAATTTGAATTTTCTTTTTCAGAATTTGTTCTTTAACCTCAGAATAGGAAAAAAGTCAAAATTCTCAGAATCCTGAGATTAAATTTAGAATCTTTCCTCAGATTTCAAACTTACACAAGAAAAAAAAAACATTCTAATGATGTCAGAATGTTGAGATTAAACACATTTTTCTCAGATTCTTCAAGATTTCTTTTTTCCAAATCTGAAGTTAAAATTAGAATTTTTCTCTGCAAACACTTTCCTCCAACTCATTACCAGTTAGAGACAAGCCAATTCAAGATGGCCGCCATGGCCATTTCTCCTTAAAAACACAAAAATTATTATAAATGTGTCAATTTTACAGATATTGAGCTTAAATTTGTTACACTTATAGATGAGAAATGTTTTAATCACACAGTCCAAGTGCTACTTATTCCACAAAGCATCTGCCTAAAACCTCACCACTAACTGTTGTAACATTTCATTTGTCTGTTAGTAAAATATCTCAAGAACAACTTGAGTCAACTCACCGTCAAAAATAAAAATAATAACTGTGGTCATTCCAGTAATCTGACCTACATTTCCTTGTAGCTCGAGTCTCTGGCCGTCTCATGAAATGTGAATAACTTTATTTTACAGTTTTGACCAAAATGGTTTCATTCTCCAAATAAGTTTAAAACTTTCACCTGAAAGGCAAAGAGTGACACTTTTATTATTTATAAAACATCAGTTTTGCAGATTATTACCAGAAACAGAACGTCTGACTCGCAGAACCGGAGTAATTATTGGATCCAGCAGGTTTCCAGTCGCACATCAAACAGGAAGTTACAGTAAAAACCTGTGATCCGAGCCGTGTCCCTGTTTCACGCCACAAACACTGATTATAACCGACACATTAAAGGGAATTACGGCGGGACGATTTAAGCCGGGCGCAGCGTCCGTATGAACGGTGAAGAAAGATGGACAAAAAAAACGTCTCAATCAATAATTCATGCTTTAATTAAGCAGCTGGGAACGCACCGAGCGCCATCAAGGCCTCGGCCAAAAGACAATGAAGGAAAAAGCGAAGCAGGAATAAAAGAAAAAACGTAAAACAGAGGAGGAAAAAAAATCAGAATATGTTTCTGTGGGTTTTCTGTGATTCATGGGCAGTAAATATGCAAAGCCTGACGGCCACGAGGCGATCAGAGCGCCGCTCATCTACATGTTGCATCCAGGGCCATAATCCATCTGAGGGCGAGGAGGAGGAGGAAGAGGAAGAGGAGGGTCTGTTTATTACCTCAGACATCACAACCCATAGTCATCAAGAGACGCCCTATTGGAAGCTGTATGGCGTGACCACATCACCGCCATATTGGAGGTGGCAGAGAGGAGAATACCTAATGCCTCTTAGTTGTGAAGCTTGAAATTATTCTAATTGTTTAGATGTCCAAACAAAATCAGAAGGAATTACATTTCACATGTAAGGTATAACACTTTCTCTAGATTGAATTTGAGCCATAGTTTGCACAATTTTCACCATTATAACATTGTTTTAGGAGCATAAACTTGTCAACGAAAGTACTATGATTTATGGTTTTCCGCTCAGATTTCATTAATACAGTTACTTAAATGGTATTTACTTTAGTCTGCACACGGTATTAAACGAAAAAAAAAATTATGTATAAATACACACACACACATATATATATATATATATTATATTATATACATATTTTATATATATATATAAAAGTATATGAAAAAAAATATATATATACATTTTTTTTTTCGTTTAATAAAAATATATAAATATAAGTAAATAAATAAAATATATTTATTTATTTATATATAATTATATATGTAATTTGAAAAAAATATATATATGTAATGTTTGAAATTACAAGAACAATGTCAAGATTTTACGAGAATAAACGTCATAGTAATATGACAGTTTGTTACCAAGATCTGTTGTGAGCAGCTCGTCAAACAGCAGCCACTGTTTATTGTCTGTACAGATAACATGTGAGCTAACTTATTTA
>JARVJO010000164.1:7525257-7543970 GCA_031762555.1 Cynodonichthys magdalenae | reverse complement strand
GATAGATAGATAGATAGATAGATAGATAGATAGATAGATAGATAGATGTGTGCATGTGTGGATGGATGGATTGACGATGGATGGATGGATGGATATATGTGAATGGATGGATAGATGGATAGATGTGTGGATGAATGGATAGATAGATGGATGGATGGATGTGTAGATGAATGGATAGATGGATGGATGTGTGTATGAATGGATGGATGTGTGGATGGATGGATGGATGGATGGATGTGTGGATGTGATGGTTGTGTGGATGGATGTGATAGATGGATGGATGGATGGATGTGTGGATGAATGGATGGATTGATGGATGGATGTGTGGATGAATGTGATGGATGTGTGGATGGATAGATGGATGGATGTGTGGATGGATGGATGGATTGATGAATGTGATGGATGTGTGGATGGATAGATGGATGGATGTGTGGATGGATGGCTGGATGGATGTGTGGATAGATGGATGGATGTGTGGATGGATGGATAGATGGATGGATGTGATGGATGTGTGGATGATAGATGGATGCATGGATGGATGTGTGGATGGATGGATAGATGAATGATGTGATGGATGCATGGATGGATGTGTTGATGGATGGATGGATGAATGGAAGGATGGATGTGTGGATGGATAGATAGATGGATGATGGATGTGTGGATGGATGGATAGGTGGATAGATGAATGGATGGATGTGTGGATAGAAGGATGTATGGATGTGTGAATGAATGGATGGATGGATGTGTGGATGGATGGATAGATGAATGATGTGATGGATGTGTGGATGGATGCATGGATGGATGTGTGGATGGATGGATGTGTGGATGGATGTGTGGATGGATGGATAGATGGATGTGTGGATGGATGGATAGATGGATGAATGGAAGGATGGATGTGTGGATGGATGGATAGATGGATGATGGATGGATGTGTGGATGGATGGATAGATGGATGGATAGATGGATGGATGGATAGATGGATGGATAGATGGATGATGGATGGATGTGTGGATGGATGGATGGGTGGATAGATGGATGGATGGATGTGTGAATGAATGGATAGATGGATGTGTGAATGAATGGATAGAGGGATGGATGGATGGATGGATAAATAAATGGATGAATGGGCAGATGGAGGATTGGATGGTTGGATGTTATATAGATGGATGGATGAATAGACTGTTGGACAGATGAACGATTGGATGATTGATGGATAGACAACTGGAATGATGGTTGGATGGATGGATGTGTGGATGGATGGATAAACATATGGATGAATTAAAAATAAAGAAAAACACAAAATAACCTAAAAAATCGTTCAAAACCCAACAAAAACAGAACCTGTGAAACTGATCAGTTTGTGTCAGAAAAAGACAGAACATTCTAATAAATTCTTTCTGCATCAAACACATCAGTTTCAACATCCTTCACTTCCTTCTACCATCATCAGCATCATCAGCCTGATGTCCCTCATTTTCTGCGGGCCTTCGTCCCGTGATGAATCCCCGTCTGCGGAGTGTTTCTGAATGTTTGGCCTGAGGAGGTGTAATTTAAACCGAATCAGTCACCAGAAGAAGAACCGCAGCAGGAACTCATCTGATGAGCAGCAGAGGACACGCTCCAATAACAAAAGGCCAATAATTCACACAGCTCCATTACAAACCTCATTACAACACAAAGTCGCCTCGCGTTTCTCAGATTTTTTATAGAATGCTTTGAAGGAGCGCTCATCATCATCATCATCATCCTCTTATGATAAGAAAGTTGAAGCTGTTTTGGTCAAACCTTCCGTTAGCGCTCGGTTAGTCACAAAACTTCAGCTACGTGTTTTAAATTTATTTAAAGACACGGTATCTTCCCAGTATTTAGATTTAAAAACAAATCTTCACGTTCTGATCACTCCCCGCCGGGCCTGACTCAGACCCATTCCTGTGTTTTCCCTTCTAACGAGTCCTGACACCTGGACCAATCACACGGCGCGAGGCCACGAGTGATGAATGTGACCTCCTGCGGTCGGCGCCGTTGCCCTAAAACCAACCTGGGCACATAAAAACGGCAGCACGGCCCGTTAAAGCTCCGCTCCGGAACATAAATCGGGACGAGCGCCTCTTAACGGTCCAATTTGCACAAAGAGGCTAACGATGCTTTACAAGACAAACATGAACACACTAACCGGGCCTGCAGGTAGAACCGAGGAGGGCCGACTCGTTTGTTGGCACAGTTTGATTCTGAAAACATGTTTGAGACGTGACCCTAAAACAGAAAAACAAAACTTATAGAAAACAGAAAAACGTGGGAATTCTGAGAGCTGAAAGGCTTTGCTGAAGTTTGTGGAACAATGGTTCAAGTTAAAAGCTAAAATCAGCAAATTTATTGCTAAAAGCTACATTTAGCAAAAAAGTATCTAATAGCCTTAACTGATGAAATTGCAACTATAGGCTATTATTAGCAAAACTGTAGTATAATTGTTAAAATCGTAGCTAAAAATAAAATTAGCAAACGTGTAGCTAAAAACTTACATTGGCAATATTGTAGCTAACAGGTAAAGTGATAATAACCTGGAGCTAAAAGCTAATTTTTTGCAAAACTTTTTCTTAAATCTAAAGTAACCAAAAACTAGTAAAATGGCTGAAATTGACAAAATCATAAAAATTAAATGATTAAACCTTAAGATGAAAATTAACATCTACTGAAAACTAAAATAAACAAATTAGTAGCTAAAATTAGCAAAACCCTAAGTAAAACTACAATTTGTAAAACAAAATAAAGAAAAAAAAACCCAACTGTAGATAAAAGCTAAAAACAGTAATTCAATAATAAAATCTTAAACTGTTTGAGCTAAAACTAAGAAAAAAATGCAAATTGAAAACATTCTAAATACTAACATAAACAAAGCCATAGCTAAAATCTCAAATGAACAAATTAAAAGCTAAAGTGACTAAATTTAAAATTGGATAAACTATATTTGCCAACTGTACCTAAAACCTAAAATGAGCAGAATCGCAAATAAAAAGTAAAACTAGCAAAACTAAAACTCTAAATTAGCAAAACCACAACTAACAACTATAATTAGCAAATCTGTTGCTAAATACTAAAATGAGCAAAACCATAACTAAATGCTAAAGTTAGCATGAGGGTAGTTATGTGCTAAAGAAGCAAAATAAGACAGAACAAAGTAGTTTTTATGTTTTTGAATGAATGGATTATAGATTTTATTGAATTTGTGTAGTAAAATATTTGGTAAAAATATTTAAAATCTGTTCTGCTCTTTGTGAGATATTTTGCTAACAGACACACACGATAACATAATTTTCCACCGCTCATGTTTACTAATATGTAAAGATGTCTTTGAATTCTCATCCCATTGGAGGTTTTGAACTGCATTATGGGTAAAAACTCAGATATTTTTCTGTCCTGCTGATGTGTTGAGACATTAGAATGCAGGGGGAGGGGGGGGGGGTCCTGTCTGTGAGGAAACAGAGAGCCCCTGACACTCCGTCTTGACAAAGTTGGGTAATTAACGACGGAGCCTATTAAAGGGGGAATATTCAGCCGGTGATAAATGGCTTTAATAACAGGAGCGTGTTCTCGCTAACAGAGACAGATCCTGCCGCCACCGTCGGCCTGCCCAACAGATAAAACTACCCACAATCCCACCACACCACGCTCTTCATCTTGCCTTCTTCCCCCCGTCGGCAGCCTCACTTCATCTCTGCTTCCACCAACTTAAAAAAAATAAAAATTATTTTTTCCTCAAGATGGCCTCCACAGCAAGACGACAGAAAAGTGTCTCTAACTCATAATGTTCAGCGTGGTACTAGTCGAGAGCAGATCGTGTTAGAGCTTTAAATAAACCTTTGACATGAACAGCAGTGGTGCCTCCAGGAATGTTTTATTGTGGGGGCCACTACTTTTTTAGGGGGGGCCTCTGCGCCCCCCTGATTAACCATGGGAGTCAGTTAATTAAAAGTAAACACATTTTTAAAATACATAATAACATTATAAGACCTATATAAAGAGAAACACTTAAAAAAAGAAACCTTAAATGTTTTGGTCTAGAAAATGTTCCATAGATTCACATGGATGGGCGGGGCTTAAAACTGTAAAAACTTTAGCATCTCCAGTTTTGGTTTTCTCACTAGTTGTAATTTATAATATATATATTTAAAAATGTATATATTTACACATCCAGCAACATGAGAAAAAATATGAGTAAAATAATTATAAAAGACCCTTACAAAAGCATAACTTTATTTTATGTTACAAAAATGTTACATTCATTTAAATGGAGGGGTGGGGCTTAAAAACTCTAAAACTTCAGGGTCTCCAGTTTTGTTACTAGTTATTATTTATAATGCACATATTTAATAATATATGTATTTTCACATTCAGCAACGTGAGAAAAAAACTATGTGAAGAAAAAATTATCTTTA
Source organism: Cynodonichthys magdalenae (assembly GCA_031762555.1). NCBI lineage: Eukaryota > Metazoa > Chordata > Actinopteri > Cyprinodontiformes > Rivulidae > Cynodonichthys > Cynodonichthys magdalenae. Next base: position 7,539,537 of record JARVJO010000164.1, on the reverse strand, counting down.
AAAAGTTACATTTTATTTTATGTTTGGAAAATATTATATTCGTTTAAATGGAGGGGTGGAGCTTAAAAAACGTAAAAACCATAAACCGGAGACACAAATGTCTCCGGTTTACAGTTCCGGATCAAGTTGTAATTTATAAGACACATTTTTTAAAATGCATATTTACACATCCCTCAGCATGTATACGAACTATTGGGGTAAAATAGAATCGAATAAATCTTTATTTCAAAACAGAAAAAAAATGTGTTTACATACACATACATGAATATACATATTGGGCAACATACCACCCACCATCTGTATTGTAAAGGAGTAGGTTGAAGGAAAACTTAAAATAAAGACTAAAAAAATGTGTTGAATTTTATTTTTACGTTTTGGTTTGTAAAATGTTCTCTTCGTTTACATGTAGGGGCGGGGCTTAATAAAAACCTAAAAACCTCTGTGTCTCCAGTTTCTCGTTCCATCTTTAGTTATAATTTATATAAAACATGTTTTAGTAAAACTTTCAGAAAGTTCTTTAGAAATACATTTAAAACTCATTTAAATTTGAAGTCAAAAGCACTGAAGATAATAAAAACAAAGTTTCATTCTGCTTCATGCTTCAGTTTCACTTCTCAAAAAGCTAGTTCCTATGTAAAAATTTACCTTTTATGATGGAGTTTAAAGATTTTCAGCAGCTGTTTTCTTGTTTTGCTCATATTTTGACAGTTTGCTGTCAAATCTATAAATAACATTTTCTAAATATAGTTAGTGATACAATTAATTTAATTGCTGGCAGAGTAAATCTTTGAGGCATTTTGTTCAGTTGATAGCAGGTTGTAGAAGAAGAGTAGGGCCACAATCTCCTCCTCCTCTTCTCCATCTCTAATTAGACTCTTTTGTGCTCCTTTTATAATTAGCCACTTAACTAGCAATGGAGCTGCAGCTGTAAAACATTTACAAGTCTTCTGGACAGGGCGGCCAGCACCTTTTGTTTAGCAATTAGTCTCCCTGTGAAAGAGGGGTGGGGGCAACACAAACGGGCCAGGCCAGCATCTGCTGGCCTAGAGGAAGAGACGGGAAAACAGGCAGAGTAACTCAAGGATCTGCTACAATGGCTGTAAAGTTTCCTGTCTGAGGAAACTGATCCGGGTTTGACTGAAGCGGCTCTGACAAATATGATGATAAGAGAGTCAGGGGGGGCTCGGTAACGGGGACTGGTTTCTCACGTTCGACTGATTAAGAAGTGGCTAAGTGTCTGTAGAGACTCCCCTGAGCACTATGCAGCTCCGGCAGAGTTTAGTATGTGTCCCAGCACGACAGCCTTTAGTACCCACTCATTTACATCGTACTTATCCAAAGACAGAAGCAGCTAGACGAGCTGCAGTGTGAGCGCTGAATGATTGCCTCTGATAAAGAGCTAAACCTGATTTTTAAAGTTAAAACAAACAGAACACAGGCTAAAATGAGCAAAACAAAGCTTAAATGAGCAAAACAGAGACTAAAATAAGCAGAATACAAGCTAAAAGCAGCACAACTGTCGCTAATCGCAACAAAACTAGCTAAAATGTACAATATAGGTGTTAAAATGAGCAAAAAAGAAGCTAAACTTAGCAAAACAAATGCTTTAATTAGAGTAACAAAAATTAGCATAACAGATGCTAAAGCTACAAATTGAAAAACAACGGCTAAGCGTAACAAAATACACAAAGATAAATGCTAAAAACAAAAAAAAGGTGCAAAAATAAGCAAAACAGAAGTTAAAATTAAATGAGCAAAACAGACACCAAAGCTAAAATCGGGTCTGTTTTGGGAACAAAATTTAGCTTCTTATGATCACCAGTAAGCATAAAGGTTAAATAAAATAAACAATTAAAGCTAAAATAACCAAAAACTAGCTTGAATAAGCAAAACAGGTGCTAAAGTTAGTTAAAATGTAGTATAAATTAGATATACAAATGTTACAGCTAAAATAAATCCATCATCAACTTTAAACTCAAAACAGACTCTAAAGCTAGCAGAACTGTTGCTAACAGCTCAACATAACATAAGAAGACAAAAATACAATCATTATGTTGAAGCAGATTAAAAAACAATTATTTTTGAAAACTTATAAAACAGTACCAAAAATTAACAAAATAAATGGTAAACTGAAAATTAGCAAAATATGTAATTCAGTCAGGTCCGTGTTGAGAATGAGACCTGTAAATAAAAGTGAAAAGAAAACTAAAAGAAACAAAAAGTTGCTAAAATCAGAAAAACAAGTTTTAATATTAGTAAAAACTATAATTACTAAAACAAATGCTAAAGCTACAGTTAACAAATTTGTTGCTAAATTGGCAAAACAAATACTAACGCTAGAGCAAAGCTGTAGCCTAGCTAAACATGAGAAAAAACAAGTTTGCTAAAGCAGATTTAAAAAATAACAATGTTTATGGAGAAAATAAACAACTTTTATATAGCTTTATTAAAGAGTTTTATTTTGATGAACATATTAAAATGTTCACATGTTAAAGCAGCTGAAGTTAGGTTATAAAAAAATAAAAAAACTAATTTGAATTCAGTGTTTGGAGGATGAACGGGAGCCGGACCCTCGCTCCATCGATCAATTTATCCTGATTAACTCACCACCATGGAGGAAAACCAGTCAGATGCATCGACCGTGGAAAACTTTTTAACGCTCCTCCTGGCAATAATATGATTCATTTTACAAATTATACTCTTCAGTTATCTGTTGAGGAAAAATCAATGTTTTTAAACTCTCATATGTTTTAGCAGCAATCAACTATTAAAAATATTAAGTTTTACTTGTTTTGGTCAAAGTACATGTAGGGATGGATGACTCTCAGCTACTACCACATCAGGTTTAGGTTAACATCTGATTAGCCGAGTAGATTAGCTGCAGTGACTATTTTGAATTGGGTCGACTCCAAAATTCATTCCATTGTAGACAAACATCTGGTGATTATTTCCTGAGAGTTTCATTAAAATCCTTCCAGTGGTTTCTGAGATATTTTGCTAACAGACAAACATTAACTGCTGGAGTCAACTTTGTTTAACTTTTAACTTTTTTTTTTGCAATCAATTAGCTCTCAGAACACATGTTGGGAATAACTCTCAGCTACCAGCACACCAAATTTTAGCTCAGTACGTGTAAAATTGACCGAATTTGAGCTTTTTTTGTGTTTTCTACAGTCAGTGGCTCTGGCGGCCATTTTGCATTATGTTGGGTCCAAGTGTTAATCAGTTATAGAGACATATCCAATGATTATTTCCTGGAGGTTTCATTAAAATCCTTCCAGTCATTCATGAGATATTTTGCTAACAGACATATGCAGGCAAAAATACATTTACTTACGTTTTTGGTTGCTGCTTTTCAGTTTTTACCAGAAGAGGTTGCTGTGTTCACTTTTAAAAAATAAATTCTACATTTCTGCTCAAACAAAAATACGAAGGAAATGCTTAAAAACAAAGAAACCGTTGAAAAACATTATTTTCTCTTAATTTCAGCCTTAAGTTATCCAATCAAACATAAACATGATAACATGATATTAGCGGTAAATTTTAATATCTGTGCAATAATTCTTTATGTTCAAATATTTAGAAAAGCGTTTAAATGAGAGAAATGATTGAGCTCCCAGCTGTCAGCTCCAGCTGTTCTGCATCGAACCGACCATAATTGATTATAGATGTAATTTTCATCATTGACAGCAGGGGGCAGGATCCATTCATTGATTGGACCTCCATTATGTGGTGGGCCTGTAATTGTGCCATGAAGCCCCATTAACACAGCTGAGGAGAATAATGTTGACTCCAACGTGTTTACCTGCGTTGAAACAGCCACTCTGCTCAGTTCATGAATTCTGAGAGGGATCTAAAAAGAAATAGTTGGGTTTATTTATCTTCAAAGAGGGAGAGAATCCGTGGGCCCATTTGCAGCGAAATCTAAACAAACCCTGCGAGAGAAACCGAACAGCTGCGAGAAAGACGAGCCTCTCTGATACCTGCGTTCTGGTGATGCTCAGAGATCAAACACTCCGATGGCGTAACATCCCTTCCTGTCTGTCACGCCCTCGGGCTAAAACATCAGCCGCACATGTTCTCACGACAAAAGTTAAAACGTCTCGATTAATCTCTGACAACGCCGCCTCTGCTTCGACTGTTTCTGATTTTTTTTTTTTTTTGCCATTTAACATCCAGCCTGGTGATGTTCCTGCAGGAGGAGGGGAAACGATTCAGCAGCCGAAGGTTCACTTCCTGGTTGTTTGATGAGTCAACTTTGAACCTGGATGTTTCCAGGAATTCAGGGCAAAGCCTGACTCAGCATTCACTTCTGGTTCCCTGGATTTTATTTTACAGTTTTTTAAAGGTTTTGGCAACTACTTCTGCATACTTGTAGCTGTTCTTGTGTCAATATTTTCAGCTCATTTAATAAATGAGTTGAAAATATGAAGTAACTTTTATATTTGTCATAATGAGATCGCTCCAATTCCATCAAAATATTGTTCTCTTTATCTGCTCCAGCTAAATTTGTCCTCTTAAGCTACTTTGACTTACCCTTTGTTGCTTTTAGTGTCTAGACTTTAGCTGCTATTAGCTTGCATTTTGTATTTTTCACAACCATTTTACTGTTTCAAGTTTTAGCTTCCCCTTTGCTACTCATAGTTAGCCTTTTGTTGCTTTTAGCTTCTAGCCTTCAGCTGCTATTAGTTAGTCTTTTGTGCTTTTAGCCATCATTTTACATGTTTCAGATTTTAGCTAACCTTTGGCTCTTTAGTTAGCATTTTGTTGTTTTAGCTGCTGTTAGCTGGTCATCAGTACTTTTAGCAACCATTTTTAAATGTTTTGGGCTTAAGCTAACCTTTAGCTCTTTAATGTCATTGCTTTTAGCGTTTGGCTGCTATTAGCTAAACTTTTGTACTTTTAGCAACTATTCTATTTGTTTCAGGTTTAAGCTAACCTTTGGCTCATTACAGTTTTAGCTTTTGGTTGCTGTTAGCTGGCTTTTAGTACTTTTAGCAACAATTTTTAAAGCCTTTAGTACTTTTAGCAACCATTGTAAATGTTTCAGGTTTTAGCTACCCTTTGGATCTTTAAAGTTAGCCTTTGACTACTATTAGCTGGAAATTAGTACTTTTAGTAACTATTTTAATGATTTTAAATTTCAGCTAATCTTTTGTTACTTGTTTAGCATTATGTTCCTTATAGCTTCTAACTTTCAGCTGCTATGACTTTTGTACTTTTAGCAACCATTTTACTTGTTCCTGGTTTTAGCTTACTTTTTGCTACTTTTAGTTAGCCTTTTGTTGCTTTAAGCGTCTAGCCTTTCGTTGTTATTAAGTAGCTTTTTGTACTTTTAGAAATCCTTTTGCATGTTTCCGGTTTTAGCTAACCTTTGGCACTTTAGTTAGCATTTTGTTGCTTTTAGATTCTAACCTTTGGCCATTAGGTTAGTTCTGTTTTTCATTGTGAAGTTTCAAAATAAAATTTTCAAACACCTAAACTTGCAGTTTTGTCAGTAATCGCGTGCTGTAATTTTTCGTAGCAGTACATCACACCACTTTGACAAAATTTACAAAATAAACAAAGAAAAAACCAACAACAATGAAAATCAATGGGATTTTAGTAGAACTGATGAGAAGCTCCGGCTCTCTTTGAAGCTCTACAGCTCAGACAGACTTCACAGCAGAAACTTTGTTCAAAGTTTAAACAAATCAAAGAAAGTTGGACTTTAAACAACTGAACTGGCATTTTTTATATATTTAGTTACTTTTTCACAATCACAATTAAAGTCTGATGTTTTTTAGAGATCTGTTCATCTGACAGTTGAAGTCATACACAATAACTCCCGTAGTGCTGAAAATATTTGTAAACAAACCCCTCCCACAACTCTTTTCTGTGTACATATACAAATTATATATCAAAACGCAGGTATCTTTGTCTTCTTTCATCCAGTGTGTTTCTCACTGCTGTAGGAATAACGGTTTTCTGTCAAATCCCCCTCAGAATGCAGAGTGCACGCCCAAGCTTAGATAGTTTTGCTTAAGGTATTCTTTAAAATTGTATACACTCTCAAAGGTTGTTATTTATTTATAGGCCTGAAATTCTGGGGGAGACCAGAGTACGCAGAGAATTAGTACGCAAACACTAACATAAAAAACAGAAACCCTTGAATGTGCAACCATTGGGACATTTTATTTAATTCAACAATTTTATGTTTATTTGAGGCCTACTTTTAAGTCTGCATTTCATTTTGTCTGCCTCTCATTAAGTTAGCAGTCAGGGAGTGACAGACAAAGGTGTGTAGTTACCATGGTGACCGTATAAGCCACAAGCAGCAGCTTTCACATTTTATTTTGGTCTTGAACTAATGTTTCTGTCCAGATATAAATCATTTAATTATTTTAGATTAAGTTTTTTTTTTTAATGTTTCTTTTGAAAATATTTTCGCAACTCGACCAATCGACCATAAAAAAAAATGAAATAACAGCGGAAACAACGAAGAGAAAAACAAGAAGCACCCTTGACGATGTCCTCTCCTGCCACTAAGTCTCATCAGCATTCCTACATCCTGACTCTTAATGTCCATCCATCAGCTTTTAACCAGAACCCCACGCAGGACGGCGAGTCGCTTAAAAGCCTGTCAAGTCAGACCTAATTAGCCAACGCCTAATCAGACAAACCCCCAGCACAAGGATCAGGACTCCGAGTGGATTGTAGGGAGTGGTTAAAATCTTCTCAGGGGTCAAAAAACACAAAGACGAGCAGAACTCAAATGACCCAGCAGAAGGCACGAAAATAAGTTTATTGGACAAAAAACAGTTATATTTAAACAATAAATGGACCAAAACACCTTTTGGTTTTTAGTTCCCTCTCTATCTCTTGCATCTCTAATTTGACATTTGAATATTTTAGTTTAAATTATAAAAGAACATTGATTAAAAAGAAAAAGGGATGGATTTGTATCGTCCTTGTGACGTAGGACAAGACGAGACCGGAGGAGACAGAACCGGCCTGCAGAGGAACGTCTCGTCTCTCTGAGAACCGCCACGCTTTGAAATATTGAGTGGCTTTTGTTTTGCCTAGTTAAACATGCACTGATGTGACACAAACTGTGAACAAAGCCATTTCCCACTCGCTCACGTGGGAATCCTCTTTTTGTTTAATTTATGATGCGGCGACGACTGCGTCTCAGTTTGTTCACACAGAGAGGAAATACTTCAAAACTGAGCTCAGAGAAAATTACGAAATTCAAAAAATTCATGTCTCTGTGAGATAGATGCCAGTTAATTTACATTAAATTATAAGTTAATAGAAAATTACTTGTATGCATTAGTTGTTGATCTCCTTCATTTTATTTTTGTTTTATGGAATGAATTATTTGGATCAGCTAAAATAAATGTTTTCAACACCTTATGTATTTACTGTATGTCCTTTTATAACAACAGCAGTATTTTACTGGAAAAGTACACCATGTTTGCAATTAAATATGGAAGATTAGACCAGAAACAAATAAAAAGTCAAACTTAACTAGAACAGTGTTTAAAAATATTTTTTTGACAAAAAGGTAAACAGTGTCCACAAAACAACTCCTTTTGAATTTCTTTAAAAAACATAATACAACTCTGATGATTGTTATAATTGATCAAAAATTTTAATTTACAGTAAATTACAGAATTTTCCCATTAAAATTGATGGCAATGCAGCAGTACGGTAAAACATTTGAAGTTACTGGTAAAATACACGCAGCTGCTGTTGGCAGTATTTTTACCGTATAGCAGTGAAGTAAATCGTATGTAATTTACAGTAAAGTTACTGACGGATGCAGTTGGCAGAGAGTGACAATGTAAAATGGCAAAGTTGGCAGAATCTTTTCATAAATTTTACAATCAAAACTATGATGAGAACAAACTAGTGCAGTACAAATCGTGAAATTTACGGTAAAATACAAAAATACTGCCACAATTTTACTGTATGGTAGTAAAAGTACACAAAATGAAATTCAAGGTAGATTAACCAATATTCTCTGTATAAACTACAATAAAGTTGTCTGAAAATGCAGTAAAAATTGGTGAAATTACCAGTAAAATACAGTCAGCGTCCGTCAACACAATTTTACCAGAAAATGTGCAACAATGTAAAACTGTAAAGACAAAAAAAATGTTTTTGGTTAAATGTTTTCAAATAAACTACAATATAGTTGTGTGAGAAGGCAGTAAAAATATATTTAAATATCAGCAGCTGCTGTTGCCAGAAGACGTAAACAACATAGAATTTACGGTAAATTTCACCGGAACAAGTACCGGAACGATGTAAGATTGTAAAGAAAAACAAAATTCAAAGTTGCTCTTTAACAATAGTAGCTAATACTTTCAAAAGTACCTAAATATTTTATTCCAGAAACTAAAACAAAACAAAAAAACTAAAACAGACTAACAAACTTTAACTGTAAACCTTGAGTCACATTTATTTGATCCTTGAACTGAAACAATGGTTCATTTATAATTGATAATGTAACTGTTTTCTTTTAAAAACAGATAAACTCTTATTATTATTAATATTAGTGTCATTCTGCTGCTGAAATCCTACACACATTACAAAACATTTGTTTGGGTAAATGACTAAAATGTTTCCTTTTCTCAGTTTCTAAATAAAAATGATTCATATTATTTTAGTTAAAGTTGGTGCCACTTCAGTGGGTCTAAAAAGCGACATATGTCTCCATAATTGCAGATTACATGCGGTTCTTTTATATTAGTGATATAAATATACTTAAAACACATTTAACCAAGCATTTTTTCACACAAGTGTTTGTTACATTTTATAAATCTATATCTATTACCATGTAGCAGTGGACTAAACATCAACAGAGTGGAATAAAGTCCAGTTATGTGCACCGACCAACAGTCAATAAGATAGGGAGCAGTGGAGCGCAGGCTGCATGCCATCCACTTTGTATTTGATAGGCCTCATTAATTATTTAGCAGCAGGTCTTTCAGCTATTATTACAGAAAAACAGTGGCCTGCATTTGGATGCTTTCCTGACATTTGTGTGTCAAATACACACCTCGGCCTCGTGGCCATGCCGGGCGGCAGTCAGGTGTTTATTTGACAGCAAACGCATGCCAAATAGGTCAAAATAGAGCTCGGTGTTTTGGATAATCAGACAAGACAGTACCCCAATAAAAGAATTAGAAACATATCCCCTCATGATTCATGCATTTCACCATTTAAAATATAATTTTGTCATTTTTGTAGATGTGAAGTAAAAAAAAAGTCACTAACACATTTTCAGTATTTAAAAATCCTAGTTAAAAATTTTTCCACTAAATTGTTTTTATTTAGTACACTGTTCTTATATTTTGCTCACTTTTACAAAATGTTATATGTAAATATTAAATCCTAAGTCGAAATGTTAAAATTAAACCTTAAATGTTGAAACTAAATGATAAAATTAACATTTCAAAAGTTTCAGAATGGAACAGCCTTTACCGTAGGTGTGTGGCTTTTGTTGTGACATCATCATTCTGCGACAAAACCAAACGCTAAAGCTGCTAACACTGCTGATGCTGCTAACGATGCTAACTCTGCTGAAGATGCCATTTAAAATTTAAAATCAAAATGTGTTAATTGAATATGGACAGTTCCTGAGGTCCAGCAGTTTGAAGTGCAGCTCTGACAACGACCACAACTGCATGTTTGATGTTCTGTACCGAAGCTTTAGCAACATTAGCATTGTTAGCAGTGTGTCACTGCCCAGATTGTTCAGGAAGCACGATCCACACTGTCAGCGAATTTGTGCATGTGCTAAATGATAAAGGCGCTTGATTTAGGAAAAATACTGAAAATAATTATTTCTATGCTAAAATATATTCTGAAAGCTGTTTTAATATTATATACATTCTGATTAGTAACATAAAAATTTACGTTGTGTACATATTTATCTTGTATAAACTTCTTGCTGACCTAAACTGACCTATTTTCTAGACGATCATGTTATAATTCATCTCATCTTCATTATTTTTTTTTTTCCTGGAATAAAAATCCACATCAGTTGCAAACTTTACCTTTTCTATGAAACATTGCAGGTGACGTAAGACTGAAATCAAATCAATTCTGTCATCAGTCTAGCGAAATGCTACATGCTAAAACACAAACCGTACGAATTGTGCTTTCAGAACAGATCGAGCAGTGACACGGCGTTAGCAGTTGCTTTTGTCGCAGTATGATGACATCATAATAAAAGCTGTGCACCATCGCCAAAGTTTGCGTTCCATTCTGAAATACTTAAAGGTAAACTTTAACATGTAGCCACATTTACATTTAACTTATACATTTAGATTCAGATTTTAACATTTAGACATAACAGTTAACATTTAAATTTAACATTTAGTAAAAATTAGCTAAACGTAAGAACAGTGAGCTAAATAATAAAATGTTAGTGGAATTTTTTAATTACGGATAGGTATCGTGATGCATCTTGATAATCCAGGTAGAAAAGTTGATTAAGTTCTCTGGACAAGTTCTTCTAGAAACACACTTAAAATGTGAGCTTAATAATGAAAATGTGACATTTTTTAACATTTTATATTACTTTATTACACGAGTGGTGTTTTATTTATAAAAGAAGAGAAAAGGCTGGGTGGAAACGGGGCAAGGTGGTATCTAAAAACTGTTTGCCTTGTCATTTTTAATCCCCCCGTCCTTGCCATCACTCTGCCCAACCTCAGGCGGACATTTCCCTGTTATTCACTCTCAGGTTATGGTTTTAGATTGAGGGCAAAGCCCAAAGACTGCTGTTTGTTTTGAGGGAATCCAATGTCAGAACACATGTAGCCGGGACCAGGATTGTTTGCAGAGTTAATGGTAGTTTGATGATGTCATTCTCAGTGACCTGGAGAGAAATTGACCCCTGTTGTGTGAGTGTTTTTAAAATGCCACCTGCACAATTATGGTTGGAGTGTCCCTGGGCTGGTGCACGTGGGGTTTGTTGTATCTCAAGCAGTCTCTTGCTCTCACGCACACACACAACACTGCTACAGTTTGATTTGTTGACCCATACCTCCACATCTTCAGAAAACATGTTCGTTGAATGTCAGAAGAAATTAAGTTCCCCGTGGTGGAGAAGGAATAATTTATTCATCATGAGCGAGTTCGAGCCTTTCACCGCAAGTCTTTTTTATAGAGTATTACTGGTATAGATGGATTGTTTCATCCAAAATATATTTTAATTATATTTACACATGCAGGGACACAAATAGAAAGAGTTATCCGGTGGATGTACTAATAAAGGAACCCATTAGAGGATAAAATTTCATCACATGTTTGAAGATCAGTTGAAACCTTTCCTGCTCAGTGATGATGTTGATTGTTACGAGAGACATTTTAAAGGAGATTAAAACAAAGAGAAGATCCTCTGGAGAAATGTATAATTTATTGTATAATTTATGCTCTGGACTATCTGAGATTGTTTGAAGGATGATGAATCTGTACTCAGATTTGGTCCAGAAGTTGGGTTTAACTCTTCAGGCCTGAGGAAGTCATGATGATTCTTTCCTTTCTCATCCCTCATTCCAGGTGAAAAATTATTTCATGCTCCAACTGATTTATTACTGTTATAATTAAAGACGCTGTCACAGTCATATTTTTTACAGTGAAAAACTGGAAACCGTAGCTGACAATATTTTACCATAAATTTTAATGGTCGGTTTTAAGGGAAATTCATGCAACCAGAGCTTCCAGTATTGTACTGAATATTGCACAGTTTTTAAGGCCGTTTTTGTCATTTCATGTTGAAATTGGGGCAATCACAACTGCCAATATTTTAGTGTAAGTTCCATAACTTTTAACTATACTTCATACAGTTTTAAATTTCGTGGTAAAGTTTGAGTAACCACAGCTGCCAACATTTTACCATATATGGTACAATATTTATTGCAATGTAGTACATTGTTGTAGTTTTATGGTATAAATTGGGGCAATCACAACCACCACTGTTTTAATGTAAAATCTTCTTAATTTTTTTACATTAGAACTTTAGTAACTATACCTGCTGATATTTTACTGAATATTGCACAAGTTTTACTTTGGAGGTTTTTGGGACAATCACAGTTGCCAGTATTTTACCATAAAAATCTTCACATTTGTACCATCCTTAATTTTTTAATGTAGATTTTACTGTAAAGTTTTAGTAACCACTGCTGCTAATATTTTACTAAACATTGCACAAGTTTTACTGTAACTTAATCATTTTATGGTAAAAATGGGAACAATCACAGCTTCCAGTATTTTACTGTAAAGTCCATAATTTTTAATTGTTTTTTTTTGTAATTTTTATTCTAGATTTTACTGTTAAGTTTTAGTAACCACAATTGCTAAATACTGCACAATTTTATTGCAATGCAATAAATTACTGTTGACAATAACTTGTATTTTTATGATGAAATTGTGACAATCACATCTGCCGTTATTTTACTGTATACTGTACACTTCTTAACCATTTAAAAAAAATGTTATTGTAGATTTTATGATAAAGTTTTAGTAACAACAAGTGATGATATTTTACTCAGTTTTGCACCATTTATGTTGCTATGTAATATGTTGTGAATTTATGGTGACATTGTGGTAATCACAATTGCTGGTATTTAACTGTAAATTACACAATTTTCATGTGGAGTTCAAAGAAAAACTTTTACTTATTTATAAACTTAAAACCTTTAGCATGTTTTACATTTAAATATGTAACAAATAACACAAAAAGTGCAAACATTATTAATATCAAATATGATTTTTCTTGTGAAGTTTGTGTTTTTCTCCAAATTAACATTAGAAAATCATGTTTGACATACGTCATGCTTATTTTAACATATTCTTCTGTAAGTGTCGATATATTCAGTCTAACAGCCACAGGAACAGAAAATCTTCAGAAGCAGAAACTAGTTTTTTTGTTCTTCCTGCATTAAGTAGATAATATTGACTTGCCCCGTTAGGACAGAAGGACATATTGTGTAATATAACCTTTGTGGAGGCCAACATGTTAATGGTAAAGGTAAATATTGATCTTAATTGGGTGAACCAGATAATAATGATTATTTGCCCCTCATTGTGCACATGTTGTTTTTCCTGTTCTGTTTTTACAAGAAACAATCTTATTTGCCATTGAGGTACAATAAAAGCACAGAGACATATTGGAGGTTATGGCAGGAGTAGTCACATGATCAATACCACCCTGACCCTCCTCTCCTTGCATCTTTACCCACTTCTCTTTTCTCCTCACCACCTTTCCTCCCAATCAATTACCTTCCCCAAGTAAATAGATCTGTCCCTACGCTCACTGCTCCCAGCTGGAACATGATATTCTTCCTCCTCCCCATCGCCTCGGCCAAGTCACAGAGAGAAACCAGATATCTGACAGAATGCTTCTGCAACTCTCCTCCAGTTGGGGTTCAAAGGCTAAAAATGGCACAGTGACATCATCTACATGCTCTTTGTTATTATGCTTGTTTTATTGTGACCTCTGCAGGGGTCACACAGCTAACAGCTTGAGATCTGCTGAGCACGCTCTGTAAACACCGCTCAAGAGCCGTCATTAGTGTTACAGATCATCGTCAGCACCAAAATTCAGGTTATAACCTGAGGTTTCTTTAAAGGTGTGGTATTGTGTATTTTCCAGGCACATAGTTCAAATCTATGCCACAGTCAAGTCATGTTGCGAACACTCAGCCCAGATACCTCAAAGAATGAAGGTCCTTTGGTGGCCCAGATGTGGTTTGCCAGAAGTGGTCCATTCATGGTCCAGCACTACATAAACCAAACCCCAATCGAGCCAGTTGTGGCATTGACAGATTCAGGTCACATAAAACAAACCATATCCAGGACAGTTGCGGCATCGATATATTTGGGCCATAGAAATCAAATCACAACTGGACCAGTTGTTGCATCAATGTATTTGGTCCACATAAATCAACCTACAACCGGGCCAGTTCTGGCATCAACAGATTTGAGACATATCAACCAAACCAAAATCAAGCTAGATGTGGCGTTAAAAGATTTGGGCCACATAAATCAAACCAAAATTGAGCCTGTTGTTGCATCGACAGATTGGAACCACACAAACCAAAGCCTAACCGGGCCAATTGTGGCATCAACAGATTTGGGCAACATAAATAAAACCGCAACTGGGCCAGTTGTGGCATCAACAGATTTCAGCTACAAAAAACAAACTACAACCGGGCCAGTTGTGGCATCAACATATTTCAGTTACATAAAACAAACCACAACCGGGCCAGTTGTGGCATCAAC
>JARVJO010000164.1:7507249-7525157 GCA_031762555.1 Cynodonichthys magdalenae | reverse complement strand
GGGCCAGTTGTGGCATCAACATATTTCAGTTACATAAAACAAACCACAACCGGGCCAGTTGTGGCATCAACATATTTTAGTTACATAAAACAAACCACAACGGGGCCAGTTGTGGCATCAACAGATTTATGTTACATTCTCATGCCAGCAGTGCCAGCTTGACACCAGATCTGTCCCACGCCTGTTTGCTCTGTGGGTAATTTACCATTTTTAAAATAACATATTTGATTAATTTTAAGTTGTGTTATTGTATAAAGGCTTCATATGTTTTGCTTATTGACACCTGACAGAGGGTAATAAATTATATTTAATATTAATAATATTTATTAATCATATTCTAAAAAAGAAGTAAAAAATGTAGACTCAGCTGAAACTAATTTCAAGAAAACATCCAGGGCTTCTCAAATAAAAACGCTCTGAACAAAGCCCCATCCCCCCACCACCAATCGTCCTGCTCATTCAATAAACAAGGTGTCTACAGCAGGAATCCCCAGGAGTTCCTGAAAATGAAATTGTTCATTGCAGCGACACCGAAGCCGGCGAGAGCGGAGACGCAGGCAGAGCCAATCTATATCTGCTGTGACCCTCAGCAACATGTCGTTATGCTCGCTAATCAGATTTAGAGACAACAAGTGAAAAGGATGGCCTCGCCGGGCCGTTTGCTTTCACAAATGGATCTGCTTAATATGGGAGATTAATAGACTACCATCTTATCTTCCTCCTGATTGAAGCTATGATCTGGTTACTGAGGAAGATGATGGATGTTGAGGTGGAGTTAACTCTTGAGGCAGAAGAAGACGTGGTTTTGCATGTCTGTTAAAAGAGCAGCAATCGCAGTTACGATGTTTGAATTATTAGCATCCATGTGTGGCGGCTTTTTTTTTTAGCTCCAGTTCTGTGTCAAATTACATCATGTCTTCAGTATTTTGTGTGAGATTTTGTTCTTGAATTAGCATCTTTTAGTATAGTTGAGCTTTTTGCAGAAATCAATTCTAGATATGGTTTCATCTAAAAACAAATCTTTTGACCTTGAAAATCTATTCCGGATTACACAAGGAGTATCAGGTTTTTTTTTGTAAATACGGGTACTATCATAAAAGAGATCATTGTCATAGTGTTGTGTTTACGGAATTTAAAAGAGATTGTTTTTTTTATTACATAAAAGTTTTTTTATCTTCCAACTGCATAACTGATATAAAAAGGTTCTAAAAAAAGCTTTATTCAGATTGACTAGTAGAGCTGGTAAATCCAGTTCACTTCATGGACTAAGGTGATCAGGTTCACTTGACTTGGTCATGCTGTTCCCCCGCACCCCATTGTCAAACCATATGAGGACCACCGTCACCAAGTAACTAGAATAATGTGCAGGAATATCCATGCTGAGTTTGGACTGGAGGTCCCATGAGTGGGAGATCTAACCAAGAGTGGTGAAGAACTGCAGGGATAAGATACTGTGGGACTTTCAGATCCAGAATGACCAACAGGTGGTGGCTAATCAACAACACACTGTAGTCAACAAGCTACAGCAGAAGACAGTGATGATGGATCAATCCCAAACGACTGGAACATCAGGAACCAGGAGGAGCTGGAGGAATACCAAGAGCTGAAAGAGGAAACAGTGGTGGAACCAGTGGTCATCGGTAGAGATGAGGTAAATGGCTCTTTGAAGGGATCCGGATCTTGTGGAGCCATTTTTTTTCATAGAGCCTTTCAAAAGAGCCGTACGATTTTGAACAAGCTACGTCATCACATTGCCATATGTGAAAGTGGACCCAATCATGAGTAGTCACATATTGAACACCAGTTGGTTCAACCACGTGTTTATTGATATTTTACGTCATTACTTTGATTCACGGACTGGAGTCAGATGGAATTTGCAGCATTTCTGGTGAGTTGCTAACCCAAAATCAACGACCCAAAGCATTTTCAGAGATTCAACTGCTTTGTTGGCAGGACCCTTGTGTCGCCAATCTGCCTGAGAACATGTACAATCCGGGTTCACGTAGACCTTGGACTTATAAGTCCTGATTCAGTGCAAAGATTGGGATCCGTAATTCAGGTTAGTCAGTAACCTACCAGCTCTTCACAACTAGTAGAGAAAACGAGAGTTATCGGAGGATAGCTGTGGAAGTGGAGATCTCATCTTAAGTTAAAACTTGGAGGAATGCTTATTACCGTGTGCCTTTCATGTCAAAGTTTTAAACAAAAACGTTTTTTGTTGAAGAACAAAAAAGGAGATGTAATTTAAATATTACAAAATATGGTACAGGAGCTTAACTAGGTTCTCTGGTAACGGTGTTCCCCAATACATATTTTCCACGATTTCCAGGTACTTATGTTCACCACGATACCTATATTCCCCGATACATACAGTATGTTTACCAGTAACTATGTTGTCTGGAACTTATGTTTCCCAGTACCTATACTCTCCAATATCTATGTTTCCCGGTACCTATGTTCCACAGTATCTATGTTCCATTGTACCTATGTTTCCAGTACTTATGTTCACTGGTACCTGTGTCTCAGTTACCTAGGTTACATGATACCTATATTCTCTGACACTTATGTTCCACGGTATCTATGTTCCCAGGAACTTGTGATCCCCAGGACCTATGCTCCCCGATACCTTTGTTTGATGGTACTAATGTTCTTGTGTACCTATGTTTCTCAGTACCTTTCCTGGTACCTGGTTAAAAATGAAGATCATGAAAGATGCTTGGCTCCCCTTTCAAGAGAGAGTACAAATTTTAAAAGTATTACAGCGCAGGCAATATATCGGGGAACATAGGGATAACCCTCCATATCAGACACAATATTACAAAATTATGCAAGATCTTATGATAACTAGCTCAGAATCTTATGTGTTTGCTAAGGTTTGAGGTCGATGCCAAACCTTTAAGTGCAGCCAAACTCACTTTTTAAAGAGAAAACAGCAGCTTCTTACTGTAGATTTTCTTTTTTATGTTTGAATTGCAGAAAAAGTTGTCAACTCCAACAGGACCATGTTAGTCGCTGTGTTGACTGAAACCTCAAAGGAAAACAAATTATCCTTTTTTTACTGGTCCAAACCTATATATTTTTCTGCCACTTGCTGTATAAAGTGAACATATAAAATTCCTTCATCTGCTTTGCTTTTTTAAAAAATTTTCCTATCATCATGTTCATCTCTTTCTCTTTGTTTATCTGTGTTCACGAGGAAAAAAGGCTGTTTTGTGTTCTTCAGATTCTCCCCGCCTTCTCTGTGTTCCTCTCAGGGAACCAGCTGGGAAACTGGCCTTAGGGTAGGAGCAGGAAGCATCCAACCATATGCTGGATATTTTTATGGAAGGTGTGTGTGTGTGTGTGTGTGTGTGTGTGTGAGAGAGAGAGAGAAAGGAAGCAACAAGAAGGGGTATGTGTTCTGCACTGGAGTGTAATAGTTAAGTAGGACATTTATCTGACGATGGTTTGTCCCCCCTGTTGTGTTTGGATGTGAGTGCCTGAGTTTCCTGACTGTCCCACAGCTAAATGCCTTCAAAAACACACACTTTACAAACTGTACAAGCAGACTACTGTAAGAAACACTGACACAGTTGCTCATTAGACAGGTTCACTTTGTTCACGTCTGTGAAGAAATACAGTTAAAGTGTTCCCAGCCAGCGATCGTCAGGGATTTTTCTTCCTCTTCATCACGTTTGTATTTAGATATAGAATTTTCTCAACAGATTTATGTTTTTTCTATCAAAGTTCAGCCTTCGACTCCGAAAGGCCAAAATATCTCATGAACCACTTAACCGATTTTAATGAAACTTATGCAAAATAACCACTTAGGTCTAAAACTGGTTGCCTTTTTTGCAGTCAGCTTGATTAAATATGGCCGCCACAGCCAAGTGAGCTTAAAAAAATGCAAAATGTTTATAATGCTGTTATTTTAAAGACATTGAGCTAAAATTTGGTGTGGTAGTAGCTGAGAGCCTTCCCTAACATACTGAGTGTGACGTTCATTTTTAATGTATGGTAACGGAGTATAACATAGTTTTCATGGTTTGATCAACTCAGTCGTACAGCTTTTATGGTGTCAGCGAGGACTTTATTTGAAGAACTAATTTAGGTTCAGGTTAGCTATCGTGTGTTGGAGAATGAGCTCGAGCTCCGACCACAAAGTTCTTGAACATTGAGCGACGACGCTCAGCTCCTGAACCTGTTTCATGAAGGATCTCTTACAGGATAATGTCATGATTTCTGTTTGCTAGCTGATGCTCATTATACGCTTAGGGCTGATGGAGAAACAACAAGACTAAAAGTTGAAGTAAATCTGTCAGAGAACAACCTCAAGAGACCTACAGATAATGGATCCTGAAAAAAACATTTGGTAAGGAAGAATAGTTTTTTTCGGTTTAGCTGAAAGTGCAGCGGGTGATTTCTTTGTTAGACACCAAACCCTTTAATGGTGTTTCTTAAACTCGAGGTCTAAATGAAAATCACATTATCTCACCAATTAATTCAGGAAGGCAGGAAGGGCTCCACACAACTTTTCCACCTTTATTTGTCAACCACAGATAAGTGCCTTTTAGGGCTCGCCATTTGGCTGCTTTGTCCCGCCCCTCCACTCATTTACGTGCATGTTCTTTACCCCCCGAGGGTAAGAGCAAAGGGCCATTTCTCATTAACCCGCCGCGGTTGGATAAATCAAAGCGCGGGGCAGACAGGAGACCCTCAGCCTTGGCCCTTCAGATAAACCAGAACACCCTACACCATTCAGGGCCTGCAGCTCGGTGATGTATGGATCTGCAGAGGCTAATAGCAAAGTATTGACAGGGAAATGGTGTGCTTATCCTCCTCCTGCAGGCTGGGGAGAGGTCCCCGAAGCAGATGGGATCCACATCAGGGGAGGGGGAACCGGGGAGGAGGTGGTGGGGAGACCATGAGATAGAACTGTACGGGGACAAATTACGTACTTTATGGCTTTATTTCAGCTAATTTGTGTTGGAGTTCGAGTCTACAAAATACTTCCCCCTGGTTTAGGTAAAAATGGCAGAGTCTGCAGTGGAAGTGTCGTAACATGACTACTGATCAAATCAAGTTTACAGATAATGAGCTAAAAATCAATGTGGTAGTAGCTGAGAGTTACCCCCAACATAAACTATGAGCACCAAAAGATCCATCCACACAGCAAAACTTGTCTGGCCCACACAACGCACCAACACTCAGCCCAGATACAGAAAAGAATGACGGCCCTTTGGTGGCCCAGGTGTGGTTTGTCAGAGGTGGTTCATGCATGGAACAGCACTACATAAACCAAACTAGAACTGGGCCAGTTGTGGCACTGAGAGATTTGAGCCACATTAGAAAAACATTATTGGCTCTATCTAACAAGGTTGACTCAGGTCCTTTAGACAGGTTCTTCTTTGTTGAATAGTTTCTTCTGGAAGAAATAATTTTTCTCTAATGAGAACTGATGAAAGTCTTCTTTACCTCGGGTCCTGGATGGGGCATATTGTGGACTTGGAGAAGGTACACTATGAATGGGGTACACTTCGTACCATAGTTTCTGTCTCTGGGTAGTGATCCAAAGAACAAGATCTTGGATACAGGTGGTCAAAATGAGTTTTCTTCACTGTGTAGCTGTAGCACCTTAGAAACAAGAAGATCAGTTTTCCAGGAAAGACTGAGTGGAGCTTATGCTCCTCCACATTGAGAAAAACAAGGTGAGGTGGTTCATCTGGTAAGGATGGCCCTGGACGCCTCCCTAGGGAGGTGCTTCAGGTATGTCTGACTGGAAAGAGACCCAAGAGACTCTGGAGAGACCATCCCACATAGCAGACAGGTGTGAACCAGATCTAGTGATCAAGCTGGCCCTGCTGACTGACTGCTGGCATATGGTAAGTGGTTTGTCAACCAGAAGTGGGCCAGGTCTGGCAATGATGGAATTGTTTTTAAGATGACATGCCACAATGGACACAGTTGTGGTTTGTTTTTTGTGGCCCTAATCTGGCAATCCCACAAGTGGCCCAGTTCTGGTTTGGTTTATGTTGTTAAAATCTATCAGTGCCACAACTGGCCCAGTTGTGGTTTGATTTATGTGGCCCTAATCTGGCAATGCCACAACTGGCCCAGTTGTAGTTTAGTTTATGTGGTCCTAATCTGGCAACATCACAAGTGGCCCAGTTGTGGTTTGATTTATGTGGCCCTAATCTGGCAACATCACAACTGGCCCAGTTGTGGTTTGGTTTATGTGGCCCTAATATGACAATCCCACAAGTGGCCCAGCTGTAGTTCAGTGTATGTGGTCCTAATCTGGCAATCTCACAAGTAGCCCAGTTGTAGATTGGTTTATGCGGCCCAAATCTGGCAACATCACAAGTGGCCCAATTGTAGTTTAGTTTATGTGGTCCTAATCTGGCAATCCCACAAGTGCCCCAGTTGTAGATTGGTTTATGCGGCCCAAATCTGGCAACATCACAAGTGGTCAAGTTGTGGTTTGGTTTTTGTGGCCCTAATCTGGCAACATCCCAACTGGCCCAGTTGTAGTTTGGTTTATGTGGGTCAAATCTATCATTGCCACCACTGGCCCAGTTGTAGTTAGGTTTATATGGCTGTAATCTGTCAGTGCCACAACTGTTACAGTTCTGGTTTGGTTTATGTGGTGCTGGTTCATGCATGGACCATCTCTGGCAAACCACATCAGGGCCACCAAAGAGCCACCATTCTTTTTGGTATAAGGGCTGTGTCTAATGGGCCAGAACTAGTCAGAGACCAAAGTAAATTTATTTAAACCACACACATGGGTGAAAACATCATCGCTCGTTTGTTTTTGGCAGCAGGTTTGAATCAAAACGAAGCATCTCTGACTAAACTCTGACGCTGTGGCTCTGCAGCTGCATCAGTAAGCAATAAGCAGAAAAACAAATATCATCCTGCAAGCCCCTGCTTCACTAAAGGGGTCCACATTTACATCTGGACTCCCAAGTACTGAACCGGGGCCTGTCCAGGTCCATGAGTACCCACTTGACATCTTTATGGATCCGTGGCAGAGATTCTCACCAGCAGAACTGGAGACAGAGGAGCTCCGGTGCCAAAGTGGCCCCCCGGTGCCGGAGCGGGACATCAGAGTTTTGTGTTGAAATAATTAGCCTGCTTAGCCGCCATCTGGGCTCTGGTTGCTGCTGCGTGGCTCGCGCCAGGTGCATCATGGGTAATACCGCAGAGAGACATGAAACAGATGCTACAAGGGGAGGTCTGTCCAGTCCTGGCATGGATCTGGATACTGCTAATCCCTGGACAGATCTAAAAAGGAAACCACAGCAGAGAAGACAGGCAGAGGGACAGACAGGAAGAGAGACAGACAAGAGAGAGATAGGCAGACAGAGGGACAGGAGGACAGGCAAACGGATGGAGAGACAGACTAATGAATAGAAAGAGAGAGAGAAACAAAAAGACAACGGGACAGAAAAACAGGTGGACACAGGGACGGACATGCAGAGAGAGAGAGAGAATGAAAGACAGGTAGACAGAGTCAGACAGACAGAAAGACAGATGGACAGACAGAGAGAGAGAGAGAATGAAAGACAGATAGACAGAGTCAGACAGACAGAAAGACAGATGGACAGACAGAGAGAGAGACAGAAAGAAAGACAGACATAGGGACAGATAGAGACAGAGAAACAGAGAGAAAGAGAGGTGGACAGAGAGAAAGACAGAAAAATAGGCAGACTTTGAGAAAGACAAACAAACAGAGAGACAAAAGTCAAAAACTGACAGAAAACCAACAAACAGGAAGTCATCTGCGTAAATGCTGACTCAGCATTAACTCTGTTAAAGTCCTAACACGTATCAGTAAACTGCATGTAGCCCAGCAGCTTTCCTGTCAGAGTTTTAGGCTAAGATCGTCTCTTGTCGACGGAACGATGGAGTCGTTTGGTCAAAAACCTTAAAAACAACATTTTGTGTAAATATTTCAGCCGAAAACATCAAGGAAAGTTTCTGAACTCAGCGTTTTTGTCCGATAAAAACCTCAGAAATTGCTTCCAGCTCTGAAGTAAACGTGAGATAACTGGACTCCTTCGGACATAAAACTCCGCCTGAAACAATCGGCGCTCTTATCTGTGAGACGCAGGTGCCGTTTAACTGCTGCTGTGTCTCGTCTGCAGCTTCGGACCTAAAGAGGTATAAACATTTTCTGACCCGTTTGGTCAGTAACTCGATAAGCCTCCTGGATTTACTCGATGAGGTTAGAAAGTTCCTGAGCCAGCAGCAGGCGGTTCGGTTGTTGCTCCCCGAGGGGCGGGAAACCGTATCTGCCCCCGGAGGAGCATCCTCCTTCAGTAAGCACTTCTTATCCAGGACCATCACTGCTGGGCCTGATAGCAGCCCGGTAATATCCAGTAACTGCAGCTTTATGTGCGATTCAATACTCAGATCGATCTGTGGGACAGGAGGGGGGAGGAGGGGAGGGGAGGCCATTAACCCCCGAAGATTTCTCTCTTTTTGCTCCGCAGGAGAGCCATTTTCAAAAGGAAAAAAATCTGCATTTTCTGCTAAAAGATCTGCTGAAGCTGAAGTTAAGACTGGCAGAACAGAAGCTTAAGTTAGCAAAATGGAAGAAACTATCAAAACTCTAGCTAAGATTAGTTATAGTTTAGCTAAATGCTAAAGCTAATGAAACTTTAGTTAAAACTAGCAAAATAAAAAATAAAAACTGAAATATACAAATCAGTAGCTCAAACCATAAAATTAGCACAACAGTAGCTTAAAGCTCTGATTAGTTAATAAATATTAGCAAAACAGGAGAAACTATAAAACTGTAGCTACAATTAGTTATACTTTAGCTAAACTCTAAAGCTAATGAAACTAAAACTAGGAAAACAAAAGATAAAAACATACAACCGTAAAATTAGCACAACAGTAGCTTAAAGCTCTGATTAGTTAATAAATAGCTACATTTAGCAAACAGGAGCTGAATTGTAACACTGGCAAAACTGTAGCTAATATTAGCAACGCTGTAGTTAAACATTAAAACTAGCAAAACCAAACTTAAAAAATAAGCTGTAGCCTAAACTGTAAAATAAGAAACAGCACCTTAAATCAAAAATAAAAAAACAGTAGCTAAGGGCTAACATTAGTAAACCGTTAGCTGAAGCTAACCAGTAACACTAGCAAAACTGTAGTTAAAGCTAAAGCCAGTAAAACAAAACTTTACAGCCCAAAAAATATCAAAAGGTAAAATTAGCACAGTATCTTAAAGCTAACTACAACTCTAGCCAAAAGCTAAGATTAGAAAACCAATACCTAAAGTTAGCAAAACAAGCTAAATTAAAGCTACTAAACAAAACTTTATGAATACCAAAAGCTAAAAATAGCAACAACAATTACTAAAACCTAAAGTTAGGACAGAGTAACTTAAAGCTAACTACAGCACTAGCTAAAAGCTAATATTAGAACCAATTAGCTAATGTTTGCAAAACAGTAGTTGAAGTGTAAAACCAGCAAAACTATGTAAAGCTAAAGCCAGAAAAACAAAATTTTTACGCTAAAATAAAAAAGCTAAAATTAGCACATCAGTAGCTTAAAGCTAACTAAAAGAGTAGTTAAAAGCTAAGATTGTCAAAACAGTAACTATAAATAGTCAAGCAGTAGCTGAATAAAACAAACTGTAGCTAAAGTTAAAGCCAGTAAAACTGTACTTTAAAACTAAAACAACAAAACAAAAGCTAAAACAAGCTAAAACAAGCAAAAAACTAGCTAAAATCAACACAATACCTTAAAGATAAGTAAACCAAGTAGCTAAAGACTACAATTAGATTTGAAAAAAAAATTGTTAATTTAGCACAACAGTAAAACCAGCAAAACAGCCGTTAAATCTAAAATTTTAAAACAAGTTTAAAATTGAAATTAGAGCAACAACGGCTAAAAGCTACAAATACCGAACAGCACTTAGTATTAGCAAAACAATAGCTGAAATCTAAAACCAAAGACCCCTCCCAGCTAAAATCAAAATATTTACAAAAAGCATTAAGCTAAAATTAACAAAAAATAGTTCAAACCTACAAAACAGTGGCTAAAAATTGCAAAAAAATCTCAAAAACAAACAAAAAAACAAAAAAAAGCTAAGACAAAAATAAGTCATCAAATTAGCAAAAAGCTAACGATTAAAATTCCCATTCATTTAATAAACAATAAATATTAGATATTTTGAAAAGTATAAAAGGTAAAAAAAAAAAAAAATCTAAACTCACAGCAGCCGCTTCCAAAATGAACCGAATGTTTTTAAATATAAACAGCTAAAACAGCTAAAAGCCTGCAGAACAAGCTAGATGCTGAACAACAAACAGAAGAAACTGTAAACAACAACAATGACTCAGCATTTACATTATTAAAGGCCTAGCACTTCTTAAAGGCACGCAGAGGCCAGAGTCAGAGATCATGACTCTCAGCTACTACCACCCAAGATTTCAGCTGAAATCACAGATTATAAGCAATTCAACAAACCAAACAGGATTTTTTTAAACAATTTTTTTGACTCAAAATTCTTAAAATGTACCAAAAAGTTCATGTTGGTGAGTTTTCTTCAGGATGTCCCCGAGCTGAGACCGTCTCTGTTTCTTTGTGTGTGTGTGTGTGTGTTAGAACAGAAAGCTGGAGCTATCAAGAGATGGTGTTGAAAAAAGAAAAGAGGCAGAGACTTTGGGATTTTTTTTTGAAACTGTTCGTGCTTTGTCCAAACAGAGTCTCCCATGTGACCGAGAGAGAAAAAAGTTCGACTGAAGCCGAGAATCTCTGCTCCGTCACACTGCCTGAATATAAATCTATGAAATTACTGCAATAAAACCTTCTGTGTTATACAAATAAAGAAATAAAAATTTTAAATGTACAATTTATCAAGCAAATTCTTTGCAAAAACACATTTTTATCTTGTAATTTACAAGTTAAAATTCCTTTTTTGATGAAAAAGTTTCCTAATTTTTAATCAGAAATAGAAATAAATGTAATGTAATTTTGTTTTTATTTAAGATGAACAAGAATAAACAGCCTTCAAGAGAACTAAATATTTTACTTTTTAAAATCTGCAGTGATTTGCATAATTTTAACTTTTCCTCTTTAACCAATAATAAAAAAATAAGTGCAGCATAAATATTTATTTAAAATTTATTGTTTAGATAATAGAAATTATGCTTTTTATGAAAGTAAACAGTCAGAAAAGTGGAAAAACGTCTCAAATTGAGACCCTTACCTTGAGTGTTTGTGTTTTTGTAGTTTAAGGTCGAGACCCGAGCGCTCGGCGTCGGGAGGAGAGCAGGAGCACGTCCTCCAGCGTCAGAGGCCACGAGGCGGCACCGGACCCAGAGAGGTTCCAGACGGGTCTGCGGGAAGGACTGGGACGGACAGAGCCGAGCCGGGCCAGACCAGGCTCTGCTGCGAGGCTTTTTTCGCCTCTCCTCCCCTGAAATGAAAGCAATCCCTGAGAGCGAGCGGGTAATAAGGGACTGGCTCCTGAGATTTTAGCTTTCTTAATCATGTTCATAATTAATTCAAGAACATTGATAATTTCATTACATTCTTTTTGTCTTATCAATAAATGATGTGGCTGCACTTTTGGTCTTGTGTATACGGTGGGGAGGAGAGGGAGGAGGGAGGGGGTGAGGGACAGGAGGAGTAATATGGCACTAAAAGCACAGGAGATGGAAAATGATACAAACAGGGAAGTGGTAATTATAATCTTTGACCAAAGCCACTGGAAGCACAATATGAAGTCAAGTGGGTACAAATAATTAATAAGGCCTCCTGGAGTGAGTGTGTGTGTGTGTGTGTGTGTGTGTGTGTGCTGACAAACGTCTATCAGCAACATTATTTCATCACTAAGTGGTTGTTTTTACAAAATAAAAGCCCCAAAATGCTCCTAAACGTCCACTTGTTCCCACAGAATCAGCCTTTAATTTAATGCAAACAGAGGTCAAAGGTCAACATTAGGATTTGTTCAGGGGCCAGAATCCTCCAGAGCAGAGTCTAATGAGAGTCTAAAGGGGGCCAGGGGCTTTGATTGTGGAAAATAAAATAAAATTTGAAATAAAAAAAGAGCTTTCTGCTAAAATGTGACGTGGATTCGACTTTGATAAAATTTCTTGGAGAAACTGGGACTAAAAGCTAAAATGAGCAAAACGAGCTAAAATAATAAAAACACAGAAAACTACAAAGAGCCGAACAGTGAGAAGCTAAAACAAGAACAGATGCTAAAAGCTAAAATGATCTGAACTCGAGCTAAAACAAGAAAATCACTGAAAACTACAAATAGCTGAAAACCAAACAGCTAGAACAAGAGCAGAAGCTAACAGCTAAAATGAGAAGAAAACTAACAATAAAAACATAAACTAATACAAGCTAAACATAAGCTAAAATTATCTGATCATGAACTAAAAAGAGAAGACGTTTATGGCTAAACTAAAACTGGCTATAGCTAGAATCTTAAACTAAAGCCAATCTATAGATAAAAGCTAAAATGAAGAAAACAGTACCTAAAACTACCTAATCTGCTGGTAAACATTTAAATGGACTAAGTCATAACTAAACTGGCTAAATCACTGATTAATACCAAAATTGGCTAAATTCTGTCCAAAACCTATAATTAGCTAAATGCAGAAAAAAGCTTAAATTTGCAAAACTGTAACTATGAGCTAAATTCTAGAGCATCTCCTGAACGAGCTGAACACCATATAAAAATTGTCTGAATTGTAGCTAAAAGCTAAATCTGCTAAATTATAACTCAAAGCTAAAATTAATAAAACAGTACATAAGGTTAAAATTGGCAATATTTTACCTAAAATTATTTAATTTGCAGCTATAAGTTAAAAACAACTAAACCATGACAAAAAGCTAAATTTGGCTAATCCTTAGCTAAACGCTATCAAAGCTACAGCTCTGTTGAAAGTATTTAAAAGGAACTATAAACACAAAAGCAACAGTCTAAAATGCTGACTCAGCTTTCTGTGAGACCAAAGTGGCTCTTCTGAGGGCCAGATTTGGCCCGTGGACCACCACTGGATGGCTCAGAGGCTGGAGGACACCGGTCTCTAAACATTCAGATCCCAAAAAGGATCTGAAGAGACGTCAGAGCAGCTGTCAGGAACTCACTGTCTCCTCCCCTCCGTCTCCTGCACGCTGTCCTCCCAGTCGGGAGGAGAAAAGGGGCGGAGCCTCCTACTGTCTGAATCTAAAAATAGTTTCTGTTATTTTCACTGTAAGACTGATGAGCTAACATGAATGTTTAATGTCTCCTCAGATTATTCACCTCTGGACTAATGGATCCGTTTCCTCAGATTGAGTCATAATCTGACAGCGAGCGATGGAGGCGGGGCCAGGGGATTATTGTCTCTGTCTGTTAGCAAAATATCGCACCAACCACTGGATGGATTTTAATGAAACTTAGAGAATGGATACATCTATATTTAACATCTGGAGTCAATCATTCAAGATGTCCGCCACCTATAAGAATGGCTACAACTCAGTGAGTCTTACAGATGGGGAGCTAAAATTTAGCATGGTAGTAGTCGAGAGTCGACCCTAGCTCACAAACTGAGAGCATGGGTTTGTGCACAAGGCTTTCAAATAATTTGAAACATTTAATAATCATTTGTCTTCACAGATGTACTTCTTGACTATCACCTGATGCAGAATTTATTTATTTTGCATAAAATCAAGATCATTTTCCCGTTGAACGCAACGCAATTTGTCTTTTCCTCAACATATTTCCAGCTCGAGCCACGATTTGTAAAAAGCTCTAGGAGGCATTAGAGATTCAAGTAGTTTATGTCTTATTTATTTCCTGTGAGCCACGGGGCCTCCCGCTCTGAGATATGACCGGCTCAACACAAGAAACCTTTAATAAAATAAAAAAAGGTAAAACGGGGGAAAATAGAGATTTACAACAGGTCACTTTGACAGTAGACTTGATATAAGGTGTTCATAACAAGTTTTGCATTTTGTCGTGGGGTCCCCCCCCCCTTGCTGGGGTTTTAATCATTTTTTATGTGATGTATGTATGCAGCACTCATCCTCAAACCCTGCCATGTGTCTCTCTTAAACAGATCGCTACAATACTTGTAATGATGGTCCTCCCCAGCTGTGCTGCAGGAGAAAAGAGGGGGAGCAGCAGGCTTCGGTATTTCCATAATACCCCCCCTTCCTTTCCTCCCTCTGCGGTCCCAGGGGCCCGTGTGCGGCGGCTCGGGGACGTGGGGTAACTCCACTAACTGCTGTGGAGGGGACTCAACTGGCTGCCGGTCCTGGAGGCTTTGACTGTGTGTGTGTGTGTGTGTGTGACAGGCCTGAACCTGCCTGTGGGCGATGTAATAAAAGCTCCACGCTCTGCTGGTAGTGATGGTGGCTGCAGAGGAGGGGATAAATATAAAGCAGGCCGGCATCAAGGAGTCGGCCCTCAAGTCACAGCTTGACTTACATCCTAATAATTAGGCTTCTTTCCAATAAAACTGGCCTTTGTGGCCATGCAGCTCTTTTTTTTTTACTTGTTTGCTGCTGCAGTGGGCGGAATCTGCTGCAGAAAGAAGATTCGGTTTTAGCCGCGTTGGAATGAGATCAGCAACGTTTGCCAAATTTACTTTTTGAAGTCCGAACTTAAAAAAAAAGCTCCAACATCAGCAGCTTGTAGATCAGGGCTATCTGACTTCAGCTGCTAGTGGGCAACAAATAAAAATGAGCATTTCCTGCAACAGTGCAGTCTGAAACTTTAGTGCCTTTTTTTGCTTTTTAATTGTTATCATTAAAACAAAAAGAACAGAAGCTAAAAAGAGCATTGTGGGCATTAAAAGCTGAATATGAGAGGAACAGTAGCAAAAAAAAAGTGCAGCTATAAGGGAAAGGTAAAACATTCAATAAAAGTAGCAAAATGCTAGGTAAAAATAGCAATATTTAAAAAATAAAGAAATTAGCAACATGCAACACTAGGACTACATTAGCTAAAAAGCTAAAAATGTCAATATTTTAAATATTTTTAAATATATTTAAATCTCTAACTAACTAACTAACTAATCTAAACTAACCAAACTAATTAACTAGACACTAGATTAACTAACAAAACTTTGCTAAAGGTTGTAGAATGCTAACTATGAATTAAAAAAAAGACACTGCAAACGTAACAAAATGCTAACAAAAAGTAGATTAATGCTAACAGAAGATAGTATTATTTTACAAGTAAGAAAACAACAAGAGACTAGAGAACTAGCAAAATGTTACATAATGCTACCTAAAAACACAACATTTTAGCTAAATCCAAATTAGCAAAACATTTGCTAACAGTAGCTATATACTAGCCAAGAATTAAAAATAAAAACACTATGAAAAAGTAGCATAGCAACCTCAGCTTTTTCCTGATAAACCTCTAAACGCGAGGTCGGCCCGCTTCACACAATCATGATCATTTCTACGTACAAAGTGGTCTATTGTGGTAGTAGAGGCAGTAAACTGCTTTATGTTTATTAGCATTAGCATTAGAATGATTTCCATTAAAGAGTATAAAGAGGAACACATTTTAGTCAATTTATTTTTTGAAATCCAAGCTTTATTGTGATCTTTCTTAGATTAGTGTTAATTATGGCTCACAGTCCAGATTTTGGCCAAATTAAACCAGGTTGATTTTTATTTATAATGGGATGTTTTTATTATTGTTTTGTGAGAGCTTTGTCACATTTGCTGTAAAATATCCTCAGAAGAACTGCTTTTCCAGTCTTTCTGGGTTTTTCTCGTTGAATATATCTAGATTTTTACTTGAGAAAAATGTATTTAGGCTAAAAACATGAAACCCCACTGGACTGGAGGTTAGTGAGGGAGAAATATAGACATCCAGAGGAAGGTGGAGGCTGGGCTGGGGGGGGTCGGCAGTGGTCCTGGTAGGGGGTATCAGGCTAATTAAAGCAAGCATTTGTCAGAGATTAAGCCTTAAACAGAAAAGGTCATCTGAGCACAAGAGCGCCACCGCTTCGCCGCCGTGCTCTAAGGGCAGTCTAAACCTTTCTGAGCTAAATGGTAAAGATGCTATTTGAAAAGTGCGAGGGGGGGGAGAGATCCCGACCAGTGACAAGACCGACACTCGGGTCATTGGTTCTTTACTGTCCATTACACGCGCTGGTCAAATCTGGCAATCGGTGTCATTTAGGGATGAAAAATAAGAGCCGGGACGAGATCAATAGATGCAGCCGTCTGTAGCAGCTGTGATTAATTGACTGTCTCCAATTAATGACCGGCCTGTTGCAAAGCAATGCAATCTCAACAAGACAGAAGGTATCTTCCTTTTTTTAAGGCTAGTACTGTTTATTTTCACAGAACACATTTATTAACCACTTTATTTTGGACGTTTCCGGTTAACTGGGACCAAGTATCCGGTGCTTTTTGAAGTCATTTAAGAAAATAAAAAACACTTCAGGGATGAAAAATGAAGCGGCGCCTTTTTGAGGGACCTAACAGGCGACGGCAAACAACCAAACAAGGATCGTTGATGTTTTTTTTTAAATCTGGGATCATCAGCGTACAAGGTTATTTTGCACTCAGTCAATCCTAATCGTATTAGATCCTGGGAAAGATGTCCTGATTTTAAATACGACGAAGAGCGGGACATGCAGCTTCAGATATGAGTAATGGCCTCATGAGGTTAAACTGGGGTACTAATACTTTTTTAGTCAGACCTATGTTAATATTAGACCACTTTGGATCTGGTATTCATAAATCACTTACAGTTTTTTTTTACCTGAGATAAAGACTTGCGAAAGAGAAAGGGCAGTTTTACAGGTACTCAGTGGGCTGATGGGATTTTAAAAAACAATAAAGATAAAAACAACTGTAAATATTATTTTTATTATTTGGATTTTTGGACAGCAAGAACAGTTTGCTCACTGCTACATAATATTATAATACATATTTATTGACTTACCCTCACTCAGCACGTGATAGTTTGAGTTTAAATACAATAACTTACAACAATTTTAAAATTACCGTACGGTACTTTGTCATTTCTGTTCAACGAGGACAGTAATTCTTTTAAGTGTTTGAAAGTCTTTTAAACGTATATTTATATAAAAAAGTAGACATAACCTCCTGAAACCTTTCATGATGAAAAGAACATTGATTTCAGACCAGTTGGTTTTATTCAGGAGACTAGATTTAAAGTTAATTTTAATTTTATTAAAATATATAGCTATAATTTGAACTCATAATTACACTAAAATATTTTTATGTTTATGAGGTTCTACTGGTTCTAAATAGCTTGAGAAATTTTAAAATATACACATACAATAAATCAATATACTTGTTATTTATGTTAATTTCATTCAACAATCATGTAAAAAGCACAATTTAAATTATAAATATATATCATTTATAAGTAACAGTCTAAACCAGACCTGCAGTCAGTAACTTAAACTTTTTATGTAGTATTATGACTTCAACTAATAGTCTATTTATTATTTCTTACTTTTATAAATTATAATAATAATAAATATTTACCAGTAAACACTTAAATATTCACTGTATACATGGTTATAGGATAAAACTTGTCTCTACTGATATTAGCTAACCATCTTCTCAACAAATCAGATTTGTCAAATAAACATAAAATAGTTATATATATAATATTTTACACTGTAAATATTACATAAATCAGAGATAAACCAGCTTGTAATATTTAATGATTTTTCTTAAGTTGTAGCATGATTCAGCAGCGCTACACTCTGCCTCCATGTTCCTGAAAACCAGGTCAGTCATTGTTTCCACAGATTGAAATTTATTTTGGTACTTTTTGGATTCCATAATCATGTTTGCTCTTTAATTGGATGTGACTAAAATGTTTAGAAGGAACTTATTGTTGATCGATTTGTTTTACAAGCGCGTCAAATATATCGATGTTTTTGAGCGGTGGCGCCTTTTTGGC
>JARVJO010000164.1:7489165-7503640 GCA_031762555.1 Cynodonichthys magdalenae | reverse complement strand
GTGGCGCCTTTTTGGCCTCTTGAGCCTTCAGTAGTCACGTGACGCACAGCGCGGAACCAATACACTAGCGGCGGGTTTACTCAGAGTTTGTCTATTTTGTTTGTATTTTCTTTTTTCTTTTCTCAGGAGTTATGGCTGTAAACTACCAGAACTCGACTCTTTCTCTAACTCTGCCCATTTCCTGTCAGATCTGCCTCGGAAAGGTAAAACTAATTCTGATTTTAAGACTTCGGGATGAAAAACTTGACTCTTTGTTTGTGCCGGCGCCGCGCTTCTTCCACTCAGGCCGGGATTTTAAATGAATAAATAATAATCCGCTGCTCCTGCTTTTCCAGGTCAGACAGCCGGTGATCTGCGCCAACCATCACGTGTTTTGCTCGCGCTGCATGGAGACCTGGTTGAAGAACGCCGGCCAGTGTCCCACCTGCCGGGAGCCCATCAACGAGGAGAACCCCTGCAGGGAGATCATTGGTGGGTTCTGCTTCTAACTTTAGCTTCAGTTACTTCACTACAGACAGAAAACAGCTACAGGTGAGCTCCAGCTGCTGCTAACTACCTGTCGAGGCACCTTACCTGGGACAACTCACCAATCTATAGGTATAATAATTAGTTAATGATTATGTCCTGAACAGCGTGAAAAGATCGTCTATAGTTCATTTTTGTTGCCATGGAGACGGGTGAAGGATTAATCCACCTTAAATGGAAGGTATGAGACAAAGAAAAAAAAAGTTAATGAATTGTTTTTAAATAGAGCTTGAAACAACTAAGATTGATGAAGAAATAAAGTTGTGGCAATTTTTAAGTCTCAAAAGTTGCTTTAATTTATCAGTTCAGCTGTTAGTGATTATATTTGTGAGTGTGACTTCAAGCTTTTATTTTGAAAGAACGCTGTGAAGAGTCAGCAGCTTTGAGATAAAACTTAAAGCTCTACTTTCAAACACGTCCTTAATGTCCAAACAGGAAATGGTTTTAAAACTGAAGTTACATCAAACCAGAGCTGAGAGGAATAGAAACCAGTCCTTTTATAACGCAGTTTATTTACTTTTTTTTGCTCTTAACCTTTTGTTTTGGTTGTTAAAAATAATCCCAAGGTCCAAACTTCACGTTAAGCAAGAGGAGCTGGAGCGTTTGAATAGAGGCATGTCACCAGGCCTCACAGACTAACCTCACATTTATATAAACTGTTTGAAGATGCAAAGTGCTGTTATTAAAATGCAAAACATAAACTTAAAACTAGGGGTGCAACAATACATGTATCTGTTGAATCATTCAATACACACTATGTCTGGAAGATTTTAAAGTTTATTTTCTAAACTTGTCTTCTGGAGATGCTCTGTGTTGAAGGATCAGTGGATCTGTGCTCAACTACTCCACCTAGGCTGCATTGTGGAGCACAGATCCACTGAGAAACTTGCTGTTTCAGCATCAATTCATTTAAAAACTGTATTTTTGAGGTAAAACAAATGTTCAGAATTAATTGAAATAAATTACAACTTAAGAAGGGTATGGACATTTCTCTTTTTTGTGTTGAAAAAATATTTTGTGTTTAAAAAATAATCAAAACACTGCATTGTTGCTTTAGTTCATTGGTGGCAAAACGAGCTCAGATCATCATCCCTCCACCTCCGTGCTTCAGCTTTAGGATGAGGCGTTTCTGATGTTTGGGTTTCTGCATTCTGACCCAAGTCGTGCTGCTGCTTTTTTTTAAAAAGAAGAAACTTCTTGCCTGTTTAGCCTGTCCCTGTCGATGACCGTCCTCTGAACAGAGACACGGATCAGTTCTGTTTAAACAGAACCGGTTCTGAATAAAGAGGAAGTTAATTGTTGCTGTTTTTGTTTTCCTGCTGATCGTTGCTTTTCTGTCACAGGAGGGACGAACGACGGCGATTACAGCGAAAGTCCTTCGATGAGGAAACGTCTGCGGAAAACCAGAGCAGAACTGCTTCTACAGGAATACGAGGTCACTTTTAATTTAAAAATATTTAATTTAGGGTCAGAAGGAAGACGTTGGATCTTATTAAAGGATCTTTAAAGTTTGATGAATCAGGTTTACATGACGTTTAATTGAACTGTTTGTTTGCACCATACAACTGACCTTTGACCCCACCACAGTCATGTATATAATTCACAAATCCATAAATTGTGTCTTAATTACCTAAAAACACAGATTTACTGTCAGCTCTGACCAACCACTGGGTTTATTAGAACAAACCTTAAATCCACTCTGATTAATAAAATCCAGGAAAAAGAAGGATTTTGACAAACAGTTAAATCCTTCTGCTGATGGTGTTAGTCCAGGAGGAGGTCCTGGTTCTGGACACATCTGAACGTCCCTATTATTAAAGCCACGAGTCGTGCTGCAGCACTGACTAAATAACTAAAGTAAAACAGAAAAAACAAACTTCAACTTCCAGATTGTTGAAGTGATGAAAGTTCAGCTGATCGCAGGAAAACCACCTGTTTCCACAAGTTTTTGGACCAAAATTCAGAAAAGAAGACGTTTTCTCTTATAGTTTGATGTTACTTGTGTGTGTTTTCTGTCTGGAGTTTATATTTGTAAACATTTCTCACTGACAGGAGGAGATTGATGGATTAATGAGAGAAAACAAGGAGCTCAAATCCAGAAATGAGAACCTGGAGGAGCAGCTGAGGACCGCCCTGGACCCCGGCAGCGCGAGCACCCCGCAGCCGGACGACCCGAGAGTTCCCTCCTTCGTGATGGAGGAGTGGAGGAACAAGCTGCAAGCTGCCACCGATGTGTGTGAGAAAATAAAGCAGGACATGGACAAGCTGAGAGAGGTACAGATCCCTCCGTCCCTCCGTTCAAACTACAGGTTTCAATCATTTAATCGCTGAAACCCAATTTAATCAGATTATTTACCTTTATTAGATGAATCTGCCGTCAGTTCTTCCTAATGAAGCACGAGGCAGAAGTTTGAAACTTCCATCTTTATTGCGAACATTTATTTCTCTAATTCTAGCAAAAACGGTGAAGTACTTGTTCTGCGCCACCAGGGGGCGACAGCGTCCACGTCAAACTGCATAAAGCAACGGTTTAATTTCGAGGACCGTTTGAAGCTGCGTTTGTTAAGTTGTGAAGTTATTCTGTTTTTTTTTTTTTTCAGACTAATAAGGCGTTACGGTCTCAAAACGTGGACCTGGTCCAGGAGAACATGAGGCTGAAGGCGGAGGTGGCGAGCAGATCTCCTCAGAAGTGAGAAACGAGTTTCCGTTTTATTTCTCTGAACAACTCCTGCTGCCTGACTTGATCTGCAGTGCAAAAAAAAAAAAAAGACGGGTTTTATTTTATTTTTTTAACTGGAATCAATTCGTAATTAATTGTATATCTTGGGCCGATACAAGAAAAAAAACAAATATTGGCTCAAAATATCCACCTCTAACCTACTGGAAGAAAAAAAAAAGTGAAAGTTGAAGAGCGGCACTGAACATGAGATTTGTGATATTTAACATGTTTGGATTTTTAGAGTTTAGTGTTCAGTTCAGTCAGTTTTAGTGTTGGAATCAAAACGAGGTGATTTTTGAACGTGAAGCTGCAGCTGATTGAGACGGAGGATGGAGTCGTGGACACGCAGATGACAAATTAATTAGCTGCACACCATACGATTCTGTCCAACCCATGTAAAATAAAAACATTCTATTAGTAACGGGTCCTAAAAAACGGGTTTGATTCAACCTTAAACAGCAGGTGGTTAAATAATGTGCGGGGCCAACACTACAGTTATACGAGCCGTTTACACAACCCTTACAAAAAGTAGTATATGCAAGTATCCTTTAGGTATACAAATATACTACTACGAGTCTAAAAGTCTACATAGTCTGTACTTACTGGTACGTCTAAACTGTTGGGCAAGATAAACTCTAGTAGTAGTACACATTTTCACACGTTGGTTTATTTGTTTTATATTTCAAGACGTCCTGTTTTTAAATCTTTTGTCACTTTTTGTGAACAGGTCAGCTTAATGGTGAACAATGGTTAGGAACTTAAAAGTTACTTAGAAGTAAACTAATAGTATACCTAGAAGATTACTTTCAGTATACATTCAAGTGTACTTTGATAAACTAATATTATACTTAAACGTTAACTTTTAGTATTCTTGTGAGTATACTTTTATAAAGTCCCAATTTAGTCCCAAGAAGTATACTTGTTGGTAAACTCCTAGTTTACTTATATCAGTGTACTTGGTAAAAAAAGAGAATTACATTTTTATATACTTTAGTATACTTAATGTACTTAAAATAAACTTCTTTTTGGCAGAGTTGTAAGATGACTAAGTACAAATACTTTGTTACTGTACTTAAGTAGAAATTTTAGTTCTCTAATGTTCTTACATTTTATAAAAGGTAAGAAGCAGAAAGTTGTTAAAAAGATCCTGTCTGATAAACTGCACCTCCAGGGTAGAGTGAATTTAATGTGGTTGGATGAGAAATATAAATATATACCATTCTGATATCGTATTACTTTGTACACAATTCATCCCAACTGCAGACCTTTAAAAAATATTTTTTAGACGCGGTCATCTTTCGATAAATCTTACCGCTCATTTTTACTTTTAATACTTAAGTACAAAAAAATATCAGACACTTTAAGACTTTTACTCAAGTAATATTCTTACAGGAGACTTTTTAATTTTTACCAAAGTAATTTTATAGTAACATACTTGTACTTTTACTTCAAAGTATCACTTTGAAGTACTTTATACAGCACTGCTTTTTGGTGAATAAACAAGCCGTAATTAAAAATGCAACAGAAAATGTGTTAAATTTTGAGACTCTGAGCATGAACTACATTTAAAAATGGATTTTTCCCAGAACGTATTTGAGTTCTGGTGTTAAAAGCTTCTTTTTTCCTTGTTTCGGTTTTAAAAGAGCTGATCTGTCCCCAGGTTTGGTCGCTACACGGTGGCGGCGCTGGAGGCGAAGATCCAGCAGTACGAGCGCGACGTGGACCACCTGAAGAGGGCCCTGGAGCGCAGCGACCAGTACGTGGACGACCTGGAGTCTCGGGTCAAAAAGGCAGAGAAGAGACAGCTGGAGGCGTGCAGGACCGACGGTTCTGGACCAGAATCTGTCCTCCAGCAGCAAAAGATCAGCATGATGATGAGGAGTCTGAGTGACAGCGAGCGAGAGTCCATCTGCAACCCGGGGGCCGAGTTCCTGCCGTCCACGGATCAGAAGAATCCGATTGGAGAGCAGAAACAGGAGGATTCAGAAAGCTCCTCCTCCTCTGACTTCCAGCCCTCCACTCCTTCCTCTGCTTTCCGCTCTCTGACCCTGAGGAGTCCCGCCCTCCGCGAGAAGAGGGTCTCCTTCAAACCCGCCGCTTTCCTGAGGCGGCTTGATTTCGAGGAGTCTCCCAGGAAGACCGGCCCGACCGCAGGGAACAGATTCAGCGCCTTGGAGAAGTTTCCCAAAGGCGAGTCCGTCCTCTGGGGTCCGTGGCAGAGATCTCATGAGCCGCAGAGCAAAAAAAGCGACGCAAAGGAATCGTCGAGCGAAGATCTGGACAGTTTTCAGACCGCCAGCGAGGCCTCCATGGACGCCGCTTACCTCAACAAGATCTCTGAGCTGGACTCCATGATGCTGGACGGAGAGAGCTCCAGCAGCCGGGGGTCTCAGCTCTCCCTGGCTTCCTCTCCTCTCCTGGACCCAGAGCCACAAACCTGCCTGAGCGATGCAGCTAAAGCCGCGGCCCAGGGCGAGCACCAGAACCAGAACCCCGGTGAGAACTCGGACTGCGAATCCAAAAATGACCCTGAAGACGACGGTTTCTCAGCTCGGCCGCCGAGGAGCGCAGGATCCTCTCAAACCGAAGAATTGTCCTTCGATTTGTTGTTCGACCCTCTGGACGAGGGCGGGGCCGGCCCCTCCGGTTCCTTCAGTCCGGTCCCCCGGCTCCAGGATCAGGGGAACCCCCTCTCCTCCGGCAGTAATCCTGTGAACACAACGAGAGAGAGAGCTGCAGCGAGCGGCGGCCATCCCACAAAGCGTAAATCTCACAGCCCCTTCAGCTCAACCAGCCCCACCAAACTCTCCAAACTCATGTGACTCAAAAACAAGAAACAAGAAAAACACGTCTGAACCTGAACTTACTGTCGTTTCTCTACATTCGAAGCTAAAACTTGACGACACTGTCAGCGGTTTTTAAATAAATGAGTATCTTTGTCCACCGAGTCATCATGAAACAACAGAGAAACTGTTTTTCTAACTTTTCCTTCAGTCGTTCTGTTTGTCTTCAGATGGATGTTTTGTTTTATTTGGATTCAAGCCTGAAAGTTTAACCTAAATGTCGTGAATCTGTCGCATCCTTAAAGAACGATCTGATACTTTGTGTGTTGAGAAATAAAGAAGTAATGTAATGTAAAACAAAAATAATAAATATAAAGATGAGACTGCATTTCTGTGCCTTTTTACAGCCAAGTGTACATCGATGTGTTTCAGAATGGAATGCAGCCTTTGCTGTTGAACTTTAGATTAAAATTCTTTTTAAATGATTAGGTTTGAAAATTGATGTTCTTTCCATCCTGAGCTCCTCAGACTGAAATATTTGGATTTATTTGATTTCTCTTGATAAATCAACGTTTAGCTTGTTTGTTAAACATTTCCAGGATCATCAGGAATCGAACCAGCGAACTGAGTGTTGCTACTGTTTATCCTGAGCATGTTTGTACTTTTATTCATCAGTTTTAAAGTTTACCATCAAGGTATCGATGGAAAGAATTCCTCCCAGTTGATGTTAGGATTCGAACCGTCAACCTTTGTTCTTACAGCAGGTCGATCGGTTTAAAACTTTAACCCAACAACAACGATGTGACTCGTTCAGCCCTGAACTCTCAGCTCAATTTTGGTTTCATTTTGACAACTTGGATTAAAAAATATATAGTTTTTGATTCCAAAGTATATTTCCTGACTGTATGAATAATCATCATGTCATCAAGTCTTTTGTCATGCATGTGGTTTTTATTACTGAATTAAAAGGTAAGTTGTCTAATTTTTCAAATTTCCCTGCTTTGTTTTGTATGTGCTGAAACTAAGCGTTTTATTTTTTAATTAAACCAATAAAATGACAAATTTCTTTAAAAAAATCAACCACACACACACTGAAATTTTCACATCCGGTGGTAGATAACCAAGACGTTTGATAACTAATAATCTATTAACTAAAAATATAGCTTTGCTAAAGTTAAACATGTAAAAATAAAATATATCAGAAGCTAACAGCTAATCACTAAACCCTGAGATAACTGTAACAGTCTGTCACATGACTTTGTATGACTGGTGACTGACACAAAGCTATTGGTTTTAGCTTATTTAGCAGTTAGCGGGTTTAATTTGGTAAAACCTGGTCCATTCACAGTTTTCAAAGTCAGTGAAAAAGTTAATCTGCTAAATTAAAACAAATAGTTCTGCTATTATCCATTATGATTAGCAGAGCATTAGCCCACCTGTGTAAATTACTGTGAAAAAGATAAATTCATTGTAAATCTTTTATGGTAATACAATCCTGTACATCTAACTTCTGCATTATCATTTAATGCAGAATTTTCTGTTAAAAAATCTTTAAAACTAATTTTTACAGTAAAACAGCCAAAGCTGTGGTCAACTTGTTGCCCTCGCAACCCGACAAAATATAAACAATAAAACATATTACTGGACTGGGCGTGGCTTGTCAAAAACATAGGTGGACCTGAGTCAGGCCACACCCATACACAGCCACGCCCCCATGTGGATTAAAACCTTAGCACATAATTAAATGACTGTTAATAATAGGTGGATATTAACACTATAATGGTTTTGCCTGTAAGGACCTCACACACACACACACACACACAAGTAGTTAACACATTATTTATTACGCATAATTAACAATACTGTGTATATTTCACATACCTCTAATTGCTACATGAAATTTTAATTGGATAACCACCGAGGTTTGAATTAATGAAGTGTTAAATTATTGGGATTAATTAATTTGGGTAAAGACTCTACAAGGTTTGGTGATGTATTAAATCAATTTGTTTAGCACTCATTTGGCAATAATAGGTTGTAATGAGCAGGTGGTGAACACACACACACACACACACACACACACAAAAAAGCTGTTGGCAAATTAACCATGATTTACAGATCTGATGGTGCTCCAACACACGAGGTCAAACAAATAAAAACAACTCTGTTTACCTGATTCTTTTTATTTTTCTCTTTTTTTACCATCTGCTGTAACGGATTCTTTGTGCTATTTTAGCAGTTTATATCTCAAAACTTTTGTCTCATTTAGCCAATGGAAATGACTTTTTTTCCCCTCAGTTTTTAGCTACTGTTTTGCAACTTTTAGCTAGCAGTATTTTCTGGGTGAGGGTTGGAACAAAGAACAACCAGTAAACCCAGATTTTGCCTTTCGACTCAACTCATTCTTCACCGTGACTGAACGAAGTAACACCCTTGTTACTGAGGTCCTGATCAAGCAAAACACCCTGAACCTTGACTCCTCCCACTGAGGTAAAGACTCCGCCCCATGACCTGGAAGAGGCATTCCGTTCCAAAAAAGCCTGCCTCTCTGATGGTATGGGGGTGCATTAGTGCCTCTGGCTTGGACAGTCGACACATCTGGGAAAACTCTATCAATGCAATAAAAATATCTGCAGGTTTTATAAAGTCTGATCCCATCCTGAAATGTTGAACAGCTGGAATCCTCTATCCAAAACCTCCAGAA
This sequence comes from Cynodonichthys magdalenae, assembly GCA_031762555.1. Lineage (NCBI taxonomy): Eukaryota > Metazoa > Chordata > Actinopteri > Cyprinodontiformes > Rivulidae > Cynodonichthys > Cynodonichthys magdalenae. Next base: position 7,494,909 of record JARVJO010000164.1, on the reverse strand, counting down.
CTGGTCTCATCAGTCCCTCCAAAACCTCCAGAACTGGTCTCATCAGTCCCTCCAAAACCTCTAGAACTGGTCTCATCAGTCCCTCCAAAACCTCCAGAACTGGTCTCATCAGTCCCTCCAAAACTGGTCTCATCAGTCCCTCCAAAACCTCTAGATCTGATCCCCTCATTTCTTATAAAAAACTCCAGATCTGGTCTCCTCAGATCCACTAAAACCTCCAGACCTGGTCTCCTCAGATCCACTAAAACCTTCAGACCTGGTCTCCTCAGATCCACTAAAACCTTCAGACCTGGTTTATTCAGGTCCTGGATGGCTCCAGATGTTTCTCATAGGGGAAACAATGTTTTTGTTCCATCAAATCCTTATTTTTTCTCAAAATATTACACATTTGAAAACATTTTTTTGTTTTTGTTGAATAAAATCTGTTTTTTTATTTTTTGCATCATCCGGTATGTATTTTCATCCTGACTTTATTTCTGGTTTTTGGTCTCCAGATGTTTCCCGCCTGTCCGCGCTCTGTGAGTCTTTATCCGTCAGCGCGCTCACTGGTTCTGGCAGCTCGTGTCTCGCGAGAGCAGCCGCCAGCCAACAAGCCCTGACGAGATCTGAGGCTCTCAGGTGTGAGCGGCTCTCTCATCCTCGGCAGAGAGGAAACAGGAGACAGAGAAGCGCGTCTGAGAGTCTGCAGGCGTATCTGTGATCTCCGGCGCGAGGCTGCCGCACTACAAAGCGCGCGCCGCAGCGTATCATTACCGGGATTTTGTGTCTGACTCTGGCTTTTTTCCCGCCGCTTTTATCATTTTTTTTTAAATTTTGTGCACTTTAACTGGAGCTCGCCAAGATGATGTCCATGAACAGCAAACAGCCGCACTTCGCCATGCATCCCTCCCTGCCCGAGCACAAGTACACATCCCTGCACTCCAGCTCGGAGGCGATCAGGAGAGCCTGTCTGCAGACTCCACAGGTAAATCAGCTCAGGTAGTTTTTTTTTCTTTTAGTTTGTTGTAACTTGACTTGTTTATGTTGCGACGCGCGTAAAAACAAAAGACGCTCCATCCAAAGACGCGCGTAAAATGTTTATTTCATGCGTTCCTCTGATCTTTTTGGTGAGCGCGCGCAGAGCAGTTGTCTTGTTTTTCTATTAATGTTCATGACTCTCTCTCTCTGTTTGTTTTTGTTGTTCTCCCGGCAGCTGCAGAGCAACATCTTCGCCAGCCTGGATGAGACGCTGCTGGCGCGCGCCGAGGCTCTGGCCGCCGTGGACATCGCCGTGTCCCAGGGCAAGACGCACCCGTTCAAGCCGGACGCCACCTACCACACCATGAGCACCGTGCCGTGCTCGTCCACGTCCACCGTGCCGCTGGCGCACCACCACCATCATCATCACCACCACCACCACCAGAACCTGGAGCCCCCGGACATCATGGACCACATCGGCTCGCCGTCCCTCAGCCTCATGTCCAGCGCGCACGACGGGACGGGCGGAGGAGGCGGGGGCGGCGGGGGAGGCGGCGGCGGAGGGCTCATCTCCACTTCCTCCGCCCACGCGCACCCCCACATGCACGGCCTGAGCCACCTCTCCCACCAGGCCATGAGCATGAACTCGTCGCTCACCCACCACGGGCTACTGCCGGGCCACCACGGAGCGAGCCAATGCGGCCCGGGGCTCACGAACCCCGGCCTGCCCTCCATCAACGACTCGGACACGGACCCGCGCGAGCTGGAGGCGTTCGCGGAGCGCTTCAAGCAGCGGAGGATCAAGCTGGGGGTGACCCAGGCGGACGTGGGCGGCGCCCTGGCTAACCTCAAAATCCCCGGCGTGGGCTCCTTGAGCCAAAGTACAATTTGCCGGTTCGAGTCCTTGACTCTGTCCCACAACAACATGATCGCTCTCAAACCCATCCTCCAGGCCTGGCTGGAGGAGGCCGAGGGCGCGCAGCGGGAGAAAATGAGCAAACCGGACATTTTCAACGGCGGGGAAAAGAAACGCAAGCGGACCTCTATAGCGGCCCCGGAGAAGAGGTCCCTGGAGGCCTACTTCGCGGTCCAGCCGCGGCCCTCCTCCGAGAAGATCGCGGCCATCGCCGAAAAGTTGGACCTGAAAAAAAACGTGGTGCGCGTCTGGTTCTGTAACCAAAGACAGAAGCAGAAGAGGTTGAAATTTTCTGCGACTCACTGATGAGAGGGGAGAAAATAAAAAAGGGACAGAAAACCAGAACCAGTTGGGTGAACCTGGGGACCAAAGGGTCCGCGGTGGGGGCTCGGGTCTTTGGATGGTTTTCATCAGGAAGGAGTAACGACACAAACAAAACATAATTGTTTTTATTTATTTTAATTTATTTTATTCCGATAAGACGCATAGTACATATTTTATTTTTTTTAATAAAATAATAAAACCAGAAATTAATTATTGACCCGTTTTCTTTTATTTAGACACCGGAAGTCAGAATAAACCAGAAACCAGTCACAGGTTATTGTTGAGAAGCTCACATCATTTTCCACAACAAAAACAAAAAGTAAATCACTTTCATAAAGGGTCATTCCCCTGATTTAGTTTTTTAATTCCACCTTATATCAAACTTTAATTGAAAATCTGAAACACCTTCAACCCTGATCTTTTCACACTGATTATTAAAAAACAGTTTGTGATTTACAAAATCTAGATTTTAATTATGAAACAAAAATATTTTGACCACTTTAGGTCAGAGAATGAAACATTCTTTATGCCAAAAAGCATTAAAAATCTTTTTTTTTAATTTTTACAAATAAAATAGATTTTTATGAATCACAAACTGTGTTTTTAGTATTGTAGAATAATTCAGATTTGGTCTAAAAAATTTAACTGGTTCATATTTTAACCAGGGTTGGGTTAAAGTGGAGCTAAAATTTGACAAAATAGCCCTTTATCTGACGCTCCGAATCAGAAGCAAACTTCAGCTCATTCTGTGGTGCGGCCAATTAAATATTTTTATTTTTACAGATTTTTATAATCTGATAATTTTTTGTTTAGTAAAAATTCCAGTCACAGGTAAATGTGAGTTTATTTTATTTAAAATTGGAGCTTTTCTGGTGAGTTCCGGCGTCTAAATATGAGAAAAATTTCACTAGTTTGTTTGCAGGTGATTTTTATTATTTTAATATTTTAATTATTATTTTAAAGAAACAAAATTTGACAATAAAACGAAAAGGAGCTTTTATTATGAAAAACATTTCTTTGGATTTCAAACCAAATAAGTTTATTTTTAAATATTTTTGTTTTTAATGCTTCTGCCTAATGAAAGAAACCAAACGACCCAAACCTCCACGGACCCACCAAGGGACACTAAAATAAAAAGACACACTTTGAGTCTTCTGTCTGCAGCGGTTGGTGCCTCTGGGCTCTAGTTTTTTTCTCTCTCCTGTTTTTTTCTTTTCACGGTTTTTGCTGAATGTGAAGTATGCAAACAAATCTCACTGCTGAAGGGAAACTTTAGGACTCTGCCTTTAAAATAATACATTTAAAAAGTGGTGAAAAGGTAATTTGTTTGATACTATAGCGAGTTATTTTCTCCAAATAGGCCTATTATTTGAAATATAGCCATTTACGAATTACCTCATTAATTGTTGAGCTGTTTTGTTAAATTATTATTTTTGTTGCTGTTGGAGTAATTCATCATTTATTCATGTGTTTATTTATTATTTATTTTGGAGGCTGCTATATGAACTCGAAATTTAGTTGCAAAGTTTTTTTTAAAAAGGGGGCTAAATTGGGGCCTGCATGGATTTCTACAGGAGTAGACTGATTTCTCTACAGATTTATGTATTTATGTTGAATTTGCACAAAGAACCCCTTTTAGGTTTCTAATGGTTTGTATGTACAGACATCACTTTATCACACAGAGGAGGGGTTTGGGAATAAATTCTAAAAAAATAATAATAAAAAAAACACCATCATTGGCACCAACAAATAAAAAGTGCTTCATTGAGGAGGTGAGATTTTTCCTGCGTGTTTCAGTTTGCAGTGCAAACACTCTATGCATTAAAACAAGTCACCGCGTGCAGTAGTGCTGTCAGCTGATAGGCTGGTTTTGTGGATGTGACGTCACTGTTTAATGCCTGTTTTCACATTAACATCACCTCGTTGTTCGTCGTGTTATTTATTCGTTGTGGAAGTAATAATTTTTACTTTGTGCACAAGTATGTTTACAACTCTGCAACGTGTGCATCATGGGGAGGGAGGGGGGGTCGCCTTCCTTCAACCTGGCCTTCCTCTTCATCCTGGAAGACAAACTCCATGAGGAGGAGGGGGTGGGGGGGAGGGGGGCTTCCAGCAATCTTCTAATAAATCAACAAAACTAAATAAAAATAAAAAAACAAACAATGTGTTCCTGGTTGTGATTGGATTCAGCATGAATCCTCAGATTTAAAGATTATTATTTATTAATGGAAACATTTTCCGCACTAATCCAAAAGTTTTGCTTTAGAATCTTTATTTTTTCATGTTTGCATCTGAGAATAAACTCTAAAATAATAATAATAATAATTTAGCAGCTTTTATAAATACAGTAAATAAAAAAATGCAAAGTTATTCATTATTAAAACCAAATAAAGCATTTTTTTCACCATATATTTATTCGATGTACATATTCTATTTACAACAAATTATTTTACCTAAAAAAGAAATTCATGTTTAAAAATCATCTTTTATTATTATTATTTTGTGAAACATTCAACAATACAAAATTTTGCTAATTAACTTTAAAACTACAAGAAAAAAAGAGAATAATAATAATGATAAATAAACATTTTTCAATTTTTTTGCTCCTTCGACCTTCTAAAAAAACCCTTTTGGCTGAGCTTTAGGTTTCTTTGGGCCCATGAATTATTAGTAATTTTATAAGCATGTGATGTAATATTAATCATGGTTTGCTGATATAAAATGCGAATTTTTTCAGTCGAGGATTCCAGAGGAACCAGTGTGAAGAAGAGGAGGTTTCCTTCAGAGGAAGATGGTTTTTGGAGCTTCTGGCTGCAAAGAGGAAATTAGAAAATCTTCAACGTAAGGAAAATTTTAGATTCTTAATTTCAAAATATAATTTTAACTTTTCTTTTACTTGCATCTCTTTTCTGCATTATTATTATTATTTATCTAACGTGTTTCACAGGTAAAATCATAAAATCTTGTTTTTGTTTTTTTAAATTCACATTAGAAGCATGTGCAAAACCTGTTTTTCACATATGTCATGTGAATTTAAGCCTTTTTGTTTTCTTTCTTTGTTCTTTTAAAGAAATTCAAATATTTTATTAGATTATGAATGAAAAATCAGAAGGTTTACCTTAAAATAAACTTTTCTTTAAGTTGTCTATTTATTGATTGACATTTTATGAATTTATTTGGCTGGTAAATGTAACTTTTTTGTGAAATTAAGGCTACTTACCTACCCACCCTCCCTTCTTGTTGGGACAGAGGAGAACACAGCTCCTGTCCCCTGATCTCAGCTCCATGAGCAGCTCCGCTGGCGGACCAGGGACTGATGCATTATTGAGAGCTTATATCAAACAGCTCAGGGGTTCTGTCTGTGTGCACGGGGGGGTGGGGGGTGGTTCTGGATGAAGTCGGACTGTCTGCCTGCACAATAGTCTCTAATATGTTAATGGCCGGAGGGGATGCCTGAGGTTCCGTCCCCAGCTGCCTCGCCTTCCATATGTCAGCCCGTTACGACACAGTCCTCTATTAATCGGCGGGGGGGGGGGGGGGGGGGGGG
>JARVJO010000164.1:7443548-7455791 GCA_031762555.1 Cynodonichthys magdalenae | reverse complement strand
CCCCCCCCCCCGCCCCCCCCCCCCCCCCCCCCCCCCCCCCCCCCCCCCCCCCCCCCCCCCCCCCCCCCTGAGAGGTTGGTGTCTGGCAGCTCATCGATATTTTATGTTGCCACTCAGACAAATGAAAGAGGAGCCACCCGGAACAAGGCGGTGGGGGTGGGGGTACCCTCTGACACTTCAAAGGAAAGTCCTATGGGTGGTTTCTTATTGAAGCTGGGTCTGTACCGACCCAGACCTACATACAGACCCCCCCTCTGCCCCACAACCCATGCTGGGAAGCTGCTGGGGCCTCATTAACCCTTAAACAGGCTTGTGAGGGGTTCCAGAGACTAATTACTCCACTGACACAGAGGAAGATGTGCTCCGGTTTTGACACAAAAACCAAACGCTGGTCGGGTTGATCCAAAATCTGCCTGAATATAATAAAAAAAAAGGAGCGCTATTATGTTGTTGCCATTAACATATTCAGAAACCTGCTTTACTTTCAACTTTGCTGTCGCACAATGTTAGTTTCTCTTGACTCCTGATGGTGATAATGAGAACAGAGGAGGAAGGACGAGGGACTCCGGTGAGAAGACGAAGCGAGGGGCTCAAATCAAAGGAGGTTCTAATTGAGGTAACACGGGCAGCCAAACCCACAGCTTCATTTGCATAACGCAGTGCAGCTTCGTTTGGCCATCTCTAACGGCGCTAATGTCTTAACAAATTAATTTCGCTAATTAGGCACGCCCAGTGGTACTCACCAGCAGATTAGGCAGATTAAACAAGCAGATGCTTATTACCCCTGGGCGGGCTTAGAGGTGCATTTCTGTGAGCGAGTCAAGATGTGACGGGTTCAGTTCTGCAGACCTTACGGACCTTCTAACAGTCAGAACCACCTGCAGATAAAACAACTTATACCACCTGTTGTAGCTAAAGTTATTATAAAATTAGAGAACTTAAAGGCTCATCTGTACATCATAAAAATGTTTTGTGTCAACAATGAGAGTGGAAGGAGTTTGATGAAACTTGTCGAACAAGCTCAGAGTTGTTAAAGGACCTAGCTAAAAGCTACAGCAAATGGTTAGCAAAAAGTAGCACAACAGTATAGCTAAAAGTTAAAAGAAGCATCAAAAGACAAAACCTATACAGTGAACTACCAATAAATGGTTTTGAAGGAACTGAAGAGATCCATCCATCCATCCATCCATCCATCTGTACATCACCCATCAATCCATCCATCCATCCATCTGTACATCCGTACATCCATCCATCCATCTCTACATCACTCATCCATCCATCTATCCATCCATCTGTACATCCGTACATCCATCCATCTCTACATCACCCATCCATCCATCCATCCATCCATCCATCCATCCATCCATCTGTACATTTATCTCTACATCATCCATCCATCCATCTGTACATCCATCCATCCATCCGTCCATCTGTACATCCATCCATCCATCTGTACATCTCTCTCTACATCATCCATCCATCCATTCATCTGTACATCTATCTCTACATCATCCATCCATCTGTACATCCGTACATCCATCCATCCATCTGTACATACATCCATCCCTCCATTTGTACATCTGTACATCTATCTCTACATCATCCATCCATCCATCCACCCATCCATCCATCCATCCATCTATCCATCCATCCACCCATACACCCACCCATCCATCCATCCATCCATCCATCCATCCATCCATCCATCCATCCATCCATCCGTACATACATCCATTTGTACATCTGTACATCTATCTCTACATCATCCATCCATCCACCCACCCACCCACCCATCTATCCATCCATCCACCCATTCACCCATCCATCAATTTATCCATCCATACACCCATCCATCCATCCATCCATACATCCATCCATCCATCCATACATCCATCCATCCATCAAGCTGAGAACTATGCAGAACTATGCCCACCACTGGTTATTATGCTAAAGTCTGATGTGGTAGTAGGTGCAATAATTGGTGCAAGATGCATGCAAGATGGTGGGGATATGCATTACTTCTTTACTTACATTAATGTTTTTAAATAATTTGAGCTACAACCCACCCAGCAGGATTTTTAGGAGTCAACTCTGACGTGTTCTCCGAGTCCCTACCATCCTAGTCGCTCCTCTCCACCCGCCTCCTGATGGCGTGTTGTGTGTGACAGCTGCTGCCCTCTTGTTGAAATGAATAGATTATGAGCAGTAATTAGGTATACAGCAAAATCAATGTGCTCTGGAGCAAGACCTGAGGCTGGGGTTGGAGGTACAGGGTGTGAGGTGGAGAGGTGTCAGGGTGAGGGACTGAGGTGAAGAGGAAAGGAGGCGCAGGGGGAGTCAGGAAGAGGCCATGAGGGAGCAGAGGAGGGTGGAAAAGGGGCTTTAAATTACTGCTTGTTGAAAGAGTGTCAGATTTATCACAGCCTGGGTTTACTTTCATCCTTCTGACCACCTCGTTGTAACCAGTTTACCTTGGGAGGTTTGAGCGTTTCCTGTAGAAATCTTCAGTCTGTTGAGCCTCAAATGCCCAGGTTATATCTAATGGCTTGTCAAAACCACCCACGATATTTCAAGATATTTTTAGTACTTTGAAGTTTTTGTTGTCCAAAATAAAAGTGACTGGAGCATATTTGTTCTTGCAGTCGATGTTTGGCACTCAAGTCCTCTGTTTGAAATCCTTGGATTTGCAGTAAAAACTGGGTTTTGTCCCGGCTGAAACATCCTTTATCCAACATGAAACAATGGGATTTATGTTGAAAATACTCTTTGATGGTGAAGTTCTGACGAGTGGGCCTACAATAACAGTTGGTACGAGTACTTCTGTTGTGTTGGTGATGGTCTCAGGTTGAACAGTCTGAGGAGTTGAAGGTAAGTTCATAAGCCGTACCTTCACATAGTGGATCGACACCCAAAACTGGTTGTTCACGTGAATGATGGACCATCAGCCTAACAACTGATCGTTAGTGCCCTGATGGTCACTTGTTGTTCACAGAGGGCTGAGGGATACTCGCAGAAACAGCATTTACGTTCCCAACGTTTTTTATGCGCATTTTGAAGCATCGCATTAGAAAAGCTGGTTGGAAATGTCAAAATTCACAAAAACTTCCTCACTTTTGCTGAAGTTTTTACACTTGCTCGAGGTGGTTTTTTGAATTTCTGACAAACAGTTAATGCGCAAAAAGGAAGATGGAAACGCATTTGCAGACTAAGTTCTGACGTAATGAACATTTACCTGACACGGTTGATCGGCTGTTCCTGCTGTCCAATAATTGTAGAGGCTGCAGCTGGACCCTCCTCCTGCTGTTGGCGTCTTCCCGGAAATTCCCGTAACATGAAGAGAATTGCATTTCTTTTTCTACGTCTCCAGACAGCAGTAACATCACCAAAAGTAGTTGATATGACAGATTACAACTTTCCTGACAGCAGCAACATGTTCGTGATAACTTCTCTCCTGAGACGTGTCCCTGGGAGTTTACTTCCTGTTTACTACAACCATGCGTAACGTCAACATCTGACGTCATTACACTTTACTCCAAGAGGGGGACAATTGGACACCGAGGCCTCCACCGCTGTTTGACGACAGTCGGGTTCCTCGTGTAGGATGGTGCGATACCACCATCCACACCCCACCCCCTGAAAATACCCTCCAGTGATGCCTCCTGCTCCTTTTTTTCAGTGGCAGGGTGAAGCATGACCCGCCTGTGATCTCTTTCATAATTAACATATGCTTGTTAGTCAGGGTTGGTTGGTAGCTCTTCATACACACACATTTACACACAAGATGTGCTTGAGAGGAATAACTCTGAGTTATATAACACCTAAGCTAAAAGAATCACAGCCATGGAGGAGGAATTTTACAGGAAAATCGATGCGTTTCTGTCAGTTTTTAACTACCTTACATTTTCATTTTGCCGTAGTTCAAATAACACTTATCAGCTCCGGCGCCTTGGGTAAATCTGATCAAATTTGCTCTGAAAATGACTCTGGAGCACTTTAATAGGGTCATGAATAAGAAGCGCTGAATGGGCACGTGTCATATTTGTCCAATTTATCCCAACCTCATTTGGACGTAATGAAGACACGCACCTACTTCTGATTATGCCTCTTGACCTCCTGTGGAAAAAAGGATAAATAGGATCTCCCTAACCTATCAGGATGGAAATCAGCGTGTGTGTGGATTTATTCTCCACTGGGCTATTATTGTTTAAACATTATTCTTTCATTATCAACTCATCTGTGAGGTTAGAGGCCTCGCTCAGGCACAGCTTCAGTGACGAATTCTTTGTCAAAATGCAAAACACAACAAAAAATACAAAGGTAGTAATTAAAAACTCATGCCACATTGACTAAAACATCTTTAAAAATGACCTCTTCCTTGAAGTTTATGCTTGAAATAACACGCTGAAACAATTTCATGTGATATCGACTCGTAGTTGTGTTGGCTCTCTCGAACAGAACTGATTTCTGCAGGAAATAAAGGAAGAATCTTGATTTTCTTATAACATTTTGAACCTTTAATTCTTTTCTTTTTTCACTACCAAGGTGATTTTTGTCAGATTTCTTGACTTGTTCTTTGTTTGATTGAACAAACAGTCACTTCACCTTTTGTGTGGAGAAAAAGAAAAAAGCCATGAAGTGCTTTGCTTTTGGGGAAACATTAACATCCTTCTTTCTTGTATTTTTCCTCTGTTATTCTTCTGTTGCCCTCGTTTTTCTCCCCTCTGTCACTTCTGCTCACACTATTATCTCCCTGTCTTCTTTTCGCCCAGTTTCTTTCATGATTCATCCTCCCCTCTCTCTCTCTCTCTCTCTCTCTCTCTCTCTCTCCCAGAGTTGTGCTCGCACACAAACACATGTGAGCAGTCGATTCCTCTTTTGAATAACACCTCTTCTATTAGTTCGGGTCTTTTCTCTCCTGCCTGCGTTAAACAGAGAGGGGAGATGGGATTCTAAAGAGCTGCCAGGGGCTCAGTTTGCACAGAGCTTTGATGTCATTCAGATGCTGCCAGAGCAAAAAAAAAAAAAAAGCACAAACCGACTACACACCCCCTCAACATAACCCGACAGCTGGCACACACACACACACACACACAACCATCCACACACATGCAAACAGGCATGTAGTTCTACACCATCATGGCTGCAGAAACACTTTTTCTTTCTCTGCCTGTTAGCAAAATATCTCATGAACAACTGAGAGGATCGTAAAGAAACTGGTCAGGTTTTAGAGTCAGATTACTTACATCAGCCAACACAAACAGGGTAATAACTCGGGAAAGTTCACACATATTGAGCTAAAACTTGGTACAGTAGCTACTTGGTAGTAGCTGAGAGTCATTCACACACTCTGAGTGCAAACAGAGATTTTACTGAACTAATGTAAAAACGTTTTGTAAAAAGTAAATAAAAACAGAATGCAAATATGAGATTTGCAAACCATCCCTTTATATTGACAGTGGAACATTAGAAACATAAATGTTTAAATTAAGAAATTGTACAATTTTAAAATAAACAAGACAGAACCGTTGCTGATGTCCCCCCCGAAAAAAAGTAGCAAATCCTGATCTCCCCATGATATTGTGAGATTGCTCGCCATCTACAAACGCTCAGAGTGTGTTGGCACATACTTTGATCTACTTACAAAAAAAATCAGCTGTTTTTGTTACTGAGCTACTGCTGTTTAATGTGATGTAAGGTTCGGCTACGGTGGCAGCCATCTTGGATCACATGACCTTGCATATATCATTAGGGACATTCAGCAGTTTTGTCGGAATCATCACAGGCCTTCATGATTTAAATCATCTCATATGGTGAACGGATGGACGGAGAGCATTTCTATGTCAAAAATATTGCAACTTTGAATTTTACAGCAGCAATATTTAAAAAAAAAGTTGTTCCAGGAGCAGCATAATGTTGTAAAAGTAAGGGGTGTGGATAAAAAACAACTAGAGGAGCATTTTGTAAATAATTAGGTTAATGGGCCACAAGTCAGTTTGAGGACTGGGTATAAAAAGAGCATTTTTATAAGTAAAGATGGGCAGAGGTTCATCAGTCTGTGATAAACTGCATCTTCAAGAACAATGGTCCTTAATGGGAACTCATGAAGACTTTGAATATCTCATCATCTACAGATCTCTTAGCACAATGGCTGAACATCAGTAATTGTATGGTCGATATCTTCAGGCCCTCTGGTTCTGTTCCTTACATCACATCACTGGAGTCACGCAAAGAAGAATTCAAACTTGTATTAATTTTCAGAAACCACAGATGATTAAAAACGACCCTACAAATCACACCACTTGGAATTTGACGCTAGCCAATAAATCACAACAAATGAAATTTAAGAGTCACAAAGGAAAACTTTGTTGGTGTCAGCAGGGACACCCAAGAACACAACAATGATTTCTGCTAAAAGAACAGATGGGTTTGAAGTCCTTAGTACTACTGAAGAAAAAGGAAATCATAATCCTAAACAGTCATCATTGTGTCCTACTTAATCTTACCCCATGCTAAGAGGAGAGGAACCATCCAGACTGTTACCTCTCTGATGGTATAGGGGTGCCTTAATGCCTCTAACATGGGAAGCTTACTCATCCTGAAAGGCTCAAATGATGCAGAAAAGAGTCAGGACTTTTGAATCCTCCATCAGACAAGAATGGGACAACATTCTCTCCCAAAACCTCCAGAACTGATCTGATTTAGACTGTTATTAAAGAGGAGATGCTCGATAAACAAATTATTAAATTCTATTTTAATTTACATTTTACGCAACAACCCTGATTCTCCTGAAACGGGGTTGTTCAAAGTTCAATACAAACAGCTTTAGCTTCCTCTCTTCTTGCCTCCTGACCATTTCAGTATAAAATTCTAGACTTTTGTTTTAATTTTCTGGACCGCATCTAAATCCTGCTCCTCAGGTTTTAGTTTCTAACAACTTGCCAATCATTTGCAGAACTTGACGGAGGGCAGATCACCTTTAGCTCTTTGTAGCAGCAGAAAAAAGGAAGGCAAGCGGGCAGAGGGAGGGGTGCTGGAGTTCATCCGATGTCGTAAAATAAAAGACTTTGTAAAAGGGAAATAAATGTAGCAGCGAGCACAAGATTCATGCGCTCAAATAAACTGGGGCTTTTGAATTTTTAATTGCAGCAGCCCTAATTACGGCCATCAGACGGGTGCTTCTAAACACACTCACTGCACTTTCTCCCCCATCGCTCTTCTCCCCCTGCCCACCCCCACCTCGCAGCCTCTTTGGTTTGGCTGCGGATGCGGCCTCCGTCCGGGGTGTATTTTTCCACGCCATTAATATTTGATGAAAATGGGGCCAGGCTGCATCAGCTGCTCATCGCCACTAAGAACGCGGCCTCCATTACGAGCCCCGCGCTTCCTCTCAGCCGCGTGCATTAGCGGGATGACGGAGCGCAACAGAACGCGCCGAGGGATGGGAGCGGCGCGCTCACACACGAGTTGAATCGCTGCCGGTGTGTGCGTGCAGGAGCTTGGCTCGTCAACCATCCCTGTCGATTGATGCTATTAGATGTTGAGAAACAGTTGGGTGTGAGCTATAATTGAGCTGACACTAATAATGAAAGCAGATACTGTCTGGAAGCCCTTGGCAATATGCTAAAGATATTGATGGCCCTAATAATTCAACGGCTCGACAGAGTGAGGATTTTTCCCCTCAACCCCTCCTCTCTCTTTCAGATCTTCCTCAGGAAGCAGGGAAATAAGATTTAAAATGGCTCTAAATTTGTAGTGTAGATGAATTTTTCAAAGCTGTTTTTCTGCTGCAGTATTTAGTCATTAAGACGGACGGGAAACCGAGTTTCATTCAGGTAGTTCCTACATACGTTCCTTCAGATTTTGTTTTCATGTTTCCATTCACCGGGGATTGTAGAGCGATGTTAAGGATCGTAAGCTCTGGTCAAGGACTTCCATAACGACCAGCTCAACCTTGTGACTTCTGTCTGACAGCCCAGTCTGGTCCCTTGGGGGTGTAACAAGGTTGTTACCGTAAAGCTCCAACACAGCACAGAAAACATGCTCCTATGGCTGTCACGACGAACAAAAACATCAACCGTTACAGGTGTTCACTGCAAAATCATGACGACCAGTTTTAAAAAACAAATTATAAGAAACAATATTGTTTTCAAATCGATCCACCGTCTTTGTTGCCCAATGAACTGTAGGTCACATGACTCGAACTTTAATGTGATGTTAGGCCGGTTCAGCCAAAGGTTTTGTGTACATTGAGCGCATACCTGCATTTTAAACTGCACTGATTTATCTTGAAAACGACAGGAGTAAACATTTCTTACGTAAGATGCCATAATTTCAGCTTTGAGCTGACCCTCCCTTCAGGAGGAGGAACTTGTTCAGTTTCTATAAAAATACTTATTGTATTTTGAAGTTTTGTTGCATGTAAAGCTAATCCTGTTGTATTTCCACTTTATTAAACAGAGCTTAATTATTAAATAAATGCTCATTTTGTGTATTATTAACATAAATAATAAGATCATTTCACAGTTAATGTTTCATTCAGAAAAAGCAATTATGAAATACCTGATAGTGTTTAAATACAAGTATTTGCATGTTAATAGAGGTTAGTTTGCATTCCCTGAATTAAATTGTAAACTAAACTTCTTCAGCTCCAGCAGCTCATAAAAATCCCCAACTTGCATTTTCTTCTAATGAGAAAAGCCAGAAATCTCCTGAATTATTTAAAGTATTCACGCACTTTGGCCAAAACCCTTAAATGCGGCTAAAGTGGAAAAAAAAAAAAAGAGACTGATTGGCAAGTTTTATTTGACGGAGCTAAAAAAAGAGGAGGAAGTGATTTGGAGTTGAAGCTGAGCGGTGACGGCAGATGGGAAGAGACAGGGGTAAGTAGAGTAGAAAGGCTCTGTCAGCTCCGGCTCTCAGCCTGTTTGATTAACATCAAATTTTAATTTTTTCTCTCAGAAGCTGCAGCTGAAGGCTTCTTCTGCTGCTCCAGCTGCGATCTTCACCACTTTTTATTAGAATGAATGGAGGAGAGGAACGGGAGAAGACGCAGGTAAAATGGAAAAAACACAATTAATAATAATAATAATAATAATTTATTTTTATTTTTATTTACAGAAAAGTATGCAATTTAAATTAATTTGTTAAAACTGAAGCCTCGTTAGAATAAATCCCAATTGTTTGTTGGGTTAAATTGTGTCCAAACGTGTAAAAAATAAATAAACAAAACAAATCACTTAATTACCTCAAAGAAAACAAACAAAAAAACACAAACCGGGTAAACTCAGGACCTCGAACGCATCTGTAAATGGTTTAGGTCCCAACATGGAAGCTTGAATAATTCCTAATTGGATGATGGAAATCACACGGGCCTTTTGTTCGGCTCTCCCCCTTCGACTCTCGCTCCTCATCTGCATATTCATACAGATATCAATTATTTATTCCTCTTTCCACAACCACTGACATACTGTAAATCCATTCCGCTCAATAATAATAATATCTTTAACATAAAAATGACCTAAAAAAATAAAAATTGTTCTTTTTATTGGTTCCTCGCCTAATTTTCCATGTAATTAATAAAATATGACAAAAAGTAAAAAGCACAATTATTACAGATTATTATAATTCATGCTCATGAATAAAACATTATATTTTTCAGTTGTTAAATAAAAATCTCTGCTTGAATTCATTAAAATGGAATTCTGCAATATTTTTTCTATTTTTGTCACCCTTTACAACCATTTCTCACTGCCTATAAATAAAATAAATATGTGCGTATAAACATTTACATCACGGGATGCTTTCCTATTTAAGCATGACTTCCTTTCAGCTGCCTATTATTATTATTATTATTAATATTATTACTTTTCACATTTTCTGTAGAAAAAAAAGACTAATCAGATGATTTTTTTCAGCTGTTCAGCACATCTCTCTATCACAGCTGCAGCTCAACCAAATATGACCTGAAGAGGAAAAAAAAAAAAAAATCATGGCCTCACCAGCCAATACTTTCTCCCCCTCGAGCCACCGACACACACACACACTCACACACACACACACACATTACAAGCCGTAGCACAGAATAGATGACCGCACTTACATTAAATGTCCCGTGAAGAAAAGTTTTCAGATTTTTCCCTCTCCTCCTCCTCCTCCTCCCTCACATCAACTCCCCTCCACGAAGCCGAGGGAAGGAAAACGCGGCCTGCCACCGGCGCCCCTCTCTTATCACATACCTACGTTTTGTTTTTTCCTTAAAAAAAGGCAATGATTTTACACAGTTTTCCCCCTCGTACGGTCCTCTGCCGTGCACGGATGCAGACTGTGCTCTCTGTGCATCTGGTTGCACAAGCACAATCAATATGGAAGGGGAGAGCTATTTTATGATTGGAGAAGTTGTTGTGTTTTTGGTGGTGAAATTCATTATTTAGTATCTGAACCTTCAGCAATTCAGTATCATTTATTCATAAAGTCCCTTTTTGCCAGGAGGAAATGGATACAGCTGCAGCAGCCGAGAGAGAGAAAGAGAGAGAGAGAGAGGGAGGAGAGGGGGAGATGGAGGAAGATGAAGAAAAGAAGAGATGTTGAAGATGGGGTGAGAGCTGCGCTGGTGGATGGATTGATGATATTGATCAGGCACCTCTTGAAATAAAGGGGCTTTATTTTTTTGTGGTGATTGACAGATGAAGAGGCGAGACGGCGGAGGAGGAGGAGAGGGCCTCGAACATCACATCACACGCCGAGCGATTAAAGCAGCAGAACCAGGCAGAGGCTCGGATCGAGGGAGGAATCACTCAGAATCCTGTTTGTTTACTTTGCACAAAAAAAAAAAAAATCACAGGAGGAAGAAGGCAGAGGAGTTGTTAAGTGGTGGAGTTGTGTTTGTGTGAAGCTTTGCTGCTCTGGACTGAGCAAACGCTGACTAATGTCTGATGCAAAAAAAAAAAAAACCTCCCCCCTATTATCTGTTTTGTATTCTGTTCAAAATAAAAAAAGCAATTTGTGAGTAGCTCTCACTCTTGAATTATTTAGATACAACTTAGTGCAACGCTAGCTCCAGAAATTGATGATATCCATCTCAGTCAGGCAGTAAAGAATGAGGCGCACCTGTAGCTGCTGCTGCTGCTGCTGCTGCTGAAAGGCCTTCAGCTTCAGAGCTGCCAGTCAGCTGCAGACACTTCCTGCTTCCTGTCAGGTTGGTGTTTCCCTGAAGGCCTATTAATATAATTATTAGTGTTTTAATTGTTCTTTCAGATAAAGCCTTCTACATCAAAGGAATTTGCATGAAAGATTTGTTAGCATCTGTGTTTTTGTGTTAGCTTTCAGACGCCATCTTTTTTTAGAGGATGTTGAAGAAGTAAAACAGATAAGGTTGGAAAGAACTTTGATGCGTTTGTGTGAATTTAGAAAAAACATGACAGGACACAGCAAGAGGAGCTCGAGGGGCACAGAAGTATGTTAGACTGGTCAATAAACAAAGTCAATTAATTATGTTTACATGTTGACAATAATTTTACAATTACAATTACTTTCTCTTTCAAATTACCTCACAAGACAAGTAAATCCGACCAATCACAGTTTTACCAAGCCCCGCCCACATCCAACCTCCACCTATTATCCAAACTCCTCCCACCCACCAACTCCACTAAACACATTTAGGACAAACTCCGCCCACATCAAGAACTCTGCCAATTAAAGTTAGGACAAAACTCCGCCCACTAAAGAAACAACTTCTTTGTACTGCAGAGACCACTACTTGACATGACTGGTACAGGACATGTATGAGGACAGTAGGACATGTATGAGGACAGCAGGACATGTATGAGGACAGCAGGACATGTATGAGGACAGCAGGACAGTGGTGAGATGTGCTATAGGAGTGACAGACTGAAGGTGAAAGTTGGACTGCATCAAGGATCAGTTCTGAGCCCCTTCTTTTTTCTCTGGTTATGGACAGTCTAACAGGTGAGGACAGGCTAACAAACGAGGACAGGCTAACAGATGAGGACAGGCTAACAAACGAGGACAGGCTAACAGACGAGGACAGGCTAACAGGTGAGGACAGGCCAACAGACGAGGACAGGCTAACAAACGAGGACAGGCTAACAGACGAGGACAGGCTAACAGACGAGGACAGTCTAACAGGTGAGGAGAGTCTAACAGATGAGGACAGTCTAACAGGTGAGGACAGGCTAACAAACGAGGACAGGCTAACAGATGAGGACAGGCTAACAAACGAGGACA